>NMXN01000006.1:1273935-1900697 GCA_002851775.1 Verticillium isaacii | reverse complement strand
CCCCCCCCCCCCCCTCTTTCTCTCGATGCGTCCGTCCGTCCCGTCTTGTCGTTCACTGTCTCGGCAGCCATCATCGGTGAATCGCCATGTCATGCTGACTCTGCCCCGAGCCGTCAAGTGTTGCCGTGCCGTGCCGCTGTTGATGACGCTCACCTCCCGAGAACCCAAGTCATGTTGTGCCATTCTGCAGATCAGAGACCAGTCATGTCATGTCACGTCACGTCCGGGGCGATACAGCAAGGAGGAAAGTTTGAGGTCAAGAATCTATTCGCCTGCAGCGCGCGACGCCGCGTGGCCATCGCCGCTTTCCCATGTACAAGAGTCGTGTGTGATATACAATCTCTCTGGTGTGTCTCTCTAAGTAAGTAAAAAAAGGGGGGGTTGATAAAGCCCGCCGGGTATCTATCTTCAATCAATTCCCGAGTCCAGCCCAGCGCTGGCTGTGTTGACGCTTGTTTTTTTTCGTTGTTTGAAGCGGTGTCGCGCGGCGGCCAGCCGTTCTCCAGGGGTTGAGAGTACAGGTAAACAGGCAAAAGTAAAAAAGTGAGGAAATTCCATCGCTGGAGTACAACACCGCTGCCGAAAGGGAATAGAGGAAAAAGAACAGGCTCGTCGCCCCCGCCGCCACAACCCCCCCTGCTCCGGTGGCCTCGACCGCATCCCCGCGAGGGGACGCGACGCAAGGGAGAGGGACAGGAATGAAACAAGGGGGGTGAAGGGATGAGGAAAAGAAGAAATAACCCACAAAAAACACACAATGTCTATATGCGATCCCAGAAAAAGCAGCCCAATTTTGTCCCCCAGCCCAAGAGAAAAAAACAAATCCCGAAGTCCCTTTTTTGTATAGCCCATTCCAATTGCCCCAGTGAATAAGAAAGAAATGAAAAGTGACGAAACGTTTCGCTCGTAGGAGGGGCATCAGCTGCCCGGATGCTCTGCTGATGCTTTTGGAATGTATCTCCAGAAGAGAAACAAGTGCCACATCCCGCCAGCAGACGGCCGAAGCGCTGCCATTCGAGGCGGGGCGCGGGTGTCGCTCGGTCAGGGCGTTGTTTCGTCAGAGCCCTGACCAGAAACCTGCGACGGGATGTCTGGCCATGCAGCGTCCGAGGCTGGTGGTTTCCCGAAAGAGACGTAACGTGAGGCCGCGAGGCGCATGGGTGCGGAGGGAGGCCGGTAATCTTGATTTTTCTTGTCGCCCAAAGGAAATCCATCTGAATCAGCCCATCCGTCTATGTTGTAACGCCGTGTCTTCGAGTACAGAGGAACACTGGTATGTCCCCGAAAGATAAATGCAACTTCGTAAATATCCGCGTAAAGGCTTCCCCGCTAAGGTTGCTGCTGGGAAGCAAATTCGGTGGCTCCGAGCCGGTCATTGTATAGTTGTTGATGACAGGAAAGCGTATTAAATATCGTATGTTGCGGAATGTTGCTGTAGTAAAGTCGACCGAGAACATCTTACAGGATGTGGTACAGCACTGGCAGGTAGCCAGGGAATTAGGTAGAGTCGTATAGTTCAATGTACGCGGTGAATGAAGGTGATGGTGGTGTTCGTTGTGCGCATCGAAACCCGATAATGGTTGACGTGGTGCTGTGAGCGCGTCTTATCCTGGCTTGGGGCGAGGAGGGGGCTTGGGGACACCGGTCGTGTCGTAGGCGCCGCGGCCCATGTTGGCGAAGCTGGTGATCCTGACAATCATTTTGACGGCGGTGATGGTGGTGAAAATACGTCCAAGCTGCTTGTCGCGTGTTAGCCGATTCCGCTTTGGACTGCGCCATTGCCTGGAGGTGAGGCCAGTGCGTCGGGGGGGGTAGGGGGAGTGGCATCGATCAGCAGGCGGGCCAGCGCCCAGCTGCGAAGAGATGGGTATGGCGACGAAGGTGACTCACAAGTTGGGTTGGGACGCAGTGCGTTGTGTTAGAGACGTCCTATTGGGAGGACGTGGCGTGTGATGCGGGCCGGATTGGTGACAGGAACGAAGTGAGATGCAGGCGGGTCGAGCTGTGCCTGATGAAGCGTCACCAGTGAGTGGTTGTTGGTGGACGAGAGGTGCCGCGCGAGGCAGAAGAGATGAGGTGGGATGAGAGCGAATTTATCGGCACCGAAGCATGGGAAAGGTCGGCGGGTGGTCCTGGCGACAGTCGGGTTGGGTTGTATTGGTGAAGAGAGAGGGCCAAGATGGTGTCTCTTTTTTGAGGGGAGGGAACTGGACCGGGGTTGCGCAGGTCTCGGGAGCAGCTTGTTGAGGTTGCAGACAAGCGACAGGTCTGATATGAGCCTGGTGGGCGTCTTCTGATCAGGCTCGGAGAGAGTCTTGGAGTAACCAGGGGCGTATTCGTTGTTGCGCGTGTCTTTCCTGTCGCATATGACGACGGCGATGGCGGCCAGGTAGGGGGGGCCGGATAACAAAGAGGCTCTATGCAGGACAGTGGGTCGTGGTGGGAGAGCGCGGTGGTGATGGTGGTGGGTATTGGCGGCGGTGGTGGTGACGGTGTGTTGGTGGTTGAGGAGACAAGAGAGGAACGGTCCTGCAAGAGCTGTGAAGTGAGAAGCGAGGAGCTGGTTAAAAGAGGCGCAGATGATGAGAAGTAGGAGACTGGGAAAAGGGAGAGATTACATGACAGGATTTCCCCAAAAGAAATAAAGGTGTCAGGACAGGGCGGACGTGGACGAAAATTTGGGAAATCTGAGCCAGCGAGCCAGAGCCAGCTCCCAACCCGAACGAACCTTGCTTGTCCGTGCCTCTATGCTTGCCTATGTCCATGCCCATCCATGCCCATGTCCATGCCCATGCCCAAGCCATGTCCATCCCAAGCCCTTGTCCGCCCTTTTCTGCCTCCGCCCTCTGCTGCTCTGTTGGGTTTGGCCTGCCCCAGCACGCCAGCGTCCAGGTACCTTGGGCTAGGCTGGATCAGGGAGGGCGCTCCTTGCTGCTCGCTGGGACCGTCAGGACAGGGGGTGGATGATCTTCCGGCCTGCCCAGGTACATGGCGTCCAGCTCTTGGTACTTCTTCTTCCTCCTGTGCCCCCTACACTGTGTCGGGTTCCACAACGGAGCACGTACCGTCTTGCCATTCCCCTTTTCTCAATCCCACACCACACCACACCACCTCCCACCACACACCCACACGCCCTGCCACATACCCACCCCCCTTTGCCGCAAAGACGCCGGACCTTGGCTAGGTTTCAGGGGGAAAGCACCGAAGGGGGATGCAGTCCGCCTGGCTGGAGCGCAGAGTCAGGCGCACACCGAGCGCCGTTGATCTGCTGCGCTGCGAAAGCGAAAGGTGAGAGGCGAAACACCCCGAAGCTGAACCTATCGGCTTCCGTTCCTGTTGTTGGGAACTGTGACTGGGCCCTGAGCCAGCTCCTCGGGCCAGTCGTTCCTTCATCGTGTCTCTGCTTCTTTTCCTGTCGGCCGCCATCACCGTTGCAGCCATTGGCAGCCCATCTTCCCTCCTGCCTGCCCTCGTTCGTATGCACGTCGATTGCTTTGCGCCGGCCGGCACGCTCCCCGTTCCCCGTCCCCCATCGTGCCCGACCTCTTTGACCGGACACGAGCACCGCTAGGGGAAAGCGGAAGCCATAATTAAAGAGCAAGCGTCGTGGTGGTGTGCGCCTAAGCTTAGTGCCCGTGGGCCCGTCGTCATCGCTGCGGACGAGATAACAACCACTCTGGCGACCACCTCAGGTCGAGTCAGCCCTGGACGGCACCACCAGGCCCGTCCCGTCGCGGTAGGATTGGTCCTATCCGCCCTCCTTCACCATCCATCTCAGGCTTGCTTGTTTCTCGCCGCTTGACCAACGTCCCATGCCGTGTCCCTGCTGCCTTCCTGTATTCGCCATCATGAAGCCGATCGTTGGCCTTGAGTGTCCCGAGGTGAGATTGTCCTTTCAGCTCCAGGCTTCCAAAAACCGGGATCGGAGCGCAGCTTGTCCGTCCGGCTTCTGTCAGCCGGGCTGTATCTCCGGAGTGCGACCGCTTCATTGGCGCCGTGCAATGCAGTACGGCGTTTGGTATTTTAAGGGCATCGACACTCTCGTGCTTGGGACACTTTGTGTTCAGTAAGACCCCTGTCCGGATGCTGACTGTGTGCCCTGCTGCACCTTCTGTCGCCTGGACCGGCGCGTTGCAACACGTCTCCTCACGTTGCCACCCTATGAGGCTATGTGCCCAGATCGGAGGTCGCACAGGCAGGGCAATTCGCGAAAAGAATCGCTCGTCCTCATCCTAGCCCATCGAGATGGCGCGTCGAAGAGCCACACGTCACTTTACGCGGTATGCCAGGAGACTGGATGACATGCCCGGCGGACTTACATTTCAGAGCTGAGACAGTCTTTTTGTGACGTCTCGTTTTCCCTCCTCCACAGCGAGTCGAGCATGTCCTCAAATGTCGTTTCCTTTTCCCGATATACGTCGGCTCAGTGCAGGCCTATTTTCATTTGACTGGCTTAGGTTGGTCTTGGTCAAAGGTTGGAATCTGTATGACATGTCAATACGAAGGCCCAGCCCAAAACTTCTGTCTGCAGGGTGACAGCCGGCGAGTCGGAATTGGAGCTTGTCTCTGATGTCCATAAGGCAGATTTCTGAACAACAAGAGCTGAATCGCCCGATAGGCGAGGTGTTGTCGTCGGATTGCCGAGATGTCATCGTCATGAGGTTTCGCGGACATTTCGCGTTCTCTACCCTACACTCCACTGCGCCATGTTGCTGTCGAAACAATGGCCCGGCTTGGTCTTGATAGTTCGCGACAAGGCTTCTTCGATTGTTCGGGTCAATTTTTGATGATCATCAGACAGGCCGATAGTGGTCGCAGACTTCCTCGAACATCATAGCGGAAGGTTGTACTGCGTAGAACGAAGATCGTCGTGTGGTAAGACTGTTTCACATTTTGGCAACTAGGCATCACGGCGCCACTCGTCAAAGAAGCAAGCGCATTGTACGCATGCAGGAGGCCAGTGGCTTGCTTGAGTCAGTGGCTGCCGAGAAAGAAGGTGCGAAACTCAAGGCCATCAGCAAGAAGCAAACGACATTGAAAGTCGAAAAAACACCGATCAAAGTGTTCTGGGCCTGCGGCGCGTTAATTGCGTTTGATTTCGTATAAGTGAGTTTGATGGAGAAGATCAAATTTGTTTTGGCGACGCGCCACGTTCACACATGTCGACGCCACAGGTGCGAATGCTTACCCCGAGCCGACCTCGATCAAGATGGGTACTAGGTGCAACCATTCATCTCGTCAACGTCAGTATCATGTGAAAAGAGACGACGAGATAGGTTGATCAGGCGGTTGTGAACGAAGTAATACCTTACGAGGGTTGATGGTCTGTAGAGTTTGGTGGGCCGAAACGCGAGAAGATATTGACGGGCTCGTCTGGGAGCCTCGCATGCGCTGGAACCATTTCACTCTGTGACGAGCTCGCCGAGCTTCGCATCACCCAGAAAGAGTCTCGTCGACTACAGATGTGGTGTTGGTCTGTTTGTCGGAGCCCAGAAACCCACGACCGGGGGCTTTGTGTGGACCTGCCTTCTCCCAGTGAGCTCGTGCCACTGCATGGAAGCCTTCCAGAACGGTAAACAACTGGCTTCTCAGTTCCGACCGCGTCGACGGCGCGTTTTCACTGTGCGTGCAAGCTGAGGGGTCCGTGAGACGCACAGTATTTCTCGGTGTCCCCCCAGCCGAGGGGAAGACATTACCACGTCCCTGGCGCTGGCCTCTGGAGGTTCCCAACTTGTCGTGTGCTTGATGTTTATCGCAATAGCCATGCGAGCGCAGTCCCAAAGCACCCGAGGTGTTGAGCCCCTGTGAACACCCGACACTTTCTGATGACTCTGGTGTCTCTGATTCAACGGCCGACCCAATTTGGGACCGGAAGCTCCTAGGGTCTGCGGCGATGTACCTTCAGGGGTCTGTTGAAGTACCTCGCCCAAGCCCAGCACACGTGTCGTTCGCAAAGTACCGTTGTACCTGCATTAGCCCAGAATCTCCTACCCCTGAACAACTCCGGCCCCAAATATGTCATGAAACAGGGGCGAGATTTGCCTCTCGGCTGGGAACCGAAGACCAGCAAACACAGCTTCCGACGTGACGTGCGAAGTCGTTGACAGTCTGCCGACGCGCCCTTGCCCATCCGCAGGAACGTCTGAAGTTGGGAGATGAAGATGAACCACGATATCGTGCTTCTTGCGGTTCGGCGAGGCCACGAGATGCGGACTTCAACGACTACGTCCAGTGGAGCGCTGAAGAGGTCGCACATGAGACATCATGTGACTGTCAACCAAACAGGATCGTCGCCTCGGCCCATCCAACAAGCCATCCATCCTATGATCCCAGGAACCCGGCTGCCCGGGAGGCCAGGCTGGCGTCCTTCGATTGAGCCTGCTCTTTCTCCAGTCTCCGCAGGAGCGGCAGGCTCCATCAGACCGACTTTCGAGGGGAAAATTTTGCCTCCAGGGAAGCCTTGTCCTGTCATCGACATGAGGCGACTGGGCGTAGAAGTACCGCCAACCGTGGCGGCGGGAAAACAGGCCGGCCCTTTCCTAATGACCCCAGCCTCCTCTCTCTCGGCCTGGTGTTGAAAGGGAGCATCCGGGATAGGGACCGTGACGGGGACGACTGCCTAGGAGCAGAAGTGGATCGCATTGAGGGTCTCTGGAAGGCTTCCCCGGGCCCAGGAAGACAAGCCGACAAGTTCCTCAAGACGTGGGTCTCCTGGTCGCGTGTTAGATTTCACCGCAGTCCTTAGAGGGCAATGTCATTGTTCATCGTGTTCCAGGCGACTCCGGTGTGGTCAGATGTCTCTCACAGCCTTCCATTTCTCTGCTTGGCCGGCAGACCTGGGTTCTCACTGACTGCCAGATTTGCCGTGGCAGTAGACAACTGCCCACAGTACTGTGTTGATGGAATCGGCGGAGCGTCATCACGGTTAATAGGGCTAGTCCCAGTTTCCCGTCAGGTGTGGACACCACCACACAGGCGCCAGGTCCGGTAGACAGTACCATGGCTGCCACGCCGAAGGAAGGGGAAGCAGGGACGCATGTGGCGATGGAGCAAGCCCCGGGGGCTGGGCTGGAGGCGACAACGACCCCATATCCGTCCGTCGTGCCGCTGCGGTAGCTGTTGGCATTGCCGGGGAGACGGCTGGGGGTTGGGACGAGATCCGTCACAGGCTAGGTGCACTTGGTGCCCGAGGTGACAGTCGACCTATCGGATCTTCTCTAGAAGGAGAAGGCGATTTGAATGAGAGGGCGCCGGGAGATGAGGACGATGGTTCAGACGAAGACTAGCTCGGGAGAAGCTTCCCTGACAGGTTCTAGAAGACGGCGAAGCAACAGGGTAGACGATCGACTCGTATCAGCGGGTGCCTGAAAGGGGGCGACGAGTCAAGTCTGACGGGGTCGCAGGTGTGTGGTCCCAGGATTACCCTCGCGATGGGGAGGGTTGTGTGTGTTCTGTGGCCTAGTCAGGGGTAGCAGGGCAAAGTGCGAAGGACAGAGGGAAGGGTGTCCGGTGAGTCGGTGTGCTGAGCCTGTCCTGCACCGTGCTCGGTGCTCGGTGCTCGATGGGCGCATGGTTGATCCCCAAGACGCATCCATGGGTGGTTTTTGACCGACGTGGCAGCCCGACGGCGCGGTTCTGTGAGGTGCCGGGGCAAGGTGCCAGATGGAGTCAGGGTCTCGCAATGTCGTCTCGTCTCGTCTGAAGCGGAGCGGCGTGGAGTCGCGGTACTAGTGTGGTGAGATGGTTGTGGTGTAGCGCGGTACCGTGGTAGTGCGAAGACGAGCAGACCCCTGGCGCGGGCAGCCGGGGAAGGGCTTCCGCGGCGGTGGCTCATTAGAAAAATTTGTCGCCAATATCCCGGAGGCTTCCATTACGATCTGCGCCCGAAATGGAGATGGGTGACGGATGGATGGAGCTTTGGGCTCTGGGTCTCGAGCTTTGGGCCTGGGAGCTGGGAGGGAGCTTTGAGAGGCCAGCGGGCACAGGGCATCAGGGTGAGACCCGGCAGCGTTTTCGACTTTGTTGAGGGTTTGGATGAAACTGCATTGACCGGGCAGTCGATGGAAAAGGAAAAGAAGGCTTGGAGAAAACGAACGTGAGTCGTGCCATGGGGCGGAAACGGAATTGGGACAATTCTCTGGCTCGGTCGGGGTGGCAGATGAACATGAATTGGCAATGTCTTTGGCTCAGCCGGCGTTTCCTCTGAAGAGGCTCCCTCAGATGCCCATGACACGGACACCTACCTACCTCGAGGTGCCCACCTCCCTCAGCTTGGGTCTCTTAGGTAGTCGAAAGCCAGGCAGGTGCAGATGGGGTGGGAGGCAATTTGGCAGTCACTGCCCAGACCTGGAGGAATACGGGGTCTGTCATTGCCTCCTGTCTCGGGCTAGCGTAGCGAGCTTGGGGGCAGGAGGGCTCCCGACGAGGTGTCACTTCCATCCACTGATCGACCTGTGACGCAGTACCGGCACCTCGGTGTAGGCAGGCCCGGCAGGTCACTCCTGCCAGCCGCGCATCGTCATCAGCAACAGCCGGAAGGAAGGTCTCAGACAGCCAACTGCCATTACCACCTCGGGCCACTTTTTCACTCTCCTTGACCGTGGCCGTGGGCACGATCACCGCGACTTGTCCCTGTCCACTGAAGATGATGCTCTCATCCAATCTCCAGGGAAACATGGTGGCAATCGGCAGACGTCAGGCAGCAGGCAACAGGCAGCAGGCATTTCAAGCCGTGACGGAACACGCCCCGAGCACTCGACCGCGTAGCTGCTCCCGGACCGGCTGAAGACAAGACCCAGGAATTTCGTACCTCTGGCTGTCGCTCAGAGAGGAAGTTGGTGACGGGATCATCAGGACAGGTGCTCCCTCCGCCGGCCACCATCACTCGGACCCCCTCCAGGACCCTCAAACCATCTCCAGGCGACTCGCGGCGCTTGACCCCCGAGCCGCATCTGTCCTCGGACGACACGCCAATCCTTCGCAAGGCTCTTTCGAGAACCTCTAGACCCCGGGCGTCTGCGAGAGGGAGGTCCACGTGTTTTCCGTACTCGCCCGTCCATCCTCGCGAAGATCGGTTGTGACAAGTTCAGACGGCTCGGTCGACCCCGGCGGCTTGTCACGCGCTCCCGCCGCTGTTGCCCACGCCATCTCTCGACACTCGCAGCCATGTCGACTTGGACCGCTACCGCCCGGAAGCCCTTCCGCATGACCCATATCCGTTCCATCACTTTGGACGAAACCAACCCCATCTGGCATTCGCTTTGCGGCGTGGCTTGGAGCCTTGGAGGTGGTGTTCAAACACTCGCCTCGACGACCCGGCTGCCTCGACGAAACACTCACTCCATTGCGTTGATTCGCTTGCGCGCCGGGGAGGACCATGGCGACCCGTTCCCTTTGTGATGCGCACTTTGAGACGCACTGCATCCAGTAGCGGCCACTCCGACGGCCACTCGCGGAGGCTGAGCTCACCTTGACCAACTTGTCTCGCGTTACGCAGAGGAGGTCGTGCGCCGCAGAGCGAGGACACGACCGGACTTCACAAGAGGTCAGGCCGACAGCTTTGTCATTGTCCAACACGAGCCCAGTTCACGCTGCCCTGTGATGCCCTGACCGGAAAACAGGCTAGGGTTGCTTCGATATCCGACCTCTGGGAGTCGTGCTTGTTGCTCCGGCCTTTCGTGGTCACGATCATGAGCAGCAAATGCGTTGCATCCACGTAGGCTTGTTGTCTGCTGCGAGTCGTGCGAGACGATTCATAATGCGTAGCCGCTTACATCCGCTTCGCAGGTCTCTCTATTCTTTGTGTCTGCCATTTACATTTTTAAATGTACTGGGCCCGGATGCCGGTGCAAGTTCTCGCAACGAGCACGCGTCTGCGGAATACCGGAATGCCAGCATCGCCCAACTTGCCCTGTCATATGTGACGCCTGCAAAGCTGACTCTCGTACCAGTGTGCGTTGAATGGAGCTAAGCTAATGCTGGTAGACTGCAGGGCGAGACACGTTCATGGCAACTATTGCTCGAACCACGGCCAACCACCTTGAAGATGCCACTTGCTGCGGGTGCACGCCGGATCAGCTGAGCGTGGCCCAGAAGCACTTTGCCACCGTGTGGTTGACAGCGAACGTCAACGACCTGTCAGGAGGGAGCTTGTTGCTCGGTACGGCGCGTCATCGCAGTGCCGTCGACAAGGTCGGTCGGTAACACGGCGCCGATCTATCCACACGTCGGGTATGAGGCTGAGGCGGCCCCGAGAAGGCGCGAAGAGCGGTCAACGCCGGTCGGTCGATCCACTCAAGAACTAACTCAGTCACGACCCAGTGGCAGAGACACACGAAAGAGTGTACAACAACAGCTACTGCAGCGGCACTTCGTATTGAACATCCTGTGATCATCATCGCTGCCGATTTTCCTGCCGGTCTTGGCTGCTGCGGGCTGGAAGAAGCAGAGATACGTCAGGTAGTGGGAGTTGACGTCGTCAGCATCAGCATCACCAGGTCAGGGCAAAATGCGGCTGGAGAAAGTATAAATTCCCCGCCTCTTTGGAGGACCAGAGTCAACGACCTCGGCAGCATTTACCATTTCCTCCTACACTGACAAGAGGCAAGCATAACCTTCCAGTACTTGTTCGCTAATCGCCATGAAATTCCTTTCCATCCTCTCTCTCGTGCCTGCGGCGCTCGCCGCTCCGGCATCCGGAGGCAACGCAGCGATGCGATATTCAGAGATGCCGCTGCCTCGGGGTTGGACGCCCATTGACGGTGCCGAAGTGGCCCGGCGAATGGCCGTCTCCCCGGCGGTAGACGCGTTGAGAAGGCGGTCTCCGGGCGATGTACGTTTCTTCCAAGTGGGCTCGGCACGATGCTGTTGGGATCTAACCAGACGGCAGGTCTATCTGTGTACCGAGGCGGGCTGGGCCGGCGACTGCGCCGTGGTGGACTTCACCATTGCGTACACCTGCCAGGCGATTCCGGCGCCGTTTGCCTACAATCTTGGGTCAATCGGGCCAGATCGCGGTGCTCTCTGCCGCGTGACAACGTGAGTGCAACCGGGGGTTGTTCTGATGGCGCTGACGAGTTCTGTAGCGTGTCCAACAAGACTGGCTGCGATGCCCACGGTGACCTCTTCGTCGAGTACCCTGGGTTTGACGACCTGTATAGTCGCGATGGGCAAAACTACGGCAAGGACGCCCACCACATCGAATGTCAGGAGTGCACGGCATGTCAGGGCGACGAGTGATTGATGTCTGGTTCGGGGGTCACGAGTCGACAGTCGGTCTCTCTGAGACGGCACGTCTGAAGACAATGCCAGGGGCAAGGGCTCGTCATGGCCACGGTCACCTGGCTACGGCCGGCCATCAATGGAGGCGTGGGCAGGCAGAGCGAATCGATGGGACGAGAGTAATACGAGGACACATTTTCCCGCTGATGCCATTCCTTCGACCAGCTCGTCGCCAGCAGCTCTTGACAAGCATTGGAGAATCCGGGGTAGTGCGGTTCACCCCGCAACCAGCAAGCTGCTTCCCCCTCTTCTCTCCCCTGCTTCCCCACGCCCCCATGCTCCCAGTTCCGTTCCGCCAGCTCCAACTTTCAACTCCAACTTCGCAAGCGGCGACAGGCGCTCCAATGACAGGCGGGGAAGGGTGGTGCGTCTGACGACACGGCTCTCAAGTCGCCGGGAAATGTGCCGGCGGAGGTCAACAAGATGACCGGCACCAACAGGCCAACCACCTAACCACCACAAAAGGAGAGCGATCGACGAAGCTTGCGCTGCTAGTCCACAGCGCGTACGACGTCGCATACAGAGCTCTCGTGCCCGCGGCCGAGCTGGGCCCGAGCTGTGCCCGGAATGCTGGGGGCAGGGGAGAGAGCTTCGTTCACTACCCTGTCCCCCGACGGCGAAAACACCACGTGCTAGACGCACCACTCAGGATGGCTTCTCGCGAACCGTTCCTTGATCGGCGTGCTACGCCAGGCGGCGCGTTGCTTTCCTGGGGATGCTTAAAAGCTTGATGGGCCCGCAATGCATGGCCAAGCTTGCCGTCTTGCCCAACGCTTGGTGTGTCCTTCAACCGCTCATCATCATCATCACCAGTCGTCATGCTCCTCTCCACGCTCTACCTCGCGACGGCGGCCCTCCTCCCGGCCGTCGCCTCGGCCACCCCCTTGTCCTACGCGACCAACACAACCAACACGACGGCCCCGGGACCCGACGCCGACGGCAAGTACTGGATCTCGAGCCCGCACCTCCGCGCGGCCTTTGTCCCCTACGGCGCGTCCATCTCGGACCTCATCATCCGGGACCGCCACGGCATCCCCCGCGACATCGTCGCCGGCTGGGACAACGCGTCGTACTACACCGAGGACCCCGTGCACCCCAACTTTGGCAATGTGCCTGGCCGCTACGCCAACCGCATCCGCAACAGCACCTTTGTCATTGACGGCGAGACGTTCCACGTTGAGCCCAACGACAACCCCACGGACGAGCACCCCGAGGGCCTCAACACGCTCCACGGCGGGCCCGACGGCTGGGGCTGGCGCAACTTCACTGTCGCCGCCCACACCAAGAACAGCATCACCTTCTCCCTGGTGGACCCGGCCGGCAAGGAGGGCTTCCCGGGCGAGGTCATCTCGCACATCACCTACACCGTGCGCGGCTGGGACTGGGACATCTCCATGGTGGCCGTCTCGACCACGGCCCGCACGCCCATCATGCTGAGCAGCCACACGTACTGGAACCTCGACGGCTTCGCCAACAACGAGACGAGCGTCGCCGACGACCACGTCCTGCACCTGCCCTACAGCGGCCAGCGCATCGGCGTCGACGGCATCCTCATCCCCACGGGCGACGTGCTCGCCAACGAGGCCGGCTCCGTCAACGACTTCTGGAGCGCACCCAAGGCGCTCGGCGCCAACGCCACGAGCCCCGACCTCGAGGGCAACTGCGGCACCGGCTGCACCGGCTACGACAACTGCTACACCGTCAACCGCGAGCAGCTGGGCCCTTACAACTGGCGCACCGAGGGTTACGTCGCGCGGCTGTCGTCGCCGTGGTCCGGCATCGCCGTCGACGTCTACTCCGAGCAGGAGGCCCTGCAGGTGTACAGCTGCACCCAGCAGGACGGCACGCTGCCGCTCAAGGCCACGCAGGGCACCGACGCCTTCCCGCGCGTCATCCCCCAGAACGGCTGCGTCGTGCTCGAGGTGCAGGACTGGATCGACGGCATCAACCACCCGGCCTGGGGGCGGGAGAAGCGCCAGGTGTTCGGGCCCGAGGACGGGCCGTACGTGCTGCAGGCGCGCTACTCGTTCAGCGTGGACGACGCGTGATGGGTGCGATGGAGACGAGAGGGACGGTAGAGCACTGTGACAGCCCCCAGACGTAGTGTTGAATTTAAGGGTGTTGAGGAATTTCGCGATCTTTTCAGTGATGTTTGAGACTGGCCTTTTCACGTGCCGAATGTCCTTGGCGATCGTCGGGGTTGGGCTGAACTCAGCCTTGGTCATCGGTGTCATAGGCAGGATTTCTAGCCCCTCAGCTTCCCCTCTCTTCTTGCCCACCTACAACAAACGCGGTGCAACACGAGACACCATCGCCATGCCCGCCCTCTTCCTCACCGGGGCCACCGGCCTTGTCGGCTCCCAGACCCTCCTGACCCTGCTCCGTGAGACATCCTACACCGTACGCGCCGCCGTCCTCTCGGCCGCCGACGAGGCCCGCCTCACCTCCCTTCCGTCCCTCCAGCCTCACCTCGCACGCGTTACCTTCGTCACGATCCCCGACGTGTCTCTCGCCGGCGTGTACGACGAGCACGTCCTCGCCGTCGACGCCGTCATCCACGCCGCGAGTCCCACCCCTCACCCCACGCCCACCCCCTACGACGACATCTTCCTGCCCTCTGTCAAGGCCGTGGAGAACATGCTCTCCGCCGCCCAGAAAGCCCACCAGGCCGGCTCCCTCAAGACCCTCGTCATCACCTCCAGCCTCGCCGCCATCACACCTCCAACCCCGTCTCCTCCCCCGTCCCCCCTCACCCCGGACTCCCCTCCCCATGCCGTCCCCGCCGAGGCGACCCTCCGCACTCTCGGGCCCGAGCCGTGCTACTTCGCCGCCAAAGCCCACGGCCTCGCCCTCCTCAAGGCCTCCCCCCTCCCGTCCGCGCTCCCCGTCACGGCCATCCTTCCAGGCTACGTCCTCGGCCCCGACCCCCGCGCCGCCACCCGCGCCGACCTACTGTCCTCCTCCAACGCCCTCCTCCTGGGGCCCCTCCTCTCGCCCCCCGACCGTCCCACCACCCTCCCGGGCGCCTTCCTCCCCCTCGCCTCGGCCGCAGAAGCCCACGTCGCCGCCCTGTCCCGCTCGGCCCCCGGGCTGCTCGTCCTCCCCTGCGCGCGGCCCGCAGACTGGAACGACGTCCTCGAGGTCGCCCGGCGCGCCACCGGCCTCCCCGCCGGCCGTGGTCCCGTCTTCGACTCCCAGGCCGTCGACCCTTCGCCTTCAGCAGCAGAGGCGGCGCTGGGCATCACGATCCAGAGCCCTCTCGACGCGGCCGCCGCGCTGGCCGAGCAGTTTGCTCGCCTTCCGCCCGACGCACCGACGCCGCCCTGATGGATTGTTGGCAAAGACCCGCGGGGCACTTACCCGGGCGGAGCGGGCGTCTGGCCTCGAGAGGTGAGGAGGGTCCCGCTCGTGCTCGAGAGGGATGACCGTGTCGGGACCGAACATGCCGCCATGAATCGTGCCATAGCCGCAATGTCCACCGTGGAGGGCGATGGAAATGCGAGGGATGCCAAACCTACATGCATTACGTACCTACGCTTGTTGTCCCACCTACCGTGTAGACGCCAGGCACGAGGCAGGCAGGCAGGCACCTGGGCAAAAACAGCTCATTCCTGCCGCGGCCTCGGCAGCGAGAGAGTGGATGAGAATCAGACCCCGCCAGGACATCCCGTCGCGGACATGGCGCATCTCCGTGAAGCCGGAGCCCCGGCCGGCCGCGGAGCAGACGCTCCCGAGCCCATCATTCCTCACCCAGATGCAGACGGCGGACGGAGACCCAACAACCCTCTCTCTCCCTTCACCTCAACAGCAAACCCGCCAGGAATGCACCCAAAGAAAAAGAAAAAGAAAAACGGCCACGGCTGAGATCGAACGCTGCAGCCGGAGCAGATCGATCGTGCCGCCGAGCGACTTGCCTGGTACATGCATGCACCTCACCCACCAAACCCCTCAGCTGAGCTTCCCCAGCGACCCGGCCCCGAGACCACCAATCATCGACACCTGCGGCGCCGCCTGGTCATGCGTCCCGTGTCCCGGTCTCAGAAAGCTTGTCACCCGCCCACCAGCTCCTCGTGGCCGCCGCGGCCGCCCGCAGGACGGCTCGGACATGGCCCGTCTGACCCATGTCGCTCTCCTTACCCTCCATCAGACCGTAGAGCACCCGCCATCAGAACTTCACAGTGAGGGTCGGCCAGAGTGCATCGTCAATCAGTGGCTTCTTCCACTTATTAGGTATGGCTGGGCAAAACCATCCTCGTAAATACAGCCCATTTGTGCTAGGTACTTCGATCTGCTCCCATCATGACCACAAACCGCCAGCCTCTCAAACAAGACAAGCAGAGGCGAGATCCATATGTACGGTACCATGGTCCTCCTCTGCCCTGCCTGCCTCGCCTCGCGGCGTCCAGCAGGGCCTCCATGCTTGCCAGTCCCCTGTCGTTTCCAGCCCGCAGTGAATCCAGTAAGAATGAAGACCTTGTTCTATACACCTGGTGGCACATCTTCCCCCCTCTCTCCACCATCTCTCAATGGCCATGATGTCGATCGTCCGTCGGCCAACTGACCGCCGTCGAATCCAGCAGTGGGACGCCCCTGTCGCGCTCTCAGACAAAGGAAATGCCCGGTTGGGGCCAGCCGCTGTATACGAGTAGGAATCGCCCGTTTCAGTCTATAAAGTAGGGGGTATTTTCGGAAACCGATGAAGGAATAAAAAAACACAAGGGAGAGATGCGCGCTCGAGATGATCGACTATTGGGCGAGTTGGTATCGAACGTGTCGAAAAAATGGAAAACAAGTGGGGGGCCCGTTCTTGGGGGCCCCAAAATGAACGCGATGCCGCAAAAAATCCAGAAGCAGCAAGAAATCAGTGGTCGTCCTTGGCCAGACGACTGAGTAGCAACGTGGTTGGTATCCGGCCGCTTCCCGAACTCCTTGCCTATGCCGAGAGGTAAAACATGAAACTTTTGTTGCTGAACATGCCGTAGAACCCTGCCAGAAACCCTCCCAAAAATAAGACATCCGTTAGAATCGGTTGCCGGCGGCCCAGATGCTGGCCGAAGCAGAAGCGGCCCACTCGCTTTCTTCGTAGGGTGGTGTGGGCCACTTGTACTCGGCGTTGCGATTCTTCTTTAGGTCCAAAGGCTTGGGCGTCACCGCATCCATGCCGTCACCGAAAGCCGCCGCGTTGCCGCTGCCGGAGGGCGAGGGCGTCGGGTACGGGTTCGAAATGCCAATGTTGCTGGCCGACTGCCGGAGTCCCGGCTTGCCGTCCTTCTCCATTCGCTTCATAGCCCGGTGTGTTGAGTTGAGGACCTCATCCAGCAGCTCATCCTCTTCGTCGGGCGCTTCGTACTGGTGCACTCCTTGCGTCGCTTGCGCGCGGCGGGTGCGACTCGAGATGGGACCACCGCTTCGTGCGGCCATCATCAGGTTATCGACTGAACGAGGCTGGTGGTGCTTCGGCAGCGAGTGATGCCTCTTGAGATTGTTGGTAGGCGATGCGTGTTGAGGAGGCGCGGGCGGCTGCGATTCACGGTGCTGTTGAACGTCTCTCAGCGCCCTGTCGAGCGACTCATACGTGTCGGCCTTCGGCGGGGGCGGCGGGGACTGGTCGATGACCATGGATGACCGGTTGCTGTTCCAAGGTCCGCAACCGACCTGGGCCTCGATTGAATCATGCGTTGGCGAGATGGGAGTCTGGTGCCTACCCGAGAATCGTCGAGCTCGCTTCCGTAGGTGAGAGAAGAAGCCTTCCTTCTGGCCGCTTGGTGGAGAGGCGAGTCCAGAGTTACCGTTGAGGGCGCGCTCGGCTTGCTGCCGGTGAATCTCGGCGTAGTTGTTCGTGCTGGACGCAACCGACAGCTGTCGGCTGACCTTGGCGGACTTGCCATCGATCTGAACCGTCCGTTGGTTGCCGTTGACGTAGGCATCGTTGTAAGAACCGTTGCTAGCCTGTGCCGTGACAGCATCTGACAACGGCGAAATGGGCTTGATGGTTGGCAGAATCGGCATCGGCGCAACGTTGGACGGGCCGTTGGTCCATGTGCTTCGCTTGCCCGCAGGGGGACGTGTCTTTGTGACAGGGACTTCGCCGGTGGTCGACGCGTGGACTGGAGCCGGCCGGGGAGCTGATGTGTCCTTCGCCGCGAACTGGGCAGTCGCCATGTCGGTCGTCTCGGAACGGCCAATGAGAGACTTGCGGAACCACGAGGGCTTGGACGAGGTCGGGGTCGATGCCGCCGAGTCCTTGCCACGGGCGAGGTCCGATTGCTTCCTTCCCAGGATCCTAGACGCCGAAGACCTAGGACGGAGCGGGTCGACCGCGTCGATGAAGTAGTCGTGAGCGAGCGCCTGAGCGGAAGTGGGCCTGCTCTTGGGATCCCACATCAAGCACCAGGTCACGAAATGGCTCAGCTCGCGAGGCCAGGTCGGTGCCTGCAAAATTGTGTCCAGGGCATGCGGCGCCATTTTGGGGAAGGAGAAACCGAGCTTCCCGGCCAGCCGAGTACCCTCTCGCCACTCGCCGCCACCGACGCGGCCACCTGACTTGTTGTACCAATTGCCCGGGCTGCCCATGATCTCGCACACGCGCCAGACCTGGTCAACCTCATTTCCACCGGGGAAAAGCGGCTTCAGTGTGGCAACCTCAACGGCCATGGCACCAATGGCCCAGATGTCAACAGGCGCCGAGTACTCGCCGGCTCGCAGCAGGACCTCGGGGGCCCGGTACCATCGTGTTGATACATACGTTGTGTACGCAAGCTTGGAGTGGGTCTCGCGAGCGAGACCAAAGTCGGCAATCTTGACAGTGTAGTTGGGAGGCGTCGATGGCGGTGTGACGAGTGCCGAGTACCGGCGGAAGGACGTTACCGAGGAGTCTTGGTGTCCAGAGGTGGTGACGAGGATGTTCTCTGGCTTGATGTCGCGGTGGAAGAAGTGGTGGGCGTGAATGTGCTCCAGACCTTGCATGATCTGAAAGAGAATGCTCTTTACACTGGCGTTGTCGAGAACCTTGTGATCCCGCGCCTTCATGAGCTGATAAAGATTGCCCTCCATGTATTCCATGGCGATGTGCAGCTTTTTGCTGTAAGGGTCGAGGAAGATGTCGAGGGCGGGAACGAGGTGGGCGTGGGGAGGAAGAGTGCGGAGGAATACGACCTCGCGGAGCTCCAGGCAAGCGCTGAAAGACTCAAAGCTCTTTTTCATCGTCTTGATGGCAACCTAGGGTAGAAAAGTTAGGATTGAAACGCACGCGCGCATCAACGCACAATGCAAGCAGAACATACCACGGTGCCGCGGCGGGCCACATGGGCGCCTGCGCTGCGGACTCTGGCTAGAGCGACGCTTCCGAAGCTGCCATCGCCGATCTCCTTCAGCACCTCGAAACGGTCCTCGAGTGCCACCATGTTGGCACTTTGGGAGGATGACCCGCGATGGGTCAAGTCGTGTGCAACCGTCATGTTGCTTTAAAAGCTGGCGGCTGGGGTTTTGCTGTGTCGGGCGTGTCAGCCGGGACCGGTGCCTCAGCTCGAAGGCTGTGAGCGGGACCGTTCCAATTGCTGTGGCCTGTCTAGAAGCTCCTTTCAAGAGCTGATTTCAATTGCCGGAGCATCCAGATCCAGGGTCGTTCAATGTCGAAGATGTAGGAGACGTGAATTGGATATGAGTGGGAGGTTGGTGTCAGTATCGAAGGGAATGAAAGTCGTTGGCCGTGGTAGGCGGGTAGAGTGCTGGTGGGAGTGTGACGCTGGGATGGACTGATGAGAGAGCGAAACCAGGAACTGATGAATGGGGACCGATGACAAGGAGTGACTGAGGTGAGTGAGTGATGTGTTCCAGAGGCGAGAGAGGGTCTGGCAAGGTTGATATTGTTGGAAAAGGAGGCCGACCAGGGTCAGGGGACGCTCGAGCCAGAACCAGTCGATCGGGGATGGATCCTCCAGGGAGGTCTCCAGTTAGGCTCGATGATACCTGAACAGAGAAGGTTTACCGTGTACCAAGTCGTTTCGGCCGCACGGCGTGTGTGAAGTCTTGTGATCCGGAGCACCGGCGCTCGCAGAGCAGAACAGGCCAGTCAAGCAGAGCGGACGCGGGACCTGGGGGCGGCGCAGATTGCTTGAGACGACACTGAAGTGAAGGTGACGATCGAGAGGTGAGCAGTGGGGGATGCACTGCAGGACAATGCCGAAGCTGGGTGTCGCGTCCTTCCGGGAGTGGTCGAGGAGGATGACAGGTGACGAAACACGGCGAGGGCAGTCGAGAAAATGGAACGAGCAGGGAACCTGGGAGCCAACAAGTTGGATCTCGACAGGGTGCGTTCGGGAGGGTGATTTCTTTTCGGTCGGCGTGAGGAGTCGACTCCTATGCCATGTGCTGTTCGAGAAGGCCGGGAGCCTGTCCTTAGCATGAAAGGTGAAGGGGAATCCGGGGGGTCGAGCGGCGATGGATAGGGAGCCCAATCTCGCTAAGGCTCCGCGGCACTCGGGCGTCTCTCACAGCCAATTTGCGCCAGGGCCAGGGTCCGATGGAAAATCTCGCTGGTGGGTTCCGCCGTTTGATTTGCTTGGAGCATTTAGAATTGGCAGAAGAGCTTTTGTTTTCCAGTGAAAGAAATTATTAGATTACAATGCTGGCGACGGTCGGCTGACACTGACGGAGTGTGTCAACGGGAGGGGGGAGGAAGGGGAGAAAGGTCAAGTCGAGGTGGTGCGGATGGACGGATTGGGAGGGCACCCCGTTGGGTTTTGGGCACCACGCGACTGTTTCTGGATGGATGGGCTGCGCAACGGTCCAGGGCGGATCGGTAGGTGTCGATTCGAGGCAAGCTCTTTGGCCAGCAGGCTTGGCCAGGACAGGTCCAAAAGAAGACGCTGATGGGGCGATGCGGTCAGGAATGCAGTCTGATGCAGGCACCGCCAGTCCGAAGAGAGAAGAAAAGACTGGTGTTGGGGGCTGGGCTCGCGGTAGTCGGTGGAGGTCGAGGTACCCGACAGGAACAGGAAGGAACCGGCCGTCTTGACAGGGCGCGCTACCTCAGGGAGGCAGGAGGAGGCAGGAGGCAGGAGGCAGGGCGAGACGGTGGAGGAGCCCCTGGATGTTTTCGATGCCAGCGCACCAGCGCAGCCAGGTGCACGCTGTCTCGACAGGCAAAAGGACCGGACCCAGGGGACTCAAAGACCCGTAAAATGGGGGTCCCCTGTGGACGATTTGCTGCAGCCTTATTCGAGGATGTGACGGGATGACTGGGGCGTCAGGCGTCGCTGGGTGGACGATGCACACTAGGGACGAGGCGATTGGCAGGTCGCGAGGTACGCCGGGGGTACGTGTCCGCGCGATGTGCTGCTTAGCTTCGAGTGCGCCGGGGGTGTGAGGTACCTGCTTGGTACCTGGGACTGTGAGGGCTGTTTTTTCTGGCTTGCGGACGGCGGGTGAACCTCGCGAGTAATGCGGTGCGGGTTCTCACTGTTGGGGCGGTGATCTGACGCTGAGAAAAAAAGGGGAGGCCGTGGAATGATGGGAGTAGTGCCAGCTGGCGCATGAATCGAGCAGAGAGGCGTCCTTATGCCTTGAGACGGGAAGGGGTCGACGATCTCGAGCTGCCAGGACCACGGTGTGGTCGTGTCCGAGGAGTGGGATGTGATAGGGTGAGTGTGATGGTGATGGTGATAGTGACGGAATGCAGGAGTGGAAAGTCTGGGCACAATAGTCGAGGAAAAGCACCTCCTTCCTTGGTCGCGCTTCGAGCTGAACAGACAGGACAGAAGCCGTTTCTTCTACTGATTGAATCGAAGGAAAGTAGCCATCCATCACCATCCAGCACCCCCTT
The DNA here is from genome assembly GCA_002851775.1 of Verticillium isaacii. Lineage (NCBI taxonomy): Eukaryota > Fungi > Ascomycota > Sordariomycetes > Glomerellales > Plectosphaerellaceae > Verticillium > Verticillium isaacii. The sequence goes on along the minus strand of NMXN01000006.1, from coordinate 1,879,594 downwards.
AGCGCCTACCGCCCCCGTCACTTGTCACCTTCCCGCCCTCCCGTCCTCTGAAGAAGGAACGACGAACAAGAATGAAAATGAAAATGAAAGTGAAAATGACGATGGAGATGGGAAAGGGAAATGGAGGGGGCTGGAGACTGGAACAAGCGGCAGAAGGAACAACCCGCCATGGCTACCGCCGCCGTCGCCGTCGCCGTCGCTGTCGCGTCGCGCTACTACTTTGCTGCCAGGACGCGACATGATAGCATCACCTGCGGGGGATGCCCCCAAGGGACGACGGGGCGGCTTCAGCGGATGCAGCTGGCCACAACGGCGGGAAGGAAGAACGGACGGATCAGAAGCAAGGGATCACCTTCCTCCGTCCTTGTGTCCTTCGTGGCCCCTTGCTTATGCACATGCATAAATCAATGGCATGACATGACGGCCTCACAGCAAGGCGTCTAGCGTGCTGATGGTAAGGTGGCATAGCCCTTGCACAATCCCTCTTGTGCCACATCGAGTCTCACCGCGCTATGCCCCCTTCTGGTGCCCTGTCGAGGCGATCCGTTCTTCCAGCCCGCCGGAAAACTGGCTTTCTCTCCGTACCTGAAAGGTACCCAAGACCTCACGCCCGTCCCATCCAACCCCTGCGTCCAAATACATCATAGAGCTCGCATCGTCGTCAAGGGGGCGACACCTCCCCTCGCCCCCCCAGCATAGCATGGCCAGCTAATGCAATGATGAGTCCTGAGCCCGGGTGGCCGGGGCGGAGGCGACCAGCCGTGCTATCGGATCGGCACCGCATCTGCAGCGGTTGGCTGTTAGGGGGTCAGGTCCCCTGTGCAGGCCCTGTTTCAATGCGTTGCTTTTATCCAGCTCTGGCTCCAGCTACCCAGCAGCTGCGGTGGCACTAATTCAGGAACACGGGAGGATTCGGCGCTATCCCCCGTCCGTCCGGTCTGCTCTGCACTGGACTGGGGCCTTGGGCGTGCGCGTGGGAACACAGCACAGCACTGCTTGCAGATGTACCTGATCGTCGCGGCGGTGGTGATCGCATGGGATGACGCGGAGAGAATGGGGGACGAAGGCACACGTCCGATCAAGAGGGCGCAGCGGGCGGTCACCGTGAGATGCGTCATCTTTCCCACAACATGCCTTGCTGGTTGCTCCTCGTTTCCCGCAAATAGATGAGCGAACTTTGCGCCGAGGCTGTGCCTCTGGCCTCAACCCAGCCAGCGTGTTTGTCAGGTTACTTCTGTGAGTGACCTCGATGGTACCCCGCAGGCAGCCAGACAAGAACGGCGCTGGAAAGGGGGGCTAACGCCGCCCGTCCCTCTTGAAACGATACCAGAGCCCGTCGCAAAAAGAAAAGGGTGAAGTGGGCGTGCTCAGACGCCTGCCGACCTACCAGTAGCCCCAATTCCAATTGGCACCATCGACCGGGACCCCTTTCGACGCTGCCCTCTCCCACCTCCAACTCGCTGGGAGGTTGTGCGCTCTGAGACCTGGATGAATCCTCCGTCGTCACTCGGCCGGTTCGGCTTGACTCGTACAGTCCCGTGGATCACCTACCCTCAGGAATGCTGTCTCGATTTTTTCCCTGAGTCGTCGTCGGCCACTCAGACAGATGATCCATTGTGCCACCACGTTGCACTCATCTCACCAGACTGTCATCCTGGTAGGGAACCGTTGGCACCAACCGAACCGGTGGGCGCAACTGCCCGAGATCAGATGGATTTGATCGATCCCGTTGGCGCCCTCAATCAGACCCCTCCCATCCCACCTTTCGCACACGAGAAACGCTCCAAGGCATGCATGTCTCCACGCTCTGCGGGATTCCCGGGACGCCTCTGCCTGCCGCGGTTCGGCACAGGATGGATGGTCGAGGGACTGAAGACGCCTCGGAGATTTTCCACACGCTCCCACAAACTCACCCTCTTTTCTTCTCTCCTGTCGCTCTTCCCATGCCAAGGCGAGCCGGTTCCTGTCCCTTCCGTATCGGTTCGACGTGACCACCACCTTCATCCACCAGCGCTCGAGACGGTCCCTGACACCATTGCCAACGGACGCCATACCCGATTGTCCCGCGCCCCCGAGACGGCACCAGAGGCGCCCACTATCACGCGCCGGATCATCCCCCGACTTGTCCTGCTGGAATGACAGATGTGGGACTGTGGGACTCGCCGCCCAGGGCCATGCTCGCCAGTGGTTGGTGAACAGGGGCAAAAAGGACGCCGGCTGCGGGCTCGAGCCGCCTCCCGTTCCCCTTCCCCCCACCGGCGCACTGCTGATCTCTAACAAGCTCCTCACAGCTCCAACGTGGGAGGGTAGCTTCCGCGGCCTGCCTGGCGTTTCATGGAAACCAGGCTCAATGCCATTTGCTTCGTAACCGTCAGGTTGGCACCGTCATGCCCCCGCCGACAGGGACCCTCTGCAAAGAGTCTCGACGCGTCTACGCCCGAACAGCATGAATTGCCAGGCTGCTAGCGCGCCGGTCCAAATGGCTGTCGAGCAATAGCGGGTGGACATGTCCCACCGAGACCAAGCCCAGAATGTGAGCACCCGGTATCCAGGGTCCTTCGGGGTTCTCTGGACGGTCATCGCCGCCTGTCCCGCAGTGCTGTTTCGAAGCCCGGGGGTCCATTGGCACGTCGCAGTTGTGGCTGGGAAAAGCTCACCTCGGTGTCTCCGTTGGCCAGTTCGTATCTAATGAACGACCAGGAAAAGAAATACCCAAGTCATACGGCCGTCTGCTTCGCAAGCAACCGGATCCTCTTGTCGATGTCTTGGCTTTGAGGTTCCTGCATTCCCGCGTGCAACCTGCAAGGAGGGTTCGACACCTGACGCCAGTCTTCTCCGTCATGTGATATTGTCGTGCCCGCGTCGGTCTTATTGTGAGAACCTTTGAGGTTGTCTCGGTCGATTGAGCGAGTTGTTGGTGTCCGGCGATTGATTCGACTGACGGGTTCGGTGAGCCATGTGCAACAGCATGGACATCGCACAATCTCTCGACGTCCAATACGAGATGCTCCGTCCTCAAATAGCCTCTCACCCATACAGCCGGTCTTTCTGGTTTCGGCAGAAGGGAACCGTGTGAGGGTCCGTCAACCTACAGATTCACAGTGTCTAGCCTGTCGTAGAACTCTCCCCCATCGACGCATCAGCCGTAACACAGCTTGACTATTTCATGGGGTATTCGCCTCCGCTGACAAGGAGGGCTGGTGGTGCGTCGGGTGTGACAGAAGCTGAGGTTTGACCCTTCTTAAACGGCTCTGGCGGCCCGGTCTGAGTACAGCCGAGGGTTGTGTGTGCAGTTTGTCGGCAGGGCGATGCGATCCCCAATCAACGAGTCTGGCTTAAAGCATCCCGACTCGCCGACGAGCTCATCCCGGAGCGAAGTCACGAAGCCGGTCACGGTCAACATGCATCGGCAAGCAGAGCGGTGGGCCTGGGGCTGAAGAGACCAGGTAGCGGTGAGTTTGCTCGAAGTCATTCCAATGAAGGGCGGTGAGCTCTTTGTCGAGATCGGGAATGACGATTTTCACCAGGCGCTATGGTCAGGCTACTGACAATTGATTCCGCGCACTATTGTCTCCTTGACTGTCGGTGCCGTCTGTCTGGCACATCCAGTCTCCGAGCGGCCATTGGCGTTGTTGGTCCCTCCGTACCAAAGGATAGTGATGACGCCGGCCACAGGTCCTTGTGTCGACAAGACCGTAAATACGATATGTATGGCGCCAGACAATGTGGTTCTTCCATGTCATGTTGTATGTGACGCACTTCATCCAATGTGCCGATGTTCGAACATGAGCAAGTGGTCGGGACATACCGGTCTGGTAGGTCAGCGACACCCACGCAACGTCTGCTGCGCACGAGGTGCTATGCTGATCTACCTAGGTAGTATAATGTAGGCACACGACATCAAGTGGTTACTTAGGATGTTGGCATCTTCACCAGATGAAACTCTTCGACTCTTAGCCGTGCGTTTGTAAGGGTGTTACATTGACGTTGAGTTTGTTCCATAAGCACCGTATTCTATTCGTCATGCTCTTGGCTGTTGGGTTGAGATCGGTATATGGGCTTTGCACCTGAAATAACCAGAAAGTAAGAGGACCCGGGCCTAAAGCGAGCGTGCCCTCTTATCATGTGGGATCAGCCCGGTCCCAGGCCAGGGATATACAGAGGTAGTCCGCCCTCCTTTGTATCGTACGGCAGGATCTTGCTTCGTCAGTTGGCGAGTAAATACGGAGCCAGCTATCAACGTAACGTCAGGTTCATGTATCACCGAAGAATGCCTAGAGTGATATTGATGTTGAGGGACTCTGTGTTAGCCAAGCTTGGTAAAGTAAGGTAGGCAGGTACACCACATATTTTGTGCAGTTGCCGTTTGTTGGGCGCAGTTTGGCAGTGCCGTGTGGTTCCTGCCTCCATATCGTGACCTCCTCTTGCCCTGCTTCACGTGCTTCCTACTGGTGATATGATTCACAGGCCCTGCCTAGGCAGCCACGCCTACCTTAGTTTGCGCTATCTCTTTCTGCCAGGCAAATGACTTTCCGCGCCCAGATTAGGTAGGTTCTGTACCTGTTGTTGACCTCCTTAGTTACGACAGGTCGACTTTCTGACATACCACATTCTAGGCCCCCTTGCGAAATAAGCTTGACTCGTCCCAGAGGAACCTTCCTTCCTGGCACTTGGCATTATCCTCGAACCTCAGTGCCGGCTTTCGATCTTGAACTACGATTACTGAAGATCAACACAGCCATCACAGTTGTCAGGCCTGCCCTTGCCACCACAGAGATCATTCGAGGTGAACAACGGAACATTCATCCACTGACCTAACCCAACTCTGACAGCACGACGCAAGCGAACGCCCAAGTTTCGCTGTCATAGACGACAAAAGTCTCGCCAGTCCTCATCGAGGCCACGCCACCGCCATTCAACATCAGACATCTACGACATGTCGCAGCACTACACCCCCCAACCCAATGGCCAGTATGTGCTCTTCTCTCTTCTTCGGTAACGATCCTCTCTTCAGATTTTACTGACAAACAATCAGGTCGTCCGGCGCCAGATCTAAAGCCGGCAAGCCCCAGGGGGCTGGCCTCAAGTCGTGAGTTCTTCCACGGCATGCTACTTTCCTCACAAAGTCTAACAACAGTCTCTTTACTAGCTTCCGTTGTGATATTGGCGGCGAATGGAAGCCACTCGATGGCTTTTCCAAGAAGTTCCAGAGAATGACCGAGAAGCCCAACTTCAACCCGGCCAAGAGCGGCATGATTTGCCGCGTGCACAGCGGCGAGCCCGCTCTCGAGGCCAGGTGTAACGGGCCGTGTGGTCGCACCCTCCCTCTGAACTCCTTCTCCAAGTCTAGCCGCACCAAAGGTGTCATCGTAAGTTCATACACTTCTTGTTCCTGGACCTCCAACGAGACCTCCTGAGACTAAGTCAAGATCACCGGCGCAGTACTGTATTCAGTGCCAAAGCTGGGTCAGCACCCAGCATGCCGAAAACGGCAGCACCCCTTACGCTCCCCCTTACCACGAGCTTGACGCGGATGAGCAGCAATGCGAGATCGGGTTGCCGATGATGCCCGAGGCATACGCCGTGATTGACTCCGGCGATGAGGATGACATGGACGGCGAGGTGAGCATCCACTTGCGTCAGTAGACAGAATGCAAACCCTGACATTTCGATCGAACAGCTCCTCGCCCCCGTCACTGGCATGGGCTCCGGTTCTTTCCGGTGGGAAGGACCGTCAGAGATGTCCTCCTTCGGGGGCGCCACGGCTTCCGTTGTCACTCCCAGCGGGAACGCGGTAACTCGCAAAATCGTGAACCACGCTGCCCCTCCGCATCTGCAGAGTGGTCAGCCTCGCGGCGATGTCACCAATGTCTGCAGTCAATCTAGCTATGGTGTGCCTGTCGACTGGGTGCCGCCTCACTTGCGAGCCCGATCAACCTCCATGACAGCGACCGAGACTCCCGCCCAGGCTCCTGGCAAGTCTCGCGCCACCGACTCTGACAGTAACATCGAGAATGCCTCGAACATCCGCCAACAGTTCGTCATGGGCGTGAAGGCCGGGGACAACGAAAAGAGCCTCATGGCTTTCTCCGAGTCTGACCAGGCAGCCTCCCCGAGGCTCCCACAGCCGCCGCAGAACCACCCCACCGACCAGTCTTCCGTCCAGTCCGTCAATGAGTACTACAAGGCAAAAGGTCGACAGAACGTGACTACCAAGCCGGCCCAGAGTGCTCAGAAGGCTCGCGCCCAGACAGCAGGCGCACCTCCCCACCTCAGAAGTCCTTCTTCAACTGTCGGGCGACAACCGCTTCGCAGTGACAAGTAGGGCAAGTCCAGCGACAGCCGAATATCTCAGTCCGATCTCCGAAGCATCTCGACGGCCACCACCGTTCGCCAGGACCGCGCCAACCAGGCCGTCTACAATGCATGGGACAGCACCGGAGCCCGCCACGCTCGACCTGTGCCCCCTCCTTCCACCACCACAGATGATGGCATCTCATTGTTCAGGGCGGTCACGACCCAGAAGTTGCCCACGCCCAATACTGGTGGCTTCGCGAGGGGTTATGTGAGTGGCACCCCCATTGTAAAGGATGATGTTGCATCTAACCATGTGCAGTCTGCCGAGACCGCCCGGAAACGCGGGAATGCCACTGACGAGGAGGTTCTGAGCAGTTTTAGCAGTATGGATATTTCGGGATCGAAGAAGACCTACAATTTCGACATTGACGGTGCGGAGGAGGAAGACGTTATGTGAGAGGGGTTCCCCTTGCAAGCGCCGACGTATCCATCTGGCAGGGCCGCCAGGGACGGCGAGGGGGCGAATATGGCAGCCTGACAACACGGATCATGGGAAACTGCACACGGCCCTAAAGAGACTCCCGATCACCTGGATTGCTGGCCCTGCCGAGAGACCTGGCTGGGAGAAATAGTCCGTCGGCCAATAAGATCAGTACCAGGCAGTTCGATGATGCACAACAAGGTGACTGGTGTGACGAAAAGATTGAAATGCAGAAACGCCCCCCTGTGAATAATAATCGTCGTAACGATTCTCGACACCGCGCGGCAGCCGTCCCCGGCGCCGCTGTGTCCCTATCCTACTGCTACTGTATGACCAGTGACGCCGTCGTACGTTGGCGATCGAACCTCAGCTCCGTCCGTCCGAAGCGTCCATAGAAAAAAGCGTCGGTGGCCAATCGGCGCCTCTCGCCTAATCCCTCCTGCCCATTCGACCCGCGTGCCATGAGGTTCCGTTCGAGTGCTTCCCCCATTTCCCCCATCCGTCCGTCCTGTAGGTATTCGGTAGTAGTGACGTCTACCCTATTCTCGCGCGCCGCGTCGGTATGAGTGGCACGATGATGATCTCATGATATAATGTGTAATCGGCGCAGGCAACAGCCCACGCCCCCTTCCTCCTCAGCCCCTTTACCGTATGCAAGAGCTCTCTCTAGCCTTACTCCCCACGAATATGCCGGGAAGACCCAATAATCCACGCCAGGAATAAAAGAAAACAGAGGACAGACAGGCCGTAGCATCCGGACCGCCGCTGCGGCGCCCCGGCAGGCAGGCAGGCAGCCGGGCTACAGCTCCGAGGCGTCGCTCCTGTAGTATCCAAAATCGCCGCTGCTGGTGGAGGCGTCGCCGTGGCGGTTGAGCAGGTCCTGGGCGTCGCCGACCTGGCGGCGCTCGGTGACCTCGAGGTCCTTGAGCCTCTTATGGATCCGGTACCTGGCAACCAGCGGCAGCGTCAATCCTCGGGAGGCGGCGGAGCGGCCGTCCCTCATGACTGCTGATTGCTATTGGAGGGGCTCCGAGGACGAGGAGAGACGGTTGAGGTGGAGGTAGACGTCTGTGCCGTATCTGTGTACAGGGTTAGCGCTGGCACACCGGGGACGGGAGACGAGGGGAAGGTTGTACGCACCCCTCCATGCTGATCAGCTTAAGATCACCACCAAAGTAGCGAGCGTAGAGACGGGAGATGGGCAGGCCGTAGCCGAAGCCGGCCATGGGGGCCTTGAAGTCGTTCTTGTCAAAGTCGGGATCCAGATTCGGCGTGCTGTCGACGGTGGTGTACATGTAGGTCCACACCAGCGGGATGGCGCTGCGCGGGATGCCGCCGCCCTCGTCGGTGATCTTGATGGTGATGTCCTCCTTGCCCTCGGCCACGATGACCTTGGTGACGGGGAACTCCTGCTTGTCCTGGCCGTGTGTTTCGACGACGGCGCGCAGAGAGTTCTTGAGGGTCTCGAAGAGCATGTGGGAGAGATGGCCGGGGACGTACATGAAGTTGATGTTGGGGTTGCAGACGAGCTGGATCTTGGGGGCTTCGAAGAGACCGTAGTGGTCCTCGCAGACGAAGCGGGCGTTCTCGATGGCTTCCTGGGCGAGGTCCTGAATGTTACACTTGGTGCAGATGATGCCGACGTAGGTGGGGTCGCGGTGGTGGCTCTGGTCGGTCAGGGCGATGTGCTGGCCGATGAGCATGCGGATGCCGATGCGGGACATGTAGAAGCGGTCGAGGAAAGCCTGGATGTTGTGGTCGATCTGCATGCGCTGTCGCTTGCGCTTGTACTCGAGAATGCCCTGGGCCATGGTGGTCACGACGCCGTCGTGCCGCCTCTTGATGTTGTGGAGGGTTTTGGCGAACTTTTCGTTGTAGAGGCGGAGCTCGGCGGGCCAGTTGCCCGAGTCGTCGACCATGGCGAAGTATCTCCTCGCGGCGGCGGACGCCTTCTTGCCGTTTCCGTTTCCGTTGGCGTGGCCGTTGCCGTTGGAGTGAGAGATGGAGCTGTACTGGCCCTCCTCGATGCTGGGGTTTCGCGTCGTCTCGGACAGCATCGCGGATGTCCTGCCAAACTTCTTGCCGGGCTTCATGAGGCGCTCTCGGACTTCTTTGCCCAGATCGGGGCGAGCGAGGGTTGTGAGTTCCTGGCACGAAGAAAGAAAGTCAGCGCTGTGTCATTTGCCTGGGGTGTCGTTGGCGGGAGGGCGCGTACTTCGAACGACTGCGCGTACCAGTCATGGACCTTTCGGACGGACGGCATCTCGTTGAGACCGTCGGGGAGCTCGTCGAGCTCTTGCACGCGGTGGGCAAGGCGGATGGGGAGCTCCTCGGCGAGGAACTGCGAGGCGCGGAAGAGGGTGCCTGCATGCGACGGAGGCATTGTTTAGCAAATGGGCGACGGAGGATTTGCATGTGCAGGCGAGGCCGGGCCTCGGGAGGAGGAAGAACGAACCGGTAGAGGGCCTCTCGCCGAACTGGACCATCTGGCGCAGGCTGACGCCGGTGGCGGGAAAGCTGGCATAGTGCTTGATGGTGTTCATCAGCCCCTCGGTCTTCTTCCACGACATGATGGGCGGTTTAGGGCTGGCCCGGCGAGGTGGTGGTGCGGCGCGTGATCATGAACTCGGGGCGGTGGTGTGGCCGGCCGGATGGGACGAGGCGATCAATTGTCGGCGGGGTGGTTCTCTCGGGGGCGGTCGAGGACGGTCGAGGGTGGTCGAGCGTGTGCGAGCGTGTGTGCTAGGTGAGTGCGAGTTGTGTTTGTTGTCGGGCCTGACCCCGCGGTTCGGTCAAGAGGACGGGCGCCTTTACCGAGGCTGTGTTATGACGCAGGACATGGGACGAGGTCGAGGCGCGGACGGGCGGGCGGGCAAATCGGGCGGGCGAGAGCAAGACAATGGAGGGAGTGTTGGAAGGTTAAGAGCGGGGCAGCATGGTCAATTGAACAATACAGGTGCGTGGCAGGAGGGAAAGAGAGAAAAGAAATGGTGTTGTAGATGAGTCGAGCGAGGGTGGGAAAGACGGTCTGGAGGCACAGAGGTGAAGGCCAAAGTGGTGACTGGGATTGGGATGGCGGACTTCCAGGTTGGTCTACCTAAGGTAGGTGGGTGGCCCGCTCCAGGTGAACTGGTGACCACTGCTGCTGCTGCTGCTGCTGCTGCTGCACCTTGGGGATCTTGGAGTGCCACGCCCAGGCCCTGGCGGAGTGGGGTTGGGTGCCCGGATGGAGAGAGAGGACAGTGGAGTGGACTGCCGAGCTTAGGGGGGCTGCCGATGGCTGTTGACCGCTGGCTGCTGCTTCCTGGCCCGAGCTGCCCTGTGACGGCATTCTTCAGCGAAGCCGCCAGCGCATGCGGATGATAGGGAGGTACACGGGGCAGGTCGTCACCTCGGCCAGTTTACATGCACGCACTTCATTTTCCAGCGCGTGCCAGCTTGCCGGATGCAGATGGCGCACTCGCGCGGCATTCGCCCGAGGCCGCAGGACGATGTGAAGTCGGGTTCTGTGTTCGGGCCAGGACGGCGTGCCTCAGCGACGGGACATTTCGGAGCAGTAAGTTGATGCTTTCCTCGATGGAAATGGGTGCTGCACGCTGATGCTGTCGTCGTAGGCGGGAAGCCGAGGATCAGTCACACCAGGCACCAAGACGGGCAGACCTGAGAAGTACCTCGATATCGCCCGCACCGCCCGCATCGAAGCACCAGCCACAGGGAGAGGGGCACCCAGAACACCGCTAACCGATCGGGGCGTCTTCCCCACGGGCGCCCCCTTCCAGCAGGCCAATGGGAAACCCTCCATTCCTGTGCATCACATGCAACGCTGTGCGTGCGCCACGCCAGAACCCAGCCTTCTGCTTCTGCTGCCCTTCCTGCTTCTGCCGTCTCCACCAGCCTCCCGTCTCCACCGCCTATCGCCTATCGTCTGCCGCCTACCGCCTACTGCCCACCGCTTTTATGAGGCAGACGAAGACAAGTCGGCCGGGAACAGAATCGAGATTTCAACCGACGGAACCCTCTCATCACACCCCTCGGGCGCTCTCGGCTCATCCCAACGAGAGAAACACCTGTCAGCCCGCCAGACGGTAGCAGCAGCAGAAGCAGCAGAAGCAGCAGCAGCAGTCCCTTGGCTCCGCAATCCAACGCCCGCCCCAACCAACGAGGGAACCAACGCCCATCGAACGGCGCCCGGCGCCCTAGACTCCAACGGCCGATGCGCCGTCCCTCGCTCCCCCTTCTCGGGCACTCTCGGCTATGTTGTCGGACACCAGGACCTCCGACTCGGGTCTCGGTCTGGGCCTGCGCTATCTCGACCTCAAGGAACCCGACTATGACGACGCCGCCGACGACGAGACGACCCTGGGCAAACCCCCGAGGAGAGAGGATGTCACCACGCCGCCACCCCACATCTCGTCCCCATCCCTCCCCTCGCCCATGAGTCTGGGCCACCTGGGCATCGTACCGCTCACGCCGCTCGGGAAACAGCTCGCCGCCTCGCTGGGCAGGACGCCAGAGACGCCACTGGCTGGTTCCGACAGGGATTCCGGCAGCGACCATGTCGACCATCGGGACTCGGGTAAGGACGAGCTCACTCAGGGGTCCAAGGTCCAACTCATCCAGCGTCTCACCGAGCTCGCTCAGAAACTCACCGTGGGGAACGACGTCCCTGATCAGATCACCCTCGACCTCCTGCATCGACGCGTCGAGGAGATGGACCGTGTCGTCGACGGCCACCCTCCCACCACACCCTACCGGCCGCAGCTCTCGCGCCTGCCCACCGGCAGCATTGACGAGCGAGGCAGCTTCTTCGGCTCACCCTCCTCGTCGTGGATGCACTCCCGCTACTCGAGCCTCTCCGTGTCTACCAGACCAGAGCCTCCCAAGGCCCCTGCGCCCGCCCCTAAGAAGCCCGATGTCGAGTCCTTCAAGATTGCCTCCGAGGCCGAGAAGCTCACCGCCGAGCTCGACACTCTCGTCACGAACCTGAAGGCTCGGCAAGAAGAGTCCGAGGTGAGAAGACCCCTTTCATCCCCGTTGTGTCCCAACCGGCAGCTGACAATGCCCAGCACATCCATGACCTCCTCGTCACTCGCGCCGAGCGCGCTGCCCAGCGCATCATTTTTTTGCAGTCCCGCCTCCACGACCTCGAGGCCGAGCTCCACGAATCCGACGCCGACCTGTCTCACCTCCGCCTCGGCCTCAAGGCCATCGAGGTCCAGTGCCCCCGCGACTTCCTCGCCACCCCCGCCGCCGCCGAGCTCGCCCAGAGCATCGCCAACTGGAAGGCCGACTACGCCGCCCTCAAGCACCGCCGCGCCGCCCGCCGCACAACCGCCCCGGGGGCCTCATCCGCCGCCGCCACGCCCTCCCGCGACTACCTCGGCCGCATCGCCGCTACGCCCTCGCACCAGAGTGCCACCACAGCATCCTACGAGAGTTCCGCCGCCCCCTCTCCCTACGCCGGCTCCCTCGTCACTCCCACCCGCGACGCCTTCTCCCCCGCCGGGTACCCCTTTGACGCCTTCCCGCCGCCCGCCGCAGAAGCGCCGCCCGAGACGCCGAGGAGCGACGCCTCGTCCACCGCCACGCCGGAGAGCTACACACCCAGCGTGGCGGCCTCGTCCAGGGCGTCGACTCGTTCGGTGCGCGTGCGCAGGGTGACGCGGCTGAACGGCACGCCGCGGCGCAAGCTGGAGTACGGCGGCCACGACGGGGGCTTCACCCCCGAGCGGCACTGGCCTGACCTGACCTGACATGACCTCACCTGACCTCACCTGACCTCACATGACTCTAAGAAATCCTTGAACGGGAGCCTATGCCGCGGAACACGGCCCTTGGATTGCGAAACTAATAATGTTGGCTTTGGCTATACGCACCTCCATGTATGATGCACGACACGAGACACGAACATGAAGAGATGGGGGGGACCCAACCCGGATGGACGTGGCGGTCTTGGCGTGCGGACGATTTCTGGGATACGAAGTCACGACGAATGATGACGATGATACCTCGCATGGCGTTTTTTCTTTGCCTTTTACATAGCTAGTTGTTTCGCGTCAGCGGCTAGAGCGAGCGGGTACTTGAGTTTTTTTGTCTGCCCTTCGGCACAGGATGCTGATGGAATACACGGGAATGATCGAAATGAAACCCTGCGCCCATCCATGCATTGCACCAACGCGAAGATTTTGAGTCACATCATCAGAGAGGTAGGTAGGTAATGACTAAACATTAAATTAAGCTTTGACAAAAGAAAGTTACGATACTGTTACAGGTCGCTCGTAGTTCTCCATCTCATCCGGGGTATACACCATCGCTATATCCACGCCTCGTCGCTGTTGAAAGGCGCTCATGTACATGCTTACAAAAAAGACAAGTTGACACCCCGATCGCACGCTCTGCCGCAGCAACAAGTGCGGGAGAGCGACGAAGAAGGAAGAAACGCACTCTAATCGGAGTCATGACGACCCCGTCAGACACCCCTTTGCAGCAAAAAGTGCTCCGGGGCGAAGAGTAGTTCTCACGTGGGATGTCCGACCATGCCGATCACCCCTCTGCAGCAAAAAAAGTGCTTCAGGGTGACTCGGCGACAGTCTGTCGTGTTCGGAGCAAAGCTCAAGCCTTGGAAGAAGGCACGGGCGCCTCCTCCATGGGCGGCACGTCGGAGACGATGACTTGCTTGTACGGCGGCGTAGGGGCGGCGACGTTCATGAGCAGACACCTGCGGCCGAAGTAAGCCAGCTCGGCGACGCCGAACTTGGCGAATTCCTTGAACGGCACGTCGAACACACCGTCGAGCTCCTCGAGGGTCTTCTCCTTGGTCTCGCGGACGAAGAAGAGCGTCAGGAAGAAGCCGACCAAATTCCAGACGGCGTACCAGCTGAAGGCACCCGTCGAGGTGAAGGCCTTGCGCAGCATAGGGAAGGTGAAAGCCAGGATAAAGTTGAAGAACCATGTCGTGGCGGTAGCGATGGACATGCCGAGGGAGCGAACGTCGAGAGGATAGACCTCGGCGGAGTAGGTGAAGGGAACGGGGCCGGCACCGGGGGAGTAGACGATGGCGAAGAGGTATGTACCGATGGTGACGCAGGCGATCTTGACCTCGCGGGTGGGGAAGTAGAAGGAGAAAGAGGTCCAGAGGAGACAGGCGAACATCATGGGGAAAGTGATGAGGAGAAGGCGGCGACGGCCGAATTTGTCGATGGTGAAGACAGCGGGGATGGCACCGAGCCAGTTGAGGGTGCCCCAGCCGAGGGAGACAGCGAGCGAGGTGGGAACAGAGAAACCCTCGTGAATGAAGATCTCGGCCGAGTAGTAGGCGATGATGTTGACACCGCAGAACTAAAGGCGTATTAGGAAGGCTCAATGGACCAGCGGACCACGGGGAAACGTACCTGCTGCATGAACATGACAACCTCGGAAGCCATCATGGCGTTCCTGTTGCGGCGAACCTTGAACAGCTTGGCGAGCTTGTTGCCAGCGTTGCCGACCTTGCGGGCCTCGACCTCGAGCAGAGCGTTGGCGTAGAAGAGATCGCGCGCAGCCTGGACCTTGGTCATGCGCATCTTGCACATGGAGTGGTAGGCCTTCATGTGCTTGCCCTTGCGCATGTAGTGGCGAGGGGACTCGGGGCACAGGAAGGCGAGGGCGCAGACGATGAGGGCGGGGACAGTGGTCGAGCCCAGCATGAGACGCCACTTGAGGTTCTCATTGGGAACCTGGAAAAAGGCGAGATCGACAGCGAATCCAACCCTACATTGAGTCAGCCAAGGTTCATGAGCGACTTGTCAGGAGGCGGGCCAGATCTTACATGATACCGAAGGCCGTCCACATCTGCCACTGCATGGTGAGGGCACCTCGAAGCCTCGGAGGAGCACACTCGGCAGCGTACATGGGAGTGGTGGCGGACTTGGGACCGATACCGAGGCCGAGGATGAGACGAACGGCAAACATGGTCTTCCAGTCATTGGTGAGAGCCTGACCCATACAGGCGGCGGCGGAGATGAGACAGGAGAGGAAAATGGTACCGCGGCGGCCGAACCAGTTGTTCAGGGGGGCAGTCAGCCAGCAACCGAGGACGGCGCAGCACAGGTAGGGGGCGCCGTTGGTGAGACCGAGAATCAGAGCGTGGCGGAGGTTGTCCTTGTCCGCGATGCCGAAGGCCTCCTTGTAGAAGACCTGGGCACCGTTGACGGTGGTCTCGTCCATACCTTGGACGGCAGCACAGAGAGAGCAGACTACTCTTGTCAGCGGAGTCGGGGCGAGTCGACTTGGACGATGTAGACTTACCAAAGACGACAAACCAAAGCTTGGTCGGGATGGACTTCCACTTCTGCGTGATCTCCTTGCCAGCCGCCTCTCGCTCGTCCTTGGTCAGGCCCTCGATGGTCTCGTAGTCCTCGGGGTAGCCCGCGAGAACGGCGCCGAGGCGGAAGGCTCGCACGTCCTCCTCCTCAGTGATGCCATGCGAGGTGCAGTAGGCGTGTCCCATGTTGGACAGCTGCTCCGTGTTGAAGCCGGCGAGAGGGTTGCCGATTCGCCGGCTGGCCTGCATCTGGAGCTCATCCTCGCTGAACTCCTCGGCGTGGGACTTGATGGTGGCCTGGGGCTTCTCACCATCTGAGTCAGATGAAGGGGCCATGATTAGGGAAAGCTGTGGGTTAGTGGGTATCTTGACAGAGGAGAGATAACGAGAGCTAGTGAGAGAAGAAATGTATCCGCCTGAGGAGAAGAACGGATAAGACGATAGACGGCAGAAGGCGAGGTCATTATATGGGAGTGACCATGACGGACCTTGAGGCCTCGACGCCTCGGAGATAGACTTTGGTTACCATGGGGATCCCCCATGCGGGGCAGAGCGTCCGCAAAGAACGTTGCGTCGAGGCTAGAGGGAGACGCACTTGCGCCAACCTTCTCGTTTGCGGAAAGCCAAGCAAGCCCCTCCATGGGTGTGACCGTGGGACGAATGCTTCTTGACAGTTCCCATGGGCGCAAGCAGACGAGGTGGGTTGAGCGGGGAGATTAAAGGCGAGCTAGTATCGAGGATCGGGTAGGGGCAGCTGGGACGAGCTGGTGGGAGGAGTCGACGCATAGGGCTAGCAGATGGGTTCTAGGGCCGTTCTGGTGTCTCGGTAGGGAAGCTTGGATGGTGGTTCCGGTAGTTGGGTGCCGGGCATGGAGCTGAGGGGTGGTCATGGCGACAGAATGCGAGGCAGAAACGTCGTGGTCATGGTCATGGTCATGGTCGCGGTCAAGGTCGGGCAGGGTTGGGACCAGGGTTAGGGTGCGAGAGAGGCGGGATCCACATTCCATTATGTGCCGTTGGCCCAATGAAATGGGTCCATCTTGGCTTTACTTGGCTCGCTTGGGAAGTGGGCCTCCCGCGGGTGTCAGTAAAGAGCCGCAGTGCCGCCGCCGTCCATTCCTCTCTTGGCATCATCGACTTCATCTCCAGAACGACCACCCACCTGGAGCATGGCTTTCCTGCTGCTTTCGTCTGGGGATTGGACATGGGAGATGCAGATATTGGAAAGAAGTTTCACATCCATTGAACACCTTGTCCTGGAGAACGTGGATGATCCATCCGACGTGGAGAGTGCCTCCACCGAAGCCGTTCGTCGCCATGGCCAACGACCGCCAGCGTCCGACGAGCAAAGCCAGATTACGATACCTCATCTCAATTCCAGATCCCCGCATGACTGTTTCCAGCTGCCATTGGTATGGGTGCTCAGAATTCGATACAGGACCATCATGGTTGCGCCTCACCCGCCGAACGCTGGCGCTGGGCCAGCAGAGGCCGCCTGGTCATGTCCCAAGCCGACAAGCCTCGAAGCAGCCACGTCGTGAACTCTGTTTCCCCTATGACTTCGCCACAGTTCACTTCCGGACGTCTCGGTGAAGATCTAGGCTCGGATCGATTCATGTCTGCTTCGGTCCCCAGCTGCCAAGGCCCTTGCAAAGAGTCACGGCTCGACGCTGCTGGATGGCATGCCGGTTTAGGGTTCTTCGGGGGAAAACACCAGGCAAGTCTTATCGTGCTGCATTTTGACTGATCTTGCTAGGCCTCCCGTGACGGCTGGACTCGCTCATCTAATAAGCCTTCCACGACATCCGATGCGAGACCTGCCGATCACCCGCCTGCCGCCCGTCAGCCACCTGCCCGAGTCGCAACCTTTGGCAACCCTGATCTCTCCCAGGCTGGAACAGCAACCAGACCATGGAGTGGCTCAGCCGCGAGGCGACCCATCACCTGCCGACAACCTTGCCCTCAAGGTTCCTCAACCACGAGACTGTCCTCTCCAGCGCGAACCACGCAAGCTCCCCATGGCTCCCTCCCCGTGTCTCCGCCCTCGCCAGGATCCCCCGGAATATCATCCTCTCGAGGCCCGTCTCGCCCATGGGTACTATGACCCCCACATATCGGCACAGGATGGCGTTGAGGATCATCCGAGCCATTCTCCCGTTCCCATCCCGAAACGGACGCATCCGTGCTAGTTCCAGCGAGCACCGCGCAGCCGCCGCAAAGGGATCCATCCTGCCGTCCCCCTCGCCCCTCGCCAGGCTCGCCTTGAGCTCCCCGCAAAGCCGCCTCATCCGCTGCTGGGGCGTTAAGCCCTCGCCCTCCGAGACTGGCCCGTAAGCGCCAGCGTAGTCGCGCGACGAGACCATGGGCTCCCCGTCCCGGATTAGCGTGACCCCCCGAAAGAGCATCCCGTGGGCCTCGAGGACCAGTTCCTCCGTCAGGTCCTGCCTGCACCGCGAAGCTCTGCACCAGGTGCTGGAGCGCCATGGCGTGCTGCACCACCTCCAGGCTGGCCCGCGGGTTCGGCGGGAACACTCCGGCGATTCCCTCGCCGATCCTGTACGTCCCCGCCAGCACCTGCCCGCACAGCCGGGTCGTCAGGTCGCGATCCTCGAATCCAGCACCTGCCAGCATGTTGCTGCCGTAGACAGCCCGCGCCAAGGCTTCGTGGAGGTCCTTCTGCAGGATGGTGGCGACGGTCGGGTCGTCCTTGTGGAACCTTGTCCTGAGGCGGATGGTGGCACGCTGGACGGTGAGTTTCTCTATGAGCGACTGGGGCTGGGGAGGGGTATCAGTCTCCTGGTCATAGTGTGCGTAGTCGCTGCTAGCCTGGATCGTAACGTTCCATAGGGGCCAATTCTGGACGATGGCTTCGACGAGACTATCACCCATCATGTCTCTGTGTCGAGTACGTTGTGTGGTGTTGATGTGAGGACGGAAGTGGCGTCGATCGTGAAGGGGGACGAGAAGGAAGTCGCCTTCGAGAACAGTCGAGACTATAAAGGCAAGAGAAGAAGGCAGGTAGCAAGCGCTGGAAGGCGATTTCCCATCTCCGACGGGCGATTGCGGATTCATTGAGCCTCTACTTGCTTCGGAGACCGAACTGTATGGTCAAGTGACCCCTGGCGTCTTCAGTTGTCCTCAGGGTTGACGGTCTCTGAAGTTTCCTTGGAAGTTTGGCCCAAAAGGGCAAACGTGGATGGTCGAGAAAGGACAGGCAAGAGCATTTATCGTTGTGGTTCATGAGGCCATCCCTGGCGGAGAAGGTTGACTTGATTTTACAGCGAGCGACATTTGCTATTCCTGTACTCCCAGAGGACCTCCCAGCTGCGCACTTGACGTTCTTTCCATGGATCCTTCCAGTCTTGCGTGCGTGCATGTTCCTGCCAAACCCATACCCTGTCATGTTAGAACAAACTGCAAAATATGCTTCACGAACTCAGCTGTGCCATCATCTTCCTCGATGCCCATCCTCCCGTCTCCCCGAACCATTTTTGTAAAAGTCCCCCCAGGTTGGGCCCCCAACTACGAGACTCTTCCTCCTTTCTGCATGCTCCCTCTCCCTCTCTCTATGCCTCTCATTCTCCCGCGAGCTTCCCCTCGCCGTGCCAGTCCTCACGAGCTTCATCCCGTCGGGACCCGTCCTCACTACGTTCGGTAAGCTTGCGCTGTACCGATTTGTACCTGAAGGACTCTTCCCCCGCGTGCTGTACCTTCCGACTGGTGGCGGAGGCAGCGCCATGGCCATCCCCGACGCCTCGGAGTTTGCTCTAGTCAAGAAGCGGCCCGTTCCCGGCCGTGAGGTCCGCTCAGTAGTAGAAGCAGCAAACGTAGACTCTCGGCCCGCAAATCCAGGTAGTGGCGATGAGACGTCGTGATCCTCAAGACAGTCGAGGAGCGCCTCGTCCAGCAGGCGCCGCATCTTCTTATCATGCGTTGCTGGTAGCAGGGCCCTTGGCAGGACGCGCGGGAGGCGCTCCTGGGTGCCGTTTGGGGATGTCAAGGTTAGCGGAGGCAGATCGGGCAGTAGAAGGGCAAGGCGGCGGCCCTCCTGCTCTGGGTAGGCGAGAATGCTGGTGGTGAACCACTTTACAAAGCCGGCGGGCGTAAGACCTGGTATACAGGGACGAGATTTAGGGGCGGACTGAGCTAGGTGATATGGGCAGTCAAGATCCTGGTAGAGATATTCCGTGCGCTCAAAGGTCGTGTCCTTGGAGGGCTTGAAGACGTCTGCTATTGTCAGCATGCTCCGTACAATGAGGCAGTGAGTAGTAGCATACCTTGCAGAGGGAACTCCTCTTCCTCGACGCGGTACTTGGTGTACAAGGTCTGCATCTTATCCGGCGTGACAAGGAAACCGCCAGGGATGCCAAATTCGGCAATCTACGAGGTTAGCACGCATCCAGCTGAAAATGGGCGTCAGGCTAAACCGGCGGCCTCACCACATGGTAGGCCAGACTGCGCAGCACCTGACCCAGTCGTTGCGTGGCATATCCCTCGGAATCAAACAGCAAACCCCATGCCTGCTCTTCGGGAGCAGTGCCTGTGGCTCCTGTTGTGGGCAGTAGCGGCAACACCTCAGCTCTTGGTTGGGCATGGATGACGGGTGGTCCGCGGTTGCGGAAACGCACAGTCGGGCGGTCAGGCAGAACGATAGCGGTAGTCTGCCGGGGGGAGGGACTCTGCGGGGAGGAGAGCTTGGCGGCCGACGTGGCGGAGGGCGGGGGACTGGGGTAGGCGGTGCCAAACATTGAGGTCATGAGCGAGGTGGGTGTGATGCGTGGTGAAGGAGCTGGGTCAAGCGTCTTGAGGTGACCGGCGACTATCCATGTTAACCTAGGCCGAGGACACAAGATGTGATGGACGGCTTACTCTCCTGCTTGATCATGGTACGCAGCTCGTCCATGAAGCAGGGTGTCACCCCTGTCATGTCGTGGCGCGGCTGAGTGGACGGGATGGTCAGCCGGGCGGAGGTGTTCGATGCCGAAGGCGAGGGCGGCGTCTGGGGGACCGGTGCGCCGGGATTGTCGTCAGCGTCACTCTCAGATGACGTCTCGGAGGACGCGGAGGAGAGTCCCGGGTCGGGCGTCTGCGCGCCGTCCTCGTCATCAGGTACATCCTGCACATGCGGCGGTGGAGGCAGCGAGGCATGCCACCCCATGGTGGTAGTCACCGTTGGCCTCACAGCCTTGTTCTTGGCCGAGTTAGGTGCAGTAGCAGTAGTCTCTGGAGTACCCGACATGGCAGCCATGGCCATGAGATGCAATGCGGCAAAAAAGTGAAGAGTGTCGCAAACAGACGGACAAATGTGCAGACCCTGCTGGGGGCGGACGAAGACGCAGATAAGGGGCCAGGGCACTTATACCAAGCCAGCCTGCGCTTGCCCTTCTCCCCCCCCCCCGCCCCTCTGAATGGGCGAGCAAGCACCGTGACAGCGACACGACCCCTCATCGGGCCATGTTGACGGCAACGACCACTCAAGGCCCTTGTCGAGAATGGCGGCTCAATCAGGTATGCCGGCCGCGAGGGGACACAGGTGCTGACCAGCCAGGTGCGGAGGCGATGCGAGGGGGCTGCATGGTGGCACCTCGCGCGTCGAGAAGCCAGGACCGCCGGGCGAACGTGGTGTACACCAACGAGCAGCAGCGTGGTTGCCTTGCTGCTTTTGTCGTACCACAGCAGGACGGCCCAGGGTACGTCACCTGGGAAGAGGTGAGCTGATGGGGGTGTCGGGCGAGAGGGGGGTGACACTCTCAGCGGCGCGATGCGTCGGGTATCGACGACGGACCATGAGGAGCGACGAAGGGATGAACGGCCGATGGATACCAGCAGCGAGGAAACGTGTCGCTTGGGCTGGTGGGACGGCCGCGGCCATGGTCATGGGGATGGGGGGCTGTGATGAACTACCACAGCCTTGTCTTGTCCTGTCGCTGGGCATCATCGCCCGTTTGCGCAGGCGGGGCGCGGCACTCGGATGATGACCCGGGGAAGCTGTGCTGTGCGACGGGAGACTTGTGCTGAGCATCGAAAAAGTCGACTCATCTTCGTGGGACAGTTACCTTGCGCGGAATTCTTCTCAGCCGATGTGGTGAGACGAAACACATGGAGAGAAAGGAGGGTGGGGGGAGGAGGACGAGGACGAGGAGAGGAAATGCCAGAGACAGAAGAGGACAAGGGAGGGAATGACTGGCGCCTGGAGGCTCAGGACCATGAACAGCTCAGCCCGCGCTTTCCTGGCCTTGCTGCCTCTGGCTCCATGTGCTGCTGCCTCTGGCCCCGTTGCTCCTGCTTCTTAGGCCGCGTCTGGCTCTGGGGTCACGCAATGACGAGGGCAACCTGTTCATAGCTCACCCCCACGAAGATGATCCAAGGAAATAATGCTGGAGAGGGTTGTGTCGCGGTTGCACCCATTGGGCACCCAGGCATGGCCCCGGCCCCTGCCACCGCCGACGAGGCAACCGCATGTGGTTCGCAACTGCCCCGCGTAGGTCGCCAGCCGTGCCGCCGTCGCTGCCGTGCAAGGCTGGAGCTTTGGCTGCTCCTGGCTTCACCTCCCACTTGGTAAGGTAGTAGGTACCTAGGTACCTTAAGGTAGGTTGGGTTCGGCGCGCGCTGGCCGCCATGGCCGGTAGCACGAGACAGACATGTCCCAGTCCCAGCTCCCCATGCCGCCGGCTTCCTCGGATCCGCCCCCCCGGCCGGCGATGGCGATCCCCCCCTCCCCCTTCCCGGTGGAGGGTCGGAAACGGGCCTCGACCTTCAACGCCAGACGCAACCTCCGCCGGATCCCGATCCACGCACAGCAGCTCGACCCATAAGACGGGCGGCCGTCCGCCAACGACAAGCTCCTCGGACCTTCCTCCGCGAACGAGGATGAGCGGCCTGATCGCCGTGCGACGAGGGCGCTCGCCACACCATCATGATTCTCCTGTCGCTCGACCGCGACAACACATCATATAGCTAGAGCCGGACATCTCGGGCACGTCGACAAATCACGGCCCCGCCAGCGAAGCGGCTCCCACCCCCAGCAGAGGACAGCATATGTGACCAAAATCGAATACAGTAACGAGGCCCGCTACCACGACAACTCAACACCAAACGCTCCGTCGCCTTGTCCCGAGGTTTCATGCCAATCAGACGCCCGTGATATTTGCCCCCCTCCCCGTTCGCGTCTCCCTCTCTTTCTGCCTCACGTCTTGTACAGCAGGTCCAGGAAGCCGTTGACCAGGTCCACAACCACGCTCTTGTTGGGCAGCGACCCCGCCACGCCGTACAGCGCCGCCGAGTCGCCCTTGGCCGTTCCCTTGGCCCCCTTCCCCTCGACGATCCGAACCCTCTCCTTCTCTCTCTCCGCCTCGACCACCGCCTCCAGATCCCCCACCAGCTTCTCCCACACCTTGGTGATCGGCAGCGTCACCGCCACGTGGATCGCCGGCGGGTTCTGCAGCGCGTTGAGGTGCCACCCCTTGCTGCTCATCGCATCCGCAATGTCGTAGATGTCCAGGTTGCGTGCCGTGAAAGCCACCACAGACACGAGCGGCCGTCCCACAATCTCTAGCTCGCTCTCCAGCGCCGGCACGTCGTGGATCCTCTCGATGATCTTCTTAGTCGTGCCCACGATTCGCACGCACGCGTCCACGTAGCCCGCCTCGCCCGTCTTGACCAGGCTCGCCCAGCAGCCCGCGATGAGCGCACCCGGCCGCGACCCCGCCATGCCCGGCGACCCGTACACGCCACCCGACCAGTCTGGCGACACGTAGTACTGGTACTTGCGTAGCGCCGCCGTCCGGTACAGCACCGTCGAGTTGCCCTTGGGCGCGAATCCGTACTTGTGGGTGTCGCAGCTGATGCTCGTAACTCCCTTGAGCCGGAAGTCGAAAAGCTCCGTCTCGAATCCGGCCTTGTCGAGGAACGGCACCAGGAACGACCCCAAGCAGCAGTCAACGTGCAGGCAGATCTTCTTACGGAGCGCCAGCTTCGAGAGCGCCGAGATGTCGTCGATGATGCCGTGCGGGAAGTTGGGCGCCGACCCGACGATGAGGATCGTGTTGCCCGTGATGAGCCGCGACACGGCCCGCACGTCCACCTGGTGCGCCGGCGCCGGGCACGCCACGATCTGCGCCTTGATCTTGAAGTAGTCGCACGCCTTGCGGAACGCAGGGTGCGCCGTCTCGCCGATGATCCTGGTGCATTTTGTTAGCCGGCATGGTTTAGCCGAGGCAGGAATAAAACGTACATCTCGGGCTCGGTGATGCCCTTCTCGTGGTAGCCCCGCTGCCGCGCGCTCAGGCACGCCAGAAGGATGCTGTCGGTGCCGCCGCTGGTGGACGCGCCGGCGGCGCCGGGGGGCGCGTTGAACATGGCCAGAACCATGGCCACGACCTCGGCTTCCATCTTCCGGACGCCGGGGAAGACATCCGGGTGGATGGGGTTTGCGACAGTGAACTTGCCGTATGCCTCGGTTTGCAGCTTCAGCAGCTCTTCCTCGCCGTGGTAGACGGCGCCCGACACGTATCCGTCTTCCCAGCGCGTGTGGTCCATGTTGGCGAGGGTCTCGAACTCGGTGCGGATGATGTCGTCGGAGAGTCCCTCCTTGGGCAGTGTGAGGTAGCGGGTGAGGTTCGTCGGCACCATCTTGCCCTGCAGCTTGCTCAGGCTCTCATTGACCTGCTTCTGCACCTGGCCGCGGACGCCGGGGGCGCGCAGGAAATAGCCGTAGAGCACCCTGCGCAGGGTTGTGTAGAACTCGACGATGGCGCCGATGAGGCCGCGGCCCTTGAGCTTCCAGAAAGCCCTGCGGGTCCATCGGAGGACGAAAAAGAGGAAAACGACGTTTCGGAGGCTGGTAGGAGGCTCTCGTTAGCCCGTGTCGCTGGGGTGGCGATGTTGGGATGCTCTGTTGCAAGCGTGGCGACTTACAGGTCGAGATTCAGGATGAGGAAGGGGTTGGTCTGCCGGGACTTCTTGACATGGTTGAAGCCATCGCGAAGGCTCACGGGCATGCGCGAGCTGCCGGGCATCTTGACGATGTGCTCGTTACGAGTCAATGGAACTATATGATGTGGTGGTGGTGTTGGTGTAGGTGGGACGACGAAATCTCGAGGCGGAACCGGCGGGCACGGCTCTGGACTTAAAGCTCCCCCGAGACCTCCTACTCCGAATCGATGGAAGGCGAGAACGGGCGACCCAAGCCGACGAAAAATGGTGGGGCATGGCCGTTACTTGGATATTTTGGCCCTTCACATGCCCCGGCCTGGTAGCGCTGCTAGTGGAGTCGCACAGGGGTCTTCCCCCCAATTCCCCCCATTGCCCCCCCAAGCGAGCCGAGGCCTTTCCATTTTCGATGCTGACTGACCTCATTTACCTGCATCGTGCTGCAACCTCTCTGCACCTCGACACCTCCGTGCACCTCGATCGAGCGCCATCCCCACAATCTTGACCATCCTCGCCCATCACGAGATTACGGAGCTTCCTTTTTGATCTGCTCGTGAGGCTGGACGCCGCGTTTGGTGCAAGCAGCTAGCTACCACCTTGGCGCAGGAGCCTGGTACCATGTATCGGCCGACTCTCAGGCAAACAGCCGATTGGCTCCTCATCAGTCAAGACCTCTCTCAGCCACTACTAGAAAACGGCTGCTATCAAACAGCGCGGACACCACAGGGTGACTTGCTACGAAGCGAGGCCGAGAGCCGAAGGCCGTGAACCGTCGCCACTCACAGTGAGCCGCACTTACATATGGCATAAGTTGAGGCCATGACGCAGTCAGTGATCGACAGTCTCTTCAATTCGACCTCTTGTCATCACTGAGAAGACCCAAAACCCCTCTTCATGCAATGCGACCCCTAGTCTACACAAACAGGCCTTGAGGCCGTCGAGCATGCTACACCCCTGAATGCGCGGGATACCAAAGAAACGCCGTCGTTCACAATTCGTACACTCCAGCTCGAAGTCGAGCAAAATCGCTGCCGGTGAAACGCCGCCCAAAGACCGCCGCCGTCCCCTTCTAGTCGTCGTCTCCGTTTCCTCAGCTTACAGCCGCAAACGCCTCCTCCCACTGCGTCTTGAAGGTCGCGAGCTCGTTTTCGCAGCTCCGCTCGCCCGTCGGCGTGCATCCCGCCGCCCGCACAATGTAGTCGCCCGGCTTGAAAAGCTCCTGCGCCTTGTCGTAGCGGTTGTACGCGTTGATAGTCTTCTGCGGCACCATCGCCAGCTTGGCCAGGATGGTCGGATGCCATTGGACGAGGTGTTCCTGGGAGATCGAGTCAGCATACGCCGTCCTTCTCCTCCTGTTCCCCCGTAACGCCAAATGAAGACTCACCAAAGCGTGCCCCTCGGCTTTTTGGAAGTTGTACGACTGGTACATCGGGTCGAACCACGTCTCGAGGAAGAACCGCGCCCATATCCCGTTGCGCACAATCCAGCTCCCCGCCGACAGGCCCTCCCGGTCCTGCGTCACAACGAAGCTGACGTCCTTGCCCTTCAGGCGGGTACTGGTCTTGATAATGCTGTCCGGAGGGACGACGGGCTCGTTCTTGATCATGACCTCGTCGAGCTTGGCGCCGTTCATGATGCGGTCCTCCAGCGTCGTCGTCGGGTCCATGATGTATCCGTCCTGCTCCAGGAACCAGATGAACCGACATTCGGGGAACTTTGTCATGGCGTGCCGCACCGCGAGGATCTTGGACCAGGAGGCCGGGGACGACTCGTCGAGTTCATAGTCGCCCACGTTCGCGATCAGGGTCTCGTAGCCTGCGCGAGAGGTGTCAGCATGTTTGCCTCGAAACAAGGGACAATGTCGCGAGGAGGGGCAAATTCCACGTACCGTGGAACGCCGCATATCGCTCCCGATTCTCTCGTATGCTCTGTGTGTACGCCTTGCCGTACGTCGGCTCGTCCAGCAACGTCACCAGCACCACCGGCGGAGTCCCTGACGGCTCCCACGCGGCGGTGTTGCGCGAGCCGAACAGCTTCGAGAGAACCCACAACGTCCCGACGACGACGAGTGCGACAATCGCCACGGCCCGCACGCGGCTCCTCCGCACTGAGGGCAGTTTCGAAGATCGTGGTCGGAAGGGCGCCGGATTCGAGCTTTTCCGCGGGGGGTACGCAAAGTGCATGGTGTGTGGTCGGGCGGCCGCCACCAGAGGTCGGATCAGGGGAGGGGCCTGGTGACCGACAGATCGTCAGGGGAGGTTCGGGACCACGTTTGCGCTGAGACAGGCGCGCGCCGTGTCAGGGTGGATGCGGTGAAAGGGGTGGTCGCGCAAGTACAACGAAAGGACGGGTTTAGGCGCAATGCGAGAGGAACCGCTGGGATGAGATTAGGCGGCGGTGGGAGTGACAAATCGAAGCACAGTGGTCGGTCAGACAGGGCGCATCGTGTCTTGGTCTGGAGGACAGCCTTGGTGTCACGTCGAGGTTGGTCGTCGAATCTAGAGGTCGAAGGAAGCCAAGACTTCGAATTGAAGATTCGTGATCGGCAACAGTGTTCTTTGATAAGCATGTGGGTGAAGACAGGATCTCGTTTAGCGCTTGGCTCGCTTAGAGAGATAACGACAGTCCATGCACCATTTTGTTTCGAGCTTCATCTGCCTGTGCTTTGACTTAACCACGCTTTACAAAGGACCAAGACGAGGGAACTGGTTTATGGACGGAAAAATGCATTTGGAATTCTATGACGTGTGACGAGAAAATTGTGGCGTAGTGACATTAGCATGTATCAGCTGAGGCCTACAGTGATGACGAACTTGGCTGGGATACCATGATCACTGCGGAGGGCGAAGAGCAAAGTCCCGAAGAACAGTGCTCGACGTTTGAGGCTGATTGTCTTCTGCCGTTCCGGATTGGAAGCAACCAAAACGGTCATTTCCAAGGAACAAGCAGTGACTCAATCTTTGCACACAGACTAGTTGACACGATGTGGAAGAGAAACTTCGAGGCAACTTAAGAGTGTGCAATGGGAGGCTATCAGCCATATCTGCAACGTCAAAAAAACACAGATGCGCGCCTGTCATGTGCGTACTGCCGTCAACATGCTCATCAAGACGCAGTGTCTTCCTGTGCAGCGCACCACGTTAGTCCTCATCGTCGTCGTCACCCACATCCAGCACACTGTCGCCAGCACGCTGCAGGACCATGTGGCTCAGCGAGTTGACGGCCTTCCAAACTGAGTAGATGAAAGTGAGGGCGCCGATCATGACGAGCGCCCAGCTGATACCGTCGCCTCGGTTGCGGCCGCCTCCGCCGCGACGTCCGCCGCCGCCCATGATGCCGCTGGCCCTCATATTCCACCATTGCCACGGCGACATGGCAACGAGATACTTGAGGAACCCGACGATACCAAGGGAGAGGAACCCTTTGACAAAATGTTCGTACCAGGTACCGTCGCCAGGAACGTGAATGGGTTCCGGAGGACCCCCTATGTCGTCGATCGCGCCAACAACCGTCTCCGCGATGGTTCCTACCGGATCGGCCCAAATGTTGAAGATTGGGTCTGCAACGAAACCCAGTAGGAAAACCGAAAACACGAAGATGAAGGCCGTGAGGCTGATCTGAGCGGCGCCGCTTTGGAGGCGGTTGCCCCAGGAAAGTCGGGTCAGCTGGTATTGGTAGTTGCACGTTGGGCAGGTGAAGAAGTGCGCAGAACCCCTCGTTTGATCCGCGGTTCTCCATGCTCGTAGGCAGCCCTCGTGAACATACTTCTGCGATCCTTTGCACTTGCATGGTGAAATCAACCGGCCCATATTGTCTGCAGACATGTACACGGGCTTGGAGCCGGATCCCATCATGCCGCCCAGAGCGCTCGTGTTGCTCGCGGCGGGCCACGTGGGGTGATTTTCTTCCAAGCAAATTCGACAACTGCGTGGACCGTAGTGCCGTCGGCGCGGCTGCGGTTCGGGCTCCGTTCTGGGCTGGCGAGGTTCTGAGTGTGGTTGAAACCCGTCGTTGTGCGGAGGTTGATCATGATTGTTGTCGTGATCATTTGTATCTGCGGAACTGGGGATGTCTTCGGGCCATGCCCACTGGGCGGTCGAGGAGTTCATAGTGAAAACAGGGCGACTGCAGTAGTCATGCGTAGTCGAAAGCTCCGCGTCAATTTCAAGAAGGGCGCGGCGGGGTGGCAAGAAACAGTAGCTTGGGATGCAGGAACAAGCGTGGCTCGAGTTTCAACGTCGTGATGGTAAAGCAAGGAGCGCTGCCTCGTCCAACGTGCGCCATGGGAGGGTGTGGTAGAAGTAGGAACTAGAGGTCAGAGAAACGTGTCTTCTTGAAATCGGACAGGGGAGGGGAGGGTGCCCAGGAAGGGGGCTGGTGCGGACGTTGTCGTCACGATTTGTAGAGGGGAAGAAAAGAAGAAGAACCAGGAGGAAGAGGAAGAAGAATCCTGTGCCCCGATCGTCCCGGCTGCTCCAAGCTTCTCCTCCCCGCAATGCCAGGACAAGCTAATTGGACCAATCAATCCCGCTCCCAAGCTTACATCAGCTTCCATCGTCAATGGCATCCAACCAAGTCACGTGCTACTGCACAGACCAGCTCAGGCAGCCTGGGCGTGCGAGGACACTGGAGCTTGACGCGGCGCGAGTTGCCTGGGAGGGAAGCAGGAGCTACAGCCTGCTACAGTGACCAGTGCGAAGCTCCAACAGCCTCACTACGATTGATTCCCCAGTTCAGCCTCCATCGCCAACACCCTTCATCGACCGATTCAAGATCCTCACACACCTCCCACAACAGTAAATCGACATGGCTGACCGATACTCCTTCTCGTTGACGACCTTCTCGCCCAGGTAGGCATCCCGATCCCGGTCATTGGAGCTTAGTACTGACTTCATACAGCGGCAAGCTGGTCCAGATTGGTATGCCCTTGCTTTTATCCACGGCGGCACGCCGATCGCAAGCACAGTATCTGACATCGCGTGAATAGAGTATGCGCTCAACGCAGTCAACCAGGGTGTCACCGCCCTAGGAATCAAAGGCAAGCTGCTGTGCCCTCCCAGCGAAACTGCTTCCGCCCAATGCTAACCCCACAAAGCGACAAACGGCATCGTCCTCGCCACCGAGAAGAAGTCCTCCTCACCGCTGGCCGACCCTAGCTCGCTGTCCAAGATCAGCCTCGTCACCCCGAACATCGGCATGGTCTACTCCGGCATGGGCCCCGACTACAGAGTCCTCGTCGACAAGGCACGCAAGGTTTCGCACACTGGCTACAAGCGCATCTACAACGAGTACCCTCCGACACGGATATTGGTGCAGGACGTGGCAAAGGTCATGCAGGAGGCTACTCAGTCTGGAGGTGTCCGGCCGTACGGCGTCAGTCTGCTGATCGCTGGCTGGGATGAGGGCATCCTGCCCGAGGACGAGGAGAAGGAGGCCGCGGAGGGCGAGGAGAAGAAGCCCAGCGGCAAGACCGGCGGTACCCTGAAGGGCGGACCCATGCTGTACCAGGTTGACCCGTCCGGCAGCTACTTCCCCTGGAAGGCCACCGCCATCGGCAAGAGCGCGACCTCGGCGAAGACGTTCCTGGAGAAGAGGTACACCGAGGGCTTGGAGCTGGAAGATGCTGTGCACATTGCGCTTCTGACGCTCAAGGAGACGATCGAGGGAGAGATGAGCGGAGAGACCATCGAGATCGGTAAGCCCAGATGCTCTGTATCCGTGTTTGATGGATTACTGACGTGAAGCAGGCATTGTTGGCCCCCCTGCGGATCATCTGCTAGGTATTGAGGGCGTTGAGGGCGCCACTGGCCCTCGGTTCAGGAAGCTGAGCCCTCAAGAGATTGAGGACTACCTGACGAACCTTTAAGCGCCCGTTGCCGGCAGACATTGACCACCATCACCGTGTACCATAACAGCCATAGAGGAACAAGATGGAGCATGTGACTCCAGCGCTCAGACTAGAGACTCTTTCATGAACATTCGTGATGATGTTGGCTTGACTTAGTATTGGGTTATGTACGTCTCGAGAGACGTTGATGCAAGAGAAGAGATCAGGTAGTTTCACAGTGTGCATGTGATACTGCGACGGTACAGCAGCACGTTTGGTTAGGACAGGGACACAGTCCGTGTCTCCTCATGATGGTGCAGCGTTTCCCATGATGACAGGACATCGCCCAGTCCACTGCCATTCGTCAGGCGTACCGTCGCATGCTACGGCAGTCCGTTGGATGCGACCAACTGGGCCGGGGTTGTCGGAGGGCCTGCTTGGTGGGCCTCCTGCGGCGAGAGAGGCAGGTATAAGGAACAACCTCGAACCAACTGCCAGCCTGACTGTCAACTCCAGACCACGCATCCCTCTCATCCCCCACCAAGGCTTTTTTGCTATGTTTTTGCGCTCTCATCAAAGCGACCTCTCGACTGATTGCTCATCTTTGCTGTCCGCTTCGTCGCTCCCTAGCGTTTCGTTGCCTGTTTGGCTCCCCTACGCTGTGTAGTGCTGCTCCTACCGCCATCAAATCCACGCCAGCCTTGCCAGTCACGTTTGAGCGTCGGCGCTGCGACATGGCCGATGACTCGGACTCCTCCTCCTCATCTCAAAGCGGCGGATGCCTCATAGATGATGGGGATACTGAATCTCAGATTTCAAGCCCACCTGGATTGGTTTCTCCAAGCCTCGGTGCTCAAGAGAACAGCGTCGCCTCTCCCCCGAGTCAAGTGCCGCCTGGACCGGGCACTATCAATGCACGAGCATACCAGCTAGAGATGCTGGCAGAGAGTCGGAAGAGGAATGTCATCCTGGCTGTGAGACCCTCCAACTACCCTGTCAAGCCTAACCATTCTGACATTCCCATAGATGGACACTGGCAGTGGCAAAACCCAAGTGTATGTCCTTCGCCACCAAAGCTACGGTAACCGCGTCTAATCATCTCAAAGTGCTGTCCTTCGTATTCGGGCAGAATTGGAAGAAGGGTCTGCTGAAAAAGTACGTCTCAAATATCCCATGACCCGACCAAGGTTGACCAGGCTGCAGATTGTTTGGTTCATGGCCCCTACCGTGGATCTTTGCTCTCAGCAGCATTACGTGCTGCAGTCCCAAATTCCCGCTGTTCAGATCAGACTCCTCCGCGGCAGCGACAATGTTGACGCTTGGTCCAACCAAGAGACGTGGGATGCTGTGCTGCTCAACGTGCGAATCGTCGTCTCTACCCCTCAGATTCTCCGCGACGCCTTGGACCACGGTTTCGTCCAGATGGGTTCACTCTCCTTGCTCGTATTTGACGAAGGTCAGATATCACTCTCAATATATTTCGAACCCCAAAGCTAACGACATGCTAGCGCATAATTCAGCCAAGAAAAGCTCAATGAGGATGATCATGATGAACTACTATCATCGGCAAAAGCAGATGGCGCTGCCTGTACCTCATATCCTGGGGCTGACAGCAAGTCCTATAATGCGATCCAAGCTGGAGGGACTCGAAGCCCTGGAGAAGACGTTGGACGCGGTATGCGTGACACCTACATTGCACAGAGACGATCTCTCGACCTATGTGAAAAGACCAAGGCTCGACTATGCCTTCTACGAGCCGGCGTTCACCAGCAACATCCCTGCCACCATTTCAAGTCTTCAGGCCGTGTATCAAAGTCTCGTCATCACAGAAGATCCCTACGTGCTCCACCTCAAAGACATGGGTACAGACAGAGCGCACCGCGAGCTCGTAAAAGTCTTGAGAAATCATGACACCTTCTCTCAACAGCAGATCAAATCCTTTTTCGACCAGAGCTGGCGTGTTCTGGAAGACCTCGGACCTTGGGCAGCCGAACACTACGTATGGAAGGTCGTGACGACTTTTCTTACAGCATTTGATGCCAAAGACCTACGGATGAACCACTGGAAAGACGAGGAGAAACAGTACTTGGCCAGTATCCTTCGGCAGGTCGACGTGCGTGAGCCGTCAATCGACATACTGTCCGTCAGCAACACCTCGGACAAAGTCACCGTACTCATAAAACATCTCACATCAGACGACCAGGGTGCTGTTGGCGTCGTGTTCGTCAAAGAGCGATCCACTGCGGCCATACTCGCACACCTGGTAGCGACACATCCCATGACGCAGGGGAAATACCCTAGTATCGGCGTCGTTGTGGGCACGTCCAACTATATTTCAAAGAAGAAAAACATCTGGGACCTGTCTCGAGGGGCCCATGAAACAGAGCCCTTGCAGCAATTCAGGTCGGGTGAGCTCAGCTTACTGATTGCGACGAATGTTCTGGAAGAAGGTATTGATGTTCCAGCTTGCAACCTGGTAATTTGCTTTGATGAGCCCGAAAACCTCAAGTCGTTCATCCAGCGGCGCGGTCGGGCTCGCAAGAAGGACTCCAAGTTATTGATTCTTCTCTCAAGCTCAAATCCTGTGCCTAAGGACTGGGAAGACATGGAGGCTGAGATGAAGGAGCGCTACGAGGATCAGAAACGCGAAGTACAACGAATTGCGGAGATTGAAGAAACAGAGTCAACTGAGTCGGAACAGTACGTTGTCGAAAGCACCAATGCCACGCTTGACTACGAAAACGCCAAGGCACACCTCGACCACTTCTGCTCTGTACTCTCACCTGGCGAGTTCATAGACACGAGGCCAGACTACATCGCTCGTGTGGTCGACAACGAAGAGCCTCCGTCCCTGAAGGTCACAGTACTGCTGCCAAGCTACGTCCCAGTAGCGGTCCGTCATGCTGAGAGCCAGCATGCCTGGAAGTCGGAGAAGAATGCTTCGAAGGACGCGGCGTTCCAGGCCTACCTAGGGCTTTTCAAGGCGGGTCTGATCAATGAGAATATGCTCCCCTTTGGTCCCAAAGACTTTTTACCCGCGATCGAGCGCTGTGCAGCAGTCTTACAGGTTAACGGTCTTCTGAATACTTGGGTTGGTGTTGCAAGGGCATGGAAGAGCAGCCTGGGGCTATGGTCAACTACCGTATCTCTGAAGGACGACACGGGCTCGACGAAAGGAACTTATGTCATGAGGTTGCCCGTCCCCTTACCAGGTATACCCCATGTTCCAGTTTACGTCGACCGCAAAGGCCCTTGGCTTCTGGAATTCAGCCGACAAACACGGGAACAGCACAGTACTCTGCCGGACCATACTTCAGTGCTGCTGGCACTTCATTTTAGCCATCGCTGGCCTACGGACTCCTGCCAGCAGGTCCTCAGCTTCGTATCGATAGACCGGGAACTCTCTCTAAGTCAACTAGGCGCACGGCAGCTCACAGCAGCAGACATTACTTGTGAGGAGCTACCGTACCTGGTCCGGGATTCGACAGGCTGCCCGTATGTTTACGACCGATTTCTTCCCTGTAAGCCGTCAGCCGAACTTGTCCAACGACCTTTCGGGGCTGTGGGTGATGTTCCGGGATTCTGGGATGCACCCAGCGACATCTCTTACTTGGCTCTGAAAAGGTGGCCACGACGCGCGGATTTTCTTCATCAGCTGAACATGGGCGGTAACTTGAGCGAACCAACCAGTACAAAGCCGTATGCAAGAGTCTATCCAGCGACGTGGGCTAGGATTGATACGGTTCCACTAGAACACGCTTACTTTGGCGCGTTGATTCCCTCGATCATGCACCACATCGAAGTTCGACTGGTGGCGGAGCAGCTGTCCTCGAGTCTACTTCGAGGGCTGTGCTTCTCTGATCTGTCTCTTGTTCTGACGGCAATCAGCACGAGGGCTGCTGCGGAAGCCACAGACTATGAGCGCGTTGAGCTTTTGGGAGACTCCATTCTCAAGTTTTGCACTACGATTAACGTCGCTGCTCTCCGTAAGTCTGCCTCTCGCCCTGACAGAATATCGGACTAACCCTTCCCAGAGCCCTACTGGCCCGAGGGCTACCTTTCATGCCAGAAAGACAGTCTTGTCTCAAACTCGAGACTGTGTCGAGCAGCCCTGAGCACTGGTCTCGACAAATTCATTCTGACAGAGCCATTCACAGGTCGAAAGTGGCGCCCAACATACGTCGACGATCTCCTGGAGCACGGTCCTAGCGATTCGGGGCCTCGGGAAATGTCGTCAAAAACGCTTGCCGACGTCGTAGAAGCCCTCATCGGAGCCGCCTATGTCGACGGCGGCTTGCCAAAAGCGCTTTCGTGCATTGCTGTCTTTCTGAAAGAGCTCAAGTGGAAGCCCCTGGACGCCTGCCAGGTGATACTCAATGACCTAGCACCCCCTGACGTCCCCCTGCCACCCATGTTCGTCCCACTGGAGCAGCTCATCGGTTACGAATTCTCGAAGAAAGCCCTCCTCGTCGAGGCAGTCACGCATGCCTCCTTGACTGGCGGGCATGTAACCGGCTGTCTCGAGCGCCTCGAGTTCTTGGGAGATGCCGTTCTTGACAACATTGTCGTTTCATACCTGTTCCCCCTGAACTTGTCGCAGGACAAAATGCACCTCCTCAAAACCGCCACCGTCAACGGCGAGTTCCTGGGCTTCCTTGCGCTCGAGCGTCACGTCGAAGAAGACGAGGTGCTCATCACCGCGGACTCGATCTCTGCTTCTGGCTCGGATTTCGAGTCTCCTGAGCACGGTGAGACGGAGAGACTCGCTCCCAACCTCAAGCGCTCGAGACGCAAAATCCCCTTCTGGAAGTTCATGCGCCATTCGTCCCCGGAGATTGCGTCTGAACAGACCAAGGCTGCGGAAAACCACGCTGCGCTCCGAGAATCCATCATCCATGCTCTGGAGCGCGGGTCAGAGTACCCCTGGGCACTCCTCGCGCAGCTGCGTCCGAGAAAGTTCTTCTCGGACATGGTTGAGTCTGTGCTGGGCGCCGTATGGGTTGACTCGGGGGACATGGAGGCTTGCGTCCGCGTCGCAGAGCGTCTCGGCATCATGGCGGTGCTGAGGCGGCTGGCGAGGGAGGATATCCATGTGCTCCACCCGAAGCAGGAGCTGGGGCAGTTGGCTGACCACCGGACGATCGAGTATCTGGTCACCGTGGCCGAGGGCGAGGCAGTCAAGGGTAGTGTGCGGAGGCCGTATGCGTGCAAGGTTGTGATTGGAGAGCGCTGCATCGCGGAAGTCAATGATGGCATTGCTCGGAATGAGGTTGAGACGAGGGCTGCGGAGCTGGCTGTGCGGAGGCTGAAGCAGGAGGCTTCGGCTGGGCTGGAGGACCCTCAGGAGTAAGGGGCGTGCTCGGTCTTGATGATTAACGACTAATGAATTTTCAATGATTGCAAATATTTCGGGCTTCGATGGGGCAGCAAGAGTAGTGTCCAGCTTGCAACTCATTTAGAGACGGCACCTGACTGGTTGTCGTCTGTGGCACTCCTTACCAGCTTCAACGATGTAATGCTCTTTCAGCGTGTCGTTGACGGTATAACACAGAGCTTCGGCACCAGGTTAACGAACGTCGTTGATCCAGCATCCGGGTAGATAACGACATGAAGATAGAAATAGACATTGTATCGGGTGGGAAGTCATTTGTATTACCTGAACCAAGGTACCCAATTGATCAATAACAGCAAGCCCATAGGAAATCTCACCTCTGCAAGGGTATACCAGAAACGCCGGGCTCTTCCTCGAAACCCCAGAACCATAAACCAAAACACTTCTCCAGGTCACGGCCATGAGTTCTGCGAGCGCTCAGTCGTCGTCTTCGGTGAGGTCAACGGCCCTGGCTCCGCTCGCGATTCTGGTGTACTTCCACTCGCGCTTCATCCCCGGCTCGGTCAGGTCGACCTCTTCTCTCTCCCGCTTGACGGACGTCTTGCTCTCATCTTTCACTTGAGTCGGCACCTAGGATTCGTGAGCTTCGCTATCTTTCCCGAGCAAGAGCCGTCATCACGCAGCCGCCCGAGGAGTCCCCTCCTCGGATGAACGGGCAGACTTACATTCATCGACCGGACTCGCTCGGCCGCCAGGCGCCTGACCTCTCGGGCAGACAAGCCCTCCAGGACCTGCAGCTCCGGGTCGGGAGTCGGCGTGCGCGGAATGATAAGCTCCTGCTGGAGAGCTCCTGTGAGCCGTGTCAGCAGCGTGCGCGAGTCGGTCATGGCCGGCGACGCAGACGTACTTCGAGACCGGTACTTGAAGTTGAAGACGGCGAAGGGCTCCTTGCCTATGGGGTATTCCATGTCGACGTAGCCGCGAACAGGTTGGTAGTGCCCTCTCGGGAACCTCGTCGAAGGTCAGTTACGCTGCTGCAGCCGTTAAAAAGGGGGGGTCCTGCTGCGGCTCACGAGGTGCCGTGGGAAATGGCCTTCCCCTTCAGCGATTTCTCGGCCAGCTCGGAGGCGAGGCCGGCGGCCGACGTCGAAGGGCCGTCGTAGTCCAGTAGGGGCCCGAGATTGAGGCCCCGGCAGAAGCGGAGCTGGATGAGGCCCAAGTCCCTGGCGGTCTTGATATCTTCTGCGACGCGCAGCGCGTCGGCGTCGTCCACTGGAGCTCTGATCAGCGTCGAAGGGTACAAGAGAGGAGGGGGGTCTCGCCGCGCCACGGGGACGCCCTTGACGGCGAGACAGAGCGTTCGGCTGGGCGTCGCGACGTACCTGTCGTCACGGCCGAGAAGACCAGCTTGTGCAAGTTGACGTAGCCGGGGCGAGACCGCGAGGCGACCTGCTTCCCGTCGAAACGAATCCTGATGGGCGTGCGCGGGGCGGGTATCAGGGTGTTGCACGTCGTGGTGATGGGGTTCCCATCGACGTAGAGGTACGTGACCAAGGTGTCGCAGGGGGGGAAGATGCATCGGAGAAACTCGGGGTTCACGTCGACCTCGACGGTGAAGACGGCATCGTCGACAGACTCGATGTACCTGGACAACTGGCTCTTGGCTTGGCTCAAATTGACTTCCCGCTCGGGAAAGTCGCAGTCCTCGTACTCCTCCGCCTTCTCGCCGTTGACCTCAACCCAAGCCTCGATGCCTGGCACGTCGGGGTCGATGGCCATGATGGAAGATTGAACACAGAAAGGAGTCACAAGTCCAGCAGAATAACGAGGCTATTGTCCGACGCCGCTTCGAGATACCGAGATGAGATGAGGAGGGATGGCTGGTTTTGATGGGAATCGCAGGCTGCTTACGGCCTGCTGGGTCCTTGAGCTTGAGAGTGGATGTGCGGGTGGTGCGGGCGGTGCGGGTGCGGGTACAGTTCAGCGCAGTTGGTGGGGGCGATGGGGGGATGCGGAGTCCTGGCAAGACCTCGACCGCTGCCACTGCCGCCTAAAACACGTGCCAGGTCGGCGACGTCACGCCGTAGCGATTGGCAGAGAGGACCGAGTTCGCGCGAGGCGACCAACCACCAACCGCCAACAAAACCTACCACCAACCATGACCCGTGGCCACGCTCGCCTTCAACCACTACTCCCATGTCCGATAGACACCGATTACGGAATCAGCGCCGACGCCAAGGTGGTACAAATGGCGACCGACAATACCAAAAACGAAAGGGATGAGAAGGATGTGGCGTTTACAAACAGCATTTGTCCAACCCCGTACCTTGTTGTATACGCCACTCTGAGCTTCCATGCCACCCAATCCCGTAGCGGTCTGGCTACCCTCCTCCGTGGCTCATCCCTCCTAGTGACCCCCTTCAAGAAGAAATCAGCTTTGAATCCGCTGTGGCCCTTGGAGGACTAGCTGAGCTAGTTTCTCCTACGCCAACCTTGTGACTCATCCCAGAGGCATGTGGTCGATATTGGGCGCCCGAGGTCTTCTTGCCACAGTTGTTGTCCTGGTTGATTGACAGGATTAGTGTCGAGACCAATAATTGATGCAGGGTTTGGCACTTACTCCATGGGGTTGACGATCCCCATGCGCTGCAGCGTGTCTGTCGCTGCATGTCAGCGAGGCTCGGAGCCACGATGCGATTGGCAGCATACCTCTCGAGCGGTACTTGAAGGTGAACTCGGCGACGAGCTTGTCGAGCTTGTTCTCGTCCACCCAGTGGGAATACACAAGTTTGTTCGTCTCCTCTTCGACAAGTCTGGCTCAAGTCTCGTCAGCCTCCCTATCGAAAGCCTCAGACGTCGCGGCTGGGTCGAGTCTACTTGCATGGTACCGTGAGTAGCAGTGGTGTTTTCTAGTGCCGAAGTGCTGATGGCATAGCTGTCGCTGTCGCGATCGTCTCCGGGCCCAGTCTCGTCCAGAACGGGCTCGACTGATTTGGCAACATAGAACTGTATGCAAATGTCTCCGACAACGTTCGCCCATCGTCTGTCTTCCTCTGTCGGTGCACGATCTGCGACTGCAGATTAATGTTAGTGACCTGCTCTCAGCCTGCTGCGGCGTGCTTACCTCTCTCGATGGCGCGAAACTTGAAGTTGAGGAGCAAGTTCCCCGGCCCCTCAGGATTCTTGATGACAATGCCAGGGTGCTCCCAACGAAACTCGACGGTGGGATCTGTGAGGATCTCTCCACACATGAACACGTCGTCGATCAGAAGATATACGATCAGGACTTTGTTCGTCGCCTCACAAACCCAGGAAGGATCAGGGTTGATGACCAAGACGATGCTGTAAAAGTCGCCATCCTTGCACTCGATGTATCGCGATACGGTAAAGGTGCCTTCTTTGTTGTCAGGGCAGTCAGGATCCGGATATTCCTCGCTGTCTTTGAGTGCGCCGTTGACTCTGATGGCGACATGGACTTTGGGGGCTCCCCAAACTGTGACCATCGCAAAGGCCCGGGTTTTGGCGGCTCTGTCGTCTTGGTGTTGCAGAGCGATAACAAATCTGTTGATCAACAAAGTAGTGCTGTAAAGTGGGAAGATACGTCTTCTCTCAACTCACAACAAAAAATACCGAGTAATGTGAGCCAGGCATGGAGCTTGACTTGAACTCATCTGCCCCGAAGTCCCGTCCGTAGCCATCACCCATGACTCCAAAGATCCCAGCCCAGCAATTCCAATATTTTGCATCAACTATCGTTATTTTTTATGGGACAATGTATCTTTGTTTGACGTAGCTTTGAGACTGCTCAGATAGTCATTATATTTGACTATGAGCATCCGTGGCGCATCGTGTGACAAACTTGCTCTCACTACCTGCTGGCTTGAGGATATATTTGCTTGCTCGCAGTGCCTTTCGCCTGGATGAAATTTGCTTGAACCATCACAGAGATCGTACTTGGGCCATTCCCTGTAATTGCGTTGTTAGGTCTGGCTTCCAGGTTCAGCTGTAACTGATGCCTTGCGTGCCTTATGTTTCCTGCTCCTTCCTTGCCGTTGTGCTCGTAACAACCATTCATTCTCCTCTGACCTAGGTTCCATCACTAGTAAGAACACCAGTCGGCTTCTTTTTTGATTTCTGCACCCGTTTTGAACCGCATTGGCGGCTCTTTGTCCTTTCGAGACTATCTTCACGTCATCGCGTATGCCCCTAGCCTCTCATCCAAAACATCCTTCTTAGGACGAGAACTTTGGCTCGGTAAAGCAGCACCGCAGGGCACCCTTCTATCCCCCACCTTTCCTGCTTTGCTCTGGCTAACGACGTCCTTATCCACCCTTTCAAACCACCCCTTTCATTGCTTGTTACAGCGCACCTGACAAGATGCCCGTCGCCACGGCCTTCCCAGACCTCCGTGCCGCGATTCACGTTGACGATCAGATCTTTCCCGCAGACTCTGACTGGGTTGCTGTGGAGTTTCCATCAGCCAACGCCGTCGTCTCGACCTGCGTGACAGATATCACTGTTCCTGACGGCGCCTTCTTCGGCATCAACCTCAGCCTCCGCAGCACGCACCGCCAAAGCCTTTATCCCTCCACTGGCGAGGCCCTCGTTACTCACATTTATATTGACGGAGCTCTCGTCGTTTCCCGCCTCCTTGGACCTGAGATCTTCACCAGTCCGGGCCCGGAAAATGGCTTCGACTTCTTCTACAGCGGCGTCCTCGTCCCAGACCGCGCTGACTCCTGCAGCCTTGTCCGGAAGTTCTTTCGCTTCAAGCCCTTCCGCGAGGGCGGCGCCGGCAAGGGCAGTATCCAGGTTGTGGTCTGGCAGGTTCAGAGGCTCAGCATGGAGATGGCGGGCCAGAAGACCTTTAAGCAGGAGTACAAGCTCCGCGGCACCAGGTTCGTCGATCCGCTGTGGCGCTGAAAGGGGCTCTCCAGCAGACATTCCCGTTGAGAGTTTGGCTGATGTTTCTTTAGCCTCGTCGCCAGAGACAGAGTCAACGTCAGGAACGCAATGATCTGGAAGGTCAAGAAACTGTACGACGAAGAGCCCCTCGCCCATATCAACTTTCGGTACCAGTGCACACCCCAGGGACGCAGACGCTCGCCGTGCCCACCGTCGCACTCATCGTCTCATTCGTCCCTGAG
The DNA here is from genome assembly GCA_002851775.1 of Verticillium isaacii. Classification (NCBI taxonomy): domain Eukaryota; kingdom Fungi; phylum Ascomycota; class Sordariomycetes; order Glomerellales; family Plectosphaerellaceae; genus Verticillium; species Verticillium isaacii. The sequence goes on along the minus strand of NMXN01000006.1, from coordinate 1,839,277 downwards.
CCGGACCGGCCAGCGCAACAGGCCTGGATGCTACCGCGGCGTCTCTCTGGATGCGGCTGACGGCCTGCCGGAGCATCTGAGCTACGCCATGCCTGCGTCTACGGCTCCACGCCTGGATCGCCTGAGCGAGCTTGAGGAGAAGCACTACGACTGGGCGAACGAGGGCACGTATCACGAAGATGACGTTTTTAGTCACAATGAAAATACCTGCAGAGGAAGGTTTGAGCCCAACGGCGTCAGGAACCTACAGTATCACTGTGAGCCCGATTATCACTATATCAAGACTCAGAGCTGTGCCGGTGGCCACGTTGCTCCTGGTGACGGAATGCCTGTGGGCATCGAGGGACAGTCCGGCGACGCCTTTGAGGAAGTCACACTGGAAAGATCGTAAAAATTAGCCAAGGGGATTGCCCACAACTGAGTTTTGTTTTGTCACTATCAGGTCTTAGTCTTCGATTACCGCGGCGTTGGGATTGCATTTGGTCATACAGGATGAGTAAGGGGATCTTGAACGCGCAACGATACTCGGGCAGGGTGCATGTTCGACTTGCCTCTAAGTCATGTGTGCAGCAGGAAGCTTTAGCTGCCTAGTTCTAGTCTTCAGTACTTATGCCTCTGACCATGCTGTACTTGTTCAGGGACCAGGGAAACAATAGGATGTGTCAAGCCATCACATCTGTGCATTAAAAGTTCAAACGAACAGGCTTTCTCATGAGTAGTATAACTCTCAGTATGGAGTCTTCGGGGGATGACAGTATCATTACCCCTCCGTCAGAAAATACAAAGCTCTTCAAAACGGTAACATACGGCGTGCAAACGCTAATCACCCGGGTGAACAAAGCACAAACAGCAAATACAACGGAATGCCTACCAGATCATTGACCTGTGGACCAAAAAAATGCAAGAAACCTTCCAACCCTTGGAGTCGAAGTCAAGAAATTAGCACCTCCAATGATGAGGTATCGATTGATTCTTGCGCGTAGCCATGTCGTGTGAGGGATGGTGAGCATCTAACCTCAGTCCTCGCACAGGTCAATGACGGGGATCGAGGGATCCATCCGGAATTTCTTTCGGGGTCGTGCTCCATCAATCTCCTGAGTAAGATCGTAAACCTCGTCTATGCGCCGCTTTCCGTTCTGGCGCGATTCTTCGGTGAAGACGGGGGCTGTGAGCTGCTGACGTTGTTTGTCCTGGTCTCGCTGACCAGCCAGTTAGCGCATCTCATGAGGTTTGATACCTGTAAAAGGCCATCGGACTTCAAGTTAGCATACCTTCATCTGGATGAGTTTGACCTTGGCAAGTCGCTCGATCTCGTGCTGCGGTAGGGTTTCCATCTTGGGGACGTCGTCTTCGTAGGCAGGTGGTGGGGAACGCTCTACGACCGCTTCCTGCTTCAAGCCCTCTGATTGGAATGATCAGCGACATCTTTGAAATATTTTACGGTTCAACTTACCCAAGGATCGGTACTTGAACAAGTAGGAAATAATGGGCCGTCCGCGGTCAATGAGCTTGGTTCTCGGGCGAGCGCCGGTGCCATCGCGACCACCGAGGCCGGTGATTCCTTCAGGGGCGGAAAACCTTGATAGATGTTAGCAGGAGCACAAACCGACCCCATTTAGCCTTGTACGGACACAGTGCTGTGAGAAAGGGCTCGTCCCTTGAGCGCCTCTTCAGATATCTCTGAGTACGGGTAGCCGGCGTTGTGCACGCGGCTCTCTGTGCGTCGGCCCTGACCAAGGCGACCGTCGCGATTATTGGAGGCGAAAGTCCGACCCGTGTACTCCGACCAGCGAACAACAACCTCGATGGTACCAAGTGCCCGCGAGAGGGCGATCTCTTCAGGAGAAGTACCATCATCGACTAGTATTGTAGGTTAGACAACCCGCAGACATAGGTTTAAGCGATGAGGACACATCACGAGCATACTGACCGGTTCTGATAGGTGAGAAGATGAACCTGCGCAGCTCGTTGAGGAACTCGCCGCTTCCCGGACCCTTGGATCCGAGGAACTTAGTGAAGTAACCGCGACGGTCGCGGCCCTCACGGCGAGTATCCTCAGCTGTCACGAGACGCTTGCCCATGTAGCTGCCATCGACAAAAAGTTGGAACTCTAGACCGCAACTGTCGAAAACCCACTGGTCTAGAGACGGGTCGTCATCAACGCCGATGACAACTTCAAACTCCACATCATCTTTGCTTTCGATGTAAGCTGACGCATCGCGCTGAGTTCTTCCGACAGACTGTCCCTGGTATCCGAGCTCCGGGTGAGGATCGCGGTACTCGCGGGCGTCTCCGTAGTCGCCGATCAGACCTGGGTCGCGGTACGTTAGCTGCTGTGGGCTTGGGGGATCGGTGTGATTGTTGCCACATACGGACTCCAACGTTGACACTCGGGAGATCTTCGTGCCTCATGCTGTTATTGTGTCAGACTGTTCGTACAAAGGTGTGCACCTCAACCGTGAAACAGGCCTTGAGAGACGTGTGCGAGAGCCGAAATTGGTACGTTCAGCTTCGCGGGGGCGGTGCTCAATGAGGATGCAGGTACTTTAAAGGCAGAAAGTAGGGGAGACGGGAGGGGTGTTTGAGGTTTGAAAACGACTGTGGTGTGGAACGTAAACGTTATGTAGATGGGCAATGGCGAAGCTTCGCGAAGTGTGTGCTTGGATGTGTGAGGATAGCACAGATTGTGTGTGGATCCCCAGAGGACTGGTGTCAGGAGTGTAAGATAGGCAGGAGTCGAAGGCAGGAACCTGCAAAGCTCCTTCCTGGAGTTTATTAGTAGACGGACAATGTGGGGGACGAGGTCTCTCAGGAGGCAAGTGGGTGGCTACTTCCCGCTCCGTGATCTGGGTGTTTGATTGCGGTACAAGGAAGGAAGGAGCGCTGGAGATGATATGTGAGAGTCCAGCTTGAAGGAACATGCGGACTTGTTATTGCATTGTGCCCTTTGTAGATCTACATGGTTGACCAGCCAGCGACTGAATGGCCGCAACTCAGGTGGGACGATTTGAAGGGTCTGGGCTATATTTTCCTGGACGCCACGATCAAGAGGAATCCGGGACATGAAAGTGCTGAAACTCATCACCCTTCATAGCATTAGCTAGGGCCCCTGAAATCATGAATAATGGAAAGTCGCATCTTTGAACTCCATGTTATTAGATTCAGTCTGTCTATTTTTTGCAGATCCTCCCCAACTGGCCGTGCCAAACAAGTTACTATGTACGTTCCAAGCCTCCTAGGCCAACACATCCAGGACTAGACCCGCCCACTCATCAACTTGTAGCCGAAGCATTGCGATCTTCTTTCGACAGCAAACCCCCCACTTTTAGCCATGCCCCTAATACAATAGCGCTTTAGCTGGAAGCTATGATGAACATGAGACAAGCGTGGCAGCCATGAAGTAAGTAGGGACGCCCATCTACGACCCCGGGAGAGTGAAGGGCCCGTCCTTGCCGGCCTTCCTTCAGCCCGCAGATGGTGCCGGGCGGACGGATAGGAGCCGGATCGCTGCCTCTGGAATGATCCTGAATATGACGATGCGGATGTGCAGCAGCCACTCTATGCCTAATCCCCCCGCATTTCAGGATAAGGTTCACCGGATCAGACCATCTGCCCCTCATTTAGGCGTCTGCTGATCTTTGCGTGCTCAATTCGGCAATATCCTGGCAATTGCAACTGCCGCCGGCCCAAACCCCGGGAGTGCGAGCGAACCGAGGGCTCAATCGTTCAAGAGGTGTTTAAATGAGACCCTGTGCCCGAGTCTCAGAGTACTGGTCCTCTGGCCGCGCGAAGCTACGATTCTCCCCTGCAACCCGTCCAGAATAAGGTCAGGACCATTCCAGCAATAGAACGATCAAGTTCTTAAATCGCCTCAGATCGGTCCCGCCGCCACCAAGGCAGCAGCACGCTCACGATGTCCTTCAACACCCAGGCCCTCGACCGCCTCCGGGATCTCGTAGACACCTCATGCGCCGACCAGAAGAAGGGTATCCCCGGGGTCACCGTTGTTGTCGTGGGTAAAGATGGAAAAGATCTCTTTGCTCACTCGGCTGGCAAACGGGGAGTTACGTCGGAGCAACCAATGACTCTCGACAGCATTTTCTGGATTGCGTCTTGCACCAAGATGCTGACGGGTGTGGCGTGTATGCAGCTCGTGGAACAGGGTCTGCTGTCCTTGGATGACGGAGAGCAGATCGAGGACCTCTGCCCCGAGCTGAAGACACTCAAAGTGTTACGACCTGATGGTGTGCTCGAGGACAAGAAGAACCGCATCACACTCCGAATGCTACTTTCTCATACCGCAGGCTTCGGTTACACATTTTTCAACGAGAGGCTGAGGAATTGGTCTTACCCTGCTGGCGTTGACGAATTCTCCGGTCGCATCGAGGATGTGACAATGCCTCTTCTGTTCCAGCCTGGAACAGGATGGGAGTACGGTGTGAGTCGATTTATTATCATGTCACGAACTACTGTCCTCTATCTAGCCATCTGATCAATCTTCAGGTAAATATCGACTGGGCTGGCATCGCCCTTGAACGACGTACGGGTATGACCCTAAATAATTACCTGCAAAAGAATGTCTTTCATCCTCTTGGGTTGGAAAACATGTCCATGATCCCAAACGAAGAAATGCGATCCAGGTTGGCTTATATGCATGCAAGAGATCCTGATGGCACTCTGAGGCCCAGGGACCACCTGCTGCGCCGCCCACTCGGGGTGGATTTGAGCGACGACGTGGAGGTTGCATCGGTCTTCAATAGTGGCGGCGCAGGCATGTTTGCGAAGCCCCAGGAATACACGCGTAAGTCCTCAGGACCCGTCATTTATATCTTGCGGGCCCAATATCATGTCTCTACATGGAGACTAACAGGTACGGTCTTGTCTCTCCACAGAAATACTCGCTGTTCTGCTCAACGACGGGACGTGCCCTCGAACTGGCGCTCAAATTCTTCGCAAGGAGACCATCGACGAGATGTTCCAGAACCAGGTCGCCGCGTTCCCAGACTTTGCGCGACAGGGCATCCCAGCGGCGAAGCCTGACCTCACAAACCCACTTCCAGAGCTCTATCCCGTGAAGGAGAACGCTGCTCAGGGCTGGGGGTTGACATTCATGCAGCCAAACAGCAATGCCACTGGACGGTCACCCACGACTGTTCAGTGGGCTGGGTTAGCCAATTTATGGTGGTGGTGTGACCGGGAGAAGGGCGTTGCGGGAATGGTTTGCACACAAATCTTGCCGTTCGCTGACGGCCCAGTCCTCAATTTATGGGCGCAGATCGAGGTGGAAGTCTACAAGGCGCTCGCCCAGTGATCAGCTCGAATCCCGAAACCGTTGCGCTCAACTTTCGTTGTCTGCCCAAGTGCATAGGAAGGGAGCTTTGACTAAATAGCAGTTCTTAAAGCAACCTAATGTTGTGTGTTGGAATCTTCCACTTGATCCTACTGTCCCTCAACATTCGTGCCGTAGGCTTGGGTAATTCACGAACGGCGCACATAGGGCAGAGAAACCACCAGGGATAAGAAGTAAAAGACCACGACTTTAACCGTCTCCCGGTGAGACATAACTATTTTCTCGTTGCGCATACTCGTTTGGTAGATAGACGTGGAAATACGCAGAAAACCTGTTGAGCTGGGTGTCAGAAAGGGTCATGGCCTTCTTTGTAGCTCGAAGCAGCTGATGGTGCTTGCATCGTATGGTCATGTTTGAGCGGATACAGGACGCATCAGGACCCGACCCCCGATGAAGTCAGACCTGCTGAGTCATCCAAACCCCTGAAAGCCGAGCATCCACCTCGTCCAGCCCAGTGCTATCGGCCCAGGAACCCTTGCAGCTGAACAAGCTACGCCAAGTACCCGCCGCCCCAGCCAGTCACTATGTCCCTGGCTGCCTCAACCTCGACCTGTCACCTCCGAGCATGACGTCCACACCAGTTCCCATCCACCATCGAGACTCCCTGTCCCAACCCCCAGAAGACGACCGGCGACAATGGTGCAAGCTGGCCATGCCATAGAACCCAGCTGACCGATACCGTTCTGACCTCTGCTCCCTCGTCCTCTCCCACCCCCGAAGCGCGCCACAATGGTCTCGGACAGCTCCGGCAACATTCGCGTCTTCATTCGCTGGGACGACCAGACCGTCTTCGCCGGCGAGGAGATCAAATGCACCATCACCTTCAAGAACGTCGCAGCCGACGCCAACCAGCAGAAGCAAACACAACGACAGGCCAATGTCGCCGATCGTCCTCGGTATGCCGCGCCACAGCATCGGGGTAAGCCCATCGCAGGCTCGACCCCGCCGACATCGTCGTCCTCGGGTCCACCTCGCGGCCACCGCTCTACTCTGTCCTTGAGCGCTCCCGCTGCTTTCTCTAGAAGCCGCTCTGGCTCGGTGGCATGGCCTCAGCCCCCGCCGCACCCCCCCAAGTCGAGCGACAATCAGGGCAACAGCCACCGGCGGTCCGTTTCCATCGTCTCGATTGGGTCTGCCAACACAGCACCAGAAGATCTGCAAAGCAACGCTTCCTTTGCCAGGCCCCAGCGACCCAGCCGGGGACATGCGCGAGCTCATAGCTTACACATCATGCCTCGGGCTGGCCTGGGGATCTCTGGGCCGCAATCGGGTATGCCCACTCTCTGACTGCCTCGCCGAACAAAGACCTGACATTTATGCAGCTTCGCCGAGACAGTTCAGCTCTCCCATGTTTAACTCATCGCAGCTGTCCGAACGACACCCCCGGTCTCCCGGGCCCTCGACCACGCCGAACACCCCAGCCATCGGCGGCCCTTTCCGACAGTCACGGTCACCCTCCAGCAATATGCCCGAATTCAAGTTCCCCATGGCTCCATCGCCATTATCCGAATCTCACAACAGCCCAGCACATCCTACCGACGATAGCTTTCTGAGTCCGAAGAACGAATCGGCATCCACATTTCGGCCGAAAGACAATCCTCACTCTGCTCCCGACCACCCTCCTATCCATGCGACTACCCCTGCTATGCGAATCCTGTCTTCCACAAGCATGGGAGGAACACCTAGAAGCAGCGGCGAGTTCTACGCGATGAGTAACCACTCGTCAGAGACGCTCATTTCGGAATACCCTGCCCACCAGCAGCCGCTCCGTGGTCAGCATCAGCCAAGGCCGTCGCATCTCAGGCGCAGCTCCAACTTTGCCCCTCAGCAGCAGCCAAAGGGACCTGAGACCATAATGATGGCGTATGCGCAGGTCCAGGGCTCTTTCACGCTTGATGGCTCCCTCATCAACTTGGCGCCGTTTGAACAAGTCAAGCGCAAAGCGGTGTTGGGTGGCCAAGGGGGCGGCGTGATTGGCGTTGAGACTGCTAGGCGTGACAGTGGCCTGCTCCGAAGCTTCGGCTGGGGCAGCATAAGCAGCTCCCTGGGCGATCTCCTCGGAACCGGTGAGCTTAGCAGCATGAAAGATATGCGTGGCATTGCTAGCTCGAAGTCTGTGCCCCTACTTTCAACCCCGCAGTCGATATTGTTCGTCGATCTACAGCTTGCGCCGGGTGAGAGCCGAGCTTTCGAATACTCATTCCAGCTGCCCAGAGGCCTGCCGCCGTCTCACAAGGGCAAGGCAGTCAAGATCTCCTACACTCTTGTTATTGGCACGCAGAGGGCCGGAGGCACCAAGGAACAGCAAGTACGGAAAGTTGAGATCCCTTTCAGGGTGCTTGGCGGTGTCAACAGCCATGGGGAGATACTGGGCTACGATCTCATGAACCCTTACATCATCTTGCGTGATCAAGCGATCATCACGCCCCTCGACAAACCGCCACCGAATGCGCGAGACAAATCCCAGATGGCAAAATCTGGATCATCCTTGAACGACTTCATAACATATGTCGACGATCTGCTGAATAGGCCACGCTTTGGCAGCAATACAGGGCTGCTTTCTCCGACAGCGGGCCCAAGTTCCCGCCGTCCTTCGGCATTCGAAGACGCCACAACGGCGAAGGACGCCATCAACCTCGCCATTCTACGCAGTACCCACGCATCCGAGGGCGGCCAGAGCCCAAACCGCTTCGAGATTGCACGTAACGGACAGAGGGTTGGTGTCGTCACACTTACGCGGGCCGCCTACCGCCTCGGTGAAGCTGTGACCATGGTGGTCGATTTCTCCAATGCCGACATACCCTGCTACGCCCTGCATTGTGCATTGGAGTCTGCCGAGCGAATCGCGGACCCACAGCTCGCCCTCCGCTCCGATGCCTCGGTCCATCGCGTAACCCGTAGAGTGCACGCGTCGTCGTCTGATGCGGCACTCTACGGTCGCAGGCTTGTCTTCACTCCTACCATTCCCATCAACGCTACTCCTGAATTTATGACGTCAGGCGTAGCTCTGGAATGGAAAATCCGCGTCGAGTTCGTCGTGCCTAGCGCAACCTCTCAACTGACGAAAGAGACTCCTCCTGCAGAGACAGACGAGTCCGAAGAGTCCAGCGCGCCTCTGGTGGGAGGCAGCGACGACAGTAGGAACGGCGATTCCACTAATACTCATCCTCTCCTCGAGGAGATCTCGCGCGATGAGCGGGGAGGCCTCGTGCTTGTGGCGGTGGAGAACCTTGCCTGTGAAAGCTTCGAGGTCGCAGTGCCGTTGCGCGTGTATGGCGCGTTTGCTACAGGACTCGAGAAGCTGGAGCGGGACGAGGCTTCAGAAGAGGGCTTAGCTGTGTGATCTAGGCTATCATGTTGGCATGTGTCGGATACATAGATTTCCGGGAATGCATGGTGGGAGATGATGGCGAAGGTGCTGAGGCACCATACATATGCACTAGAACGCGTCATATGGGAGGCGAAGACGGTGACTGGGTTGGATATGGTGTTGTTGTCACATAGATGGGACCATCCAGCATCATTCAAGAGATTTTGCTCTCATGTTCTCGTGTTGCGTCTCCTGTAGCCTTGCGTCCATGCCTTGCAGAGTCTTGCAGAGTGCACGTCGACGACTAAGTAGGCAGCATACGGCAATGGATTCACGGATTTATTGCGTAGGTAGCGTAGGGAGTCATGTAAGACCCGGGTGGAGACGCAGTCTTGTCAGTTCTTATTCTTGGGCAGAGTTTCAAGTCGGAAGTGCATTCCAGAGTTTGGAAGGTCACCGGCTTTCAGCATGACGACCTTGCGTGAAGCTCGATGTGGGCTACCCGACGTCAGGGACCATTGTACACTTGGGTGCACGGGCCATGTCGGCGATCTAAGCCCCGACCCCGACCGCGCCCCGTGCATCTTTCTCGCGACTCGACTTTTTTCGGTCATTCAAGCGGTGCGATCTACAAAGCCACAGACGCCGTCAAACACGTCCAGCATGAATTGCTCCTGTCGCGCCTCTTCCCTGCGGCTCTTCGTACGGGGGCTTGCCCAAGTCCACAGCACCGAGCATCTCGCCCTGCGCCCCCTCCAACGGGCTCCGGTGTCCCGGACACTGCACGCTCCTCGAGCTGCTTTCTCGACGTTCCCCTATGCCAGAGACGACACCGCAGGGAAGCCCACACACGATGGCCGAGACCTGAAAGTCGATGTGGCCACCGAACACTCGCCAGAGGGCATCAGCAAGTCATCGGAAGACAGCAGCGACTTGACGTGGACCATCGAACCGAGCACTACATCAACAAGTTCATCGAGGTACAAGCCAAGAAAGCCCAAAAGCCAGGGGCTTAAGAAGAGGTCAAAGAAGACAGACGTTCAAGCGGGAGACACTCCGCTCGCGGGAGACTATTCGTTCCCGACGAACAGAAAGACGTCCTTCAAGGCGAAGAAAGCAGCACCCGAGGGTCTCACGACCCCTGCCGAGCCAGCACACGACTCGGAGCCGCAGCACCGTCGCGAGAACTGGCAGATCCAGAAAGATGCGCTGAAGAAGAAGTTTCCCGAGGGCTGGCGGCCGATGAAGCGCCTCTCGCCCGACGCCGTGGCGGGCATCCGCGCCCTGCACGCGCAGTTCCCCGAGGAGTACACGACAGCCAAGCTAGTGGAGAAGTTTGAGGTGTCGCCCGAGGCGGTGCGCCGCATTCTCAAGAGCAAGTGGATGCCGTCGCCGGAGGAGGAGGAGGAGCGCCAGTCGCGCTGGTTCCGGCGCGGCAAGGACGTCTGGGCTCGGTACGCGGAACTGGGGATGAAGCCGCCGCAGAAGTGGCGGGCCGAGGGCGTGGCGCGAGACCCTTCGTATCACGATAAGAGACAGGCCGCCATCGCCCGACGCAAGGAAGAGGAGGCGAAGGAGGACGCGGGCGCACGGCTGCAGCGCAAGATGGGCGGGGGGTTCCTGTGAGCCGGGCTGCTGCTCTGTCTCGGGCAGGCTGTCGCAGCGGGCGGGTGGTTTGTAGGATCAGTAATTGTACAACATGTATAGTAGTGTATCGAATCTCAAGCGTCTCGGGCGGTGGCCGCCCTGTTCCCCCGTCCAATCTGTCGGTGAGACGGTGAGCGACGCCTCACCTTGGCTTGGGGCAAACCGAGACTGGACCCGGGGTGATCTTTATCCATGCTGGTAAAGTGATACATGTTGTCGCAGGGGAAATCAGTGTCGCAGGCCGTCGTCTTGGAGTGCCGAAGTATTCTCCTAACAAATGGAAGCATAGGCCAGCGATTTTCATCACGGCGCCAGGGTCCCCGGCAGAGCTCATTTTACGAGCGATCGCTTTGGGACAGAGTTGGTCGTCACGCACGGTGATCACGCTAAAAGGGGCGAGACGCGTTGTCCCTGAATCGAGGTCTCTCTGCGGTCAGTGGCTGGCTGGCTCACGTCGTGCATTCGAGCGTGTTCAGAGCCGACTGACTGTTCGTACATGATGCCGTGTGACCTGAGGGAGTCCTGTACAGTAGATTCGGGCCGCCGGGTCTGATAGCGGTTGTCGCAACAACCAGTAGCTTGCGGGGGCGCCTCCAGGTCGCTGAAGCGCGCAGCCGTGGTGATTGGCCTGTGCTTGCCCAAGTGCTGGGTTTCTAGGTCAACCCCTGGGCCCTAATCAGGTAGGCAGTTGAGGCGGGGCTGCCCTGTGCGCCCCGTGCAGCCGACCTCGACGGTGGAGTGGGACCAACAGCTCCAAGCCCCCTGCCACCCTGCCCGACCTGACCTTGAGCCTGCCTGCCATCTCTCTTTTTCCGCCTGGGTGCACCTGCAGCGGCTGTCCGTGACCTTTTCACCACCACCATTGCTCGGCCTCGCTCTTTGGCCGTGATACTCGGAAAACTCGCCTTGGATTCGTACCTCTTGATGTCGCTGTAGGTCCATCATCACGTCCTGGCCCAGACTCGGTCGATGCTAACGGGTTTTCTGTCTGGTAGCTTTTCATCTAATTGGGCAGGCGGCTCTTTGACTTACACCGCCCTCACAGTCTTTGTCCTCGATCAGCTACGCTTTCCCACCTAGCCGACCTTTTCTGTCCGTCTCGCTTTGCCCGAGTGGCCATATTTCTCGACATTCCACCTTCTCACCCGTCCCGAAGCTCGAGGGAAACGCTGCAACCACTCCTCCCCGCCAATTGACTCTCCACGGAGCACTCAATGGCGATATGATGCACGCAACACCCACGAACCGACTCAAATTGACCCCCTCCAATTCGCCTTTTCTCCAGCGCCCCTCGCGCTCTCCTCTGCGAGGTCGTCAGTACCACGAATCCCGCCTCGCCCTGAAACGGGTCATTGGCACCACCTGTGCCTCGCCCACCGGTTTCGACACGGTTCAGTCTTCCTTCGCCTACATTGCCGGCGGTGCAGTCGTTGTTGTCGACGTAGACGGCGAGCAGTACTCCCAGCGATTCTACAGGGCGCGGCCAAGTACGCAGCCCATCTATAGCACCTCTTCTTCCTCCTATGCCCCCTCTACACCCACCTCGACGCCCAAGGCCAACGACAGTAGGAACCGAGTGGCCCTCGGCATCCGCGAATCTTCGTATGGAACCCTCGACTGGTCCGAGTCGCCCACCTCGAGAACATGGACCAGCCGCGAGCGGATCAAGGCAGCCACCTGCCTTGCCCTGAGTCGGGATGGCAGGTATCTCGCCGTGGGTGAGACTGGCTACGCCCCGCGCGTCCTCATCTTCAGCCTCGAAGACAACTCGTCCGACGTCCCGCTCGTCTCCATCAGTGAGCATGGGTTCGGCGTTAAGGCCGTCGCGTGGTCAGCTGACACGCGCTGGCTGGCCTCCCTTGGTGCCGCCAACGATGGCTTCCTTTACCTATGGAAGATCGACCCCCGAACTGGGGCCGCAAAGCTTCACCAGCAGAACAGGTGCACCTCGAACATCAGGGGCATGGTCTGGATGGGCAACAACCTAGTCACCCTCGGTGTTCGACACATCAAGATCTGGAAGGTCGACGACGGACAGTCCGTCTCTCCTGTGAAACAGAGATTTCCCGGCGAAGCGTCCACAGCCTCCCCCTCTTCGCGAAGAACGCTGCCCGGCCGGAACGTCTTGCTCGGCCCGCTCCTCGAGGAAACTTTCACCTGCGCCGCCGTGGTCGATGACAACAAGATCATTATTTGCTCCGAAGGGGGCGATGTCTGCATAGTGGACGATGATGGGAAGCAAATGAAGTTGTCAGGTTGTGTGAACCTCGCCTTTCCCATCCGATCCATCACCATTCGACATGCTACTGCCTATATTGGTGGCAAAGCTGGCCAGTTCGCGACTCTCAGCGTCCGCTCCGTCCTCGATTGCCTGCCGGACTGTGTGCTCACCAAGAGTCAATCACCCACAGGCCTGGTTGCAATGGGCTTCTTGATCGAGAACATGGTCACCATCGACAAGAAACACTCCATCGACATATGGAGTTCTAGTTATTTACCCGGTCAGACGGAGGAGGATCCCTCTCATATCCAGATTCCCGGCCATGGTAACCAGATTCTGGGTATCCAGGCGTTGCCCAAGCCCAACCACCAAAACGCTGCGTTTCTTACGTGGTCCGGTTCTGGAAGCGTTGTCTTTTGGGACATGGACGGAAAGATCAAGGCCTCGTTTGACGTGCCCATCGAACAGACACTTCCTGAAGAAGAGGGTGATCCTGTCAACCAGCTGAGTGTTGTCCGTGCGACCAAGGCTGGCAAGCTCCTCATCGCAGGAGATAAGCTGGGGGTACTCAGAGTCATAGACCTGACGACGAATGAGTATCTCTTGGAGACGAAAGCTCACTCGGCAGATTGTCTGGGCGTCACCTTGCACGAAGACGACTCGAGGCTCTTGATGGCGTCCTACGCTAGGGACCGGACCGTTCAGCTCTTCCTCCGATCCGTGACAGGCGCTATCGAGCATGTCCAGACCCTGGACTCGCCAGCCAAGGTTGTCAAGGTCGTCATGCCCTCCGACAGCCGGATCATCACTTGCTCTCTGGACAGGTCGATGCAGATCTACGACATTGTGAGCAAAGACGACAACCCCGACGCCGTCGCCGCTCTCAACACCCGAAACATCGCCCTCAAAGCATCTCCTACTTCCATTGTGCTTGGCCCAGGAGAGAAAACGGCCTTTGTTTCCATGCTGGATCGCTCGGTCTGCCAGTATGACCTGAACAGTGGCAAGCAGGTGTCGTCCTTCCGCTGCGTTGACGAAGGTGGCGTCGAAGCTGCCATTCTCGATTCGCTGGTCGCAGGCCAGTGTCCCGGCAAGGAGACAGGGTTCATCCTCGGGCTGTCCAACACGGACAAATCGGTCAGACTATACGACACGCAAACTGGCTATTTCCTCGATCGCGAGTGGGGTCATACGGAGGCGATCAACGGCGTTGCGCTCGTTGACGATGACGACGGAGGCCAGAGCATCATCAGTGTCGGGTCTGACGGGACTATGATGCTGTGGACAATGGACCTGCAGGAGCCATCGCCGGGGTCGATAAGTAGGGATCCGTCACCAGTGAAGGCTGAAGCTGCCTCCTCTCGGCCTCCCCTTCGACGTGTCTTGTCGAAGGCAGAGCTTGCCGAGTTCCAGCGGCCGTCCCCTGTGGGTGGGCGTCGCTCTCCCCCGCGAACCGTTCAGAGGCGTCCCTCCAAGTACGGTCTGTCTGTTCACAATACAAGTACCCCGAAAGGAGTCTTGCAGAGCAGCGCCGCGGCCACCATCGCCGAGGATACGCCGTCTCGGCGGCCATCGTCTGGGGATCGGTCTAGCAGCCCTCCCATCAGCCCGAAGGGTCCCCGCGTGTCCCGACGCCCTTCTCTTCCGGCTCTCAGCGTGAGCTCGCGCAAGAAGAGTTCGCCCAGCCTCCGCGGCAGCAATGGCGGCGGGTTTGGGTCTCTCAACATGGCAACCGAGCAGGCGTGCCGCACGCTACGGGCATACCGAAGGAAGCTCGCCTCTACAGAGCCGATTGGCCACGAGACACTGACAGAGCTGGACACGGAACTTCGTCTCACGGCGGCGGCCCTCGGCGACAGAGCTATCAGAAGCAAAGCCATGGACGAGTCGGTCATAAGTGGCCTGCTTGACCAATACGAGGAGCGTCTCGCATCCATGCTTGATGAGAAGCTCCGCATAACATTCCAGCCCATCCACAAGGGCAAGGACAAAGACATTGTCACTCCTCTCGAGTCCCCGGCTGAAGTCGAACCTGAGCTGGAGAGGCCTAGGACAGCCGGCGGAGACTCTAACTCGACATCATGAGGTGAACACACCGACCCATACCTCTTATCTTCTGATCGGTCCTTTACCCTACTTTACATCTTTTGCCCGTCATTCGTCGATTTTCTTTCTTTATTGGAGTTCCGGGGTCCTTGGCGTTTAGAGACTTGCTTCAGCAGCGGTTAGGTAGAGCGTCGCTTTGTTGCGACCAGAGGCTGGGCACGCCCAAACACACACACACACACACACACACAGCGCATAGCTGGCATGCTTCTCTGGAGCTGAGAAGCGGTTCATATTCTAGAGATACCACCGCCGCCACCGGGATGGGAGCATGGGCGCATAGGGCTTCGACGGCGTTGTTTCTTTTTGGTTACGGGGATGCAGGCAGGGTGGGAGGGGAGGTATACAGCGGTAGTCAGACGACTAGCTGTTAAGATAGCTGGGCAGTTCCCTCTTACTGGGAGCAATTGATCTCGGGCGCTCCTTTGGAGGTCTTTTCTGTTCATATCTGTCCCATGCGGTGCACTCTGGAATCGTGAGGTCGGAGATGACGGTGTGAAGGGTGCAGTGAAGCCGTACAACCACGTCCTCGAAGCACCGACGCAGGCAAGCCCACAGCCACACCTAGCTCCGTCTGAGCCCTGAGTGCCAGATACAGATGTCAAGGCACCACGAAAGGCTCATCTCTTTTGTCCCTTGAGAAGGAAGTGCGTCCAAGGGCCAGCTAACAAAGCCGCGGAGCTCATGACATCATTGGTTGGCCTGAGACACTGTAGCTGCAGGCAGGGGCCCGCTGTGATGGACCCCTGGACGCTGAAACGGAAGCCCAAGCTCCCGAGCTAGCGCTCCTCGACCCGGCAGATTCGACGACATTCATTCATCTGCTCGCCTGTCCCTCACTCTTGCCAACTCATTCACCAGACCTCAGCCAACTTTTCCTTAAATCCCAGAGCTGCCCCAGAGCGCCCAGAACCAACCGCACCCGCGCATCACGCCTCGAAAGTCTTATTCCAGACACAACCCACAGCCTGGGCCCCCAGCTTCACCATGGCCTCCCCACCAGCAGACACCATCACCCTCCGCTGCCCGTCCAAATACGCCTCCTCCGCCTCCGCCGCGGGCTCGCAGGCCTCGCCACCGCCGGCCCTCGACTGGCTCCACCGCACGTGGTCCGTCACGCACTCGACGCTCGCCATGTGGCGCACCGCGCGCAACGTGCGCATCACGTACAAGCCGCTGCCGGCGTCGTCGGCGGGGGCCCCGCGCATCGACGACCTGGTCGAGTACGAGCCGACGACGACGGCGGCCGCCAAGCTCAAGACGGTGGCGGGCGTGGACACGGCGGCCGGGGACGACACGGCGGCGTGGGACTGGCGCGGCGGCGGCGTGTTGTTCTTCGTCACCTCGCACTGGGAGGTGCTCGGCTGGGGCGAGAGGAAGCTGCCCGGCGGCGCCGGCGTGGAGAGGTGGGCCGTGACGTGGTTCGCGCCGACGCTGTTCACCAAGGAGGGCGTCGACGTGTACTGCGACCGCAAGGAGGGCATCAGCGAGGAGGGCTACGCGGAGGTGCTGGCGGCGCTGAAGAGGCTGGAGGCCAGGCCCGTGGTGGACATGGTCGAGGCGGACATGCAAGCGGTGGAGATCCGGCTGCCGTGGCTGGAGGGGAAGGAGGGCAATTAGGTCGTGCTGGTGGTCACTGCATTGTGGTCGTCGTTGTTGCTGTTTCTGTTGTACGAATAGGGTATTGGATGGGCAGCCGAGGCCTCTATGTTTTATCACATCCGCGAGCAGATGTCGCGTTTCTAGGTCCCTCGAAACTGTGTAACAATTTGATATCACCCTGAGTAATCACTACAGTCTAAATGTGCACCCAGACCGGCGACTCCTACTACAAACTTGCGAGTGAGACGATCGACGCGGTGGGGCAGGCGGCGATAATCAAGCCCGATTTTTCGCAAGTCAATTTCCGGGGCAGCAGATCGCATAGCCACATTGATATCAGGCGAAGTGGTTTCCAGTCCAGGTCCATTACGATAAGGCTTTGAGCCCGCTGAGGTGATGAGAATCGAGTCTTGTCGTCAATCCCCGGCTTCATCACCGTGGGGACAAAGTGGAACCGGCGGCAGTTGGGGATTGCTGACGTAATGTAGTGACCTCACCCACCCGAACAGCACCCAAGAAGTCAACTTCTTTCTCCCCTCCCCCCAACACTGCATTCCACGATCACCCCCTCTTCACCCACAACCTGCTCCCAAAAGGCCACCACCATGGCTGACCGAGCAAGGTCAAGATCGCGCTCCCCGCGCCGCGATCGCGACAGGGACCGCCCCCGCGAACGCAAACAAGGAGGCGGCGGCGGCGGCGGCGGTTTCCGCTGGAAAGACAAGTCCTCGCGCGCCGACGACCGCCCCGACGACCGCCGCGCCCTCAACCGCGGCTATCGCAACCGCTCGCGCTCCCCGCGCCGCGACCGCGACCGCGACGACGACCGCCCGCGCCGCCCCGCCGCCGAGAGCAGCAGCAACAGCAACGCGCGCGACCGCCCTCGGTCTCCCGCCAGAGACAAGGAGAAGAAGAAGGACAAGCCGGCCAAGGAGAAGGTCGCGCCCGCGCCGTCGGGCGGGGAGGAGTACATCGTCGTCCACGTCAACGACCGGCTGGGCACGAAGGTGGCCATCCCGTGCCTGCCTTCGGACCCTGTGAAGATGTTCAAGATCATGGTCGCGGCACGAGTGGGCAGGAAGCCGCACGAGATTCTTCTGAAGAGGCAGGGCGAGCGACCGTTCAAGGACCAGCTGACGCTGGAGGACTACGGTGTGAGCAACGGGGTGCAGCTGGACCTGGAGGTCGACACGGGTGATTAAGGACATGGGGATCAAGCATGCGGCACAGACGATGCGAAGCATGGGGCTACAGGAACGACTTGGCGTTGTGGGACCTTGTACAATGAACACTTTGGGTGGTTCTCTTCAGATATGGAATTGATACCCTTCCACTTACATCCTGGAGACATTCGTGCTCCATAGTGCGTGGTTCCATACGTTGCGAGATCACGTGACTTCGCGAGTCGATCGGGAGAGCGGGGCTGCTCCTTCGCGTGAGAGGCCTGCGTCTTGACGCGCCCTTCCTTCTACAACGCTGTCGCCTCCATCACTGACTCAGCCGGGGACTATAATACATCGCTTCTTCATCGATTGTCGTGCTCTTCGGCTTGTCAACTCTCGGGAAAATCAAGCACACACTGCGACGGGTCAATAATACTGCTGCAAACCATCAACCCTCTTCAAGGAAACGAGACGCTCACCAACGAGCAGCACCAGCGGAATGTCTTCCCCCGCATCATCACCAAAGGCCGCGGCAGCCGCGACTCCCAAGTCCAAAATGACCACCTACGACACAAAAGACATGGCCCCGCAGCTCGCCCGCATCGCCGCCTCCACGCGCACCCCCCACGAGAAGCGCGTCTGGACCGCCCTCTGCCAGGTTCCCAAGGGCCAAGTCACAACCTACGCCCTCCTGGCGGCGCACCTCCAGTCGTCGCCAAGAGCCGTCGGCAATGCGCTGCGCCGCAACCCCTTCGCGCCGCAGGTGCCGTGTCACCGCGTCGTCGCGACGGGGGGCAAGCTCGGCGGGTTCAAGGGGCGGTGGCCGCGCGACGGCGAAGGCATCACGCTTGACGAGAAGAGGATGCTTCTGCGACGGGAAGGGGTCAAGATCGACGATGCCGGGAGGGTGCTTGGCACGCCGTTCCAGGCGTTTGTTTAACAGGCGAGAGGTACTAATGAAATGACGAGTTCGGGGTCTGATTCGAAATTGCCGTCTTGGAAACCACATGCAGCCTTCGGTGTTCGCCTGTGACGGGCGTCGACTGGTAATCACCCAGCCCTGCAGATGGACGCCGCGAGTGAAAGCAGCCATGCTCTCGTCTTGTCAGCCCACGTTGCTGCGGGGGAATCGGGCGAAATGGGCTGAATACGAAGCCATCGACCGGTCGAACGCCAGGGTCTAGCTGAAAACCGGCGCCAGAGATCGACGTCGCTGCCTGGTCGAGGCTCAATTAGCTCGGCATAGCACCAACATTCACGATTGCTCCCTTAAAACCCCAGCGACTGGTGCGCGCCCGTGAGTCCAATGGGAGATTGGCTTGACACCATGGATTCGGCTTGGCAGCACAGCTGAGCAACACTCAAGTCAACCACGACACCAAAACTGGCCAAGGTCTTACAACGTTCCACAGTTAGGCCACAAGTATAACAGCTGTCGACTCTCGCCCTGGCCGTCGGAGGACTTTGGTCATCATCTCATCTTATCCACGCTTGCACCAAACCTCAGGTCCATCCACCCCACATCGTCATGCCTCTCCCGGAACACGCCTTCACCATCACTGGCGGGTGCAACTGCGGCGCCGTTCGGTACCGTCTCTCTTTCTACCCCAGTCTTGCAGGCACGCCACTTACACGCAATTAGGTATCGCATTGCCGTTCCACCCTATGCAGAACGGCCTCCGGCCTTCACCCTCGGGCCCTCCCCGGACCTCTCTGACCCCCGTACCCCTCGTCTCCCTTACGCCCTCGCCTGCCACTGTCATGACTGTCGATCATCCTCTGGTCACACTTCGTTTGAAGCCGTTCAAACCCCGGGCCCCCAGATGACCGTCTCCGCCCTCCCGGTCGACGCCAATCCCAACCCCCAAGCCCAAACAGGCCGCCTCATCGAGCGCCCCACCACCGAGGACGAGGTCGCCGCCTCCGACGCCGACCGGCCTCCGTATCTCCCGGCCCTCGATGTCATCCGGCCTGGGGTCCCCGGCGCCGAGAACACGACCCTCCGCTTCTTCCACTCCTTCATCTGCGATAAAGACGCCGCCTCCCGCTGCTTCTGCGCCCGTTGTGGCGGGCCCGTTGCCTTCCATTGCCGCCCCCAAGCCGAGTGGTTCGGCCCCAGTTTCCAACAGCCCGAAGGGTGGTCCGACTTTGTCGACGTCCCCATCGGCACTATCGACCGCCACCTCCTCGACAGGGACGACTGGCTCTCCATCGAGCACGACCAGGCCTGGAACGAGGCTCTCTGCTGGAACAGGGCCGTCCTTGTCAAGGGTCGCGCCGCAGGCGCGAGGCGTCACCCGTCCGGCGCCCTGGCGGACGAGGTGCCCGAGGGGGATGTGCTGAAGCCGTGATCCGTGCCAAGCCCTATAGACTGAAGGTAGCGTAAATCGCCAAATCGATCATCGCGAATTGCACGGTCGCCTCTCCATGCAAACCTGCACCATGCTCGCGTGATGCCCTCTCTTTCGTCCTCCCCCCCGCGGGCCCTTACTAACCCACAAGATCATGACCCTCGCACTGAATGCCTCGTCCCGCATCGAGAGCCAGTCAGCACCCCCCCATTTCTACCAAATGGCGCGGCCGTGAGACCGCCTCTGCTGACATGCATGCGCCCACCCACCCAGCGGTGAGCCTAACAGCACCACCGCGCAAACCGCCTCAGACTCGCTCATACTTCGATCCGCGTAAACCGCCGTGAACATGCGAAAAAGTCGGTCTCCCTAACAGACAATCTCACCCTCCCGGCGCTGCATTGCTCTTCATAAACCACCCCCCTCCTTCTCGTGCCGTCCATCCAGCCCCCCGTCACACAGCACAATCCCTCCCCAACCATCATCCCTCCCTCGCAAGCCCCCCCGGTCATCAACAAGGCCTCAGCTGCAGCAGCGGAGAGATCCTTCAGAAAAAGAGAGAAAGAGAGAGAGAGAAAAAGAGAGAGAGAAAGAGAGAGCTAGAAAGAAAGAGAAAATGCACGCCAGACCATCTTTCCCGTCGTCGAGGCACTACTTCGCGAGCCTCGCGCGGAGGCTCTGCGTGCGGTGCCTGGAGCCGTACAGCTCGCACCACATCTGCTCCAGCCACGAGGAGCACGTCTACCGCGCCGCGGCGCATGTCTAGGTGAGCGGGCCGCCTCGGTCGCCTCCGGGATCGACGCCGTGCTGACGGGGCCAGTTTGTATCTTGTATTATTACTGTTCCAGCATGCCGTGTGTTCCAGCGTACCGGCCCATTCGTTACTTCATCGAGTCAAAGGCGGAGGCGAAGGCGGAGAGTGTTTGCGTGCGAGGAAAAGGGAAACAAGGGACGAATAATCCTCGAGAACCGCCGAATCAGCAAGGCTGGCTTACCCCTGGCGCGGCGACCTGTAATCTTACCCCATCAGGAATCAAGAATCAGCATGCATGAGCACACCACCCTCCAACCACGTCACGTCCCCCTCACACACCACCCCGCCTTTCCCGTGGCCATACGTTGGACGGGGTATCGTCTAATCATTTGGGCTGTCAATGTTGCGTTATGCTACTAGTACTGTACAACAAAAAAGGCCAAGAGCCCGGAAAAAGAAAAGCCAGGCCGTACGCCGGTGCCATGCCGTCCCGTCCCCTCCGTGAACCGCAAAGTCCAGAAACCAGGCCAACCTACCGGCCACCAAATGCTTTTTTTGTTTCCATTTCCGCAACCGACTATTAGGGAAACCCACCCGAATACCCGCCGTTCCAGTGCTCCGTAGAGGAATGTTGGAAGGTGGGGTGGGGGGAGAGAGAACGAGTGAGAGAGAGGGGGTGTGACGTCGTCAGTTCCAGGGTTGGAGTCGACCTCGTCTCGCGTGCTGCCGCCAAAAGGCCGTGTACAGCCGTCGTCGAGCTATGCGTGGAGAGCCATATGATGTGAGCTTTCCCCCGGGTCGAGACGTCGGACAGCCGCGACAGACCGAGTGTCTCTACGACTCTTCGTTCCTGCGGGGGCCACCGCGCGTGGACGAGGATCCGCCACGCTGACCACGGCCACGGCCACGGCCCTCGCCACGGAAGCCGCCGCGACCACCACGGAAATCGCCACGACCGCGTCCACCGCGGAACCCAGAACCACCCTCGCGGTTGCCGTTGCCACGGCTGCGGCCGGGAACCTGGCGGAAGCCATCGTTGGGGTCAGCGGGAGCAGCAGGCTGCCATCGTGTTAGTCAGGTTCAGTTCTGCAGTGGAGCAATTTCCTCACCTGGGCGGGCTGCTCGGGCTGGTCATCGGCCCAGGACTGGGTGTTGCCAGCCTCGGCGGGGGTAGCCTCAAGGCCGGTCTCGGTCTCGGCAGGGTCGCGGGGGATGTTGACCCACTCCTGGGAGATGGCGGAAGCGCTCAGATCGTTGCCGGTATCCCACTTGTCGCCAGCAGCATTGGCGGCATCGTTGCTGGCATCAGCGTTGTTCGCGGCCGGTGTCTCGGTCTGGTCAGAGCCGTGGCCATTGGTGAGAGCGCTGTCGTCACCGGCGCTGATCTCAGTTAGGCTGGCGTTGGCGACAGTCAGATCGGTGCCAGGGACGGTCTCAGCAGTGGTCTGCGCGTCGACATCAGCCTCAGGCTGCTCGAGCTCGGGAGCACGGCGGACCTGGGGAGCCTCCTTCATGTAGGCACGGGCCCAGGTGCGGAGGTCGGCGACTGGACACACAGATCAGAAATGATGCGGTAGCAGAGAGAACACAGGCACTTACAGGTGACATCAAGGAAGTTGCCGTCGACATCGAAGGTGCGCTCATCGCTGCCGCGGACGAGGGCAAGCATGCTGCGTGCCGCATCGTCGTCACCAACGTACATGTTGCCAAGAACGCCCTCAATGGCGCGGCCAGCCTCCTCGGACTGGCCGGCGGGATCCTCGCGACGAGCGGCAGCAAGACGGAGGAAACCCGAGACCTCCTTCAGGTGGTCAAAGACGGCGGCCTCGGTCTCACCCTTGGACGCCTTTTTGGCCTCCGCAACGGCGGCAGCAACATCCTTCTCCGCCTTCTCAGCATAGTACGTCTTCAACTCGGCCGTCTCCTTCTCGTGGATGGTCTTGTCATGTTGAGCCTTGGAGCGGTACTCGGAGTCGAGCTTCTTGAACTGGGCAATCTGTTCATCGTTCTGGGCGAGCTGGGCGAGAAGAGCGGGCTTCTTGTTGATCTGAGCCTTCTGGTCGGCATTGATGAGCTTGCTGGCAAGGAGCTGGTCAAGCGATTTGTTGGGGTTCTCAGCAATCACAGCCTCGGTCTTGGCCATGTTGGACTGTTGAAGACAGGGGTTAGGATGATGTTTGGCTGGTGATCAGATGGCGGGGATGAGCTCACGATCTTCTTGTTGATGTTGCGGTTGCTCCTGTGGACAGGTGTCGTCAGCATGCGTCTGGTAGAAGGGGAGGAGCATGCATGACGGTTCTTACTTCTGAAGCTCGCGGATGTACAAGCTCTCCGTAGCCTCATCGCCGGCATCGGTCGCCTTCTCGCCAGCAGGCGAGGCAGTGGGGGCGGGAGACTCGGTACGCTCGGTGACAGAAGCAGCAGCGGCCTTGGCCTTCTTCTTCTTCTGCGACTTGGACTCGCCTTGCACGGCAGGGTTTTGGATGTCGGAGGCGGCCATTGTGACGGTGTTGGGGATACGTTGAGTAGGGTGAGGGTAGGGCAGGGTTGGAGAGGCGCGCAAGTTTGCAACTGAACGCAGGAAGGTGCAAGTAGACAGTAGTGATGAAAGGCGCGTGAGTGAAGTCAAGCTGAGCTTCGGTGGACAATAGCCGATAGTCGACAACAGACGAGAGGTGTAGGATTGGGGTTCTAGGAAGGAATCTCGAGGCAAGGTGGTGTGGTGTTGGGTTGTTGGTCAGGTGGAGGAAGCTGAGCAGGTCGGCAGGAGGAGACGTGACGGTGATTTTCGCCCACCTCCAGCTCGACGCTAGTGCGGGTGCTAGCGACCCCTGCTTCTGGGGAGCTCATCCACTGGACCAAACGCCGCCCAAGCACCACAGAGCGCGCTGCCTGAGGGTTGGCAGGGGCCCTCTCTTAGTGCCGGCCAGCTAGGGCTAGTCGAGTTGGGGGTTCTAGAATCGGCAAGAACAGAAGAGGCCTACATTTTGGCCTCGTCTCACCATCCATCGCACCAATTCAAGCCGGGTGTCAGTATTGCTTCTGGCCAGGGCTTTGAGTCGGCTGGCACAGCATTTACCTTCTCTCTCCGCCACACTTGCCCTTTCGGCGACCCGAGAGCCCCCCATTGGCCGTTCTTACAGGGTCTCGTGCTCCTTGGTGCTTGTACTTTCCCCCGCATTGGCGCTAAGCAGCTCTTGCGTCACTCAGTTAGCTGCCTGGGTTGGAATTGGGAATGCTGCCTGTCTTTCTTTGCGATGGTGGGCTGATGGTGATCCTCAGTCTACTCTACAGCTTCCCGAAAAGGGCTTCCAGTGGATTTGACACGGCAACTCAATATTGTGTTCCATTTATATTATGTATTATCCTCCTTCCTTTCACCTTGCCGTTTTTTTCGCTGGCAACTTGCGGGATCCCCGACAAGACGGCGTGGCATTCCAGAGCTGCGTCTCCAATTGCCAATCAGCTAGATCCTCCCAAACACCAATCAGCGGATCTCTCACACCTCTTTACAATGTCCAATCTGCCGTTCTCTCTCCATTCCCTCCAGATCAAGTGTGCGGTGGTTCCCAATACCACTTCTTATTGCCCCTGTCTTGTGAAGTCACACTCGAGCTGAAAGGAGGTTTCGTTGTCCAATGCTGCTCGCCAGCCACCAGCCGGGCTGTTCCGCCACATGAGCAGCCGTGTCAATGATGAACCCGAGGCTCGGGCTTGCTGGGTCAACCTAACGGCAACGCGGGCGTGGAGCTGAGCTGCCACAAGTTCCATCCATAATTGTATTCGAGTTGTTGGTCGGTCAAAGCTCATCGCATGCCGCTCAATCGATCGTGTTGGGCGTGGGTATCGTGATTGTGGTATCATTTATCGTGATCGTCGTCCATCGTCTGACTTGCAGCGACGTTGGTTCCTTCTTCAAATGATTGAAGTAACCTAGTTGCTTCAGCTCTTGAATTTGGCCAACGCATCCTATCCCCATGTCAGATTCTTTCGACAGTCGCCACGCATATAACTTACAACGGTCGCTTTTCGGACGCTGGTGGGTGTAATCGTCCTCTCGCCCGAGGTCTTGGAGTCGATCGCCGCTTCTTTCAACACTCTGGCTCCAATCAGCGCCCTACCACGGTATGTTCAGGATCAAAGGTGCTTACGTCTGCATGAACCGCATGTAGTTGAGATACACCTAATAGGCTTAGCAAACGCGTCGAGACGCGAAAGTCGAGGGGCAACCCACCATAACGTCCAAGTTCTTGGTCGCGTTGCAGTTGGAGTGCGCCTTCATGATCTTCTTGGCCGTCGCACGGGGGTATGTTTTCTTGATAGGGGCCATTTTGAGCTGTGTCTTTTGGGGCGATTGCAGGACTGTTGTATCGTTTGGCCGGTCGTGATGTTGATGTTGGTTTATGATGTTGACTGCCCAGTGCTGCTGGTAAATGGCCCCGCAGATGCACCTCCCACGTCCCCAGGATCCCTGAGCACGGATCCTTGCGTACCCACGCGCGTCACCACGTGATCTCGAGTCCCCAATTCTGTCCTCACAGCATACGGTCTACAGAGCAAAGGAAATATAGATAGCTACGAAACCTGGGTATACAAGTATTTGGAACTTAAGTATTTGGTGTAGGGAAAAGAGCCCCAACAAACCCAGGTCATCATTGAACAAGTGTTAGCCTTGCAGGTTGTCCGAGAAGTGAAATGGGTCGAAGGCATGTAGTGTACAGTGCCAGCCTATATCTCGCACGCACACGGTGCCCCTCCATCGAGGGGTTCGGATCAATTTGTCGAGCTCCAGCTCTGGGAGCTGCTTCACGATTCAGAGCATCACAAGTCTACCAACCACGCCCACCACCACCCGCAAACGAACGACCCGTTGCGATACATCCGCCAAGATGATGACCCGACGGATGGTATGGATATACTTGGAGCCGATATGCTAGCCGTGCTGACAGCTGTCCAGCTCACGAAAGAGGACGAGGAGGCCACCGGCGACGAGACCGAAGTCCGCAGAGAGGACCAGGACAAGATCAACAAGTTCAGTCGTCTGCACCAGCGGGAGCTGGCGATACAAGAGGAGCTTAAGGTCAAATCGGTGCGCGCGAAGCTTCCAGCCTCCGGCAGGCTCAACCGCTAACTGCATCGCGCAACAGAAAGAGAAAGAAGAGCTCGATGACCTGAACACCGAGCTCGAGTTGACGGATGAGGATGATACCGTGCCGTGGGTTGGCAACACTTAATACCTCCCGATTTCAGCTAACAAAATGGCCAGTTACAAGGTCGGCGACACCTTCTTCCACGTTCTTCAACCCCAGGCACTGGAGATGCTGGGCGTGGCGACGGCCAAGATTGAGGAGGACGTCGAGAAGCTTGAGGCGAAGCTCGAGGCGACGACGGAGGAGATGACGGAGCTCAAGGTCGCGCTCTACGCCAGGTTCGGGAAGAGCATCAACCTCGAGACGTGAGGAGGACAGTTATGACGGCCTTTGTCGACAGTCCAACAGAGACGGTTCCATTCCAATCCACAGATACCCAACAATCGAGACGCGTTACGAGGACCACGGTCGCCGAGACTACAACCTGTCCTCACACTCCTTTCGGTACTTTACGCATGGAAGAGTGACTGACTGGGCGAGTTCCTCAGCACGCTTGGCCTTCGGCGTCATCACGTGCAGGCCATTCGGCCGGAGAACGGGTTGAGACGGCTCATGAACAACCCAAGAATCGGCCGGAAAACAAGTTCCTTCCCCCACGCCAAGTCGCTGGCGCCACTGTCTGCAGCTTTTGTCCCCTCACCTCTGGCTCCTGGGGCCGGTCCAGGATGATCATCAGGGCTAGGAGCGTCAATCATGGCCGGCAAACTTGGGCCGACCACGGCGATAGCGTTGTTGTCGCCGTTCTAGGTCCGGTGTCGCTCGAATCCCACGAAATCGTTAAACAAAAGAGGAAGTCGCCCCAGACGAAACCTCCGGGTTGCAGGGTGCTTGTCGATCTGAGCTTCCCTGTGAGCGGACGCTGTGGTCCTGGGATACCGATACTGCCCACTGTTGGTCACATATCCAGACCACCGAGCCGCATAGTTTGCCCAATTGATTATACCCGTCATTCTTTGCCCAGCCTTTCGTCATCTCGATCCCAATTTTACGCCCTTCCGTCTACAAGCTTGGCAACATTGTCCATTGTAGTTTCTACTGAGTGCTTCGAAATATTAACATTAGTGTTGTTTGTCGCGCGCCACGTCAATTATGGCAAATGGCAATGTCCCCCAGCACTGAACAACGCGATGCGAGCGACGCCTCGGAGCGTGAGTTTGTTCTACGGCCTGTTTAATATTTCTCACGGCGTCGGTGCTTACACTATTCAGAACACCGTCATGCAACACTGTCCGAGAGTGTCAAGCATGCTGACCGTGTGGACGCAGCAGCCGAGTCCTGTCAGAAGAAACGAGCTCAAGGAGTGGGCGAAAAGACGCCGTCACCTGGCATGTTGGGAACACCAAGTGGCGATGATGAGAAGACGATAGTATCTTGGGAAGATGGCGACCCCGAAAACCCATACAATTGGTCCAGCGTGAGCACAAGCAACAACCACCTTGCAACAATGCGTCGACGACTCGGCGAGACACGACTGACAACGGCCAGACCAGGAAGCTCCTTATACTACTTCTCACCATGATGCTCATCATCAACAGCACCATGGGGTCAGCTCTTCCCTCGAATGCCATTCCATTCATATCGGAACAATGGGACATCACATCGCCCCAGCGTCAGATTCTGCCCATTTGCGTCTTCATGATCGGTTACTTCTTCGGGCCTGTCCTCTGGGGCCCCCTGAGCGAGCACTTCGGCCGCCGCATCATCACCAATGTGACCTTCACCATTTTCACCATATGGACGCTAGCCTGCGCCCTCGCGCCTAACTTTGCGGCGCTCAACGTCTTCCGCCTCTTTGTCGGCGTCTTTGCGAGCGCCCCGATAGCAGTTGTACCCGGGATCATGGCGGACATGTATGGGGACCATGAGACTCGCGGTCGAGCCATGGCCTTTTTCATGGCAGTATGTTGCCTTTCTCATCTCCAGCATGTCGATACTGTACTTACTCCAGGATCTTAAGACAACTTGCTTTGGGCCTCTTTTCGCCCCCGTCATCTCGGGTTACTGCTCTCCTTCCATCGGCTGGCGGTGGACCTTCTGGATCGGCCTCATCTACGCTGGCGCTACCCTCATCCCACTCCTCGTCTATCTCCCCGAGACTTCCGCCTCGATTCTTCTCGCCCGCCGCGCCGTCCGCCTGCGCAAACTGGATCCGGAAGCTAACGCCCATCTCGTGGCGCCCCGTGAGCTCGAGTCGACCGACCTTCACCAGCTCGTCACCGTTGTCCTCACCCGTCCTCTTCGCATGATCGCCTGCGAACCCATTGTCTCCTGCTCCTGTGCCTACCTTGCCCTCATCTACGCCATCTTTTACATGTCTTTCCAAGCATTTCCCCTCATTTTCACCACCCTCTACGACCTCGCCCCAGGCCCCACGGGCCTCGCATTCCTGCCCATTGGCGGCGGCTCCCTCCTTGCCCTCCCCTTCTTCTTCGCCTACGATCCCTCTCTTACTCGCCTCCGCCGTCGCCACCCGGCCCTCCAGAAAGAAGAGTACCGCCGTCTCCCGCTAGCCTGCGTCGGTGGACCCCTCTTCGTCGCCTCCCTCTTCTGGCTCGGCTTCACCGCCCGCCCGGACCTCCCCTTCTGGGTCCCCATGCTCGCCGGCCTCCCCTTCGGCGCCGGCTTCATGCTCATCTTCATGGCCCTGCTCAACTACCTCACCGATGCTTACGAGTCCTTTGCCGCCTCCGCCAACGCCGCGGCCTCCATGGCCCGCTCATTCCTCGCCGTCGTGCTGCCCCTCGCCACGAGGCCGCTCTTCGACCGCCTCGGCATTGCGGGCGCGTGCGCCCTGCTGGGCGGCCTGAGCGCCGTCATGGTGCCGATCCCCTTCATCTTCATCTGGAAGGGCGATCGCATCCGCGCGGCGTCGCCGTTCTGCATCGCGCTGAGGGAGCAGAAAGAGGAGAGGGAGCGCAAGGCCGAGGGACGCCGGCTGCGGAGGGAGGAAGAAGCTGCTGCTACTGCTGCTGTTCCGTCTGCGGAGGCGCAGCCGTCGCCTGCAAGGGGCGAGGCTGTTTGAGCTGGATAGAGATAGATTGGTGGGGAAAAAAACTGGTCTTGGGTGTTGCACCAGCTCCTTGGTAGGCTTGGCTCGTGAAAGCAACAAGACATCAGGTCGATTCTGCAATTCTCCACGGAGAAACCAGGTATTCTCGTTATGGAGACGTGGATCATGTCTAGGCCACTCCCGAAATAGCAAAAGGCATTGAAAACAGGGCCAAGCAAACACTCTCCCGAAAATGTCCAGTAGCCAAATGACATGATTCATGGCAGGTTCATCCGAGGAAACCGCATTGATGAACCACCCGTCACCTTTTCTATCACTCGACATCAGGCGACAACGCATGAGAAACAAGGGCAAAAAGAGCTGCATTGACCAACGCCGTCTGATCTACACAAGCTGCCACCCCTTAGGATGGTCAGCTAATGAGATACAGAGGGAAAAGGGATAATTCACCAACACGCACATCATCATGTCTAACCATGCGGTATTGACCACAAACCGCATCCCCATTGCTACGAGAAGCAAGAAAAACCGAGCATGTAATGATACATGAGAAAGGAAAAATGAGTTTTCGTTCTTCAACCACCGGGCGGGCCCAGACCAACAAACGGCAATGACGCTTGAGAAATGTCCCTCCCAAAAACCACCCGTCGTCCAGCCCAAGAAGAAAAGGGGCTGGCGAGCTCTATCATTTCACCCGCTTTGACAATGTGCAAAAAAACGATGGTTGTCATGAATTCATAGATTCTTCTCATACACGAAGAAAGAGGGAGCTTGACATATAGAATCTACACATCCATATACAACACGCTTCAGTGGGGGCTGCGTAGTCTCTGGTTCAGAGACTTAGACGAGCCTCTGGGGCTTGGCGTTGCTGAAGCGGGTGCGCCTGTAGACAGGGGCGCCAGTGGGCTGGGGAGCACCGCTGGGCTGGGTGCCGTTGTTGCCAGTGGGGTAGGGGACGGGCTCGACGGTGACAGTCTTGGACAGGGTGACGACGTCGTCAACGGGGCAGTCCTCCTCGTCCTCCTCATCGGTCTCCTCATCATCCTCCTCCTCGTCATCAGAGCCAGGGGCGGGGGTAGACTCGGACTTGCTGGTCTCGGTGGCATCGCCGCCAATGGTGACGTAGACGGTGGAGGCAGGGGCAGTGACGGTCACGACGGAGACGGAGGGGCAGGCGCCCTCACCCTCGCCCTCGGAGGAGCCGTCGTCAGAGCCAGAGCCAGGGGTGGAGCCAGAGTTGGTCTCCTCGGGCTTGGCGACGGTGACAGTGCGGGTGCCTGTGGTGGTAGCGGTGGTGGTGGTGGTGGGCTCGTCCTCAGAGCCGGAGCCGGGGATGGCACCGGTGACCTCGGCATCGTCGCCACCGTCGCAGCCGCCGGGGCAAGAGGTGATGGTCTTGATGACGGTGGTCTGGGTGGTGCTGGTGACAACATCGCCGTTGGGCAGGGTCTGGGTGGTGGGGACATCCTCAACCTCGGTCACGACCTCCTCGCTCTCGGAGGAACCGTCATCCTCCTCCTCGTCCTCCTCGTCGACGGGGCAGTCATCCTCATCCTCGTCATCCTCATCCTCATCGTCGCCAACGGGGGCCTCGGGGAGGGCGGCAGAGGTGGTGATCTCGGGGTAACCGGTGGACAGGGGAGCGGTGGGGCCGTCGGTGACACCGGGGATGACGCCGGTCTTGGTGGAACCGGGCAGGTTGCCAGTCTCGTGCTCCTCGATGATGGACTTGGAGATGGTCTCGGCCTCGGTGACGGGGCAGACAGTGGTGGACAGGACGACGGTGTTGGTGACAACAATGACGGAGAGGTCCTCAGCGGGGAGGGTGCTGGAGCGAGCAGCGCAGTCGGTGACGGTAGGGGCGCACGAGGTGATGGTGGCGACCTCGGTGACCTCAACAGTCAGGGTGGTGTAGCCGGCGGGGGCTTCGGGGAGAGTCTCGTTCTGGCGGCGCCAGTGGTAGTGGCGGGGCTGGTAGGCGTTGGCAACGGCCAGGAGGCCGGCGGCGGCAATGACGGACTTCATTGTTTCGGTTGGTAGGGTTGTGTGAAGTTGTTTGGGTAGTTCGTTCGGATACTCCTCGAGGGATATGTTCGTTGGCGGGATGTGATATTCACGGGTCAAAAGGGCGAAAGCTCAATTTCGCAATGTAAAGCTAGCAGACACAGTTTGCTTTGCTGAAAAGAATGGAATCTCGGTGTGAGGGGTGATCAGGATGACTGTATGCTTGGCAAATGAAGGAATGGAAGTGTCACAAGGACTAATGAATGACTGGAAGGCTGAGGATGGAGTGCGAGTGAACGTCAGGACCGTAGGGTGAGAGGAGGAGAGAAGAAGAGGAGAAGAGGGGATGAGGAGGGTGAGTCCTTTTACATGGCCCCGTCCGAAAGTCCGTGAGCTGCAGCTCCAGCCCAAGAGCGCCCAGCCTGTCTGCGTGGGCATGGGGCTGTCAATCGTTCTCGCTTCACAACCCTGGTTCTCCTGAACTCCTGGTGCGGTGGTGCCTGGCGGCCCTGGCACCCTGGCAAAGCTGCGCCTTGGCGGGGGACGAGGCAAACGGCAAACGCTCGCGGGCGGCGAGGCGATGGCGCACGCTGCCAAAGTGCCTCTTCCCTCCTGGCCTGTTCCTTAATCTCAGAGCGACTCCACCCAGAGGGGCCCTTCCCAGCTCCAGGGCCGAGATGACGGGGGCCCGATCAGCCCAGACCTTGCTGGGGGGTGAGTGGATGCGGCGCGTTGGCGAGAGAAAAAGGAGGAGGTGGTGTGAAGTGTGAAGCCGGTGCCCCTGGATTTTGCTCCTTATGCAGGTACCGCACGACTTGATACAACGACTTGGACCAATCACCCCGCTGCAGCAGGCAACATCCCGGCAACGCATCGTCTCACCAGACGCGGGCCCCTGAACCCGCCCGCCCAGCCTCCGATGGGTGGGACGAGGGATCGTTCCCTGGCAGTGAGTTGCCTTCCTTCCCTCGGACGGTGGAGCCTCGATCTCTTCGCTGCAACTTCCAGGCCAGCCAACTGCAGGCGGCGGGGATCAACAGCCGATGGGTCGAAATTGAACTTGTTTGCGCTCGACTCGTTCAATCGCAAAGACGGCTTCACGTTGCCGGATAACGACAGTGTCGCCATCTATCGTCTTCAGCCTGCGTCGCACGGCTCATACGGCTCTCCAGAAGTTCGGATGGGGGAGGAGATTTCCGATGGGCCCGTGTGAACGAAGGGCTTGGATGTCGCTCGGACGGTGCATGGGGAGGGGAGGGTGAGCTGGAGGAGACCGTCAATATCGTGGCTTTTGGCGCTTCTGATGCGACACCCGTGTGTGTGCCTTCCTTCTTCGGTGGTCCATCCCATACTCAGTCACTCTACACGTTGCCGCTTGCCAAGCGTCCAGTCGATGACGTTCGGCTTCGACCCATTTTGCCAGCTGCCGGGCTCACATCGACCGGCGCCTTACAGTCGGGAGCGCCAGTCCAGTCGACGAGTACCGATGGGATGCTGTTGTGCCAATAACAAGATCAGGGACAGCTTGGTTGCTGATCGCCAGTGCCAGGTTTGATTCCGATCGCCTGAGCAGCCCGCATCCCCCAGCTGCGACCCAGTCAAGTTGGACGGGCGGCTATCAGTCCCCAATTTCGCTGTCGAATGAGCCACCTGACTGTCACCATACACGTGGGTTTGTGGAGGCGTGCAAGTGCGTGAGACAAGAGCAAGACCCTGGGCGAGCGGCAGTAGTCATGTCGTGGCCAAGGGCATTCCGCGATGCATCGGCGGTTGCCCCTCGTTTGGTTTGCGACATTCCAAGGTCGTTTCTTCAGTGTGATCGCCAACCTGCGTCTCACAACCACGAGGGGTACCGAAACTTTTCGTGATGACAGCCCATGGGTGCCCTGGCGCGTTGGTCGCTGTGCACGAAGATCAGACTGAGGGCGGACGGAAACTTGCTTGGATGGGCTGGAGCGGGACAGATGCTTTGGCCAGGTCCGTTCATTAGATGGAAACATCCGGCGTCGGTGGACCAATATCTGAAGAGGTTCGTCGCTCGTCAGTCGGCAGCTTTCTTGGACCGTGGTCGCAACTCGCCCGTGCTTTTGCCAGCGATGCGCGACGCTGGCAGTACGAGCCGCCAGCCACGAACGCCCGCTTCTCCCACGGTGACCGGTGGGCAGCTGGCAGAGCGCCATCCAGCTCACCTCGCTCAACACAAGCATTCGCATCCCCGGGGGAAAGGGGGTTTCAGACCCTGGGGCCGATCCCTGGTCAGCCAAGCGCCCATCATCTCCCATGGTGATTGGACACCCGGGCCAGTAAAAACCACTCACAAAAGTGAAACTCTGCCCTTTAAAGACAATCAGGGTGAGCCCTGGACCCAAGGCGGCGATTGAGCAGCTTATTACGTCTGCAATTTCTTCGTAATGATCCAATGTCGAGATCTGATGGAGCGGAACATGTTGAGATTACCTCAAGGACATCCCATGCCGATGCAACTTGTTGCAGGTCGCCGAACGTTCTCGACCTTCGGCTCCTGCCCGATATTCCCTCTTGCATCCTCTTGATGACGTGGTCTGCAGGTCAGGTCCCTCCCTGTGCACCGGGGCTGACTACGTGTTGTGTCTTTTTGTAACGGGCGCGCGGCCGAGGTCGAGCTTGGAGGACAGATGGCGTGCCTTGCTTGTTGTGTCGGCATGTAGGTCTCAAAACGGACTTCTGGAACCACTGGACGTCGCTGTGTCTCTGTCTGCAACAACGCTCCTTTCTTTCCAATCGTTTCACGCATTCTTGGCCATGCTTCGAGAAGATTACTGGACCTCGAGGAGACTGTCTCTGTCCTCGCATCTCACATGAAAGCCAGGTGACAAACGATGTGGCAGGGAAGGAACCTCGTCCCCGTTCCGATCGGATCCAGGTCTGGTTGAAGCGCTTGCTGCTGCCGTGCATGCGAGGTGACTCTACCTGCGTGCGTTGCCGCATGTGCCGCGATCGGGATGCCGAACCCAACTGGTGTAGATCGTCTGTCGCCCTGCCGGGTCTGAGAATCGTCGAATGGTGTGGCACAAATCGAGATGATAGCTGTGTCTCCCCGGCGTTTCTAACGATACGGGGACTTGGGATGTGATCGCTAGCCACTGGGAATGGATGAAGGTGAAGAACACGGGGCAGACAGTCAGGAAACCTACCTAGGCAGGTGCCTTCGCGGCAGCAGATTACCTCTCCCTTCCATCCGCATCGACCGGCGGCTGATCACACGGCCATGCTCGGGGAAGGGGTCAGTCGGCTGCGCCTGAAAAGATGAGCCGAAAGTCTTTTTTTGATGCCTCCAAGGAAAGGGCCACTGGGTCCCCATTCCTGCCTCAATCACCTTGATTACTTGCTGTCAGGTGGGGAGAGGGGAGCACCAGGCCATTGAGGAGGTCTAGGCTGGAATATGGGTAGCAATGGCAATGGTCGTGGCGCCGCCTCCATGGAGCGTCTATACGCGAGAGGGATGGACTTCGTTAGTGTCGTTTGTGTCGTCGGCAGCAACGAGGTCCATAGGCAGGAACAGCCTAATCCAGCGGGCAACTACGATTACCACCTCACCTACCCATGTGCTCGGGTAGGTACGTTGGTAAGGTGAGAAAGAAAGCCTCTCCTTGTGTCCCAACCATGACTCCAAATTTGACACCATCGCCAGATGCCCCCCCCTGTCCAGGTTCACCCTTTGTGAGCAAGAAAGGAGAACATCACTCTCCGAAGCCTCAGTTTCCCTTGAAGGCCGCCAGCGCAGGGCTGTATTTGCCAAGTCGCTCGCTCTACTGGTCTTGTATCATCGCAGTTCTGGGATCACCCTGCCCGAACACCATTGCTTCATCTTTCTTGGATCCCCTCAGCGTTATCCCTTCCAGCCACCGAAACGGATGCACCGATCCAGCTGGACCGAGATCAACAGAAGTATGTTCATCTTCTGCTGCTGCAGGCCTCCCCAAGATGACCACGAAGATGCCGTAGGCTATCCAGAACTACCGACAGCGATACCTTTACCCGTCCTCCCACCACCAACCAAGTTATCAGACACACGCCTATGCGAGTCTCTGACCCCGAGCAATATCGTCCATCTCCAGCCGAACCACCGGCAAGGCACTGCCAATTCACCCCAGTCTCTCGGTGCTGCATCGTCCACCCCATCCCTGATGCCGAACCATGAGTCTATCGAGCTCGGTCAGTTAGTTGTTGAGGATTCGGATTCAGAAGTAGAGCCGCCAGAAACTCTATTCCACAGCAAGAAGACAGGTAGCCCACTTGATGTGGTCCGCACCAAGTTCATTCGAAACCGGTCACACCTCAGTTCCAGGCGAGGACCAAGAGCGTCGCTTGGTAGCAGCGAGGAAGAAATTGCACGCCGGGCTGAGTTGAAGCGGATCATGCACAAGAGGATCCAGGAGGAGTTGAAGAATGAAGAGAAACAGCTCGAACGAAGCCTCGAATCGGTTCCTAGTGCCAAACTTCCGCCATCACCCATTGAGCTCCCAGGCGGCGGTCCACGCGACAATCTTGAGTTTTCGATGATCGATGCATCCTTGGCCGATCCTGATGCCCGCCAGCCAGCAACAGGCAAGGTGGCGGGTTCGACTAATGAGCCCACCAAGGACGATAAGGGCAAGGAGAATACCCAAGACCGAAGACGAAGTAGTTGCCCGCAGTCCTTCTCGTTTTCTACACCTGGCGGCCTGGCAACCCAAGTGGTCCTCCGGGAACGAAACTCTTTGCCAGATATCCCGCCGTCGCCCACTATCCGCCCGGTCAGGCAACCTGATGCACAGAACACTCCCTCATTGAAATCATGGCGGCTATCGACATCTGTCAGTCACCTAGATAAAGTGCTTAGTAGCGACACTGTTGTATCACATCGAACTGCGTCCCAGCCAAGCAACTCACCTGATGGCAACTCGGCGCTTGGCACATGGCTAATGACACAAGGGCTATCATCCCATGAACACTCCCTCGGAAAGCTGACGGACCCGGTCTGCGAACCAGCTGTTGGCGTAGAGCAAGATCATTTCGGGCCCCAGCCACCGAAGGCAAACGCCAGGTCTGACCTACAAGCACTTCTGGATATGTACACGGTGGACTTACCGAAGAACTTGCTGGATGAAGACTTTGACGGCCAATCAAAGACTCCTCGCGGCTCCAAGGCCAGCCTTAGGACCTCCGGCATGGGGATTAATCCTTCAGCAGGCGTTGGAGTGTTAGATGTCTCGGCTGCAGGTGCGTACGCTCCATCTTCAGTTTACCCATCGATTGGGAACACACGTCTGCCGACGCCTCGGATCTCGACAACCGACAACGGGATCGTACGTGGGACAACAAGCCTGCATGGTCTCCAACTATCACCATTCAAGTGTGAGTCTGCCGCTGGTTCTCTACACCTACTATCGAACGGAGAACTGACCCGATGTCATGGCAGGGCTTGGCATGGAAGGGGATAGCTCGTCGTTGAGTTCTGATATCATGGGGCGTGGCAATGGCTCGAATTTTAGTCATGTCGTCCCTACGATAAGCAGTTCCCGCCGGCCCACCGCTGGAGCTGGATCATCCGTGGCCGTGTCCGAGACGTCAAGCTACCGCCATCGCGAGGCTGAGTTACAAACCATTGAAAAGCGGTTTGGCGATGTCTTCTCCAAACGCGGGCCTCCCCTACCTAAGCACAGCAAGTTCAGAGAGGAGTTTGACAAAACCGGACCACCTGTAGGAATTACTCGTTCATCTTTCTTGTTGCAGAAACTCCATATCCCGGTCCTGAAGAGATCCAAGTCGGGTTCGAAAACTGATGCGAGGGCGACTCCGCGGATTGAGTTGGCGATGGAGACTTCGGGAACAGGTTCCATCCGATACAAAGAACAGCCCCGCAACCAGTCATCAAGCGTCAGTGGTGTTTCAGGCATGCGAGAGCCCTCTTCCAACGTGTATCTGACGCCGACATTGGAAGAGAGTGCCACTGATCTATGGCAGCGGGCTGTTCAACTGGAGCGCGAGTCCCGTGGGGCAAAGGCCAAGGCTGCTGCTGCAAAATCAGAGAATAAGAAACTGGTATCAAATGGGAGTGTTCATCTCAAGGTCGGTAGATGGAAAGGGACCCGGCAAAGCAGGTCAGTCGAATCGGCGAACACGTCAGACACGACCGCCCCCGGTGCTGGTCGGGTCTCGGCGGAAGTGATTTCAAGTCGTCACGCGCAAATCGAGCCTCCAAGCTGGCTGGCAAGAAAGTGGACGGCGCGAGCATCGCAAGAGGAAGAACCGATCAGTGATCACAAGAACCTTGGTAACCCTGGTAAGCATGCTTTCAGGAAGGCCGACAACACCACCGTACCACCCGAATCCTGGTCCAGATGGCCATCACAAACACGTGCACGGCGGACAGCAACAGCGGGAAGCTCGGATAGTGTGAATTTCAGAGACTTTGCAGTCGTCGCCTCAGCTGATAATGGTCGCACTACATGGGTCACTAACAAGCATTCGGATGCCACCAGAACTGTCTTGCAACTCGGCTCTCAGTCGTTCTCGGGCAAACTTGGCAAGGCCGTCAAATCTGGATTCGGTAAGCTTTTGCCCCCGAAGTCAGGGCTTATAGATGAGGCAGGCAGACCATTGAATAGGCCTACCGCCTTGGTTGTTGGAAGCCAGCTGGACTACCCGGAGCTCGAGATCCTTCCCACAGAAGGAGGATACAAGGAGCTCAAAGCACTTGAACAAGGTATCGAAACCATGAGGAATTCCCAGCGACTCTCACCGACAGCAGCCCAGACCATGGCAAAGCACAGACCTTCAATCTCACATACCATCCCTATATTGATTCGAGCTGCGGAGCATGAGGGCCATGACTGCGAAATCATGGCAGCCGACGTTAAGGAGGACAAACTCAGCATAACGACCCCGCTCAACAGCGCAATGCAGGCCAGGCCCGTGACGCCCGCGCGCCCGATGAACTGCAAAGTGAGGGACTCAGTGATTTCTGGTAACGATTTCTTCGCGACACCGCCGACAAGCCGGTTCCAAGCTCGTCGCGTCAGAGATTCAACCATGACAACAGGAACAACAGAGCGCTACGCGACCCCACGTAGTCGCATGTCGTGTAGCCCATCACTCCGGTCTCCGTCAAGCAAATCTGAAATGAGCAACAGGACGGTGATTCGCCGATGCAGATCAGCCACAGAGGCAGGGTCAAACCGGCACAACTTATCGATACGCAAACGCAGATCTGTGACGCAGCCAGAGATGCTCCAGAGCACAATAGAGTTCGAAGAGGAGCTTGAAAGAAGGCTCAAAACCCAAAAAGGAGAGACGTTTACGACTGCTCGATCGAGTGTCGACGCAGAGTGCTCGGAGCACACGCTTCCTAGATGCTGAGGGGCAGTCACTTGCTGCCTTTAGGGAGAATAGGCCACGTACTTCGTGAAGCATGACACACGGCGCACCCTCCTGAAATGCATGCCGCGTTACCACCCGGAGAAGAAGTCAATGTTTTACATACCAGGACGGGGGCGTGGCAAAACAACATAGCTGCGGCCAACTAATTGAAGGGGGTCTAATCAGAAAGGCATAGGTTTCGGGAAAGCATTCTTGTTGTTGGCTTTTGAATCCCATAGAAAACAAATATAAACTGAGCCATCCATGACGACGATAGAGGCTAAACAAAGAGATATCGGTTTGCTCGCTACGAATGAGAGTCATTAGTCATGTGGTATTCTACCAGCTGCTCCGAGTGCAAGCCCGGTCGCAGAGGCCCCTGCTTGCACATCCAGCTTCCCACCTCCATCCTTCTATCCGAGTAGGACTTCCTGAAACTGTTGTGGCTCGAGATGCTGCGCCAGAACGTCCCGCAGAGCCGCCCTACTCCGCGCAATCTCTGGTATAACATCTTCAACGGGGTGCAAATTGGCGCGCAGGCTCTCCATATGGCTCCCCACGCGAGCACCGAGACCCTCGAGGCCAGGGACGTCGAGGTCCTGGATCAAGCCCGCCGGCGGCGCATCGGCGACGCGGAGGGTATCCTCGGGCGGACGGGGTCCTGCGGCGACGTCGGCCGCGCGCGCTCTGTCGGGCACGAGCGGGTGGGTCTTGCGCATGTCCTCGCGCAGGCGGCGGGTCTCGGAGCGGGCGTTGGCCTCGAGGGCGTCGAGTTCGGCATACTCCTTCTCAAGGGCGGCCTCCTCGCGGGCGACCTCTGCGCGGAGGAGGGCATTGCCGTGGAGGAGACCGGTCTGGGTGCGCTCGAGGGCCTTGACCGCGTCGAGGCAGCGCTCGTAGTCGAGCTCCTCGTCGCGGGGGTCAGCGTCGCGGCGGCTGGCGGCGGAGGAGCGGGTGCGGGCGGCGGAGCCGGCGGCGGCAGGGGGGAAGGGGAAGTTGCGAGCGAGTTTGCGAGCGAGATTATGGGAGACGGTGCGGAGGGCGAAGGCGGCGTGGTCGCGGCGCTTCGTGTTCGTAGCGAGGCGCTGGAGGACGGGGCGCTCGGCGAGGTGGATGAGAGAGGTGGCGATGGCGATGGAGGCTGTGGGGAGGGGGGACCAGGTTGCCTCGATCTTGGAGCGGGGTATGGAGGCGGGTTTTGTGCCGATGTGGCGATATTTGATAGAGGGTTTGGAGCGAGCGACGGGGTTGTCGCTGTTGTTTTCGGTGCGGTTTCTGGAGGCGGGTTGGGAGGTTGAAGCGTCGAGTGAGGGGCGCGAGGTCTTGCCCTTGCTTTTGGACGGCTTAGTTTCGTCGACATGTGAGGCAGAGACATTCGATGTTCGGGGCCGGCCTCTGGGTCTTGGCTGTGAAGGGGGATCCGATGGCGGAGGAAGATCGCTCTTGCGAGGACGTCCCCTC
Organism: Verticillium isaacii; assembly: GCA_002851775.1. NCBI lineage: Eukaryota > Fungi > Ascomycota > Sordariomycetes > Glomerellales > Plectosphaerellaceae > Verticillium > Verticillium isaacii. The sequence goes on along the minus strand of NMXN01000006.1, from coordinate 1,799,765 downwards.
GGTTTCTTTGTGGGCGGGTCTGGTTCGACTGTTGAAAGGTCCTCTGTTGTCGAGGGGGCTTGCTTGCGTTTCCTCTGCGGTCGAGCATCGGAGGGCTCGTCTTCCGCTTCGACTGCCTGTTGCGCGCTCGGTCGCCCTCGCTTGCGCTTCTTGGGCGCCTGAGACTCCAGCGGCTCGACATCCTGCGCTGTGGGCTCTTCTGCAGCTTCAGCGCGCGCTGGCCGCCCGCGTTTTCGTTTGCGACCCTGTCCATCCTTCTTCTGCGCTCCGTCCTCAGCTGCCTCTTCTTCGGCGGTCTCCTGCAGACTGTCAGATAAGACACCCGTCCTCTGTCCTCTGCTAGCAGTGCCTGGCGTATCCACAGACTCGTCTGCAAGCTCGTCGTCCTTATTGACTGGAATGCTGGCGCTTGGCTGTTCGTCCTGTGCGCTTGGGGGTCTGCGCCGTCGCGGTTGTGTTTCGGGGACGCCAGCGAGTTGGGCTACTTTCTTGTTTTTCGGAGGCCGACCGCGCGGCTTGGGCGTGCTCTGAATCTGGTCGCCGAAGCTGAGCTCCTCGTTGACGTCCTGGGGGAGTGCTGGGGGTTCCAGCTGCGACGCGTCTGACGCGACTGGAGGCGGCGCGCGCTTCCTGCCCCGGGTTGCGGCCTTGGGAGGCTGTTCTGGGTTAGCGAAGTCATGGAAATTGCGATAGTTTGACTGTGTACCATTGTGAGAGAGTTGGGGCGTATGCACTCGGGTTAGTGATCGTGAACAGAAACACATGGAGCTGTTGACGTCGTGGGGTGGTGTTGATGGTGGGATTCGCGATGTGGCTGATGTTATCTTATCTGCATGTGGCTGGTGACTCTCGAGTAAACCCAAGCTCCTTGCTGCTGCTAGAGCTGCTGCGAGAGCTGCACCACGGGGACCAATGGGCGCTAGTGGAAAGGAGGCAGCAGTCTTTACGGAGCACCATGAGCCAATCACCCCCCTCCCCTCAGTACTCTAGTTGCCTGGCCCGTTAGCCCGCCGTCCGTCGTCGTGGTGTGACGACTGGGTCCTTCAAGTTCTTGCCTTGAGGCTTGACCCCGGCAGGCAGGGATCCAGTCGAGCCCAGACTTGGCGCTGCTGATGTGATTTCGCGTGTCGAGGCGGACCGGGGCGACTGAGGTTCGGGAGATTGATGGCGGGCTTTGTCGCTGTGCAGAGAAGGACGTCGAACGCGTTGGATGCGATGCGATGCGACCGGGGGGGGATCACCATCACCCGCTGCCAGCATTCTGCCTGAAGTGCATGGCGTCGTCGTCACTCGTGTGCCTGTCGCGAGCGAGAGGAAAGGCGAATCAACATCATCTCCTCTGGACAATTGGATTCTTCAAGGAATCAAGGAATCTCTCTCCAATAGTCGGCCTCTAATCTTATCGGCCCCCCTCATTCCCCTTCCCTCCCCTTACCTCAGCGCTGGACCCTGAAAAGCCCATCCCATCTCTCGACACCTGTCCCAAGCTCCCTCCTCCCACCTCCCTCCTCCACCTCCCACTCCATCCTCTCCTCGTCTCCCCCATCTCTTCTCCGTCCACCGCCACCCCCGTTCAACATGCGTCTTTCTGTCTCCGCCATCCTCGCGCTCCCGCTTTTCGCGGCCGCCGCCGAGAACCAGTTTGAAGAGTACAAGGCCCAGTTCCAGACCTACCTCGACACCTTCATCTCCTACGTGCCCAACCCCAACAAGTACGATGCCGCCGACGCCGAGGAGGCCAAGACGGGCGCGAAGAAGATCTCCGTCCTGACCCTCGACAACTGGGAGGAGACCCTCTACGCCACCGTCCAGCCCGCCCAGACCACCCCCGAGGAGTGGTGGGTGTTGATCACCGGCCGCAACAAGACGTGCTACGGTATGTTTTGATCCCTCGAGGCTTCGGATCTATTCGTTGCCAGCACCAGGCCTGCGCGCCAGACGGACTCCGAGCACGACACAGCTGACGCGATCCCCTCTAGACCGATGCGGACCCGCCGAGACGGCTTTCAACGCGACCGCCGAGAAGTTCGCCCTCCAGCCCAACACCCCCCACATGGGCATCATCAACTGCGAGGACCAGCCCGTCCTCTGCACCATCTGGTCCTGCAACGCCAACAGCCTCTGGGCCATCGACCTCCTGCCCCCCGGCAACAAGGTCGACATCTGGGCCAAGCGCCTCAACGCCACCACCGTCACCTCCCAGACCCTCGTCGACCTTCAGGCCGCCGGTTCCAAGGAGGACTTCCACCTCGTCGAGCACGTCTTCCACCCCTTCAACAGCTGGATCGCCGAGCACGGCCTCTCCGTCCCCGTCGGCTACTTCATCTGGGTCTTCGCCACCGTCCCCAACTGGGCCGTCATGCTGCTCATCTCCCTCGCCAGCCGCAGGATGATGAACCGCCGCATGGCCCCCGAAAACGCCCCTCCCCGCGCTTAAGCCGCGTGCGCACCCAGCTTCGCCGTCGGGCAGGATGGCTGCTCTTCCGGCCTGCCCATTTGTTTGCCGGTTCGACAGGTTTAGGGATTTGGAATGGGTACTGCAAAAAACAGCAAGGGGGGGTTTTTGGGTAAACTCGTAGGGTTCCTAAGGGAGGCGGCGGGGAGAGGGAGGCTGCCGGGGTATCTGGATCTGGGGTTTATATAGGTCGTTTCGCCCCCCTCTCCCGTCTTGCAATGTAATGATGTAGAACACACACAAACTTGAGTAAATCGTGCGCCAGGTGTGGAAGGCACCGCGCGTTTCTTTCGGCCCTCACTAGCTCACTTCTTCGCGTCGCATTGCTCCTGTAGGCTCTTGAGGCCCTGTATTACCTCGTCTGGCAGCTGCGCGTTAGACAGCCGGCCGTAGCGCAGGTCGCTGAGGCTGCCGACGGTTTGTTGTATGGACTCTGCGAGGGCGGCCTCCTCGGCCTCGAGGCTCCGGATCTCGGCCTCGAGGTCCTCGACGGCGCTGTCGAGCTCGGGAACGATGGTCTCGAGCGTGTGTTTGGGGGCGTGCCCGTGGACGGAGCCGAAGAGCTGTGGCGCCGGGAGTCAGTCTTTGTAGGGACACGCTGGGCTTGGGGGGGCATGCGTACGGCGCGCTCAATGTCCATCTCGACGTCGGGTTCCTCCTGGGCGGCCTCACGGCGGACGCGGGCGGCCTCTCGCTGCATGGCCTTGCCTCGCTTCTCCTCCACGGCGATGTTCTCGGTGACGGCGTCGACGGCGGCGTTGCGCTGGTGCTGCAGGTTGCGGTAGAGGGAGCGGATCTGGGGGTTGGACTGCTGGGAGCGGGGAAAGAGGGCGGTGAACTGATCGAGAGAGATGATGGTGGGCAGCTTGGCTGCTATGGTGAGGTAGTTGGCGAGGATGGTGGATTCGGTGGGTGCCATGGCTGCGGGGAGGACCCGGGAGGTTATCTCAAGATCGTGAGAGGAAAGCGATGAGAGATACAACAGGCACACGGCATGAGGTGAGAGGGAGACTGATGATGAGGGTGAGCCGGGCGAGGTGTGATGAGGTGAGAGTAGTCAGCAGGGGTGTGTGGGTGAGTGAGGTGTGAGGTGGGTGTCCCGAGACGCGGTCGACGCGTAGAGGGTCTGGGGACTGTCTGCCCTGTCGCGTTTGGTTTGACAAACCTAACTTCTCATCCATCGATGAACTCGGTCCGCGACACTTAAAGGTGGCTTCCTCACGATTCGAATCGCCAGATCCAAGCGAAATCTGATATTTTTTTCGTCTTATCGATTCTATTTCATTTTTAACACCTCGCCCTGACTTCGAGGAAATCCATTCAAAAACGAATCTTCGACTTGAGGGAGGCTTCACCAGTGTCAATTGCGAGACACGACGGTATGACAGGTCCCTGAGGTGCCAGATCACCACCGCTAACCTCGTTCTTCAGGACTCGAGCTGGGCGTGCATAGACACCTCGCACTGTACGTGTTAGTCCTGGGACAGAGGCCAGGAGTCAAAGAAGGGTTCACACTGTACGGGTCCCCCTTGGCCGCGCTTTCCCCCGTAGTAGACCTGGCTGGTTCACTGTGCGCCTGCCTTGACGCACAGTCGAGGCAGTATCTTCGAACTCATCTCAACCCCCCCTTACTGATGCTTCATTCCATCAAGCTCCGCGAAACTCTCTCTCAACCTCTCCTCCTCGGCTAGCAACCGCTGAATTTCCCACCTACACTCTACCGCTTGTCGGAATAGAGTTGGCTTTTCATCCCCTGAACTCAAAGTTTGAGCCTCATCCACCTCCGCCTCCACCACTACTGCCGCCGCCGCCATGGCTCCAGCCCGCCAGCCCGACCAGGCCTCCTTCGCCAAGGACGAGCGCGTCCTCTGCTTCCACCACGAGATGCTCTACGAGGCCAAGGTCCTCGATATCCAGCCTCCCGAGACCGAGGGCGACGTCTACCAGTACAGGGTCCACTACAAGGGCTGGAAGAACACCTGGGACGACTGGGTCGCCCCCGACCGCATCCGCAAGTTCACCGAGTCCAACAAGGAGCTGGCCGCCCAGCTGCACGCTCAAATGAAGAACCTCCAGAAGAGCACCTCCAAGGTCCCCAAGAAGGGCGGACGGCCCAACGGCACCGATTCGGCCCGCGGCAGCGAGGAGAGGGGTGCCAGCCTGTTTGCCACCGGTCGTGGACCTCGCCGGACTCGAGATTACGAGTTGGAGACGGTATGTTGCATTTTTAGTTTATTCGTTCTTGTTTCTCCGTCTTTTTATTGTGTCCTGCTTCTATTGTGCTCATCGGATCACCTCATTGTCTTGGGATGAATCACGGCAGGGGGTTGGCAGTCGAGTGACTGAGCAGACCTTCAACGACCTTGAGTCTCCAACACCCGGGGGCTTTGCTTGACTTCGACCCGTACACAACATAAGCCTGCACTCAAAGGCTGTGCCCGATACCGAATCACACACCAGGCCGGCACTCTTGTCCGGCACCCACAAGCTCAGCAATACCGTCGTCAGCAGACCGGATTAGCCACCAACGCCAGACCTTAGAGTTCCTGGAGCTTGAAGGCTTTCAGGACCTGTTTGGCCCGGAGGGAGCCTTCGCCCAAAAGAGCAGAGAGAAAAGCCTCTCAGAAAGCACTTAAGGGGAGCCCTCGACGCCCCCAGCCTTCGAGACTTCTCAGAAACCATGCTTCTTACATACCTCGTCCGCCGAAAATCAAGCATTTTCTGCCAGGCAGTCCATCGTCTCGCTGAAGCATCTCTTCTCTCGCTCAAGCCAAGCAACGCTTCTCGAAAACAAGAAAACATCGCAAGGCTCGGACATTTTCAAGTCCCAGCTACAACGACTTCACATTCACAATGGCGGCTCAGTGCGTTCCCTCTGTCATGTCGCAAGTCGGACACGTCAGCAGCCTAGCTGCCAATATTCACAACGCCATCGCTCTACCTGGCCAGCAGATCGTCTCCTCCGCTTGCGATTACAACGAGTTGTCGCTCGGGACGCCCTGCGCTCCCCCAGAGCCCACTTGGACAGGTGGTTGGGCCGATTACGTGCCTGACAAGACCGGGAAGGAGGCAGCAATCGAGCCTCAAGTCACTCAACAGTTACCAGACCCAGTCCCCGGTGGCGAATCGTCTGCGCTTGGAGACGAGCAGCCCCAATACTCTGAGGATGAAGATACCGACTATGAGTATGACCTCGGTGAAGTCGAGACTGCCCCTACCCCTCCTCCCGCCCGTCCTGCTCCTCGTCCGAAGATGACGGAAAGAGAGCGTCGTCAAGCAAGGCGCGAACGCGAGCGAAAGCACGAAAGAGAGATGGAGAAGCAATACCCATACACCTATCACTGGGCTCAGTACATGATCACAGAGGTTTTGCCATCCAGAGACCCGGTCGCGATGAAGAAATCCAGGGCCAATGTCGAGAAGCACTTCGCAGCCACCGAACACACTCTGTGGAACGAGGTCGACTGGTCCCAGACCGAGGGCGCCGCCTCTTTCGAGAGGGAGATGTCTCCTGGCGGCACGCTGTACTAGAGGGTGCAGCCGTTACCAGAGCAGCTCGTTGTGTTGTGAAAAGAGCCGGGGACACTGGGCTGCCGCGGCGTGCACCATATGCACTCAATCCACACCTCCCCCTTATCACTGTTGTTGCCGTGCCTTCCTTTGAGTTGGCAGCTTGAAGAGTGACCATACTCCTTCATCCGCGACACCGCGACGCGCCAGCGATAGCTATTGCTCTCCAACACACAACCACTACCACAGCTCTCACAACTTGACGCTTCCTACTCCGCGGCGCGTCCTCTCGCATCCACACACACACACACCAACACTACACTTTGCTACGTCTAGGCTCGTCGCCACCATCGTCAAGATGTCGCAAGCCCCTGAGGCCAACTCTGCACCCGAGGTCAGCTCTCTCCTCGAGGTCGCCTCCCTTCCCAAGACTACCTCCCTCCCCTCGGCCCAGACTGAGGTCCGCCAACCCAGGCCTTCGACGTGGGAGGAGCCTGAAGACGATTTCAACCTCGGCGTAGTGCCAAGAAGAAATCTCATCTATGTCGACAAGCTTGGCAGGTGCTTGTTCGATGATAAGTACGTGCACTACTCTCAGAGGGTTCAGCCTGTCGAGCAAGCCAAACCCAAGAGGGAGGCGGCGACCAAGAAGCCAGCCCAGAACACGGCCAAGAAACAAATTGCAAAGAAGAAGGCCACTCCAAAGATGGTCGGCCTTCAACAAAAAGGTCGGACACAGGGCCAGCACGGTCTGGCTGTAAAGACCCTTCGTGAGCGCACTGCTCGCGGCGTTCTTTCCACAGCTGAGCCCACGAAGTCCAACAAGACTGGCGGCATAGCACCCAACAACAACGAGACTCTGCCTGGCAAATATTGCCCACACGGATGCATCATTCCCGTGGCCAACCTCGCAAACTTTGACGGGGGCACCAACACCTGTCTTCACGGCTTCAAGGTCAACGAGATTTTGCATGCACCTTCCTTGCTGCCGGACAATGACGGTCCTATCGATGACGACGTCGGCACTTGTCCTGTTGGCTGCAAGTTTTCTATCAGGGTTCCTGACCTTGTGGATACCGGAATCGACACCCCTCTCGCAGCCAGCAGTCTGCGTCAGACTTGGCATCAATGCATCCACGACTTCGGTGTTTACCTGCCCAGCCCCAAGTTTCGTCAAGTCAAATGCCCATACCGATGCTGCCTGAACACCTGTTCTTCTGGGCCTGCGGCTAAAGAGCAGTCTCTGCCTGGCAATGCCGACACCACTGGAGGCAATGGCGGAGAGTACAAGGCCTGTGCCCATAGCTTTGGCACAATGCAATTCTCTCCTGAGCCACAGGAGCAGCCTGATGCCGGCCGTCAGATCAATGCTCCAGTTCTGACCAATGGAGCCTCGGTTGGCTTGAACGCGAGCTCTGTAAGTCTCATAGGGGTAGTCGGCGCCTTTGATTTGAGCCAAGCGGCCCTACATGTTTTCTTTCTGTTGCAATTTCTGACTTTTCCACACCTTCTATTGAAGAGTCACTGACACGTTCTACAGGAGGATGGCTTCCACACACGCCCTTCCATCAGGCTGCCCATTCCTGATCACGTCAAGGGCATCTTGGTTGACGACTGGGAGAACGTCACCAAGAACAACCAGCTCGTCCCTCTGCCTCACCCGCACCCCGTCGACCAAATCGTCAATGACTACCTCGAGTATGAGCGTCCGTCTCGCGATCCTGAGTCGCCGCACGTTGACATTCTCGAGGAGACCATGGCTGGTCTGAAGGAGTACTTTGAGAAGTCGTTGAGCCGCATTCTGCTCTACCGGTATGTATGCCCGTCCTCATCTGGATGAAGCACGGCTGCTAACATACGCCAGCTTCGAGCGGCCCCAGTACCACGAGATCCGCAAGGAGTGGGAGAAGACCTCGGAGAACGGACCCAAGTCCGTCTGTGACACCTATGGCGCCGAGCATCTGTGCCGCCTGATCGTCTCTCTCCCTGAGCTCGTGGCCCAGACCACCATGGATCAGCAGTCCGTCAGTCGTCTGCGGGAGGAGATCTCCAAGTTCACAGTCTGGCTCGGTAAGAATGCTGCCAAGTACTTCGTGAGCGAGTACGAGACGCCTGCTCAGGAGTACATCGATCGTGCCCGCAACATCTGAGCGGACAGCCGATGCTGGGTCATGCAGCACGGGCCGGTAATCTTGACACCGGCCCAGGCTTGCCAAGCACGCCTTGATTTGCGTGCTGCCAGCCGTCCGACGTGGGGACTGGGTACAATGTGTTTTTGGGGTTGTTGGGCTAGTTTGGTCTTGTTTTCACGTTTTTCTGCGGTATGGGATGGCTGAGAAGGTACACGAATAGGAGCCTGAATAGGAGCCTGTGCCCTCTTTCCTGACCACGGTGGCTGGCTTGGGTCAGGGGCATTAGGTCATTTGGCTTTTCTGAGGTTTGTCGTCGCGAAATGGAGAGGAGAGATGAGACACGGGGGCAGAGGAAAAGTGGCGGCTCTGTCCCCGGCTATCGATGATAGCGCTTTCTCCATCATGTTGTAGGGGTATGCACAAATGCACAGTACAGAACACTCTCGCTTGATGCAGTCCACTCGTGACGTCTCCATTGCCCATTTTTTGGCCCCTGATATGGTACAGTCTGTCCCTAGCGTACATCTATGGTACACACGCGAATGGCAGCGCTCGCCTGCCGTCCATGTTGCGCCCCCTGCTTCTTCCTCGCTCTGAATCTCGTCGTCCTTTTGTTCACCTCGGCGCCGCCCTCTCGACCCAGAACCCCCGCGGCGGCGTCCTCTCGGCCTTGACCTCGCTCTTGCTCAGCGCGCGGTCGACCTCCTCGACGCGCACCAGCTCCTTGACCTTGAAGACCATGCCTGCGAAGTCGGGGCTGACGGGGTGGAAGACGGTCTGCATGCGACGGCGCAGGCCCAGGGCGGCGAGCACGCCGCGGGTGCGCTTGGGGAGGCCGATGGCCGAGCGGTGGAGGGTGATGCGGAAGAAAGACATGGTCGGTTATTCGACTCGCTCGGGTCCGGCGTATGTAGGATGGTTGGTTCGTCGGTGGTGGTGGTATCGGCGGAGTGGTGTTTGATCGGTTCGCTTAGGTCTAAGAGGGGGGGGGCGTCAGTCGGGAATTGGAGGTCCTCGGAGCCAAGGGGTGTCCGTACGACGTGACGTCTGCCTGTTTGGCAGCCAGGTCTTTCTCCGTTGCGCGGGCGTGAGGGTTGATTTGGCAATGCTGAAGCTCGAGGTCGCGTGGTTGAGGTCCGTATCCCAAAAAATGCACGTCGGGCCAATTCAAGATGGCACGTGCGTCTATGAGCCCCCACAGCGACCCCTGGGAGTCGAGGCACTGGGTGGAAAGCTCGATAACGGCTCCATACACTATTAATGGCTACAGCATCATGAATATGTATCTAAACAATTTACTCATTTTTAGGGGCCCCTTTCAGTCGCATAGGATGGCGGAATCTGCCCCTCTGAAGACGACATCGATGGATTGGGCAGGTGACCAACGGCTAGGAACCGCCACGCTCTTTCTATCCAGCATCAGCTTGTCAGCCGGTCGATCCCAAGAAGTCGTAGCCTGCTCGCCCTCCGACTTTGATAGTCAGTATATGGCTGAGGCCCTTCTTCAGAGGATCGATCATAGAAACCTGATGTAGTTAGGGGAGGTCATGGAACCCTCTTCATCAGGTACGGGGGGCCGTACGCGATGTAGATCAACTGGAACAGCATTGAGAGTCATGCCACTTTATTCTATTCCCCAAGATGCTCGGTTTATCGGACCTTTGACCGCAAGCCAATGTTGGTCAAAAATACAGCACAACCCGCACTGAGCGAGAGACGCTCCTCGGAGCGAGAAGCCCTATGGTCGAGTGACAGGGATGAACATTTGCTGGCCAAGAAGCGAGCCTGTCCAAGCCACACATGATCTCGGATCAGATGATCAGCTGCACCGATTTTCTAGCCATCTTTTCCCAAACAACTCCAGAAATCCCGCGGCACCGTCGTCGAGATCATGGGCTCGGTGACCCTTGACAGCGGAGTGTTGAGACTCGGAATCGGACCCGGCTACGGCACCATTTCAGCCATATCCAACGTTTCTAGGCCCGTAGAAGCAACATCTCATAGCAGCCGGGTCTTCGGCGGACCGCCGCCGACTGCCGCCGATGTGGGGTCTTTTTCTCAAGACCCGGTCGAGTCCGGTCCTACAACGCCGCCGCCGTCCACGCCGATTCCATTCCCGCGCGATCGGGACTTCGTCGACAGACCCAAACTCCTCGCCCGAATAGACGAGCAGTGCTCCAGCCCTGGTGGCCGAGCCGCTCTCGTCGGCCTTGGCGGTACAGGGTATGTACAATTGCTTCCTGGGCCTGCCCAGCGTTGACATTAGGGCCGCACAGCAAGTCCCAGCTCGCCGTCGAATATGCCTATCGGGCAAGAGACGCAACATCGCCAAGCGGGTCTGGTGGAAGCTGGGTCTCGTGGATCCTTGCCGATGAGGGATCAGGAGAAGGAGATGCCGCGAAAAGTGTCTTCTGGGTACAAGCCGGCAGTCTTGCTCAGGTAGAGGATGGTTTTCGGGCCATTGCACGAACCATAGGGCTACAGGATGATCACAGTGCCGGTCTCGGTGTCATCCAGCTCGTCTGTCGTTGGCTTGGAGACGAGCATGGAAAGACGAGATGGTTGCTCGTCTTCGACGGTGCCGACAGCGCAGATGTGTTCTTCAGCGACAGAATTGGCGCCGCCAACAAGACGCTAGCAGAACTCCTACCCAGCTGTTCCCGCGGCTCGTTCTTGTTCACGACCAGTGACAGATTACTGGCGTCGAGGCTGACATTGACACCACAGGCGATCGTCGACGTCGGCCCGATGTCGCTCGAGGAAGCTATTCTTCTCTTCGAGAGGAAGATGGGCGCGCCATATGGCCGACTCGGAGCCAAAGCAGACCTCGTGGAAGAGCTCGAGCTGATCCCTCTCGCCATTACAAGAGCAGCAATATTCATCGGCAGCAAACGACACTTGACACCAGAAACGTACCTACAGAGATTGCACGAGAGCGATGACGTTAAATCAGCGTTGCTCAACACGGGCGACGAAGGTGACAATCAAGAACTCAACGCACGGAATCCAACTCTGCAAAATTGGCAGGCCGGATTCTTGCGTGTCCGCGCAGCACAACCGTCAGCCGCCGACTTGATGTGTCTGATGAGCTGCTTCGATCACCGGGACATCCCGACTGAACTTCTTCGACTCTCTGACACCAATGTCGTAGCCGACGGGAAAACTTCCATCTCGTTAACGAGAACTGACGAGGATTTGGCCATGCTTCGTAGTCGCTACCTCATCTCAAACAGCATTCACGGCGGGTCCGAGATGCTGCACCTCGTGCAGCTGTCGATCAAAGCATGGCTGGTCGAAAACGGTCAAATGGAGAAATTTCGCGAGGAGTCCGTTGCGAGGCTCAACAACGCGTTCTCGAAATCCAGCGCAAAAGATGGCGACAGCATGCTCTGTGAGCGACTGATTCCGCACGCGGAAAAGGCCGCCACTTATCGACCGGATGGCGAGGAAGCACAGCTGGCATGGGCTTCTTTGCTTCAAAAGAGTGCGCTGCACCTACTAAGGCAAGGTCGTTTATACGGCGCGGAGCAGCATGCTGCCATGAGCACCCACCAACTCCTGGCATTACGGGGCGTCACGCAGAAAGACACAATGGAGGCCAAGGGGACCCTCCTCGAGGCATTGAAGCACCTACAGCCACGGCCAGGCCTGTTTCCTCTCGCGGTCGATACGGCAACGAGCATCCTCGGTGGCAGGCACGGAACACAGGATCTGCAGCGTTATCAGAGCATAGTCGACATTGCGACGATGTACCTCGAGCAGGGCCAGCCGAAGGACGCGGAAGCCCTGTGCGAAGCTGAGAGAGCTATACTCAAGCACCGCTTAGGCGATGACCACGCCGACACTCTCCGAGTCTCAGCCATGCTGGGCTCGGTATTCATTGCCATGGAGCGGCTCATCGAGGCTGAGAACCTACTCGCCAGTACGCTCGACGCCTGTCAGCAGACCCTGGGGAAGGATGACCCCGCGACGCTGGCATGCATGGAGGAGCTGGCGACGGCGTGCGCGAGACAGGGGAAATTCCGCAAGGCCGAGCTCTCGTTTCTCCATGTCATCGAAACGCGGACAAGGTTGAAGGGGGCGACAGATCGGGCCACTCTGACCGCCGTGCGCCGCATGGCGTCAGAGATATTGTGGTCAGGTGGGCACGAGGCCGAAGCACAAGAAATGCTGACGCGGGCCATGAGGCTGCACGAGGAGGCACTAGGCGAGGAAGACGATGATACGGCCACTTGCATGTACGACCTAGCCGGAGTGCTCATGGCTCATGGCCAGTACGCACAATCCGAGAAGCTTCTTCGCAAGGCCATCGCAATCAGAAAGAAGGTACGAGGACATCGTCACCTTATGACCCTGACAAGCATGTCAGACCTAGCAGGATTGTACAGGGTCCAACAACGGTGGGAAGAGGCGGGGGAAGTACTTCCGGAGGTTATCGAGGGGAAGAGACAGCTGCTCGGAGAAGAACACGGCGACACGATAGCCGACATGCGTGTGTTGGCGGAGGTGTACATGGCGCAAGGCCGGTGGAATGAGGCCGAATTGCTTCTGGCGAAGGTCATTGATGGTCAAACGGAATTGCTGGGAGCCAACCACGAAGACACGATGGCTAGCGAGGAACTGTTTTATCAAGTGATGCGCGAACAAGGTCGCCCGGAAGAATATGTCGAGTATAAGTCAGACATGCGAGCTTGTTCACTGCGTTAGCACTGGGCGGAAGGTAGCTTAAGAACCCTTAGTACCAATACTTGGTGCACACAATGGTTCCACCTTGTCGACAACACGACCTCACAAGTAGAGTCTTGAAATGCCAAACTTTGTAGCGATCTAAGCCCCTCAACAGTACATACACGTAGCTTGTCATACAAAGCATCCTCTAGCACCGGCACCCTCTTGGCCGGGCGAGGTATCCATTGCTCCATTGCTCTATTATCAAATCCGCCTCGCGCCCATCCCCGGCTCGCCCGAGCCTTTCTTTTCCTTCCATTACTCCCCTTACATCTGCACCTCGACACGACCCTCGGCGCCGGGAGCGCCGCCGCCGAGCTGGGGCAGGATGTAGGTGATGTCGTCCCAGGGGTGGCGGTACAGACCAGTACGCAGCCTCTTCTGGTCGAGGTAGTGGGCAATAAGACCGATGGAGCGGCCGAGCACGAACAGACCGTTGAGCACACCCATCTTGAGGTAGTCCTCGGCCTCCTCAGCGGAGAAAGCGCCGCAGTTGCGAACAAGATCCACGAAGCAGACGGCGATGCAGCCGTCGACGTTCAGAATCAGGTTGTCCTTCTTGGAGGTGGTGACGCTCTCAACAGCCAAGGCGTAGTCGAGCAGCTTGGAGCTGGGGAACTTGGCCTTGACGTACTCCTTAACGAGCTCGACACGGAGATCAGGGTTGTTGCGGGACTTGACACGGTGGCCAATACCGGGGATGAGCTTGTTCTGCTTGCGCATGGTGTCGACGAACTCACGGGGGCTGAGGCCCTTGTCGAACGCCTTGGTGAACTCCTCAGCGGCGCCGTCGAGAGCACCACCGAAGCGAGAACCAATAGTCAGGAGACCAGCAACCAGCGAAGAGATCAGGTCCTTGCCGGCACGGGTGGTGATGATGGTGTTCATGGCACCGGACACGGCGGGGCCGTGATCAGCAGTGAGCATGAGAACCATCTCGAGGAACTTGGAGGCGTAGTCGGGCAGGCGGCGGCGGAACCACAGCAGGGACATGACACCACCAATGCCGATCTCCTCCTTGAACACGTCCGAGATGGGCATGCCAGCGTACAGGAGCTCCTGACCACGGTCGTCGGAGATGGTGGAGATGAAGGCAGCGGGCTTACGGATAAGACCGAGCTCCTGGGCCCAAGAGTAGTCGATGGGGATCTTGGGAACGACGGGCTCAGGCTGGGGCTTGATGGTGCCCGCCTTGACGAGCTTGTCGTAGACCTCCTTGAGGACCTTGGGCATGTCCTCAAACGTGTCGGGGACGTGGAAGCCAGCCTCCCTCATCTTCTCGTTCTTGGTCTTGGCCGTCTCCAGGGTGGAGTTGGCGAAAGCACCGGCGTGGCCGAACTGAACCTCGGTCTTGAACATGCTGGCGCACGTACCGATGGCCCAGGCAACAATGGGCTTGGTGATGATGCCGTCCTCGACAGCCTTGATGACCTTGTACTCCTCAACACCACCGACCTCGCCGAGCAGGACGAGAACCTTGCACTCGGGGTCGGCCTGGTACCTAAGCAGATGGTCGATGAAGGTGGTTCCGGGGTATCTGTCACCACCAATGGCGACACCCTCGTAGACACCGTCGGTGTTGTTGGCAATAATGTTGTTCAGCTCGTTGGACATGCCACCAGACTTGGAGACGTAGCCGACGGAACCCTTGCGGTACAGCTTAGAGGCAACGATGTTGTCCATCATGCCACCAGTGTTACCGATCTTGAAGCAGCCAGGCTTGATGCCACCGACAGTGGCAGGGCCAATGATGGTGATGCCCTTCTTGGCGGCCTTGTGGGCGATCTCACGAGCGCGCTGGAAGCTGGAGTCAGCGGAGCTGCGGGGCAAAAAAGCTAGGTGGAGTGAGGGGCAGACTTACGCGCTCAGGCACACCCTCGGCGATGATGGCAATGGTCTTGACCTGGGGGAACTCCATGAGCTCCATGGTGGAGCTGTAGACACTGCGAGACGAGGCGAAGTTGACGACGACGTCGACGTCAGGGTGCTTGGCAATGGCCTTAGGGACCTCCTGGTAGACGGGCAGGAGAGTCTCGCTGGTGCCCCAGTACATCTTGCTCACGAACTGACCGCCGAAGGTGTAGATGATGCCAGCAACAGAGGGGGTCTTGCGCTTGCAGATGAAGTCGAAGTCGAGCATGCCCTGAACAGCGCGGGGCTGCAGGCCGTAGACGAAGCATCGGGTCTTGTCGTTGAAGAGTGCGTGTGAGGGGAGGGGGCTCAGAGGACGGCTGGGAGCAGCGAAACGCTGGATCTTGTCGTTGGCGGAAAGACCGCCGGGCTTGGTGGTGGAAGACATGATGGAGGTGTGGTCGGAGTTGAGCTCCTGCGTCGGTTGGGTGGGTATCTCAACGTAAAATTCTGGCGAGACAGCGAGGTCAGCAGGGAGAACCTGACAATTGGCGCCCGGACGAAGGTATCGTGAACGGCGAGAGGTGTTCGAGGTGTGATAGACTCGAAGATGAAAACTTGGAGAGGGGAAGTTGCACGGAGCAAAGATGTTGACGATGGGTGGGATGGGGAAGGAGTAAGAATTCAGGAGAGGAAGGGCAGGGAATTGGTGCAAGCTGAATTCGTTGGATCCCAGGTTCGCTGCGAGGCTGTCCGGCGGCCGGCAGGTGCTGGGGGATCCGACGGGGGGNGGGGGGGGGGGGGGGGGGGGGCACTGAACTTGGGCACCACCAAAATTTCAGTGGGTCCCATGGGACAGGGGTTCAAATTGGGAACGGGGGCCTTTTTGGGGGGTCCGGTGGGAAAAGGAAGCTCACGGAGGAGAAGAGGCACAGCATTGATGGTGCCTTTCCGTCAAAGAAAGGGGCTCGTCAGGTCCCCGAGGGAGTGGATGGACTTACAGGAGAGAGAATTGGGTTGAGCAACAAGCGGTATGTCGCTTTCAATTGCTGATGGTTGATGGAGGATGGACCGTCTTTGGAAGGCGATGGCGGAGGATGGAGGAGGAGGAGGAGCGGTGGGAGGCGAGTGGTGTGAGAGAGAATTGAATGGAAAGAAAGGGGGTGGTCGAAGAAGGCAGTTGATCTGGCGACCAGAGCGAAGAAATTGATCGGATGTTTGGCTGCTGGTGCTGGTGGGCGGCGGACGTGGCTCAGCCAGGGCCTCTCAGGTCGATCAAGGGGGGTGAAATCTGTTGGCCACAGCAGTGAAGGCAGGTCAGTCGCGGCGGTCAGAAAGTTGGGGAACGACGATTGGCGATGGGCGTCTGGAACTAGTTGGGGATGGGTTGGGTTTTCGCGCCATCCTTCGCTCGGAGGCGGTCTCGACGTTCAACAACACTTGTTGACTGAGGGAGGTGCTTGGGTGCCACGCAGACCGGGACCCCCAATCCAATGCCACCTCACTCATGGCACAGAGACAGTGAATGGGCTGCGTGTCTTTGGCCTTGGGGTGTGGTCCGAGACCGTGGGACCAGGTACCGGTACCTGTCCCCACCCCGTTTCCCGTCCAGCCCGCTGCCGCTGCGCCTGCACCACCAGCGCCAGGATCCAGGGACCTCGTAATTTCTCTCGCTCCCCGAAAACCCCTAATCCCCAAAATCCCCTCTGCGATATCGGGCGGCGAGGAGGGGGGAGCAGTGAAAAGGCTCGGATCTGAGGTGGCACGACAGCGAGAATCATGATCCGCCTGACAATCGTTCCTGACCGTGGTCCGCATCCCCAAGGAGGGCCGACAGTGAGGCCCCGGCTCGAGCTCCGAGCTGTCCTTGCGTTGTCGGTGGTCCCCATCCGTGTCCGCCGGCCATCGGCCGTCGGGGAGGTACACCAGGCCAAGCGCGCGCACACCGCAACGAGGGGCTCAGGCCTTGGTGACGCAGCTTGTTCACTGGAATGTTGCAGTGTGTCTGGTCGTCCGCGGGCTGCCGCGACTGGGGGTGCATTCCCCACCCACCCTTCCCCCTCGATAGGTGGGTCGGTGAAGGAACACGGAGCTTGGGCAAGCCTCAGTCTCACAGCTTGTTAGACCTTGATGACTGTGTCTCTACCCCCCGGTGCGGGGATTGGTTCGATAGCGGCGATCCGCGGGAATGCAGGCCAGAAGATCCAGGTGGCCTCGAAAATAGCAGCAAGATTCCTGGCCCCCATTGACGAGACACTCGGGCGGGAGAAAGAAAAAAAAGAGACAGCCACTAGCTGCCACGCCGCATTGAGAGGTGAGGTGAGGTGAGGTGAGGTCGAGGGTGGGTGATGAAGCTCCAACGGCGGGGCAGGGGGGGTGCTGCAGGTCGAGGTCCACTTAAACCTCAACAACCGCTTGGGACCTGAAGTACCGGTACTTCTGTCCACCAGATCGTGTTTCCCTGCCTGCACGTCTGCGCATCCCCCCAAAAGCTTTCAGGTTTGGCGTGGTTAGCGCACCCCCCCTTGTGCCTGTCCGTCCCGTCTTCTCATCGCCCACCACTGACACCCACTGTCCGCCGCCCACCGCCCACCGCCCACCACACCGTCAGCGCCTCTTTCCACCCCCTCCACCCACCCAATTCAGGTCCCCCAGCGACCCGAATCCTTGACCAACTCCCAGCTTCCGTGTCGGGCGTCCAAATTTTTGAAAGGCTGACGATCTTCTCCCTCCACCTCACACCTCACAGCTGCCACTCTTCCACCTCCTGTGCATCCCAATCATCAAAGCTGCTTCTCCTCCTTCTTCCTTCACCGCCTCGTCCATCCTGATCATCACTTGATACCAGGACCTCTGCCCGCACCTCCATCGTAGTCGGTAAGTCGAAACTGCCCTCGTCCCCATTCCCCCCTCAATTCACCTCCCCAACTGTCGCCGGAGAGAGCCCTCACTCGAGTCCGCCCCTCTTGCTACCGCTTTCTGCGCACCCTTCAGCTGCACTTGAGCTTCCCGTCCACACAATCTCTGTCTCGAAACGCAATCAAGCGATCGCCAAATCGATCGATCACTGACAAGACTTCCTGCCAGCTCGATAACGAGACAAACGAAACCGCCACAAACTCCAAAGAAACTCCTCCAGACCTACCTCACACACCCACACAATGGCCGGCAAGTCCCCCCTTTTCGCACTGGCGCCAGCCATCGGTCCTCATGGCGTGCCGAGTCTGACCTTTCGCAGCCAAGAGCATCTTCGAGGCCGACGGCAAGGCCATCCTCAACTACCACCTCACCAGGAGCCCCGTCGTCAAGGACACTCCTCTCCCCAAGCCGACCAAGCACAACCCTCCCCCCAGACTCGCCTCTCTGCACTTCCCCGAGGATGCCAACGTCAACGACATCCTCGACCAGGCTGAGGTCACCTACCCTTGGCTCCTCCAGTCCGGCGCCAAGTTCGTCGCGAAGCCTGATCAGCTGATCAAGAGGCGAGGCAAGAGCGGCCTTCTGGCCCTCAACAAGACCTGGCCCGAGGCCAAGGCCTGGGTCGCTGAGCGTGCGGGCAAGGAGCAGCAGGTCGAGCACGTCACCGGCGTTCTGCGCCAGTTCCTCGTCGAGCCCTTCGTCCCCCACCCCCAGGACACCGAGTACTACATCAACATCATGAGCGTTCGTGAGGTGAGTTGAGGCGCCCCCCCTTTTCCGAGAATGTCGATTGTTGGTGGTCGTCGGGGCTGTGGGGTCGTGCACCAATTCGATATCTTTCGGGCGTTTCCGAGGCTCTGCGCGAATTCGAAATCGAATTGGGCATGAAAGACATGTAAAAGGATAAAGACATCTGTCTTGGACGGAAAGTCATGATGCTTTATATGGCTTGGTTTGGCAGTGTGTGTGTTGCTTAAAAGTGGACACACGCCGTTGAACTGCCCGATACGGGAAGACTTTGCCGAGCCGACGGACGAACGGAAGACACGATAACTGGCACAACCCATGGCCCTGTCAAACCCACCAACCGCATTGGCACGCATCGACATTAGAAACCATCAAAGCTGACCGTGACCCACAGGGCGACTGGATTCTCTTCACCCACGAGGGTGGTGTCGACGTTGGCGATGTCGACGAGAAGGCCGAGAAGCTTCTCATCCCTGTCGACCTCTCCGAGTACCCTTCCAACGAGGAGATCGCCTCCACTCTCCTGAGCAAGGTCCCCAAGGGTGTTCACAACGTCCTTGTCGACTTCATTAGCCGCCTGTACGCCGTCTACGTTGAGTGCAACTTCAGTCAGTTTGTCCATGCCAATCTTGCTCTCGCTCTCGTACTGACCAGAACCCAGCCTACCTTGAGATCAACCCCCTCGTCGTCATTCCCAACGAGGATGCCACCTCCGCCACCGTTCACTTCCTCGATCTCGCGGCCAAGATTGACCAGACCGCCGACTTCGAGTGCGGTGTCAAGTGGGCCATTGCCCGGTCACCAGCCGCTCTCGGCCTCACCAACGTTGCTGGTGGCGAGAAGGTCAACATCGATGCCGGCCCCCCTCTGGACTTCCCTGCTCCTTTCGGTCGTGAGCTGACCAAGGAGGAGGCTTACATCGCCGATCTTGATGCCAAGACCGGTGCCTCTCTCAAGCTCACCGTCCTGAACGCCAGTGGCCGTATCTGGACCCTCGTCGCTGGTGGTGGTGCTTCCGTCGTCTACGCTGACGCCATCGCGTCGGCCGGTTTCGCCGATGAGCTCGCCAACTACGGCGAGTACTCGGGTGCTCCCACCGAGTCTCAGACCTACCACTACGCCCGCACCGTCCTTGACCTCATGCTGCGCGCCCCCCTGGCTAAGGAGGGCAAGGTCCTGTTCATCGGTGGTGGTATTGCCAACTTCACCAACGTTGCCAGCACGTTCAAGGGTGTCATTCGCGCGCTGCGCGAGTTCGCCACCACCCTGAACGAGCACAACGTTCAGATTTGGGTCCGTCGTGCCGGTCCTAACTACCAGGAGGGCCTGAAGAACATGAAGGCCGCCACCCAGGAGCTTGGTATCAACGCCAAGATCTTCGGCCCCGAGATGCACGTTTCCGGTATCGTCCCGCTGGCGCTGATCCCCGGCAGGTGGGAGGAGAGCGGCGCCAAGGAGTTTGTCGCTTAAGTGCGCGTCATGATGGGGGACAGAAATAGAAGTGGAGGACAATAACGCGATCTAGACGAAAAGATGCTGCGTACGGTGCCGCGAAGGGGAAAACCTCTCCCGCGTACACTTGCGACGAGGTGTTGGATTCCCGGGGCGAATGCGGCGCTTGCAGAGGAAGGACCAATGTGTATGTATGTGTAGCAGCGCAAGGTTCGGAAGGCATCTGGTTGGTGATTAGACGGGCAAATAGCAAATGCTCTGTAATGTGATATTCCCGCTATTTTTTTTTCGGCTGGCGTGATGTTTGGGATGCCGTGACCAAATGCTGCCGCCCTGTGCTTCCGAGATGGCTTGAACAAGGATTCTGGGCTGAACCGTGTTGGGTTAAAAATGCCGTGTACAAATTTGGCTAAGATTGCCACTTCGGTATCGTGAAGCCTGTAATGGTTGGTCTCTGTTCCCCAGTCTCAACACATCTGGACAGCAGCAGGCCACGCCATGGGCACATGTCCGTGTTGTTGGGGTCGCGGCCAGTGATTCATTCGACGAACGACTGATACATAGGCTCGTTGCCGTGGTCGTCACCTCCGAGAGGCCGATATATCAACCTATATCTCATCTACAATACGTATAGCAAAATACATAGCCATTGATATGGCACCCCCGAACGATTAGGTTAGACCGGGGCAATGTATGGACTGCTCGAGACCGCAGGCCAGCGAACCGCACGTATCTACGTGTGCCAGACGACAGAGCCATGTTCACGGCTGTGTTATTGCGGGAGTAGTACTGGCAGTGAAGCATGACACTCAATTGTGCCAAGTATGTAAGCTCCATTCTGAAGAGCGAATAGATGTGACGTTGCCTGTTATTGCATGCCCTGCTCTGCACGGTGTGCAGGTTTCCTAGTGATGGGGTGGTTTGGGTTTGATGGACTGGGCAATGTGTAATCAGGTCAGGCAAGCTCCCTTAAAAGTGTGTGATCAGTGACAAGAAGACATCATGAAGCAGATATTAAGTATAAATACACTTTGCCCCTGGAGTCATCATGTTACACGCGGAGATGCTAGGAGAACATTGTTGTTTCGTGAATGTAATTTTCCGTGAAATGGCATAAAATTGCCCAGACGAGCACCACGCTGGGTTCTCGCGGCTTGGATAAGAAACAACGTCAATTGCTACATAACCAGAAGCGTGCAAGCGGGATTATCACCATGGGCCAATGTTTCACGCTGGATATGTGGGTTGAGCATTGTGATTGGACGGTGGACATAATGGATACGGACAGTGTCTTTTTCAACAAGCCTCGTTGGCTTAGTGGTAAAGCGCATCACTAGTAATGATGAGATCACTGGTTCGATTCCAGTACGAGGCATCCCATCACAAGATTACCTTTTGCAGTCATCGACAGATGGACGTCGTCTTTTTGCTAATTCATCCTTGCAATTAAAATTGTTATGCTATGCTACGAGATTCTTTCATGTACGGCAAGTGTCACAAAAGCTCACACTCTGTAAGGCTAGGCCTCAGTTCCAGGTAGGGAATGGGAATGGCTGAACGTTACGCTGCATGGAAGATTTGCCGGGAAGAGATGTCAGACATGACAGCAACACACGCCTGCTGGATGTGATAGATACGGATGCAGTGGAAAAACAAGCCAAGTCATGACCTCCGACTGAAGTTGGTCGCCAAGGCCTGGCTGGAGGGCTGATGACACCATAGAAAATTGTCTACCAGAATGAGATGGTTATGGGGTGTCTATTTCGTGGTTTTACATTGTGCTAGTAATAGAGCAGAGTTTCTCGCCTTTTTCCCATCCCCCAAAGGTGTCAAAGATCAACACCTGCCGTAATGTGCCAAAACGCCGTGGCCGAAGCCAAACCCCGCTGTGCTGTACAAAATGTGTGTACAAAATGTGTGCATCTCCGCGCCGTGTCGTCTCTGAACCGACCCCGTCGTGCCTGGAGCCAGAACCCAGTCGCAAAGGTAGTACCTCGCGCCACTCAGCTCCTCCCGTCCCGCCCTCCATCATCCCTCCCCGACGGCGTCGCCTGGAAGGCCGGACAAGGCTCCCCCCTCCCCAGCCCGCCGAGCAGCCAGTCCGTCAGCCCGACGACCTTGGCCCCGACCCCCCTCTCCCAGTCTCCACCGCCCTGCACCGTTTCGATCGTGTGGCTCAGGATCCGCCCCTGCTGGTCAAATTGGAAGATGAACAGCCCGGAAAAGTGCTTCTCCTTCTTCTCGCCCTTGCCGACCTCAAGGGCGCGCGGGCCGTCCTTCTCGCTGCCCGGCGCGGGGCACGTCGACCACCGCACGACGAGCTGCTCGTCCTGGCACCCGGGGCGCGGGGGCGCGGCGCCGGGGATGGGCTGGCGGGTCATGCGGGCGGTGTGGACCTCGAGGCGCACATTGCCGATGACGGGTATGCGGTTCCACGCGATGGGGGAGGTCCAGAGGGCGGCGGTGTAGGCGACGCGGCCGGAGACGACGGGGAGGTGGGGGTGCGTCGACGGAAAGAGGTGCAGGGAGATGTTGGGCGCGAGGATGTCCTGGTCGAGGGGGTACTGGAGGAGGGTCGGAAGGCGGTCCTGGAGGATGCGGAGGGCTGGAGGCGGACGGGCGTGTCAGAGAAGATCTCGGTAGAGGGGGGGTTCTCGGAGAAGGGGAGGGCGGGGGACGTACTGCGGCCGAGGTTGACTCTGTTCTCGTCTGGGGGTTTACCCTGCGGATCCGGGGGTCCCTCGCCTGGGACGCCGTTGGAGGGGTCGAAGTAGCGTTTGGGCAGGCCGTTGTCTCGCCTCGTCTGCGCCGTGCTCGCGAGGCGGTGGAGCTGCTGCGTCGAGCGTTCCGTGGACGTCGTCGCTGAAATCGAAGCTCCCGAAGCCGTCGCAGGCGCGCGCGCAGAGCTGAGGTCCGTGACGGAGCGGAGCTGCTGCCGCGGACGGGGGCGGCATGACCTGCAACACCTGTGTGCTGCTGCTATTGTTGGGCGCGTTGTGGCCATAACGGCTGGGCGGTGGCAGGCATCGACGGGAGGCGTATTTCGAGAGGCAGAGGTATTGAGGTTGAAGGGGGAATGGGAAGCTCGACAGAATGATGTCAGAAAATTGTTGCCGGCGCTGTGGCGGGTGGGGCCGGTTGCCGGCGCGAGAC
Source organism: Verticillium isaacii (assembly GCA_002851775.1). Lineage (NCBI taxonomy): Eukaryota > Fungi > Ascomycota > Sordariomycetes > Glomerellales > Plectosphaerellaceae > Verticillium > Verticillium isaacii. The sequence continues at coordinate 1,776,818 of NMXN01000006.1, read as the reverse complement.
GGACGAGAATCGAACCACGATGCTGGGACAGGAAGTGCAAGCCATCCTTTTGCCCTCGTCCTTTTGCCCGTGCTTGGTTTCCTCGCTCTCTCCTGTTCCGTCAGTTGAAATATCGATGCCAGAAGCAGCAAGAGCATTCAGTCGAAAACATTGCATTTTCCCCAGAACTTCCTTATCTACCCAATCGATCTACTCCCTGGCAACAGATCACATTGTACGTTGTACGAGTACATTCCTGACATCCTCTCCTCTCATTATAAACGTCGTGGCGCTCGTTAAATCCCTTTCCGATTTACTGTACATCATTCCTTCGGATGCGGAAACTCGTCCTCCATCTGCAGCCTCACACCCACGTTCATACTGATCAGTTCCTGCACCAACAGCTTCGCAGCATATGGCATCGTCATCTTGGTCACCTCCTTCGTGCTCCTGCACGTGTGGCAGTATCCCTTGTAGCCGAACAGACCACACTGCTGACAAATGTCGATCTCCGTACCGTCCGAACTGATCATCAGCCGCTCTAGCAGCAGTTGCGAGGCGCCGTAGGCGATCAGACAATCGCGCTCCATCTCTCCCAATCGGAGACCACCCTCGCGCGAACGACCCTCCGTCGGCTGCCTCGTGAGGATGGCACGCGGGCCACGCGCACGAGAGTGCATCTTGTCCTGGACCATGTGCTTCAGGCGCTGGTAGTAGATGGGACCGTTGAAGATGTAGGCCTCCAGCGGCTCGCCCGTGATACCGGAGGTGAAGTAGTCCTTGCCTTCCCAGGAGAAGCCGTGGTCAACGAGAGCCTCGCTCATCTGCTTCAGCGGATGCGAGCGGAAAGCGTCACCAAAGCCGTAGTCGGGGCGACCGTCCATAACGGACGCCTTTCCCGTGAGGCATTCGAGCAGCTTGCCGACGGTCATTCGAGAGGGGAAACCGTGGGGGTTCATGATGATGTCTGGGACCAGACCTTGGTCCGAGAATGGCAGATCTTCCTGCTCCACGATGATACCCACAACACCCTTTTGTCCGTGGCGTGATGAAAACTTGTCACCCAGCTCGGGCCTTCGGGTCTGTCTCGTCTGCACCTTGATGACCATGTTATCCTTCTCGCTTTGCGAGATCATGACCTTGTCAATGTATGCCGGGTCGGGGATGCGGTACGATATAGAGGAGTCCCGGAACTCGCTAGGCCCGCGATCGTTGCCGATACCAGTCGATCCGGTGTCCAGGGGAGTCTCCTTCTTCACCATGGCCTCGCCGGCCCGGACCTGGCCTCCGACCATGGCCAGTCCGTCCGGATCCAGCGCTTCGTGTTTGGCGATGCGCCTCCTGGGCTTGCCTTCCATCTCTTCGTACTGGGGATCTCCGATGCGCTCGCGCTTGCCGTTCGGGTACTTTTGCAGCTCGGCCGCGTACTTTCGGAACACCTGGCAACGGCCAAATCCACGATCGCAGGAAGCCTTATTGAGAACCAGGGCATCCTCAATATCGTATCCCGAGTACGACATGACGACAACCGTTGCGTTTTGTCCGGCGGGAAGCTTGTCGTAGTGGATGAGCTGAATGGTCTTGGAGATGACCATGGGTCGTTGCGGGTAGACCAGGGTATAAAGCAACGTATCGATACGGTTGAACTGATTGTAGGCGATCGCGCCAATGGCTTGCTTACCCATTGCACATTGATATGTGTTACGGGGCGACTGGTTATGGTGCGGGAAGGGGATGAGGCCTGCGACGGCTCCAAGGATGGTGAAGGGCTCAATCTCCATATGGGTAGTGCTCTGGTTGACGTCGGTCTCGTAAAGTGCGACCAGCGTGTCATTCTCTTCGTTGACGTCGAGGTACTCGACGACACCGTTCGTCAGGAAGTCGTCAAACGTGGCCTTGCCGAGCTGAAGGAGCTTGAGGTGCTCTGCCTTGAGCTTCGGCTTGCCGTTTTTGACGATGATGTAAGGCCGGCAGATACGTCCTTCATCGGTGGCGATGTGTACAGCATTGAAGTGGTTATTGATATGAACACCAACAAACGGTGACACCCAGCCTCGGCGACGCATGGTCCTGAAGCGATTGGTGAATCTCTTGGGATATTTGGTGAGCGCGAAAGGCGTTCCGTTGATGTGAATGATGTAGGATCCTTCGCGATGCATCTCGCTTCCTGAAAAGTTTCTGATGGGCTCGACGTTGTCATCCACAGTGAACACCCAACGCTTGACAGGCTCCTCTTCCGCATTGGTGGTAATGTGCGTCATGAGAGCCAAGTTCTTTACAAGACCGCAAGCTTCACCCTCAGGCGTATCTGAGGGACACAGCATACCCCATTGCGAAGGCTGCAGCGCACGAGGTCCACTAACCTTTCGCGTCTTTTCGAACTGACTGCTGATACGGGTCATCATGCCCAGGGCACTGATGTAACTGAGACGACTCAAGACGTGAGTGACACCAGCTCGGTTCATGTTGAATCGCTTGACCGTCCAGTTGCCAGTCTGAATCGCCCTGTTGATGCCTTGCCCGATGTTGTTGGCATGGTTGCTGATCATGGTGACGGCGTCCATCGCCACGGCGCGATTATCCTTCTTCAGCACCTTGTCGATGCTGGCCTTGACGTCGCCGCAGAACTTCTTAAACAAATCCTCGAACAAGAGGGAGAGGAGCTGTCCGGCCAGCTCAAGTCGCTTATTGCCGACGAAATCTCTGTCGTCGACCAGGCTCATGTTGGCCTGAGCCATAAGCACACGCCGCGTCATGAAAGCGACATAGATGGCCTTGGGATAGAAGTCGAGGCCCTCCACGGGGATATGGGCAATGATCAGGTTGGACAGCGCGTCCATGCCTTCTTCAATGTTGTTCTTCCGAGCCTGTGAGTTTGGCTGGAACCTGCCCCTGCCGCCCATCTTGACGCGAGAACCGATCCACTCCAGGGCTTGCTGCTGTGTGTAGACACCCTGCTTCGTTGCCTCATCGAAGTTGACGGTGAATTCGTCCTGGTACCGCCCGTCATCTCCAGCAACCAGTTGCATGATCTCGAGGTCCGACAGACCTCCCAAGGCCTTGAGGACGATGACGATGGGCGCGGGTTCCACGAGGACGTTGTGGACGAGAGAGATGCGGTCTTTCTTCAAGGTGATGTTGGTTTTGGTCTTGCGCTCGTGGGTGGAACTGGTCACGGAGGCGGTGATGATGTTGTTCTTCTCGTCGGCTTCCACAATGACACGGTTCTTGCTGAGCTGCTCCTGGATGAGAATAACCTTCTCTGTGCCGTTGATGATGAAGTAACCGCCGGGATCCAGGGGACACTCGTTCATGAGGGCCATCTCCTTGTTGGAGGCACCGTTGAGACGACACTTGGCCGACTTGAGCATGACAGGAAGGCGTCCGAGTGGCACATTTCTGCGGACGATCTTGGACTTGTCGCGGATGTAGGCGATGTCGACAAAGATGGGAGCGCCATAGGTCATGTCTCGCAGACGACACTCCATGGGAGTGACCTCACTGTGTGCTCTGGCATCATTGAAGTCGAGGCGGCTCGGGCTCTCCACCCTGATATCTGTGAACCTGCAGAATCCGTCAGCAAAGTGAAGCTCAGTAGTGACACGTGCGGTTCGTGAACTGCTGGTCCACTCACTCAAGCCAGAAGGAGCTGTTCACATCACTTCGGATGGTGCGGTTGGCGCGCACAATGTCCTTGATCTCATGGTCGACAAAGAAGTTGTACGAGTCGATGTGCTGCTTCACCAAGCCCTTGACCTTGAGGAAGGCGGGCAGCAGTTGGAATTTGTCATCCTTGGTTGAGATAGGATCTGTGAGCTTCTTGCCGTTGTAGAAGGGCTCCAAAAGGGCCTCGAAGCCGTCATCGAGGTACGGCATCTTGAGGTCACCTGTGGCTTTGAAGTCGCATGATCAGTCCGTGGGATTTCGGGGATACGTCGAGGTCCAATGCGAGCCGGCTGTTGTGAGGTCGTGGTTTGGGCTGAGCGCGACGGCGTGCAAAGTGACTGGCATGAGAATTGACTCCGAGGCCAGGTGCATGGCGCGCCGCAGATGCAAGAAAATCTTCCTCGGAGTTGACGGGTGGTGGCAGTTGCCCCGCGCTGCTGGGATGGTGCAGCGGTTGGCGACGAGGGGCACCGCGATAAGAGATGATAAGCTGCGCCTGAACGAACGTTGTATGTCACGTGCCTTTGGGCTTTCTGTACGGTGTGATTCGCGCCAACTGCGGACTACCTGCACGGAGTCACTGTCGCGGGGAGCATCGTGATAGTGCCCCCGCCATCTCAGCTTCCACACTGATCTCTAAAATGGTCTTCATCCGGAGCATCAGATTTCGGCCCGCACCAAAGTCGACCGAATGACGCGTTTTGTGGTACCTCCACAGGTCTTTGCCCTCGTGCCACCTCACCCGGAGTACATGAATCCTGCAACGGCCTCAACGGCGATACTTCACTGAACCTCGCACCCCTCCCTTGGCCTGTCGTCACCCCTCTCCATCATTCCCCGCATGGCCTGCAGCAAACGTGATGCAGGCGCAAGAGGCGCTGCATGTTGCGCTGGCAGGAGAGATGTGGCGAGTCGCATTATTGTGTCCGAGCCGTCCTCGTGCCGCAGTCACCTTAGCTGAGATGGCTGAGCACGCAGGGTCAGATCCAACATCGGACCTGCGGGCCCAGCATTGTGGATGACCGCTGTTGCGCAAACCCTTTGGTCCCCAGCAAGAGGCGTGACTTACAGGACGCTGCCGGTAGTATGCAGCAGACGTATTGGCACCCTGGACGTCCTCGGAGCAGTAGTGCCAGCCTCAGAAATCCGGGGCTCCAATACGCTTCCGATGCCCCTTCTCGCATGTCACGTTGGACCAGCCCAGCGCTGCCCATCATCCGGACACCGTTGACGTTGCACGACGACCAAGGTGGCGAGCGGCACGAACGCTGATCGGTGAGCCGATATTGCCTAGGCTCAGTACATAACATCGTGAAGCAGAGCCATCGCAGGTGACCAGTCAACTACCAAAACGAACCGATTTCTCGAATGCCCACGCTTGGCACGTAAAGTGGCGTTACCGTTCAATGGGCTTGTCGTCCTTTCGTCAGAGCCCCGCGAATGCCTGGCAGACATGGGACGAGTCCCTACTTGCCTTGCTCCCGCACCCCACCTCTAGCATCGACTGGCGTCTGCGACAGGAGCCACACGATGCGGGCCTTAAAAGTCGGTGAAGGAATTTGAAAGTTGTAGCACTGCTCAGGGCTAAAGGCTAAGCTTGTTGGTCTGGGCTCCGGCTCGCTAGTCAACAATCACCTCCGCTTTGACGGGCGGCTCAAACCACGCAGCGGCCCTCCGACAATCCTCATCGTTTTCTTTGTGCATGCAGCGGTGGATGACATCTCGGTGTGGAGACGCGTCGGCGGGGAGTGAGGAGGCTGGCAAGTCAGAGGTTGGGAGTTTGAACCCCGGTCTGGGCCGACAGGAGCATGTCTGTCGTACAGGACAGCGACAAGGACGGCACCAAGAGCGCCACTACAACAGGCTTCCGATGCAACGACGAAACAGTGTGCCTGCGTCGACGTGCGTTAGCAGACCCGTGGTGCTTGGGACCGCCTGGAGAACGGCGTCGATGACGAGGCTGCGCGCCTGCCCTCGCTGCTGACAATGGCCAGCAAACAAGACAACCGAGAGCCAACGGCCATTCGTTTGAGGGCAGTCCCATCGCCTTTGGTCTCGGTCGAGGCACGGACGGCGAGCGACCAGACCCTGCAGGTTCAACAAATGCCGCCTGTTGCGCGAAGCGAAAACGGGTGGGACTCGGGACCAGGCCTGTCCTGGCTCTCGTCGCCGAGGCAATATTGAACCCCCACTCCGGCGGTTCTTTCACGAATGACGCTGGCGAGCCTCTATCGGTCTCACGCAACTCGTGGTGGCTCGCCGTGTTTCAGAGAGCCTCGAAGAGTCTAGTTTGACAACTGGTCACTGGGTGTCGACATATCCAGGCGTCGACAGCGATGAGAAAATCCCAAATCCCCCGTCCCCGTGAGGCTGGAGACCCGACCCCTATCGTCAGCCGGGTAAATGCAGGCCAGATGGACCACACTCGCCAGGTATGACTTGCTTCAGGCGATTCCGCTGCTGGACGGCTTGACGATCTGGGGGGGGGCTGAGGGGTAGTTGACGAACGAGCTTTTCTTGCGTCCCCCATTCAGTGGGATATTGAAGAAGCCATATCCAATCAGGCAGGCCCGCGTACGTCGAATCAGCGCGCGAGAACAGCCTCAACACGACCTCGACCTGGAGCTGGAGGTTCTTGGGTTGCCGTCCAGAATTGGTGGCAAGCTGCTAGGGCACCCCAAAGGAGCCAGAACTCGGAGCCACCAATTATAGACCTGCCCAATCCATCTATGACTGGAGACTATTCGCCATTTGCGCTCGAACAGCCGCCCTTGACCACCGATGATCGATCATGGACCATCGTTGGCACGGACGGTGTTTCTCACCTTTGGCAGAAGAACGTTGACAGGTGGGTTCAGATGTCCAGCACAGACGCCGATGAGATCTCTCGCATGGTTGGCGCGTTGGACCAAGCGGCTCAATTTCAGGTCTGTTTGTCGGTGAAGGAATCCTGCTCACCGTCCCTTGCCCGTCTTTCGCGCACCGACACTCTGGCACTGGCACCCGCTCCGGTGCTTCGTCTGCCTGCGGGCACACCGCCAAGGCTGCGGTGTGAGGGTTCCGAAACCACATGATGACGCTGCGGACTGGGGGCGAATCATGGGGAGGCCGTTGATGAGTAAAGGGGAAGGGAGCTGACCGCACTCAAGACCACCAGCCTAGAGTGGCTGGGAACCACGGTTGAGGTGTCCGTCGCCGACTCCTGTCCGCGGTGGGAAGCCACGGTCCAAGAGACATTTTCCCTCGTCCGAAGTCCATACACCGCTGAAAGACGAGAGGAGCAAACACGGTCATGCGACCACGGATGCATTGAAGAGTGCGGACCGACTGACGAAAAGGGGGTTCCCCTTTCCTTCCAAATTCAGACGACAGGCGGAACAGACAGACGTTAAGCGCCCCTGACAGCCAGCGACTCTCTGCAGCCAGCCATGGAGGGAGGGTACCAGGCCCGGCCGTTCATGATGTGCTGCTCTACTGGTGTGCCTAGCCCTCCCTGCCCACGCTCGCTGGGTTGCTCGTACCAGGGGATTGACTGATCGAGGCGTCTGCTCCCCCGTTTCTTCTCGACACGCAGCATCCGGTTCGTAATTCGAGACAACCGTCAGCGAGCGAAGGCGCAATCCGAGCTGCTTGAGAAGAAAGATCCAGATGATGGCTGATTCATCAGGTGCCTTTCCGCGAATGTTTGCCGCTCTTACCGTCCCACCCCCCCCAATTCAGGAATCTGACGTGGGCGGTACCTGAGTTGGAGGCACACCTTGTCCTCACATGCCCGAGGTACCTCGACCACCGATAACCGCTGCCAGGAGTACCTGGGATCCCCTCCCCCACCGGCCACCACCCACCCACCGTCCCACCTACAAGTAGCATCTCCCACCACTCGCTGGAGGGTTTTACGCTAGAAGCGACAAGGGACCAGGGGCCGGTGGGTCACGATGGCGCAGGGGCTACTTGGGCCGCCCGCTGGCTGTGCTTCTAGGCCCCTGGAAGAGAAGACGAAGACGGGCAGATGGAGAGAGAGGGTACGAAGAAGGAGATGGAGAGGACCAGAACAGGCCTGCACCCGACACCATGGGCGGCGGTATGGGCGGTTCGCAGTCTTGCCGTCGACCACCCTACGACCCTGCCACCCTGCCACCCTGCCACGGCTGCTGGGTACCTGAAGAAGACACCCGGGGGGGGGATGGGGGGCTCTGTGATCAAGCTCCATGGCCCAGCGCTGGCCCATGCCCAGCCTGCCCGTGCAGTGCCTCCGTGGCCCTGAAAGATACATTTTCCTCTCTCCCGCCCACCCCATCAAGCCTCACGCCCCGGCGCACCCCCCCCCTCACCCCGTCTCCGCCGCCTGCGCCCGTGAGTGCGCGAACTAGGTAGGCAGCTAGCTACACAGTCGTTTACCTTTACCTGCCATACCGAGTAGCCTACCTTACAAGCTTGACTTGCTTGCTGGCTGGTCTTGTTCCCCACGTACCGTACGTACGTCCCTTTATTGCCCCAGAGCCCTGTCCCTCGAGTCCAGGGTCGTCCACGTCTGTGCTGCGTCCATGTTTCGTTCTTTCTTCTGCCCTCTTTTGACTTGACCTGTGTCTGTCCGTCTGTCTGTCTGTCTTGTACTCTTACACAGCACAGTGCTGTACTTCCGATCTCCAACCTCCTCGGCCTGTCGCTCCTGGCTCTCCAGGGTGCGCGACCTGACGTTGTGAGAATAGCTGTTGTCTCTACTCTACTTCCTACCACCGCACCTCCTCCTACTCCATCTATCTACCTACCTACCTGCCTTGACACGACCCTCGCGACGACGACGTTTTCACTTCGCCCGTGTACTGCACAGTTGGACGACGCTGCCCATGGTGAGTCCCCCCCTCTGCAGGCTCAAGTCTCAGTCGGTGTCTTCCACCCCTCCCCTCCCCTGCCCTCCACTTCCTCCCTTCCCCCTTTCGCTGGCCGCCTCTTCTCCAACCAATCTGGGCGGCGGCCACATGGGCGACGCGAGCGAATCCCGCCCGCCCCAATGACGGAAGGCATAGGGCTTCGTGCAGCACCCCTACCTTAGGGTTGACGGGCAGAAGCAGCCGAACGGAGCGAAACTCGAGCATATCGAATAAACTCCGGGGGCGAGAGGAACAGTCGTGCTCTTTTCCCGTCGTTGACCAGAGAAGGAGACTTCTTGATTCTCGGTCGTGTTGCTGCGCTGCTCTGCTCTGCTCTGTCTGCCCTGTTCGGTTCGTGGGTTCCCGCTCGCGTCGCCCATCATTGCCCCAACGGCCAGGACCCCCGCCTCCGACCGCCATAGCGTACCTGTACCCATACCCTGCTACCTGACTTTACCACCTCACGCTACCTTGGCTTTGCTACCTCTTTACCTGACCTCGCCTCGCCCGTCTTCGTTCCTACACCCCCCCCTCCTACCACCTCCATCCTCTGCCATCCGACCCTCTCGCGCCAACTCTGGCACGCCTCAACCGCTGACCGCTGCCCTTCGTCGGCACCAGCAGCACTGATAGACGAAAAACCGAAAATCTTCGACCCGATCTCTCTCCCCAGCCCCATTGCGGCGTGTACGAAAGACTGTTGTAGTAACGAATAACGGAAGAGAACGCAAAGGAGAGCGAGGAAAAGAGAAGAGACGCACAGGAGGAGAAACGACTGAAGGTGGAAATCATGGACGATTTGCGCTTCCGATCCCAGCAGTCGCCTCGCAACGAGGCGACCATGAACAACCTTGTCTCACCTCCGCGGAACGGCAACGGGCGCATGCCCCAGCCCGTCCAGAATCACGATTCACGAACCACCCTGCCTCGCCGCTTCACCACCGACTCGGGGCGTGTACCAACACTATCTTCCATTACTTCCCAGCGCAGCCCCATGGCCGGGCCCGACCCGAGCCAGTATGATAACGTACGTAGCTAGTCGGCTGGGGAGCCCGCCCCCTGCCCATCCCGCTCGACACTCTCGAAATTTGCTTGGATTGCTCGGCTGACTCTGGATCGTGTAGACGTACAGCAACTCCCAGGTGCAATTGGTACGTGGACTCGCTCTCCCGCAACGACGCCCGACCCTCTGCCCGCCCAACCGAGCCCAACCGAACGGAATAGAAGATCAGCCGCTAACGAATCCCCCCCCTGGTGTGTAGCTGGAGAAGAAAAAGAGGGAATACGAACGCCTCCGCGACCAGAAGCGCCGTTTCGAGCTGGAGATGCAAAAGCTGGAGCAGGTGCAGCGGCGCGAGGAGATGGAGCTCCTCAAGATGCAGGACGACCTCCAGCGGGCCGGCCACCAGTCCGAGCCGACGACGCCGCCCGAATACCACGACAGCTCCGGGTTCCCGTCCATGTTCTCGCGCCCGAACCGCTACTCGACCTCGAGCCTGACGTCGCCGCCGGGCCTCTTCAACCGCCCCGGACGGTCGGGTTCCAACCTCGCATCGCCCCAGTCCGGCATCATGCAGTCGTCCCGCATGGGCTTTGACGAGCACCACCTTCCCTCGCGGTCTGTGCCCGCGTCGAGGCGCAACAGCGACGAGGACGAGAAGGAGGAGGCCGTCAGGCAGGATCCGTCAAGCCACCGGTCGTCGAACGCGTGAGTGATCCCGCCCCTTGCCTTTTTTTTTTTTATCATTTTCCATTCGTTGCTGTTGGTGATGCGGACAAGCTGCTGTGTGAGTATCTGCTGTTGCTGGTAAGGTATATGTGGAAAACCCCTCTTTGCGGCAGCACTTTCGTTGGGGAGAGACATCCATTGTCAAGGCGGCTCAAGCGACCGCGAGGATTTCCCAACGTCACGAGCACAGCCTTTGCTCTGCATTTCGTGACTAGGCATTTCTTGCGAGAAGCCGGTCTCTGGTCAATACCGAGACTGGAACCTTTGGAGCAAGCTCAGAGACTCGCACCGTCTTGAGTTCTGCTCCCTCCACGTTCACCCCCCTCTTTCCTTTAGAAACGCCGATGGAGGCCACCTGCCTTCCTGCCCGTGTAGCCTTGGACCTGATTTTGAAGTATTTTGGCTTGTTCATGGCGTGCTCTATATGCACGTCTAAAGCATTATACTTCAGATAGCACACAATGTCCCCCCCCCTTTCCCTACCTTTGCCTCTGCCTCTGCCTCTTGTCACAATAGCACTTCCCGAACCTGCCACCCAAGCAAACTGCCTATTCAGACCACAACCCTGATCACCAGTCCATTAACCCCTGACTTTCAAATCTTTCACACTTTCACACTCTTCTCTATCATACCCGAAACCCCTCTTCAACCTCCTCATCAGCTTCATACTTCCGATCCTATTCTACCCACAGCTCCTGCTGTACCACCACGGTTCCCCATTGCCTACCTCCGACGACCAGCTACACACCTCAGCAACTTGTCCATCTAACCATAACAGCTGCCTTCCTCGCGAGCCATGGCTGACAAATGGGGACCTGGTTCCACTGACAACAGTTACAACCGCTACTCGATGCCCGTCACTCGGTCTCGCACTGGTCTTTACGGTGCCGATCTTGACCAGACTGGTACTGCTCGTTTCCTCTTTGGCGAGGACGACAACGCTGGCGACGCCAAGTACGCCCAGGGCCTTACCGATGATCAGTTCCCTACCCTCGTTCGCGCCGAGGGCCAAATGGTACGTCTTATTCTACCGTCTCTTGCTTTGACTTTCTCGCTCGCTGCCTCTGTCCCTGTATTGTATGTCTGCGGCACTTGCTGTGTTCTGCGTCGATCGTTGCTCAGCAAACCCCCATCATGTGAGCCTCAGGCTGCTGCACAAAAGGATGAGGTTCACCACCGCAGTGAACGGTAACGTTTGGCTCAGAGGCTGTCATTGACACCGTTCTTGCCTCTCTGAGCTTTGCCTCTGTTTTCTGCCCCTTCCACCCTGCAAATATAACCACCGCGACGCGCCTTCCCCCAGCAGCATTCGAGCCCCAAATTCCCTTCTAGCCTTGACTTCGCACCACCACCCTTTTCAAACTGCAACCCCTTCTTTCCATTTCTCCTATCCCCCCAAGAGCTATCTCACCTTGTGTTTGTCCGCGGTTCTGACCTTAGAACCACCACAGCTCTCTGCGTCATCTGCTGCTCTTGACCTTGCCCTCTCTCCGTCTCCTGCCCCCGAGGCGTCTTCGTCCACCAACGGTTGGAGCCATATTAACCGTCATCGCGCTCGGCAGAGTCTCTCGAGCATCAACGCTCAGCTCAACGGTTCGTCTTCCGCTGACGGATCGGTCATCGGCTCTCGCCCCTCGTCGGTCCGTCACTCTCTCGACCTCAAGTACTTCTCGGAGAACCCCTCCGACAACAACTCTATCGTGTCGCCTACTAGTAACGGCAACATGACCACCCCTCCCAAGCTGCAGAGCTCTTTCTCTGCCAACTCGGTGCCGACTGTTAAGAACGCCTCGGGCGCCAACAACCATGCCCAGCAGCACTTCCACAACCACAACGCTAGCATCGGTCGCATCCCCGCTGGTGCTGCTCCCACCCGCCACAGCCGCGAGCTTTCCAGCGATAGCAACATGGGCTCCGGTCAGCAGGCTGGTAACTTCCAGTCCATCCAGAGCGCTCTTCACGGCAACGCTCCTTCCTTTGGTCCCGCCAACGGCCTCAACCAGAACGCCGCTCCCTTTGGCGGCAACAATGGTCTGAACCAGAACGCCGGTACCTTTGGTGGCAACAACGGCATCAACCAGCAGAACAGCGGCCCGAACAACGGTCAGCCTGGCGGCAACAACCCCAACGGTGCTGGCCAGAACGGCATCAACCAGGGTTTCAACCCGTACGGCAACGGCCCTGTCAACGTGTACAACCCCCAGAACAATGGCCAGCTCAATGGCGCCTATGGTGTTCCCCTTCTTGCCATGCAGAACCTCAACCTCAACGGCGGTTCCGCCTATCCCCCTCAAAACTTCACTGGTTATGGTTCGTTGTATACCCCTGCTATCCCTGCTCACTCGGCTCCGCGCGACAGCCAGGCACGCGTTATTCAGCATCGACGTCAGCAAGACAATGATGGTAAGCGTCATATCGCGATCTGGTTCACATAGGCTAACTTGTTGTTCCACAGCCATGCAGCGCTACCAGAACCTGCCTCTTGAGCACGTCGGTGGTCAGATCTACGAGCTGTGCAAGGACCAGCACGGCTGCCGTTATCTGCAGAAGAAGCTCGAGGAGCGCAACCCTGACCAGGTCCACATGATCTGGCTCGAGACCAACCAGCACGTCATCGAGCTCATGACCGACCCCTTCGGCAACTACCTCTGCCAGAAGCTCCTCGAGTACTGCAACGACGATGAGCGCACCGTTCTCATCCAGAACGCTGCCCAGGATATGGTCCGCATCGCCCTGAACCAGCACGGCACGCGTGCGCTCCAGAAGATGATTGAGTTCGTCACCACCCCCGTCCAGGTCCAGATGATCATCGATGCTCTTCGCTACCGCGTCGTCGAGCTGATCCAGGATCTCAATGGCAACCACGTCATCCAGAAGTGCCTCAACAAGCTGAGCGCCCCCGATGCCCAGTTCATCTTCGATGCTGTCGGCAACCACTGCGTTGACGTTGGCACCCATCGCCACGGCTGCTGCGTCCTGCAGCGCTGCATCGACCACGCCGACGGCGCCCAAAAGGTGTGGCTCATTGGCAAGATCACCGAGCACGCTCCGGTTCTCGTTCAGGATCCCTTTGGCAACTATGTCGTCCAGTACATCATCGACCTCAACGAGCCTGCCTTCACCGAGCCTGTGGTCGGCATGTTCCGTACCCGCATCTGCCAGCTGTCACGTCACAAGTTCAGCTCCAATGTCATCGAGAAGCTCCTCCGCTGCTCGCAGGCCCAGGGTCGCGACATGATCGTCGACGAGCTCCTCCAGCCCGGCGAGATGGACCGTCTCCTGCGCGACTCGTACGCCAACTATGTCATCCAGACGGCGCTCGAGTACGCGACTCCCGAGGGCAAGCACCGTCTGGTCGAGGTTATCCGCCCCTTCCTGCCCGCCGTTCGCTCGACCCCCTACGGCCGCCGCATCCAGGCGAAGGTTCAGGCCTACGACAGCCGCGGCAGCGCCACCTCTTCTGGTCAGATGACCCCTGCCGACAACACGCAGGGTCAGATTCCTCTCCGGCCCGGCCAGAACCGCGGCATGGTCAACAGTGCCTCGATCGTCCAGCCTGGCGTTTCTCTGCCCAACGGTTTCGTCAACGGCGGCGGCCGCAACGGAACGGCCCAGGCCATGACGTACCCTCACACTTCGAATCTGACCGTCACCTCCCCAGTCGGCACGCAGGCCCCTCAGCAGCCCTCCCAGGCTGCCTGGAACCCCGTCCAGCCCCAGTTCCAGGGCCAGCAGTTCCAGCCCCAGCAGCAGAGCCAGAACCAGCAGGGTCAGAACCAGCAGGGCCAGACCCCCAACGGCAACAGCGGCTCTGGTCCCAAAAATGGCGATGACTCTCAGTGGCTCTAAGTGTCACGATACGACGCGGCACTCACGACCCCCCGAGACGGTCGGACTCTTGGTACGATATGCGGGAAAATGGCTTTGACACGACGGATTACGTTACGTTACGTGGGCGGCAATGCCTTCATTGATTCTGCCTCTTCATTCAGCATGGTGACGCTGCCACGACTTGACGACGCTTTCCTTTACTCTCTGTGCACTACAAACATACCCGGCAACCTCCGTCTGGCCCCATCCGCCGAAACCGCCCCTCCCCCCACAACACAGCACGCGCCCTGTCTCCCCACCAGGGGCGCTGCTCCTCGTGTATACTACGACTACGGATCGCATGGATGGGGAAACAGAAGTGGCGTTCGCCGGGAGAATCGCAACAGGACAGCCGCCGTCGGGGGCCTCGCAGACAAAGGGGGGTCCCATCTGGCCGGCGTGTACTTGGGGAAAATTGACCCCGGTTCATGGACATAGACGAAACGAACGCTTTTCCTTTCTCTCATCGGGGTTGTTCTTTCCTTTCTTGATTCTTGCATTGACTTCTTATTTTTCTGGAACTCTTTGATTCTTCGGTACCTTTTGGTTTCCGCCGGCTTGGCTTGGCAATAATGAGTATGCACATGCACCGCCGTTCCCTCCCTTCTTAGTGCGTCGAGGCAACTCTCCTTCGGGGGAGATGCTTGGCGGGCCAGGCAGAGTTGAGGACAGAGCGGCGTCGGCACGTTCAGCGGCCTCGACCAGCGGGACCGGGATACTTTGGCACTCGCTCCGCTCCTACAGCATGCACTCGGCTTGGCAGCTACTTTGACGACCTGCTCTCCCAGCCTCTCGACGCCTTTTGCTTTTGTCTGTACTTCACTCGACACGACGACCACTCCCACGGCTATGTGAATGGGAGTATGGATAAGATTACGGGACGCAAGTGGAGGAAGCGACTCGAGATGGCGATGCGACGGAACACGGGAATGGGATATGGTCTTGATGAATGGTCACCTGGCTGGCCGCTCGTGGTAGGGATGAAGGATGGGGCCATTTTCTGCTTTCTTGTTTTCAATTTTTTTTCCTTCGTCCTCTTTCTCTTTTCCTCTTTGCCTGTATCAGAGGATTTCCCTCATAGGGACAAAATCGGTGGCGTTGTTTTCGTTGGCACCAGGAGATGGGGGGGGGGTTGTCTGCGGACTTCTCCTGCCCATGGCCACATGGCTGCTTCTGCTTACCGACCTGATGCGCTCGCATCTCGTCTGAAGCGCCGGTCTGGGCTTTCTCCTGGTTGTAATAGGCAGATGAACCACTTTGCCAACATGCCGTGCTCGATTGCATTGAATATGGTGATATGTGTGGCGCTGATGTGGCCACGATGTGGCAGTATCGAGGGTCACGTTACACGAGAGAGTGCTGCCATTGCTGGCCGGTCCTCGGGGTGGCCGTCAATGAGGTGCTGTGCCTGTCTGTGCCTGTGTTGAATGTACAGCCTCTTTGTGGCCGGCCGGCCAGCCAGCGCTGCTGTTCATTTCCGACCTCTCTGATTGGCTCCCCTAGACGACCTCCACCAATCACCGCCGGGCCCAGGCCTCCCGCCGCCAATCGCCTCCCCCTTTGATAAAGCCCGAGCCCGACCACAAAGCAGAGAGGGTACATACAGCCTCACCGCCTGCCTGCTTGACTTTTTTTCTCACTCACCCGCGCGCACCTCTCACTCTCATCCTCTCTGCCTGTCCTCCTCAAACCACCCGACAGACGCACCAGCCCGCCGCCCGCTCACCAGCCGAATACTCGGGGAAAGTCCCGGCCCAGCGAAGCAGAAGCAAGCAGGCCTTTTGAGAAGAAGAAGAAGAAGAAGAAGAAAACGACACCATGGCCCGTGGCAACCAGCGCGACAAGGCCCGCGAGGCCAACCTGAAGAAGCAGGCTGCCCTGGTGAGTCGCCCCTCCCCCCTCTGCTTCCCCCCCTTCCCCGGGCGGGTCGGTTGCCACAGCCAAACCGGCCACGGCCCAACGCCGGGCTGCGACCGCATCTTCACCTGGAAGGATGAACGGTGCTGACGCAGAGGCCCCCAGAAATCCGGCAACAGCCAGAGCGGCACCGAGCTCCAGCGCTCGCGCGAGAGCGCCGCCGAGATCATGCGCCAGAAGCAGGCCGCCGGTACGTCTCCCCTTCGTCCCTCTCCCTCTCCGCCCCCTGTTTTCCAGCACGATAGCCGCTCGTGCCACGCACTCAAACGAGCTGTTTCTTTCTCTGCCTGCGTCTTCGTTGCCCCTCTCCCTCCCCTTTCCCGCCAGAAGCACCCGATTCGGCAGACCTGAAAGGCTGACGACTCCCCCAGCCGAGGCCCGCAAGGCCACCGGCGAGGACAAGCCCGCCAAGGACAAGGGCAAGAAATAGAGCAGACTAGACAGACATAAACCAGCGGCGCACGGAGAACAGACGAAAGGGAGGCAAAATTCAATGATTTCTCGATGTGGTCATGCGGCATTCTAGGCAGCGTCCCGAGAGGAAACGACACGGGGAAGGAAGGCCGCGGGGGAGGAGGAAAGGATTACATTGACTCGGCGTGCTAGGCGAATTGAAATGCTGACCACCATCAACTTCTCCCCCCTCCCTTTCTCTGCCCCTCCCCTCCCCTCACTTCCTCTCTGATACCTCCCCCCTGCTCTGACGGGGCCGGCTTCAGCCACGTCGCAGCCCGGCTGGGCACCTTTTACGCGCTTAAACAGGCCGGAGAGAGAGCTCCTGGCTCACGTCGAACAAGACTCCCCACTGCAAACGAATCACGACCGGAGCACGTCACATCAAATCGGCGTCATGATCAAATCCTATTAATTCGGGCATATCCAGAAAGATACGAGCCAGTCATACTTCAAGTGCGTATAGCCCCCTCTTCCCAGGCCCCGTGGAGCTCCAGGCCAGCCAGTCCAGTGCCCTGAGCGGGGGGTTGGTCTACAACAACAACAACAACAACAGCGTTTCCAGTCATGTCTGCCTTTCATCTCTCCAACTCCGACAAATAAATGTGTGATAAAAGAAAAATTTGGTATCTCTCCCCGCCAAGCGAGCCGTAACCGTGAGGCTCGAGCTTGTCAATGCCGGTGCGCGCGCGCGCGCGTGCCGTTTACCACCTCTTGCGGATGGGCTGGCCGATGGGGATCGAGCCGCCCATGCCGCCGACGGAGCCGACGCCCTGCATGTCCAGGTTGGGGAACGAGCCCATGTCGCACTGCACGGTGCACACGCAGGCGCCGTTCTGGTCGATCTGGCCGACGCCCTCCTGGACACCGTTGCCGGCGCCGGGAGCGGGGGGAGCGGCGACGGGAGCCTCGGTGGCGCCAGGCAGGGGAGGAAGAACCTCGGTGCCGGCAGGGGGCGCGCCCTCGGCGGGGGGAGCGGCGGGAGGAGCGGCAGGGGGCTCGCCACCCGTGATGGGGCTGGCGGCACCGTCACCCTTCTGCTGGATGGCCATCGACTGGAACATGGCGTGGGTGCGCTCGGCGGTGGGGTTGATGGAGAAGACCATGCCCTTGCCGCAGTGAGGGCCCTGGGCGCAGTAGAACCCTGGTTCTGTTAGCTTTTGGCTTCGTCCCTTTGGGCTGCGAGGAAAGACTTACAGAGAGGGTCAGAGACCATAACCTGCATGGCGACCTGAGGAGGGGGCTCGACAGTGTTGTTGGGGTTGGGGATGAAACCGGAGTCCATGCCGCCGGCCAGGGGGTCGCAGGGGAGGTCGAAGCTGGACTGGGTCGTGGTGTGGTTGGCGCTCAGGAAGGTGAAGACGACCATGTCGCCGACGGCGGCGTGGATCTGGTCGGGCGCGTAGATCAGACCGCCAGGGCCGCCGACGGTGACGCTGTGAGTGGCACCAGCAACGGGAGCGGCGGGCGTCTCCGCGCCGGGGTGGGCGGGGGTCGGGGGGACAGCCTCAGCAGGAGGGTGGACCGGAGGGGCCTCAGCCGGAGGGGGGTGGACGGGGGGCGCCTCAGCCGGAGGAGGGTGCGCCGGGGGGGCAGCCTCGGCGGGAGGAGGGTGGACCGGAGGAGCAGCCTCGGCGGGAGGAGGGTGAACCGGGGCCTCGGCGGGAGGAGGGTGGACGGCAGGAGGCGTCTGGGCTCCCACGACGACGGTCTCGGTGACGGTGACCTGCTCGTTGACGGTGGTGGTCTCAGCGCCATTACCGGGGTTGACCCAGATGACGACGACGTTGGTGTCGGAGTCCGGGGTGATGCCGTGGCCCTTCATGCCGGCAGGCAGAGGCATGGCCTCGGCGGGCGACTGCTCGGGGACGGCTTTGGCGGAGGCCAGGGCGGCGACGGCCGAGATGGAGAATGCTGCGGAGAACTTCATCTTGTCGGTTGTTGGAGTATGAATTAAGGTGACTGTTTGTTGTCGAAAAGCGAAACTGTTGCGGGTTGCAGACTGGCTGTCAAAGATTTGTCTTTTCCTCGGGAGGCCGTTTCGAACGGGATGCTGAGGGGTGATATGCTGGATAGATCCGGCGAGGTCCTGCTCGTGAAGAAGTGAAGTGAATGGAAACTAGAGGGAATGAAAGTCCACACAACAATGAGCGAACACACGAGACTAGAAAGTCGACTGAAGAGAGAGAGGAAGAGATGGGGAGTGGAAACAGAAACCATTCCGAGACTGGACGGGGGAAGAGCAGTGCTTAAATCAAGGTCGCATGAAGCCCCAAGACACGCTTGGATCAGGGACAAAAGGCATGGCACGCCAGGGCGCTGCGGGCCAGGAGGCGTGGCTGGCTTGCTCTCGAAACAGGACCAGATCATGTCCCTGGTTGATGCCGCTCGGGTCGCCTGCGTCCGATGGAGGAACGGCGGCGGTTGCATTGCCATCCCAAGACGGAGGCCAAGACCAGAGGAAAGAGACATGGATGCCGCTGGTTCTGGGGGCTCGGTATTGTCGTCGAAGCCTTGAGGGTGGGTTGCGTGGGCAAGCTGGACAGGGGGTTGCTGTGACAGAATCGTCTCGAGTCGCGTTTGGGCGGTGCTGGGCCCCCTGTCTGGCCCGAGCGGTGGGTTGTTCGCAAGATGCTGGTGGCCAGTATCCCCGATCATGATGACAGCCAGACGGCCAGCCTTTGTCGGCACTGTCTGGGCGGTGCCATGACTTTGTCTGCGTTGCCCGCGCTATTGCGGCCTCTGAAGTTGCCTCGTGGACTCTTGTCGCGAGGCGGCTCACTGCTGGTAAGACATGAAGAGCCTCTCTGCCCACAGCAACTCAGCCCGTTGAGCCTGCGTCCAGAGCTCGCGCTAAACCTTAAACCCTGGCACCGGACTGGCTTAGCTGGGGCGGTTGGACCCCTTGGAACGGGTGAAAAGAGCGAAAGGGGGATTTTAGCTGCCGGGACTAAGGACCGGGGTGCGTTCGGCCAATGGAACATCCAACCTTCCAGACCGGCCACGAGGAGGAGGAGGGCGAGCTCGCGCAGCTTGGCGGTTGACAGGTTGCATTCGCCTGTCGCTCTCCAGCGGAAAAAACGGCCCCCTGAACGCCCCCATTCGCCCGCTGCTTGGACGTGCCCACAACCCCAAACGGCGGCATGGAGCCTCTGAAACGCTCTTCTTGGGTGTCTTCGAGCCGCGTCGTCATGGTTGCAACGCGCCGTCCACCCATGTCGTCGCACGAACTCTGCCCATCTCTTGGGTTGCTGTCAGAGAGGGTCTCTCGTCCAGTCTGATACCATGATGGCCGCTATTGATTGGGATGGCTGCCCGATGAGATGACGAGGACCGACCAGCCACTCGGCCCGTGGTTTTCCTGACAGTTCGAGGGGGCGAGGATGGACGCCGGAGGCCTGCCAGTGAGAGTGAGGATGACCAAGGCCGTAGCCGCGCAACCGACGACAAGGCGTGCAGGCAAGGCTATCGTGTCATCTTGTCTAGCGCCGCAGCAACACAATGCGACTCTGCTCGTGTCCAGGTTTTCGAACGCTTCCTCCGGAGCTATCGAGACCCTGTACCATCGGCCAATACGTGGTTAGTCAGACCGCCAGGAGTCTCCGACTGGCAGGACGGCATCCTCTGTCACATCGCTCTGTATCGCGAGAAAAATCGACATTTATTGTCCTGTCATCTCGACTCGCGTTGGTGCTGTCAAGACCAAGTCGCCCAAAGTTCATGTTGATCAGCCCTGCCATCGGAAGGCCCGAGGCTACAGCACATGGGATGAGGTCTCAATAGCTGGGAGGATACTCTGACCGCGACAGGCGAAACAAACAAGCTGGATACAATATTTGCGGACGGACGATTGAAAGGGGTGGCATTCGTCATAGGCGCATGCTGCGTCGTTAGGTACGACGATCTGAACAAAGCCATTCTGTCGCGATATCAGGTGCCCAGCGTTCTCCCGAGCATCCGCACGGCTCCAAGCCTTTTGCTCCTCCAGGACCCGCCGCGCTGACTCTGGCATTGCTTCTTTCTCGTCGGCGCCGGCCTTGACACATGCCATGTCGAGCCTCAAACGTGGTTAGCTCGAATGCCGGTGCGTCGTGGAACAGATCGTGTCGCAGAGTCTCGCTTGCAGGCTGCAGATCAGATAGAGTTGGTGCCCGGCCTTGAGAATCTGGTCTGATTCCCCACAGCTGCATCATGAATTCATCCGAAGACTTGGCCTCGTGGTCCGGACGTACTGTACGAATCGCGTCCATTACGATGCATTCGCTGGGTTCTGCTGCTGCTGCCCCTCATACAGCCCTGTGTAGTACCCCGCGTAGTACCAGGACATGAGAAGTTTCTTCAGACCCTCGTCTTGCACTGCCATTGGGGTCAGGAACATACTCGCATACTCTGACGAGCACCAGTGGGGAAGTGCTTACCTGTTCCGAGGAGAGCCTGAGGGGGTGCCATTGTCGCAGCACCTCCTGCGCTACCTTTTGATTCCGACACCGTTTGTGTTGGAGGCGCAGCCTCTCCAGCAGTCTGCAGCGACGACGCGCATTAGCAAGAATGCCAGAACGGCCGAATAACCTCAAGAAGCGCAGGGCCAAGCTTTGGCGATCTGCCAGGATGCTCCCAGGGTTGTGGAATGAAGGGGGTTCGGATGCTGGCTAACCTCATGAGTTTCTTCCACGACGCTGGGTAGTAGATCCGCGTCCGGTGGCTGATCGCCATCCCGCGTTTCCGACTCCAAGGCCTTGAGGGTCCTAGAATGATCTTCGTCAGATGCGACAGTCAAGGGGGGCTTGGACAGACTCGGGGCATACTTGGACGCCGCGGACTCGAGCGGTGCTAGATCTGCCAGCTTTCCCCCTTTTGCGTGGATGCTGTGATATTTCTTCACATGCTAATCAGCGACTGCCGCAGGACCAGCTTGTGAGGGTACCACTCAGGCGGGAAGACTCAGTCCGCTGAGGCTGAGCATCGAGTTTGCTACAACATACCTTGTACTCATCCAAGGCTTCGTTCCAGGAATCAATGAGTGCCGAGTCATCCCACATCTCCTCGTGGGATATCTGGTTTGCTGAGGCAGCCATTGTACGAAGACAGTGAGCAGTCTTGGTGAGTCGGGGGAAAGACCGAATGATCAACCGGAATCGCAACGTTCGTGTTGTCGGTTTGAGAGGCCCAGACCCGGTCTGGTGGAACTCCGGATCAATGGGTTGCGAATGCTCCCCTCAGCTGAGGCCGACCTTGCGAGTAGTAGGACAATGAGTAGGCGGTTCGACGTGAGAGGAGTGGGGTCAAAGCCTGGGGGTTGGCGGGAGGGTTGTGATGGTGAGACTCAAGTTGATTGTTGGTGAACTGACAGGGTTTCTTTGAGCTATGACTTGATCAAACCAAAGGAGATTTCCGGTGTGAAAGATGATCCCGCAGCAAGATAGCAGGCAGGTGGGCAGTCGTTCGTCCTGTCTTGTGGTTGATGGGATGTCGTGCTGTAGATCGACGACTGGCGGAACAAAGGTACGTAACAGCTCTTGACAAACATGCCAGGCAACCGTTCTCAAGCCCAATCGCTCCTTCCAGTGACTACAGCGCAGTCACAGTGGCAGGAGTGGTCAGTGCTTCCTTCTGTGGGAGGCGCTCCCCACTAAAGACAGCCGCTGGAAGGAGGGACTAGAGGGGTCCTGCCTCACCGCTTCCCCCAAATGGTCAATTGGCTGCACATGGATGGCAGAACCTGGAAATTTTTCTTTGGGTATTGCTCGCCAGCCACGCCGCAAGAGTGAGGTGGACGGTAACTTCAGTGCATAGAATCAACCCGATCACCACACTGCAAAAATGGCCCCCGAACTTAGGAAGCGAAAGTGTACGTGTCGCATCCGTCGACTTGTTTGTACATTACAACATGAAAGCTAACACGCCTCCAGCCAAGACGAATGTCGCGGAACCTGTCGTGAAGAAGGTCGAGAAGGTGACGAAGCGCAAAGGTCCGACACCACCATCACCAACGCAGAATTCAACCACCGGCTAACCACGTCACCTACAGCCGCCGAGGAAAGCTCTCCCGTAGCCCCCAAGAAGCAGAAGGCTGTCAAGGCCACTCCCAAGTCGAAGAAGAAGGCCGCTGCCGAGGTCGAGGTCGAAGTCGAAGCCGAGGTCGAGGCCGAACCCGCCCCCGCCGTCAAGGAGAAGAAGAAGATCTCCAAGAAGGTCAAGATCGCGGAGCCTGAAGATGCGCCCGAGGACATCGTGATCGAAGAGGCGGAGGATGGCACCATTCCTCTCGAGGATGGCGCATCGGACTCCGATGGCGAGGTCGATGCCGACCTCCAGGCCCTGGCCGCTGGCCTCGACTCTGACGACGAGGAGACTGGTCAGACCGACAAGGGATCCGACTTCAAGGCTGGCCAGGATGTTGGCAAGATCCCCAAGCTGTCCAAGAAGGAGAAGAAGGCGCTCGCTGCGAGCAAGAACGCTGCCAAGGTTGAGCCCGGCGTCATCTACGTCGGTCGCTTGCCCCACGGGTATGCCCTCCCAAACCTTTCCCGACATAGAACAAATTGCTAACCACCTGTGCAGTTTCTACGAGCATGAGTTGCGGTCGTACTTCAGCCAGTTCGGGCCCGTACGTTGTCCCTTTCTCACCGCTTCCCCAGACAGTGTCTAACCCACATCCCAGGTCACCAAGCTGCGCCTGTCGAGGAACAAGCATACCGGAAAGTCTAAGCACTACGCCTTTATCGAGTTCAAGTCCGAGAGCGACGCCGACATTGCCGCCCGCACCATGAACTCCTACCTCCTGTTCGGCCACATCCTGCGCGTTAAGCTCGTGCCCCGCGACCAGCTGCACGGGGATATCTGGAAGGGCGCCAACAGGCGGTTCAAGAAGACCCCTTGGGGCAAGATCATCGGCAACAAGCTTGCCCGCCCGCTGAGCGAGTCCGCCTGGGAGGAGAAGATCTCCAAGGAGGAGCAGCGGCGATTGGACCGCGCCGAGAAGCTGAAGGAACTGGGATACGAGTTCGAGGCCCCTCAGCTGAAGCAGGCCCCCCCGCCCGCTGCGCCTGAGCCCGCCGCTGTCGAGGAGGCAGAGGAGGCCAAGGCGGTCGAGGCCGCCCCTGTGGTCGAGGAGACCACCGTTGTCGAGGTTGTGGAGGAGCCCGCGGCGGTAGAGAAGCCCAAGGCGTCCAAAGCCAAGGGCAAGAAGGCGAAGAAGGCCAAGGCATGAACGGAGATGATTCTTTCGCAATTGTTTTGTAGATCAGGAGTTTGGGAACTCTTCTTACACGGGTCATGATAATCTTCAACGTATTTTGAGTCATCTGCAAGACCGACGACGCCACGCGAATGCCACTCGGCGTCACTGATCCGGCCAATTCAGAGTGCAATTGCCAGCCTTCCGGGTGGCGCGCCTTTGCCCCTCCACAGAAAAAGTCAGAAGATTATGTGATGTATGCTCATAGCGAACCCCTTGCACCCGTGGGAAAACCGGGCAAGCACTGGGATTATAAAGGGCAGCGTATCTGTCTACTTCAGCTCGAGCGCGGAAAAGACACTTGAAGTGTGATCCTCCTCACATCCCCCAAGCGAAGAGTAAATATATGTATGAAGAAGAGAAGAGGGAAAAGTCCAAAGCGGAGATGGCGAAGCTGGCTAAAAACCAGCGTTGAGAGACCGATAAGATAGTGGCGTGACTAAGCAACAAGACGGAATGCACGGGGCTGGCAGCTACTTGTGGCCCTCCTCCGTCAGTAATAAAGATACTTCGTCCTGCACATCTTGAGAGCTGGCTTTAGTTTACACGAACCTGCGGTCATACAGGGATCAAAGTGAGTTTGCGAATGTATTGGACTACATCAGTTCGCTTCCTCTTGCAACTTTCCAGTTCTAGATCTCTGCCGCCATCACTCCATTTGAAGAAACGACCCGAGGCAAGTTCACAACCGAGCTTGGCCGCCGCAACAGTCAAGGCCGATGTGGAATAGAGGATTCGATCAGTTATCTCGACTGGAAGCAAGTTCGGCCTCGTCGGCCGTCGCCTTACCTTTGTCATCCAGGGAAGAAGATCGAAGGACCGGCTAGTTGGAGGATTACAGCCATCAAACAACGTATCGGGTCTTGTTTGTTGAATCACTTGTCTCCTCTGACCCGAGCCAGGGATATAGGCCGACGACTGGGAAGGCATATGTGATACTGCCACGTTTCGAAGCGGGCTGGCCTTATATTGAACAGGTGTTGTGACGCCCTATCTCTTGCAGCCATGCGCCCTGTCTCCCGCCAGGAAGACCAGGACTCTCCAAAGCGAATGAAGCTGGATGCAGGACAGTTCCATTGCGACAATCCACCGACGTACGCCTTGGGTTCTCCTGGACTATGATCCCGCGCCGTACGCTATTTCACTGTGAGATCGAGCACGGCGATCCATACATTGGCGACCGCCAGCTTGGTAAATGTCAAGCCGCTCTGCCAGTGTCGAAACAGGTGTCGCCACGCAAATCCCAATCCTTGTAATATCTTCTCCAGAAACGGCTTTTCTCTCGGAAAGTCGCCGATCTGGAGGTCCCATCATGGAGCTGTGACGTTGCTAAATGAACATGGTGATGGGGATAGACTTTGGGGCGATAAGTCGATTGCCACCAGGGAGCGTTCGCAAGCAAGCCTCAGAGGTCCTGAAGAGGAGCCCTGTAAGTAGACTGTATTGATGAAGCGACCCATGTCAGAAGCACGTTCTCATCGTCAGCCCAGGCCAACCGAGAGCCGGGCGAATTCATTGAGGCAGTCTGGATCGTACTCTGCGCGGAGAAGCAGGAGTGAGGCCAGTGTGTGAGTTTGGGATCAATAGGGGGTGCCTTCAGGTCTGTCCTGCTTCTGAAAAAGGATGGCGACGGCCTGGACCACACGAGGTCGCAGATAGAAAAGTCGCTAACACGATTTTCGCTTAGACTGAGCGCATGCAGGACCAGCTTGCGGTTGTTGGCCCCCCGTTGGAATCCTGCTGGCACGCGTTCCCGTGGTTCAGGTCAGGTACCTACCTCAACTAGGGGGCGCTTCAGGGTCCGGTGCCTGGGCCGATGACTAACCAGACCCTGCGTCGTGTACATGGAACGTCGCGCAGCCTCCACGTACACCATCTCCCAGACCCTCAGCAGGACACATTTGACGATTCACCCCGCCGAATCGAGTCTCGTCGCGCCTCTCGATGTAGCGCCCAGCTGCCCATCATGTCGACTCCCGCACCGAGTACGGATCCCGTCTCAACGTCGTCAGGTACGCCCGAATGCCCCGACCGCGCTACGGAAGTGTGCATAGTGTTAATGGACCCGCATTTGTAGGCAAGAAGAAGAAGAACAATAAGAAGAAGAACGCCAACAAGGCCAAGGATGTCGTGGTCGTAGACGGTGGTGCGCCACAGCGCGACAACGATGACGGGGAGGACGAACCAGAGACGCCTGTCGAGGTACGGGATCACGGCCGGTGGCAGACTGCCTGATGCTAATAAGAAAGCAGGCTACATCAAAACCAGAACAGCCTGTCGAGCAGCCTGACGAGCCTGCGCCGAAGGCCAATGGCCACATGGATGCGCAGAGCGGCAACGGTCATGCGAATCCCCCAATAGCCAAGGCCGCAACCGACACAGCCACGACCGCACAATCAACCGCCGAGTTCGACGCCCTGGCAAGGGAGAGGGACGATCTCAAGGCCGAGGTGGAAAAATTGCGGAAGCAGCTGGAGTCATCTCAGCAGCCGGAGGGCAACAATGAGGAGGTCAGTCAGCTCAAGACGGAGCTCGAGGCGGCGACGAGCGCCAAGGAACACGCCGAAGAGCAGTACGAGGGCCTCCTCGAGCGGGTCAACCATCTCAAGTCGACCTTGGGCGAACGGCTGAAGCGCGACCGAGCTGAGCTGGAAGAGGCCAAGGAGCGCATCGAGGACCTCGAGTCGCAGATCGAATCGCAGAACGAGCAGCTGCAGAGCGGAGCCAAGACGTCAGAAGGGGAGCTCGCCAAGCTCAGGGAGGAGCTGCAGGACGCAACACGGGAGGCCACGAGCCTGCGGAGCCGCAGCAACCTGTCGCAGCAGAATTGGGTCAAGGAGCGGGATGAGATGGCCAGGCTTGTGTCAAATCTCAAGCAGGAGGTGGAGACCACGACCAACGCCATGGGTGAGTGGGAAGTCATCGCCATGGAGGAGCGCTCCGTCAAGGAGAGCCTCGTCGATAAGACGGCCGAGCTCGAAGAGCAGGTCGCAACTCTGCGGGACAACTATCAGGATGCCGCCTCGGACCGGGACAAGCAGTCCCAGGCCGTCGACAACCTTCAGAAGGCGCTGAGCGAGATCCAGGAGGCGCGCAAGCGCGAGCTCCGCGAAATGGTCGAGACATCAGAGGAGCAGCTGCAGGCGCTGAAGAAGCTCGTCCAAGAGGCGGACGCCAGAGCCGTCGAAGCCGAAGCGGCAAGGGAGAGCTCGGCCAAGGAGCTCGAGCGCACAGCGCCGTTCGAAAAGGAGGTCAAGGAGAAGAACCTCCTCATCGGCAAGCTGCGCCACGAGGCCATCGTGCTGAACGATCACCTCACCAAAGCCCTTCGCTACCTCAAAAAGACGAAACCCGAAGACAACGTTGACAGGTATGATTCGCCGGCCCCTGACATGCGATTTTCGAACCTCGACTGACACAACCTAGACAAGTCGTTACCAACCACCTCCTCCACTTCCTCACCCTCGACCGCTCCGACCCCAAGCGCTTCCAGATCCTCCAAGTCATGGCGGGCTATCTTGACTGGACCGACGAGCAGCGGGAGCAAGCCGGCCTCGCCCGTCCGGGTACCACCTCTGGTAGCAGCCTGCTCCGCCTCCCTGCCTCCCCATTCCACCGCACCCCGAGCACCCCGTCGTTGAGCGCCGAGTTCTTCGCCGACGCCGGGTCCGGCAGCGCCAGCAACAAGGAGTCGCTCGCCGACCTGTGGACGGGCTTCCTTGAGCGGCAGGCGCAGGAGGCGCTGAGTCCGGACGCCGAGGGTGGTGAGAGGAAGGGGAGCGTGAGCAGCGCAGCGAGGTCGGAGAGGGGCAGCTAGAAGGCGCATCTTCTGTCGTGGCCTGGGATGTGAGGGCCTCCCGGCCGTGGGAAGGTCACGGAAATCATTCTCAACATTCAGCTGTTCCCCCTGGTGGAACCCATTACACGGCGTTGCGTGCTTTCGGTAGAAGCGGAGAGGCATCGGCCGAGGCAGGCGTGGCAGGTGCCGGCTCGGTCTGGATCATTGGGATAGCAGGGGTGACGGATCACGAAGGGGCGAGGTCAATCAATCAATCAATGAATTCAACGAGCACACTTGCTCTTCTACGTTTTCGTCTTGTCTACGCTCTGTCTACCATCTCCGCATCGTTAACGTCGTAGCGCCGGCGAATCAGCCCACCATCGTGACTGGTGCCTCCTCCTCCACGTGCAGCACGCTCCTGGCGTACTCTTCCGCGTCCCTCTCGATCCTCTCCACGTCGACCCTGCCGCTCCCAATAGCATCGTTCACGCCCTCGACCACCTCGCGCTCCTCCATGACCTCTCCCATGAGCCGCACCTCGTGCGCCCAGTACACGGCCTGCTGCTTCCTCAGGCCCTCGTCCCTGACGCCGGCGTTCCGCACGATGCCCAGCGCAGACATCTTGCTCCTCACCGTGCCGAGGGCGCGGTTCGCCCGCTCGAGCCTGGCGGCGGCAGCCGGCGGCGCGGCGAAGGCGCGGTTCGTGGACGAGAGGTAGAGCGCGCCGGCGAGGGCGAGGTCCAGGGCGGCGAGGGCGACGAGGCGCACGGAGCGCGCGGTCCAGTGGAAGGTGTCGATCTCGCCGAGGCGCAGGGCGGCGGCGTTGGGGCGCGGGTTGTAGGCCGTGACGAGGTAGACGTCGGCGGCGGCGAGGGCGAGGGCGGCGATGGTGGCGGTGGCGCGCCAGGGGGCCCCGTAGGGGCCCGACAGGGGCCGGGAGGAGGCGGCGGCGAGGGCGACGAGGTTGATCAGGTGGGGCGCGAGGAGGGCGGGGAGGGCGTAGTAGGCGTAGGACTTGGGGTCGTCGGAGCGGCAGAAGGGGCAGTCGGCGAGGGCGGCGGGGCCGTACTGGAAGTAGAGGAGGCGGGATTCGAGATTGACGAAGCGGGCGCGGAGGGCCTCGTCCGTGGCAGTCAGGACGTTGGCGGGGCGGAGGGAGGCGAGGCGGGTGAAGAGAACGTCGACCGGGATCTGGAGGCGGGACTGGGTAAGGGCGAAGATGTTCTCCGGGGCGAAGAGCGGGGTTGCCTTGACGAGGAGGAGGAAGGCGAGGAAGGAGAGGAAGAAGATGGTGCGCAGGGCCGGGCGCGGCACGGGACGGATGGGGAGGGCGGCGCGGGTGCGGGCGTTCTTGAGGGATTGGTAGTAGGCGTAGGCCTTGGGAAGGAGGATGGGGCCGAAGAAGATGACGAGGGAGCGGACGCTGGGGTTTGTTAGCTGTGTTGGTACGATTGGTGGGAGTGATGGAGAGAAGACTTACTTCGCCCAAGTGAGAGACATGATGGCGGTGGTGCTCGTCCGGCCGAGTTGTGGTGGTCGTTTTCGGATCGCGTGGACGAACGCGGTCAAAGGACGGCGACTTGCTGAACAACGAACAGGTGTCGTGGAGGTTTGGTGAGGCTGACGGTGACGTAGCGGCTGTGGCGCCGTAAGGCTGAGCTACGAGGTAGGGTAGGCGGGATGGCTTATGTAAGGTGCCTACCCATCTCTTGGTTTCTGAATGGGTTGGGTACCTGAAGCCCGTGGTGTAGAGACGCTCCCGCGAAATAACATGGCACGTTTACTTCTGCATGTAGATTGTTTGACTTTCTCGGCTCGTTCTGTCCTTAGATTTGGCTGAAGTAGCTGAGTATCGTACCTCTCGGAACGCTTGAGTCTTAAGTCATCCATGTCCCACCGCCACCAAGCGCGCCTCACACTAGACCACCAAACAAAGGTGCCACCAGAGCCCCAGCGACAATAATGCCCACACACGGCCAGAGTCTCCCAGCGCCTGCCGTGACATGCCCCTCTGGGCCGGCAGCCTCCGCCGATGTCGAGTGAGGAGACCCAGCCACGCGGTCGTTCCATGTTCTGTTACCCGGCCCACCGTGGTGAGGTTCACCGTACTCACACCCTTGGCAGGGCCTTTCGATCGGGTGCGTCCCACCAGGAGCTTTCGAGACGGTTGTTGCCACGAGAACGGTGGTGCAGGGCGTGGGAATGTCGTACATCTGCCCGTGTGAGTATATCTTCGTCGGCGCTACGGGGCAGGTCACCGTGAAGGACACGACGCCAGTGGTGCAGTTCTTTGCAGGCTTGCTGATTGTGATGAACGCCTGGGATGTGGACTGGAAGCTGGACGAGCCTGTCTGAGTCGTAATCGGTCTTGTAGACGTCAGGGTCGTGCCAGGAAGGGTGGTGGTCAGCGTCTTCTCCGAGTTTGTTGACGTGAGGATGGTTCCTGTACTGGTGAAGGTCAATGTCGTTCCCGACCTCGTCGTCGTGAGAGTCGTCTGGGAGACGATTGACATCAGCACGCTGGTCGAGCTTGTGGACGCCAGAGTAGTCTGCGTCCCTGTAGAAGTCAGGGTCGTTCCCGAAATTGTGGATGTCAGGGTTGTGTCGGGAACTGTTGAAGTTAAGATGGTCCCTGATTCTGTGGTCGTCAAGGTCGCGCCGGTGCTGGTGGAGACCAGTGTCGTCTCGGGAATCGTGGATGTCAAGGTGCCGTCAGGCCCCGTGGTGATCAAGGTCGTCCCCGAGATGGTGGTCGTCAGTGTAGCGCCCGACACAGTACTCGTCAAGGTCGCCCCCGAGCTCGTAGATGTGAGAGTAGTTCCGGTCCCGGTAGACGTGGTTGTCGAACCCGAGCTTGTCGACGTCAGTGTCGTCGCCGTGTCTGTAGAGCTCAAAGTCGTTGAAGCAGATGAGCCGCCCGCAGTCGACGACGATGACGATATCGAAGTTGCAGACTGCGACGACGAAGTAGACGAGACCACGAGATCACAGTTCCGCGGGCTGGTTACCTGGTTTGTGTCCAGCGTGACCGCACCGTTTCGGGCGTACAGGCCGCCGTTGGAGGCCGCTCCGGTCGTGAGCGTGATGGACTGCAGCGCCAGCACGTTGCCCGCGAATGACGTGGCAGTACCGAGGGTGGCAGAGCTGCCTACCTGCCAGAAGACGTTGCAGAAGCTGGCACCGTTGATGAGGGTGACCGATGAAGCTGTCGCCGTCGTCAACGTCGTGCCGATCTGAAAGATCCACACGCTGTCGGGGTCGCCTTGCCCATCGAGCGTCAGGGCGCCGGTGAGCTGGGCACTGATGTCGAAACTGTATACCCCGGCCACGAGTGTCTGGCCCCCAAGATCCTGCCCGGTGAGGTCCTCCGTCGGCGCCTGAGCAGCGGCTGCGTTGTAGGCAGTGGCGACATCTGCCTGCGCCTGCGCGGCGACGGCGTCTCCTGCGTGGAGAACGCCGTTTGTGACTGTGCCTGGCGGGAATCCGACGATGGCCGTGCCGGGAGAGACGCCTACATCGCCGTCTACTGTGGTAGACCCGGTGTTGGTGACGGTCGAACCACCGAGGACGCCGAAAGATAAGGACGTGCCGAGATCTACCTGAGCGCGTGTGAATGCAGCAAGGGTCAAAACTAACCCCAGCACGCGTGGATACAGCATGGCTAAGATAATGAAGGATCAAGAGAGCGAATTGTAGTGAGGTGACCCGTGCCAGAGCCCGGTAGCCACTGCAGAGGCGCGAGTCCACCATGGTTATGAATAAATACCTACATTGCACACAGGTGGCTGGCCCAAGGGTTGAGTCCTACATCGATACGCGTTGTCTTGGTTGCTATTGACAATCACCGCAGCCTCACAGCATTCTGCGAACTTGGTTGGAATGAATCACATGGCTCTCCGTCGTTCCCGCTACTTCAAATTCTAAGCGTTGCTTTAAGCGGAGAGGATGTGCCTTTAGCCAGTTGAATCCTAATGGCTCCACACGCACACACACGAGGGAGCCTACGGAAGTACGCAGGGCTTACTTCGCCATAACCTAAAAATAGTAACACAAGGTCATTAGGTCTACCCCTAGGGAGCAGCCAGCCAATAGAAGAAAGGGCAGAAGACCCCACCTACCAGCTGCAGAGCCCCATAGTTAACCCTAACCCTATTCCGACAGTACCCACACAACCCACAGCAGCCACAGCAGTCAGCCCCCTATAACTATAGGGGCTACAGCACCCACACAACCCACAGCAGTCACAGTATTCAGCCCCCTATAGCTATAGGGGCTACAGCGCCCACACAACCCACAGCAGCCACAGCAGTCAGCCCCCTATAACTATAGGGGCTACAGCACCCACACAACCCACAGCAGCCACAGCAGTCAGCCCCCTATAACTATAGGGGCTATAGCGCCTACACAACCCACAGCAGCCACAGCAGTCAGCCCCCTATAGCTATAGAGGGCTGACTACTATAGGTACTACTACTATTAGGTCGACTATAGTAATAGGGTTAGGGTTACGATTAGGCTCTCACAGCTGGCAGGTGGAGCCCCCCTATCTTGATCCAAGACACCCCTAGGGTGTATCTACTAACAAAAACAAAGATTTTGGGTTTTGGCGAAGTAAGCCCTGCATACTTCCGTAGAGCCAGAGACAACAAACAGGGGCCGACATCTGACACTAAGAGTTGACAAGAGTGGGTCGGAAGAGTTCTGAACATACATTCATGCACTAACGATAGATCTACGAGGCGGTAAGAATGCTGAGTGTGCGAGAGGAGATTGCCTACCGAAGACGATGCATGAACAGATATGGTGTTGTGATAAGGATATGAGCATCTTGGTAGAATCGCTGAGCAAGTGACATGATGTTTTGAAGTTCAATCGAACATCTGCTTCACCCGGTTACCTCAACTCGCGCCAGGAACTGGTTTGATGCAATGCAGGTAAGAGTTGACATCAAGAGCGGCCGAGCTTGTGCTTTGTTGTGAAGGAAAACCATTGATGAGGGGACTTGACCTTGATATCCGAATCCAGACTAAGGTACCTAGGTATGGTATCAAGAATGATGGCGCCAAGATCACCAGCAGAGGGCAGGAAGTATCTATCAAAAGGTAGCTATGACAGTCCCTGATTCTGTCCTCCTTCATCATCAAAGATTTTCTTGCTATCGACACAGCCAGAGGCAACCCCGCTAGCAGGGGCTGTGCAGCAAATGTGGTCGAGGCGTCCCGCAAGCGAACTATGTGTCTATCGATGACGACGGATGTTCCATCGTCGTTGGTAAGACATGCGTTAGCTCGACTCGACGACCAGCGTGTCTCATAAACGTCAGTGATGGGCGCTGTCCAGCACATGAGCCAGAATGCCAGAAGTCACTGGGGCGTACGTTGGCCGTACCTAAATATGTGGTCTGGCATTCCTAAAGATATACAGCTGATAAATGGAGTGCGAAGGTCACGAGTCAAAGCTGCAACTGATGTATACAACGTTTTGCTCCTCCAGGCTTTGAACTGATTGAACATCAGCATCCCCGATGCTAAGCTCAAGCGGTCCACCGCGAGAGCACGTTTAGCTGTCAGCCCAATGGACAGCTCATGGTCATAACAGTCTGCCCAGCGGGAGCGACAAGGATGATCATTGCCCTGTCCTCCCATGTTTTCAGCACCTCACCTCTGCTGCGGAGGATGGAGAGCAAGGTGTCACTCACGGGTTGTCCACCGTTATTTATTCGACTTTCAAATCGTAACACTAGTTTTATCGGTAAGTGCTACATGCCCTTCATCCCCAGGCTTCCTCGTTCCTCAATAGCCACGGTCTTCGTGGTTCATGATACCTCTATGGGAGCTTTGTTAGTGAATAATCCATGACGGGAAGTGACCATCGACCAAAGGTGCAAGGATTTGTGTTGAAGGTAGAATAGAAAATGGTATGTTTGATTCAAATTATCAGCCCCCGAGTATGCGGCCGACCATGCACATCCTTCCTTGAAAGCAAGACAACCAACAATGATGAAGAAAGCCCCCAGCAATTTCAGTGCGCCGTCCGCCAGCCCACGACGAAAGCTACTACACGCTCTCGGCATACCCGTCGTCCTTGGCCGGCGCCTTCTTCTTCTCGAACAGCTTCTTCCCAACCTTGTCGGTGACCTGGTCGGCCTTCTCGCCGAGGAACGTCTTGAAGCAGCCGTAGGCGCCGGAGACGAGCCAGAAGACGGCGTTGACGAGGTCGACCCAGACGGCCGTCTTCATGGCGCCCGTGCTGCTCCCCTTGTACTTGTCGTCGCTGTCGCGGCCGAGGAAGATGCCCGCGAAGACGCCGAAGACGACGATCCACGCGATGAAGAGGGACAGGTCCCAGGCGAAGACGCGGTACGTCTTGAACAGCTTCAGGCGGCTGCCGATGACGGGGATGGCGCTCAGCGGCGCGGCCGCGAGGAAGAGCACCGCCGTGACGGCCGAGAGGCCCGCCACGATGAGCGCGGCGATCCACTCGGCCGAGAAGCCGTCGCCCGCCCGCCGGTCCGCGTCGACGCGGTTGCCGTAGAAGCCGCACACCACGAGCGCGAAGATGAACTGCAGCGCGCGGCAGATGAGGCGCGGGATCACCTCGAACGTCTTCAGCCACGTCTTGCCCACCGTCTTGCCCGTCTCGGCGCCCTCGTTGAACACCTGCCGCCCGGCCTGGCGGCCCATCTCGCCCTTGTCGGCGGCGCGAAACTCGGAAGCCGCCCCGGCGAGGCCCTGCGCGTTTCGGCCGAGCTCGATGGCCGTCTGGCCGACTTGCATGGCGGTGCCGAACTTGCCCATGGTGTTGATGATTTGTGATAACTTTTGGTGGGAACACGAGAAACGAAGAGTGAGAATAATCAGGTCTGTTGGAAGGCCTCGAAAATAGCAGGCAATGCGAAAATGTTGCAACTGAACAGCACCGAGTTGGGTTGTCCTGGGTATAAGTAACTGGCCCGCAGCATGAACGAACAAGTAAGAAAGAGAGAGAGAGAGAGAAACAGAGACTCAAAGGAAATCAAGGCTTGTGGGAATAAAGATTGCAGTGAATGGATGCATCACAAGAGCACTGTACGGCCAAGCTGCCGACACATTGTTCTTTATAGAGCAGCCCGGACAAAGACCTCTGAAGCGGCAGCCGCCCAGCGGGACGAGGCCTGATTCATCAAGCGCGCTGCAACAGGCGACATGGACCAAGCGACCCGTTGCGCGTCGACCGTGTTGCCCAAGACTGGGCATCCAGAGCCAACCACTCCCCAGACTCACGGGTGAAGCATTCCCCGCGACACGGGCGGCCACTCGTTTGACTGGTTGCGAGTCGATCCCCAACTATTTGCGGTTTGCGACCCCTGTCGCTGGCGAGGCGCTTAGCGAAACCCGGCCGGCAGGCGGCCAGGTCCAATCGACATGCCACGTACCCGGCACAGCTCGAATGTACGCGATGTGAAGATGGGGTGAAAAAAATAAAAGGCTCGGCTACCTGAATATCATTCGAGGGCGACCTCACTTCCCAGGGAGCAGCACCTATCGCCTGCCGTGCTCCCCTGGGCCAGCCGGCATCGCGGCCTATTGCTATTTGCGGGAAGCGGGAATGGAGTGAGCGCGGCTCGCGCCCATCGCGCGAATAAGCTCCAACAGTCGAGCCCTACCGACCGACCTTGTCTGATCATCTCGATCCAATGCCACTTTGGGCCAAAGACATGTTCACGTTGTCCATGGCTCCTCCGCAGATGGCCACGCCGTTGCTTGAGTGGGGTCCACCACCCGTTCGGCTCCATCGCCCGGCTCACCCAGGGCTCCGAGGAGAAGAGTACGTACAACAACAGGGTTCGGAGTCGGAGGCCGACGGTCGGTCGGGTGGTGCCACGCCGCTGACGCCAGAGTGATGCCATCCCTGCAGCATCTCATAAGGCGCTGCAACCACACCATGCATGCGATCAACGTCCATCAAGGTCACCACCGAGATGCATCCAGGTCCGATCATCACTTTCACGTGAACGGCACGACACCCATCACGCCCCGACTGAACAGTTCTTGCGAAATATTGCATCATCCTTGGATGACGCCAGTAGACTGACTGACTAAGTAAGGTACAGAAAGGTACGAAACAGAGCAAACTAGAGGAGAGATAAAACAAAACAAGCAACTGATATTGAATTCAACCTTTTGACCGTCCCCTCCCAATGCAGTTGTCGTATCGTGGTATTTTTGCTTCCTTTTCGCTGTCCATGCCCCTGATATACTTTTTTGAATTCCCAAACACCGAACTGAAAGCAAAATACCCCGGGAAAAAAATAGAGCGGCAGGAAAAAAATGGTAAAAGAAAAGAGTCGAGATAGTGGAACAATTGTTCGCCTCGCTGCGCTGCGCTGTGTCGTGCCGTACTGTCGTCGTCCATCATCCGTACTGCCCATCATCAAAAAGGCAAATCCAATAATGCATCCGCTGAATCGCTGAATCATGAGAGTGGGGGGTATCGCAAGCAGCTCAGAGCTTCCGGCCGAACATGAAAGACCCGTACATGCCGCCAACATCAGCGCGCGCGACGGGGATCTTCCGCATGCCCCAGTGGTCCGCGCCCATCTTCCACCAACGGTGACCGCGGTCCCCGTCCTTGTGCAGTCGCACCATCCAGCACCGGCTGCCGATCTCCTGCAGCGCCCACCCGATGCGCTCGAGCGTCTTGTTGCGCGACAGGGGCTTGAACGACTGCTCCGACACCTCAATCACCTCGAGGGGGTTCGACGCCTCCTGCAGCAGGCAGCACTTCTTCGAGAAGAGGTCAACCAGGTCCAGCTCGCTGCCCCAGAGGTCCGAGAAGTCGATGTAGCGGAGCGTGCTGGGCTCCTCGGGCTCCTGCTCGGCCTCGTCCGCGTCGGCCATCTTTTCGTCTTCGTCTTCCTTCTCCTCCGGCAGGAACAGCTTGGACGCCGTCATGACGCTGATGTTGCGGCCGAAGGCGAGCTCCTCGAGGTGCTTTGTCAGCGGCCTCAGCAGCGCCATGTGCGACTCTTCCATCCTGCTACCCTTCAGGCTCAGGGATCGCAGCGTCTTGGGCAGGACGGGCAGCAGGGCCGTGATGTCGTCCTGCCCAAGCAGCTGCTGGCTGCGCGCGTCGGTAGCCACGCTCAGGTAGACCAGAGTGTGCCGGACCGCCGGGTGCTCCGCGAAGAACTTGATGACGTTGGGTGCCGTCAGCAGGGTGCACTTGGCAATGTTCAGGTGAGTGATCCGGGCGGTGGGGGGGATCGACCACAGAGCCTTGTCGGTGACCTTGGTCTGGGCGAGGTCGAGGTGCGTCAGGTTGACGAGGCGGGGCAGGATCGTCTCGAAGACCGATGACGGCAGGGTCAGACACTTGTGGAGCGACAGGCGGGTGATCGACAGGGTCTCGGGCCACTGCATGGCGACGAGGGAGGTGAAGGAAGCCCGGAAGGAGGGCGACGTGCAGCCGGCGAAGTCGAGGGCCTGCAGCCTGGGCAGGCCAGTGAAGAGCTTCTGGAGCACCTCGGAGCTCAGGTCGTCGTCGATGTGCTCCATGGCGAGGAACTCCTGCAGGTGGGGGGTGAGCTGGAGGCACTGGAGCAGGGTCTCGGAGGTCAGGTTCCGGGTCGTCTTGCGCTCGCTGGCCGTCTCGAAGAGGGTCGCGTTGTTGAAGTGGCTGAAGTCGAGTCGTCGGGTGATGGTGCCGAGGGCGGGGTGCTCGGTGGTGTTGGCGAGGAACTTGCGGAAGATCCTGGAGTGGGGGATGGTGATGTTCCTGTACAGGGCGTTCAGGGTAGCGCCGTGAATGGTCCTCGAGGTCAGCAGCAGAGACATCAGGTCGACGTTGCGGCGGGTGACGCCGTTCGGTGGGGGAACGTCGAGCACGAGAAGCTCAATGATCGAGCCTGAGACTTGTCAGCGACTGGAGGCAGTGGCAGTAAAAGGTAGAGAGGGGAGAGAAAACGTACCGAGCAGCTCGAGAGGCAGCCTCTCGATGGGGGCGCTGCCGAGACTGAACTTGTGCTTCCCCTTGGACGGCGCAGGCGGGGTGCTCCAGGCCATGTGCAGGGCCTGGAGGTCGCCGAAGCTGCGGCTGGCCGTCTTGCCCTTGACGTTGATCTGCTTCCATCCCTTGAAGTTGTTGGCGGGGAACCAGTTGCCGTGGAGCCTGCTGTTGGGCAGGGTGACGGGGGGAAGGAACTGGACTTCGGCCATGTCGTCGGCGGGGGGCGAGGGGGTGGGCGAGTCGTCGAGGATGGCGTTCTCGTGGGCGGTGGCGTAGGAGGAGACCTTGGAGGAGGTGAAGGTCTGCGCAGGACCGCAGCTGTCTTCGCGGATGGAAGAAAAGGAGGAACGTCCGTGCTGGTCCGGGGTCGAGGGACGGCGGAGCAACTCTGGGCGGTCGAGATCCATTTTGTATTTAGGTTGAGGCTTCTGCTGGAGGTGTTGAGGGTGGTGGCCTGTGGTGCCTGTGGCACCTGCGGAGGGGGCGTGGCTCTTGGAAGCCGACGCAGTGGTCATGCTGGGCTGGGGGGGGTGGCAGCCGGGGCGAGGTGACGATCGTGAGAGGGGAGGGGGGCTTGCTGTCAAGAGAAAGGAAGCTTTTTGCTATTCGCCCGAGAGGGCCGACCTTTTAGGTAAGAGGAAGAGGATGTGCTGCGGGGAAGGATATTTGTTGGTGTCAAGGGAATCCAGAGGGCTCGGATGGCGAGAAGAGTTCTCTGGGTCTGGGCGTGCCGTGGCCGTGGCCGTGACCGTGACACGAGGTTCGAAGGGGGGAGGTGGTGGAGGATTGATGCAAGTGGTAAGTGGAAGGTCGGTTCAGAAACGTGCTTGACGCAATCGCTGAGGTGATGAGTGCGGGAGGCGAGAGGCGGACTAAGTAGTAGTCGAGAAGCAGGTGGTAGGTACCCAGGCAGCCAAGCAAGACAGGTGACAGGTACCTGGAGAGCTTGGAGGAATGCAGGAAGAGGAAAGGCCCCGAGTGTCCCAAACAAGTCACAGACAGGGCGGGTTGGAAAGCTCGACCGGGGATGGGATCGGATGGATGGGTTGGGCAGGATGAGCAGAATGAATGGGGAGAGGAAGAGGAGCAGGAGCAGGTCTTGAAAGGCTTGAACGTTTTGCTTGGATTATCTGGTACGAAAAGGCACGACGAAGTCGCCTCACGTCGGCCGTCAGTTGATCGGGATCCAGGGACCGGTGCGGTGACTGGATCGTAGCGGACCCGCAGCCCTGTGCGCATGGAGGAGCGGAGCCTGTGCGAAGGGGGGAGTTCTTGGCCCCATGGGCCCCATGGCACAGAGGGCAGCTGCGGCCCGCAGATTAATATAGCAGGAATTGGCCGGCGCTGGCGTCGCTGGAGTTTCTCTTTGGCAAAAATTGGGTAATGGAAACCAAGGGATGGCCACTCGACCACAGTCACCATGGTCACATGAGCCGCTGGGCCTTGACTCCGGCCCATCGAGATGACCAGGCCCTTCTCTCTCTCTTTTCCTGTTGGACCGGCCCAGCTCGAGTGCGGTTTGCCGGTCTCACCACACCGGGCAACGATGGCGACACGACGAGGCGGCCAGTGCAGCCGGGGTGGTGGTGTTGGGTCGTGTAATGGAAATTGATGCTTCAATGGGGGTTGGATGGCATTTCGCAGACCGACGTGCTGTGGCACGCAAATGGGGGGGACGGATGGGCGAGCGCATACGGAGCCATGGCATCATTGCTGTCAGAATGGCACAGTGCCGTCACCAGCGGCGCCACAGGGGGAGCAGCAGGGCACCAGGACAGCAGGTAAAGGCAGCCCAGGCCAGGAACGGCCACCTCACCACCTCACCTCACCTCACCCACGCCTCACATCACATCACATCCACCGCATCATGGAATCGAGTCCAAGCTCAGGGCGGCCGTCGCCAGACACGTCTGCCTCCCTGCCTCGTAACTCCGCGAAACTCGGACATCACATCGACTCCATGTCTCTCCGTGGTCGGACGACCCCAGCCGACCACGGCACTTGCTCAGGGCGTCCTTGCACAACAAGCAACGTACGCGCCAGATGGAGGGCGATTGTGCATCCCGACCGGAAGACGATGGGAAGGCAGACGAGGCGACTTGCCCGACACGGCACAGCGCGTGCGTGTTGGTTGATCATGTGAGGCGAAGAGGTGGTGTTTCGAAAACGTAATTGATGCAGGCTACGACTAATGGAAACTGAAGGGCTCGAGTGCTCAGGTGCGGAGGTGCTGGAGGTGCCCATGTGCCCGCTCGAGCTGTAGCTCCGTGCGACGGGCGAGTCTCTGCCTGATGATGGTGATCATGATGATGATGATGCCCAAGGTATGGGTGCGTCGTGGTTGGTGTCGCCCGGTCGGCAATCGTCCACCGCGGATGTTGGCGATGGCCACCGGCCGCCATACTCTGTCGGCCGTCTCGCGACGGCGACGGATGGTTGCGGCGCTGAGGTCGATCGCCGAGCAGCACCTGCACCTGCGCCAGCACCAGCACCACCTGATCGACTGCCAGGGCGGCCCACCCTACTAGCATCTCTCCTTCGCCTGAGGGGCCCTTACTCGAGCCCAGAGCTCTCTGACTAACACCGACTCCCCGCTAAGCCTTCAACGACTCGCTCCCTGTGCGAAAAGGCCGCCCATCTCCGATCCACAGCCCTCCTAGCGGGACGCCCTCGTGGCCAAGCAGCAAGGGGACTACCTTCTTCTATTGTGGGGAAAAGAAACTGCAGAACGCAGGAAGAAAAAAAAAGTCAGCACGCAGAAAAATGTCCCCTGTCGTTTTCATCCATCTTTCCCAATGGGCACTCAACACCAAGAACGAAAAGTCTGATGAACCGAGGCCAACCGCCCAGCACCGTTCAAGCTTCCCCCCCTCATCCCCCTTCTAGCACCGATTCGGCCTCGCGCCCAGCCAGCCGGAAGACGACACACAATCGCTGCTGCAGGTGCTCCAGCCTACCGTTCCATCACCGTCCTCCCCATCCCCCTCGGACCCAATGGCCGTGCCTTCTCTTCCCCAGCCGGACCAGCTCCCGCCCGCCAGCTGTGGCACGATGCGAAGCGAGCAGCCAGAAGGGCCCAGCTGCACTAGTACCTACCTGCCCGCCGGAGATGCTGCTGCCCGCATCTGCCGCCCGGCGTTCGCACCAATTACCCCAGGAAATGATCCGTTCACGCCTCCCCTGGTCTCCCACCCCGCCCCGCCCGCACACCCCCCTGACCCCTTCCGCTTCTTTCCCTCTTCACTCTGTTGCCTCGCCTTTCTGTTTCTCCTCCTCCTGCCCTACCGAAGGTGGCCCAAGGGACATACGCCGGCACCCCCGCCCCAGAACGTCATGGCCCTAACCCACCCCCTGTTCGCCGCCCGAGTCTGGAACCTGTGAGATTGGCTTTGCTGAGCCCCATCTGAAAGATGCAGGTCTCGCTGCTTTAGCCTGAGCCGAGACTGGGCAACACCAAGCCGCCCTCGTAGCTTGGTTTGCATAACTCAGCCACAGATGCACAAGGCCTCACCGTAAACCGTCAAGTGCACCGTAACAGACAGTAGGGACATGATCGTACCAGAGACGGAAGCACAAACGCGGCGCCCGTTTCCTCAACAGCATCCTGTTGCGACCCCCTGCGGAGTCAAAGACATGGTACCTGGTCTTCACCGAGTGGTTCATTGGCACTTGCTCATTCAACACTGCCCAAACAACCTGTCCAAGCTAGAGTCTCTCATG
Organism: Verticillium isaacii; assembly: GCA_002851775.1. NCBI lineage: Eukaryota > Fungi > Ascomycota > Sordariomycetes > Glomerellales > Plectosphaerellaceae > Verticillium > Verticillium isaacii. The sequence goes on along the minus strand of NMXN01000006.1, from coordinate 1,735,608 downwards.
ATTGAGGACTCGGGTTCTAGCATTGTGGGTTGCGTTGCTACCTGTGGTTATTTCCAATGGTGTTTTGTAAACTAAGAGGATGCAAGTTTGCCTAGGAGAAGACAATTTCTATTGAGCCGGGTTAGGGTTTTTTTATTGGTTGTTGAAGAGCCTATCTTGAGATGTAAGGTTCCGAGGACGCCTTCTGGATAGACTGCCTGCTTGAGATGGATTCAAGACCTGATTGACCTTATCTTTAGTGCATCCTGGTAATGTCGATTGCAGTATTCGTATTCAAACCTAGGAGGAACTTTCTCAATATTGGTAAACAAAGAAAGTGTAGGTTGAAGTGAAAAGTTTAAAGGAGCGGTCGGTCTTGTTGCTTCTCTGGTGTTGAATCTCCTCCTTACCCCTGTATGGTACTGTTGTCACATCAAGTCAGACACAGCCTTTATATCAGCTTACCCCAAGACAAATGGCTGTAATGTTAGACGCCGGCATTGGGACTGCATAAACCTTTTCATCTACTACTCCACAAGCCATATTTCGAAGATGTTTTCAGATGGTTATAGACGGAGATGTTTACCCCCATAAGCTCAGCTCCCCTTGATGAGAGCGACCAAGGCCGACAACTGGTCCTGGCCCTGGGCTGCCAGTGTCACGACAGCCCGGACGACGGAGAAAATACCAAGCAAGGCACCAAGCCTGGGGCAGCGTTCTTCAAACCAGCCCAGTGTATCTTCCAGCATGACGTATCAAACGGCATCGACCACGGCCTTCAACCCGTCCAAATCATGTTACTCATGACGAGGTTAGTGGCACAGACAATACTCAAAAGTGCTGAGAAGTTACTGGGCTTGCCGCTCGGATCCGAAAGGGACTCGGGCTTCACCGAGATGAAGGCGCGCTTGGATGACACCAGATAGCCGTCGTGATAGCGGTCTTTGACGCTTCCTTGGATGCTAAAGTATGAGGGCAACTTTGGCATTCACTCGGGCAAGGTATGGCTTCGGAATTCGCCCGGTCCATGGAACGATTTGCTTATATAACCCACAAATCTTGGACACCTGCCGTGCATCTTTCTCCTTTCGAGTCGTTCCGTCTTCTTAAGAAATAAACCTCCTGGCCGCTTCATTATGTCCAGGCCTGCCACTTGCCTCAAAAACGCAGCCCATCCACTCACCTAGATAGAGGCAGTGCCAAAACACGATAGCAGACCACAGCTCCGGCTTCGCGGACGAACGGCCTTTTCCCCTGAGAAACAAGCTTGGTATGGCGGCGCTTTGTGCCGAATTATTGCGTTGGGTCGTTCCACGTGGTTGACATTGCCCTTGGGCTCTTCATTTGGTGGCAACGGAACGAGAGGCACGCACTCAATCGGTTCAAGGCACGATGCTCACTCTTAAAGATTTGACACAGGAAGTGGACAGAGCTGGGAGGCCCTAAGCGAAGTTCGAGTTCATATCCTGACTTCACCATGCCTGAAGACCGAAATGAGCCACAAGTCAGTCCCTGGTTGCCTCAGATTCGGGGCTTCTCCATTTATCTTTTGTCGCAGTCTAGTAATAATGTACCCCCGCCAGGTCTGATTTTGCTCTTGGGGGCTGTGAGGCGAGGTGACATTGCAATCTGCCTAGTGGCCCGCGCCGTCGCGCCCACTGCGCCGTGACGACCCATCCCGCCGTGAGTCTGCCCTGGACTTGACAGCCTCATCCTAGTCGAGTCGGCACAACTAATCGTTGAGCTTACCGGCGATCTGGCAGATGTCGCGCGGCTGATTGGTCCCACGCGGTCTGCCCTACACGGGGGAGGGCTGCCAAGGGTTCAGCTGGCAGGGGTCCTCCGACTCTCCTCCATCACCATGCGCGTGATGGTTGGGCTCTGTAAGCCATCAACCCGCCACTTGATTCCACGGGCGTTCCGACCCTCTGCCACTATTGGCTTGCTCTCGCTACCTGGGCGTTCACAATGTACCGTGTGCTGTATCGGGCCAGCGCCGGCCATGGAGCAACCTCTTTCCATGACCGCCACGGCAGATCTTCTCCCCTCTTCTCTCTCTCCTGTTCCTCCAACTCCTCCTCAGCAGCAGTGACATCGTGACACCGTTGTTCCTGTCGCCAGCGGACCGTGCGGCTCTTCGCCCAACATCAAGTCTTTCTCCAGCGTTATTGCCAACATGGCTCGCATACAACTCCTCTCATTTTTGTCTCTGGCCTTTGGTAGCGCGCTTGCCGCCGCCGCGGACGATACGCAGATCACCGACCTCCCGCTCTTTTCTCTTCTGGTATGCCGGAGACAGGTGGCGCGCGAGAACCACTCGTACACTAACATAAACCAGGCACCATGCGCTCAATCCGCCCTCTCCTACCCTATCATGTACCAGACCCGGTCTTGCGGAGAGAACAACAACCTGCAGTCCTGCATCTGCACGAAGGACAACAATAAGGGTGCCATTTGGACGTCGATATCCAGGTCTCTCTCGTACAGCTGTGAATCGACTGCAACCGACGATTTCTCCAGCGCCAGCATCGTGTATGATGCCTACTGCGACCCTGACAAGTCTTTCGCTCTCCCGACCCCAACAACAAACCTCATCACAGCCCTCGTGACCGATGTTCCGCAGTTTTTCAACCTGGCAAAATGCGCCCAGAGTGGTCTGTCGTATGCCGCTGTTAGCGCCATGGTAAGCTGAGATAAAAGAACCTTGGCAGGAGGACATTCAATTGACCATGAGTACCTAGTCGAGCCTCTGCCCGTCCCCCGTTTCTTTGTATGCCGATTGCATGTGCACGCGCAACGGCCGCAGCAACAGCGCCAGTGTCCAAAAGGTCATCAGATCGGGCGTCAGCCGGTCATGCGAGAACAACGAGGACATCACGTCGGCGCAGGACTTCTTCTCCGCCTACTGCAACATGGTCAACGGCACCACGGATCTGCCTATGCCCTCGAACCCTCCCGGGGACATGTCGTACTACATCACCGCCCTCGACCAGTTCAGTTCGCTTGCCCCTTGCGCACAATCCGCCCTTTCGAGGGCCGTCGACTATCAGACCAACACCAGGTGCCCCGAGGGACCCCAGGCCCTGGCCTCGTGCGTGTGCATCAAATCAGGCAGGTACGGCACCGTGTCGTCTCTTCTGACTTCGTCCGTCAAGACCTACTGCGAGTCCACGGCGCTGGAGGACGTCACGTCTGCTGTTGCGGTTTTGGAATATTACTGTCAAGCTGCGAGCGGCGAGGCGACTGCTACCGTGGCTGAATCAAGTGAGCCCCGTCTGCCCGAAATGCGAGGAGAGAGAGAGACTAACGTGCCCCAGTCGAGCAAACGTATCCAGCTGCAATCACCGGAACAGGTAGCGGAGACTCTGCGCCTACACCAAAGAATACTGGGGATGCCAACGGTGGTGAAGATGGGAATGGGGATGGAGATGACGCTATGGGTGACAGCTCAAACTCGAACGATTCCTCGGGCGGTGGCGGCACGTCCGTCGGTGCCATCGCCGGCGGCGTAGCTGCTGGTGCAGGAATCGTCCTCATCGCCGGCCTCATCGCTTGGCTCATCATCCGTCGCAGGAAGAAGGCTGCCGCCGCCGCCACCACCGCCGCCGGCGAGGCCAACATAGTCGTCCATGACCCATCTGGCGCTGGCAGTCCCCCCCCAGTAGCTGGAAAGCCTGAGTTGGGTGGTGTCGCAATGCTGCGTCCCCAGCACAGCCCGAGCCCGAGCACCTATAAAGACGGCACCGTCCGAACCGACTCCGTCTCCCCGGTATCACCATACGGACGTGCCCCGTCGCACACGACGGCCGAACTTCACGGGCAGGCTGGGTTCCCGATGCCCGAAATGCCAGCATCGCAGCAAGCACCTCCCGCCGAAATGCACGCTCCGCAGCAATGGGGTCAGGGTTACCCGCCCCCCACTGGTCAGCAGTACGGCCAGTCGCTGCCTCCGCCGCAGGAGCTGCAGGGTCACCAGCCTCAGCATCCAGGGAACGGACCACCTGGGCCGGAGGCGAACGGGATGGGATGGCAGTCGGGGCCGTACTCTGATTTTGGTCCTGGCCAGGGCAGGTAGCCGGCACGGTGAAGAGAGCGATGGGAAGATCGCATCGTCATCATACATAAGTGGGCGAGCCGTTGTAAGAGATGATACCAAGTAATATACTTTGCCGTTTACACTGAAGAGCAAATAGTCATAATCTAGGTAATCATTACCATGTGATACAAGTGCGAAGTAAGCTGAGGGGCACTTTCACGTTCGGTTCGCTGAAGCTCCAAGTTCATGTGAGCACTCCCAGGTGGAAGAATAGGGGCAATTTGAGCCACGGAATTCTCACCTCACGATCCAGTCTTTGGTGGTAGCCACCCAGCACGCAGCCACGCCTCTAGTGAGATGCAAGTATCGGGAAACAACATCCATCTCGTCAAGATCAGGTGACCTCGTGACAGTCTGGCGGTGAGCATGACGCCACACAAGCGTGCCTCTGGCTGGATATCGCGCCGTTTCCCCGCATCTCAACAACGCGCCCACCACTCTCAGGGGCGATCGGCCAAACTCTGGTGTTTAGTGATCTCCCCGGTCGGTGGCGGCCATTCAGCACAATGTGCTACACAATGGTGCCAGGCAGCAGCAGCGTGGCTCGAAGTTTGATGTTAAACTTGTGGTTGGTGTCACTCGGATGGAGGGAGGACGGCGAAGATTGAGCTGTCAGCCGGTCGAATCATCATTCCATCTCCGTCAGCAGCAGATGTGTCTCAAGAATAAAGGCCTTGATGATATCCCCGTTTCCAAGTCGGGATCAATCGATCAAACACGAGACACAATCTCTCCCACAATTTTTCACCATGGTCGGAAAGGTATGACCACTCGACCTCCCCCCCCCCCTCTTCTCCCTTCTCACCCGCCCAGATCGTCCAACAGACCGAATGGCTCGAGGCCCGCAAGGCCCTCCTCCAAAAGGAGAAAGAACTCGTCCACGCCAGCGATGCCCTCGCTCGCGAGCGCCAGGACCTCCCCATCGTCAAGCTCGACAAGTCGTACACCTTCGAAGGCCCTGACGGCCGCCGCGTCTCCCTCGCCGACCTCTTCGACGGCCGCGACCAGCTCATCGTGTACCACTACATGTTCGCCCCCGAGGAGGCCAAGGGCTGCCACGGCTGCCGCTTCACGGGCGAGCACATGCCGACCGACTTTTATCTGCACCAGCGCAACACGTCGCTGGCCGTCGTCTCGCGCGCGCCCTTCGCCAAGCTCGACGCCTTCAGGCGGTCCATGGGGTGGACGTTTCCGTGGTACTCGAGCGGCGGGTCCGACTTCAACTACGACTTCCACGTCACCCTGGACAAGGCGGTGTGCCCCGTCGAGTACAACTACATGACCGAGGAGGAGCTGGCCGCCAAGGGGCTCGAGTACCATGCCAGCGGGGACCAGCCGGGCTGGAGCGTCTTCCTGAGGCGGGACGGGGCGATCTACCACACGTACTCGACGTTTTCGAGGGGGGGCGACAAATTCCTGGGCACGCTGCAGTTGCTGGACATGACGCCTCTGGGGAGGCAGGACACGGCCGCCGGGCCTGCGGGTTTCAAGCTGCGGAACGAGGATGATTAGAGTGCTGCTGGGACGCGAGGAGGTCGGGTCTCTAGGTTCCCATGCTGAGTTTGGTGTCCTCTTTTTCATCATTGAGTTGTTCCTCGTGTTAATCAATGTACGTTTCTTATAAGAAGGTTATAAATTCTTTGGCTCCATCACAGATAGGTCATCGTTTCTTGGTGTAATATTAAATTAAGGTACGAAGTAGCTCTCCCAGAGCGGGCCAGTTCATCTTATTTATTAACGCTCGCTTAACTTTTAAACCAGAATGTACAGGCCGGCAGCGACCAGGCCGGCGACAGCAGACAGGCGCGAGGCCGAGAGATGGCCGGCAGCGGCGGTGACATGGTCGGTGGGCAGGGTGACGGGGCCCGTGCCGGTCGCGGGCATGGTGCCGTTGGCATGGCCAGTCGGGATGCCAGTGCCGCGGAGGAAGTAGCATCCATCGATGAGGACGCACTCCTGGCCCTCGGGGTACTGATGGGCGGGGTTGCAGCTGTAGTCACCCGCGGGGCTGGTCGAGCCAGGGGCCGGGCAGCTGGTGCCCGTGGGCTGAGGGGCCGCCGAGTGGGCGTCCTTCTCGTGAAGGATATAGCACCCGTCGATGAGGACACACTCCTGGCCCTCGGGGTACTGGTGGGCAGGGTTGCAGCTGTAGCCACCCGCCGCGTTGGTCGAGCCAGGGGCGGCGCAGCTGGTGGTCNTGAAGGATATAGCACCCGTCGATGAGGACACACTCCTGGCCCTCGGGGTACTGGTGGGCAGGGTTGCAGCTGTAGCCACCCGCCGCGTTGGTCGAGCCAGGGGCGGCGCAGCTGGTGGTCGAGGGCTGAGGGGCGCCCTTCTCGCGGAGGACATAGCACCCATCGACGAGGGCGCACTCCTGGCCCTCGGGGTACTGGTGGGCGGGGTTGCAGCTGTAGTCGCCGGTGCTGCTTCTTGAGCCGGGAGCCGGGCAGCCTGTGGCGGTAGGCTCCGGGGGCGGCGCGGAGGAGTTCTGCACGGCGCGGAGGAAGTAGCAGCCATCGACGAGGACGCACTCTTGTCCCTCAGGGTACTGGTGGGCGGGGTTGCAGCTGTAGTCACCCGCAGCGCTGGTTGAGCCCGGGGCAGGGCAGTCAGCGCCCTGGGCCGAGACGGCGCCCAGGGTGGCCAGGGTGGTGAGGACGACGAAGGACTTCATGTTGAAGGAGAGGTAGTTGATGTAGAGCGGTGATTACACGAAGAGATATTGAGGCCTAGGGGGTAATACAGACGGTTTCAAGGTAAACACCGGGGAGCGTCAGTACTTATAGGCAGATACCAAGTTGCAGTGGTTGCTGGGTGCTCATAGTGTGTAGTGTGCCGCATGCGTGAGCATGCTGCCCGATGGCTTCATGCCTCGGTGGTAGCGTAGGGGATACGAGATCGATTCCCTAGTGTGAGGGAGCCATAGTAGTACGTCGCACTAAGTGAGCCCGGCACGGATAGCTTAATGTGGATGTACGGAATGCTGGATGTCCCACCGCAGATTATGACACGCGAACCGCATAGGCTATGGACAATCGACGGTCCCTGCCGGTATGTTGTTGGTGTAGCTACCATGCTCCTCTCACTTCACAAGCAGTTGCTGGAGTCTCATCTGATGTTGCAAGACACGGCAAGGGTGACGAATTGGCTCCAAAGGAGCTATGATGGCGGTCGTGCTACGGTTAGCAATACACGAACGCATACCCATTCGGCTAAGAAACCAAACTGATACGTATCACTTCTCTTCATTAGGACTTATCCACCTACGTCGTGTGATACTCTAAGCCAAATACTCCTACGGGGGTATAACCGGTGACAGTACGCTAAGAAAGGCGATGTGTTCGTGTTCACGAAGGGCCGTGACGGGATCGACGCCGAGGCAAGGGCACGGTCGAAGTCACCTCGAGCTGCCGCTCACGAACACGAAGTCGTTGGGTTCAGATCGGCGCGTATTGGTTGTCTTGAGGGCCGTTCGGTGCGATCGCTCAGTACCTGAAAATAGTGGGCTTCGGCTTCGGCACAGCGGGAGCCAAGACTGGAAAGCTGGGGGACGATCCCTAGTTCCATCAGCTTCCCCCTGGTTACGACGGCATTCTTCGACGTCATGCTTTGCTCGTTGCGGCGCACCGGCGTCTTTGGCACCACAGAATCGAAATCATCAGGAATGCGACAGAGGTCCGCAAGAGATTTCCCGCGTTCCCCACGCGCGGTTATCGACAAGTCATCGTAGGGTGATGCATGCGCTAGGCTGGGTGAGAAACTCGGAAGTCGCCCACGCCCTCTCGCCTCTACCCATTTCCCAGCTCCCAGCTCCCAACTCTCAGCTCCTCTCTCGTATTAGACGTCGCGCTCGTTCAGTTCCATGTTGTCGTCGTATTGCCGATGTTGTCACTCTTGTCAATGAAACGCCGCACCAACGGCGTATGCAGAAAATGAGTGGTCGAATAACCGGCCTGACTGATAGCCCCCAGGCTTTCCCTCATGTGCATTTCCATCGCTCGCATCGGTGTCGCGGAACAAGACGGTCAAGGTCTAATACTATACGGTATTTCGTAGGGGGTTTAGAGGGTCACCCTAGGCCAATCCAGACTGGCGTCACAATCAGCTGAGGAAGGCGTTAGCCACGCCACTCGGCGCTGGCCACCGTTTCCAAGCAACCGTTTGAACATTCGTCTGTTGTGCAGAGCGTGCATAAAATCGCATTGGCGGAGGCGTGGCTGAGCTTGAACTCAGCTACCCCGGAGCAAGAGCGGCGAGGACGCTAATCCGCCAGGTCCAGCGCCATGGGTAAAACCGAGAAACCCCAACTGACGAACACCGCCTCCGATGCCAAATGACCTCCTCCGCTCCGCCCACGATGCATCTCACATGACACCCCTCCCCGCCCCCTGATACCGGGAGCCGCGGCCTCAACATTTCCCCCCGAACAAGCCAGGTGTCCAAGTCACGCGGATAGCACGAAGCGAGACAAAGGAAAGCAGAGGCAACGGTAAGCACGATGATGCGTCCCTTTTATTTGCAGTGGTCTCGCATACACATACAGACCCATACTCCCGTCTCAACCCCGAGGCGTGAAAGCATTGGCCCGCCCGCATCCCTTCGCTGCCCGCTGGCTGACCGACCGAACCATCCCATTTGGGTTCATGTCAAGTCCCGCCTCACCTTAAAACGCCTGGTATTTGATATGTGATGAGGCTCTCCTGCTGAGCCGAGAGTCCTCCCAACGCCCGAAGGATAAAACACAAAAACGATGCACCGTGGACGGGAAGCCGTCATGTATGACGATGATGCCGCTGCTCCTGCTGCTGCATGTTGTTGAGGGGGAACCAGATGAGGCTCATCGATCTCTCCTTGAAGTACACCCGAGTCGCAGGCTCTACCTGCCGTTGACCTTCTTGCCTGCCGCCGTCAGGCGCTTCTTGCACGGCTCGCAGAACCATTTCGCTGCCACACATGTCAGCAGCTTCGTCATCGATAGACACGCCTAGACACGCCATCCGCCCTGGAGCAGAATGCACAAGCCAGGGGACCAGGGGGGGGGGGAGACTCACCATTTCCCTTCGGCGCCACCTTGAGACCAACACACTCGAGATGGAACCACTCGCGCTCGCACGTGTCGGCATCGCACGCCACCATCTCGCCGTAGCTGACGCTGTTGCAGTAGCAGTACCGCGGCTCGTCCGCGTCAATGTCGCCCTCCTCCTCCTCCCCCGGCACGCCTCCGGTCTTGGCGTCCTCGTCGGCCACCCGCGCCAGCTGCGCCGCCTGCACCACCGTCGACGATGCACTCTTCTTCCGCTTGCTCGCATCCTTGCCGTCCGCGTTGCGGGCCGTGCGGGATCGCACCGCGTCTGGGAAGTTGGGCAGTGCCGGCGTCGACGGCTTGCTCGCCCGACCGCTCTTCGTCACGGTGGCTGCGTTGGCCGTCTGTGGCACGGGCTCGCTCTTTCTCTCCAGCTCCTCTTGCTTCGGCGCTGCTGGCAGCTCCTTCTTGCTGGTCGCCGGTGTGCTCGCGACCGACAGCGCTTCGACAGGTTCCGCGTCCTTCATCACAGTATCGGGCTTGGCTGGGGCAGCGATTTCTTTTGTCGGTTTAGGTTCGACCCCCGGCCGCGGCCAGTTGGTTGTCGGAGGAAGATCTGGCGTGCCTGGTGCCACCCCATTCGGCTTGTTCGAGGCAGAAGACGACGGCCTGAGCTTATTGATGTCCGCCGCCGACTGTATCGAGTTCTGTCTCGCCCGAGCGGCAGTCGGAGCCTTCGCAGGCAGGGGCGCCGGCGAGCCGCGCGGTAGTTTCGCATCAGGGAAGGCCCCGATAACCGGCGACGATGTAGCTGACGTAGGGTTGCCCGTGACGCCGTTTCTACTGTTGAAAAGCCAAACGTCAGCATGCGAAAATGCAATCTAGGGTAGACAGAACCAGGCTGGACTAACCTCTTCTTCGCTTGCCCGCTACCACTCGGCAGTGCCTTCCTCTTCTTAGGTCCATCAGGAGCTGGAGTACCCCTCGGGCTCGACGTCTTCGTCTTGGGCGCATCGGCCCCAAACACGCCGGCCATGGCCTTTTCCGCCGGCGCATTCGCGTTCGCCGTCTTCTCGACCTTCCGCCGTTTGGGCTGAGGCGCGGTGCCATTGGTGGCGCCATTAGCTGAGATGCCGAGGCCCAAACTGGAGGCAGCTTCGGCTGCAGTCTTGCGCGCCTTGGCGCCCTTTTTCGTAGTTTCTGGCTTGACGCGACCTTCGTTGTCGTCTAGGTCCATCTCGTGATTCTGTGCCTTGAGGTTCTTCTTCGCCTGAACGGCCTGCTTCCTCGCGTCGCTGCGGGCCGCGGCCTCGTCCGCCAACGCTTGAGCCGCAGCGGAGATGGCGGCGGCGCCCTCGCGCCTCGACCGCTCCGCGTGGGCTGCCTTGTTGCCAGCCCGGTTCTCGGGATACGCCCAGTGCGTGGTACTGCCCCATTTCGCCTCGTCGCTGAACTCGTTCTCGACGTGCGGCCAGACCTCGTCAATGCGAGCGAGCTGCTTCTGCAGGGCGTCGTTGGCGGTCGAGATCACATGGTTCTTCTCCTCCAGCGACCCCAGCATCTCTTGTATTTTGATGGCGACTTGCTGGTACAGCTGTCGTCGAGGGTCGCCGTTGGGGCCGGAACCGGAGGGCGCGTGCGAGTCGGCGACGGAGGGGGCAGTCGGCAGGTGTGTGCTGGGCGCCATTCCGCCCGAGCTGTTCTGCGCGCTCATGGGCACAGATGCCGGCGCGTGAGCGACGGAAGTCTCGTTGAGAAGTTGGGGCTGCGCGGCGACGGGCGCCATCGCCGCGTCGACCAGCTCGAAGAGAGTCTCCTCCGGGGCGAAGATCTTGGCGTCGACCTCCTTCAGGAGTGTAAAGTGCCGAACGAGCTCCTTCGGGAGGGCAGTAATCGCATCGGCAAAGTGTGTAACGGCAGGGAAGATATCGATGGGCTGGTCGGGCGTGGAAGCTCCAGCTTCTCGTCCACCGATCGACCCTCGCAGGTTTGACACGCGCGGTGGGTTGGTTCGAGTCTGTCGGACAGGTTGAGATCGCCGGCTCGACGGCCCGTCAACTGACGGCGGCTTCGCTGACTTCATGGTCGGGCCAGATCAGGTGTTGTCGGGGTTCGTGATTGCAATATTGAGAGAGAGGTGGGCGGAATAGCAGAAGGGTGGGCGAAAGTGCAGAGAGGCGGGCGAAAGATGCAGGAGTGACGACTTGGGTACCTTCGGTGCTGGGGGTAGTCGCCCACAACACGGGCAGCTGGCGCCGCAATTGGGTTAGTCAGCATGTGCGCTCCTAGGTACTCAGGGCCGTGTCCGCGCTCAGTGTGACGGGCTGCTGCGGTCTCTGGCAGATGTATTCAACCCCTCATTCCATGAATAGAATTCCGCCATTGCATGATCTATTCCTCTTCATCTTGAGTTGAGTACATCGGTGATGCCATGCAGAGCACGGCCTGAGCTCTCGTGTGGAGAAGCATGGTCGATGTGAATTGATGACATGCCGACTGTTCCCAAGTTACTGCAAGGAAGTCAAGTCGCCCCCTGACCCATTCATTCAATCCGCCATCTCTTCCTTATAACAGTGACCTTGGATCGACGACTCCAACTGGCAAGCGCAAGTGGCAGATAGTGTCGCCATAACCATTGATAACGCCTGGTATTAGCTCGTTCTCGATCCGTAAGTGGTGGGACAGAGAGACAACCTTCTTCCACGATTGAACCACATCATGACTGAGCTCAAAGTTCGATGTTCCACGCCATGCGAAGGTAGCTTGCAAACGTGCCCTCTGCCTTCGATAGATAACCGCACATGCTTCTCCAGGTAGACTGTTCCATTATATCATTCTTTCAAGCTGCGGCATCTTCAGCGCAACTACGCTTGCGTCGCGTAAGAAGGAGGAAATAGCCTTGTGGGAAGCGTTTTGGCTGAGGGTCGATGATGTAAGTGTTAACGATTGAAGGTAATCCCGCATGTGCGCCGACTGACAGGAGTCAAAAACTGCTGGCCGTCATTTATGAGTGAAACTGAAAGATGTTTAAGACTACGACTTCTGAACAAAACCTCTAGTGCTGGTGGCAGAAACCGACGTCGAAGCTCTTGACGTATGATGAGCCCAGTTACTGCGTAGACCTCCGGGAGAGTTTAGGGGAAATTAAGGCAGATGAAAGAGAAGAAGAGGTCGCGATAAACCTGCCTTAGGGGGTGCTTCAACCTGTTGGCCATCAATCCAGCCGTGATTTGGGTCATGCCGTCTGGCGACATGCTTTTACTGCTGCTCAGAACCTCCATCGCTCTGATACTCAATTCCAAGACGGTGGTTTTTAAGCCAGTGCTCCGAGTCGCTAGGTGAGAAGGCGTTGAGCTCTAAATAAGCTCTCTGTGGTGTTCTAGATGCTCAGGATGGAGAATAGCGTTAGTGTCGCAGCTCTGACAATAGCACTATGCTTTGATTGGAAGGACTTCGACTCGGGCCATTGACAAGATCGACAGCTGTAGCGTCGAAGCTCGATATTCATTCATTTGGATCAAACAAGTTTTCTTTGTCGAATGACCGCGCGATCTAGTTACTCGAAGCATGAAACCTGTAACTTGAGTCAGCTGAAGTTCTTTGCTTCAATATAGGCTTGCCATTCTTTACAAACCGCCGTCCAAAAACCTGTCCACCCATGATGCTTCTGGCGCGAAATTTGCTCCAGAACCATCAAGCAAATTTCCAGCGGCAATAAGGTCCAGGCGAATTCAGTTGCTCTTGCTTATTTGGCGCTCCGAAGGGCCCGTTTGCATGAGGTGGTACCACCGTGTGTGTTGGCTATGTCGCGAGGAAGCCTTGGTGGTTGGTGGCGGCAAGGGGTAGAGCTTCGCGTCAGATGCCTGTGAAGTATTTCTCGTCAGAGACAGGGATAGGAGTTGAAGTTTGGTCGTTGCAAGATGCGAGATTAGAACAGATGCTCATGCCAGACTACTGCTGTTGAGCAGTGGAGGCAGGTCGATCGATATTGAAAGGCGGCAACTTCGACGAAGAGATTGACGTCTCCAAGGGTTCCGTTTTGTAGCTGACCCCGAATTTGAGCTCGGCGCTTTCCGTAACTACCGCATGAGGCACCTCAGTAGCTTTGTACCTACTTGAGCTGGATGTTGTTCTGAATGCATCTCCCTTCACTTTGGGTGCACCCAAGTTTAGCCTGGTGATGCCTTGATCACGTTGTTTGGCTGCAGTGATATTCCTGGCCGTGGTTCACAAGTTCAACTAATCCGTGGCCTGAGAGCTGTGTGTAATGGACTCCCGCTGGTTCACCGTAAGGTGTAAAATCATGATGTGAAAGCACGTTATGCTGGACCCCTCTATGCCGAAGAAGATCTTGGACCCTGGCGGTCACTGGTTCATTGCCCAGGACCATAAGCGTGACCTAGCACAAGCCACATTCCTTACCGCAACTGATGGGCTACTGAGTGTTGTTGTTGGCGTCGTATTGAGTTTAAGGAGGAGTGAATATCGGAAGTCTGACCATAGGATGATGTGATGGGAGCGTAGAGCGACTTACATCGTGATGGAGCGAGCCTTTGCCACCGATGTAAATATTATTCAACAGTCATAAGAAGCTCCATCATGGCATGAATGAGGAAGTGTCATGTGGCACCAGCTGCGAAATGGTAAGAGATAATCCCGGACAATAAGGGTAGGTAAAATTCGATATTTGGCCTTGCCGACAGCAGTCATGATAGCGGTGCCAAAAGAAATCAAAGAAATTGATGCTGCCGTGGTATCTTCCGCCCCAACGTCTAATACTAAATATAAATCAAGCTCAACCTCCATCGTCCAACCAAGCGCCAGGCCGGGTCTTGCATTGGAGCGTGAAGCCTCGAATCAAGAAATGCCCACCAAATCGCGCCAAGATCTACGACCTACGTGGCCTTCACCGCTTTCCGAGCCCTCTTCTTCTCAGGCCGCTCCTCCCTGTCCATTTGCTTTTGCCGCCACTGCCATTCCAGTAGCACGGGAATCCAGTGCTGCAGGTCGAACTCGGGCCACAGGCAATTGAGGAAGAAGATTTGCGTGTCCTGGTGAGCTTGCCATAGCATGAAGTCACTCAATCTCTCGACACCACTAGTACGGACAAAAATGTCCAGGGGAGGGTCTCCAGCTGTGTACATGTGGTTGTTGAGTGTCTCGGCCGTGATGGTCTCAGGATTTTTGAGCGTAGTTTGACCGGACTCCAGACGCGTTGTGTGCGGAGGTGAAGGCGACCCGGGGGGTAGGGTCGCAGATGACGCCGTATCGTCATCGGCGATGGATCGAGAAGACGGCGTTGGTGATAACGGAACCGGGGAAATGTCGTGCACAGCAGACCAAGAGTCCTTCTGGTCCTTTCCATCAAGCTGCTTCGATAGGATCTTTTGCGTGATACGGGAGGCCGGAAATGCGGTGAACTTGGGCTCCGGGGGTGTCATGTAGTCCTCTACCGTCGAACGAATCGCCGTGGCCATTTCTTCCCTTGAGGTGTAGGGGAGGCAGATGTTGAGAGCGTTCCTAGTATTGTCAGCGCCGCGAACGGCGAGAAGCGACAGATCACGACTCACTTCTTGTTGTTCTTGGTCATCTCCACCGCTCGATCGACAACCTCCAGAACGTCTTCGCGAAGCAGATCCCTCTGCCCAAGAACTCTGACAGCAGCCCCGTACCTGTCGAGAAGATCACCGTGATGCGTCAATTGCTCAAGCTTCACCTTGGCAAGCTCCATCAGGCCATCCACCTCATATTGGGGTCGGTTGAAGTTCTCAATGCTGAAGGCGTAGACAGTCACGACCTTGACGCCGGACTTGTAACAAATCTCGAGTACCTAGAATGAGTCAGAAATTGACAGTCCTGGCAAGCGAAAGAGACCATACTCTTGCGAGAGCCTCGAAGCCGTGGTGGTGGCCCTCAATCGTTTCCATCCGTTTCCCCCGCGCGTAGCGCCTGTTGCCGTCCATCTCGAATGCCACATGTTGCGGGACGGGGCCCTGTTTCAAGGCGCCGATCAGCAGCTCCCTAAGTTGGTTGATGGCCCATTCGGACGGCGGAGAGCGTAGCAGCCATTTGCTGATGTTCTGGAAGATTTCGGCCATGTCGTAGCGCGACTCGGTATGTCTGTTGGGGAGCTGGCGGCTTGGTTTCGTTTGTTGGTAGAGGCGTGAAGGACGTAGGCGATAATATATATATATATGGTGACAGTAAAGTACAGTAATAGACGATCGAACTGATCAAGAGTTGTGCGTGGACGGAAAGAAAAGAAGCAAGTGGCAGCTGAACCACCTTAAAGTCGGACTACCAAGCTATCACGAGTGTCAGAAACAAGACATTACGTGTTGGCGGCGAAGGGCACCTAGCCTGCGCCGCGCCTGGTTACGTACCCAGCCATCCACCGCGAGCCGAGCCATGAAGAACACGTCGAGCACCAATCAGTAAGCTCCAATGCGCCACACTGACCAGAGCGGACCCCAGTGACGCAACTGCTGCTCATTGGCCATTCACCCCCGTGGGAGGGGCATTTTGAGTTGGCCTTGGGTTGGCCTTTGGAGATGGTCCATGTGGCATCATTGATGCCGGGATTCAACGCGCCTGTGACATATTTCTGCCCCGCCGATTCGCCTACTCCTGGACCTTCGCAAGCCAGACGACTGTGGTTGATGCCATTTGGAATTGGCAGTAATTGGAGTTTGCCTCCCGACGACCCAGCAAATCACGCCCAGCTTCGCCCTACGATTGCAATCGCTCGCCCCGAACTGCGACGCCGCACGATGCGATCATAGTACGGACAAACCCCGCTGCTTCACCCAAAATGTCGTTCACGAATGCGCCCGTGACGCGCGCCCTAGTCATTGGGCTCGTCTCGAGCTCAGTCGTCGCCAGTCTTTTCGACGTGAAGCACTACTTCTACATACTTGTGGACTCCCACTTCTGGCAGTACCGCCAATTCTGGCGGATGCTGAGCTACCAGCTCTGCTACACGAACTCCAGCGAGGCCTTGTTCGCCTCTATGGCCTTGTACCAGTTGAGGATCCTTGAGCAGCTCTGGGGTTCCAGGAAATACGCCGTGAGTTCCCCTGAGTTCCGCCATTTGCTTCCAATGGGCGCACGCGCTGACCTCGTCGCTACGCAGTCCTTCATTGTCGTTTCGGGTCTCCTTACAGCCGTTATACCGCCAGTGCTCCTGACGGTCTTCCTCCGACCTTTAACGGCAGGCCTCTTCAACTACATGCCGGCTGGTCCGACGCCCATCATCTTTGCTATTCTCGCGCAATACCATGCCATCATTCCCCATGTCTACCGGTATCGCGTCGCTGCATCATCTGCGCCCCCCACAGATGACACCTTTACCGGCATCACCTTGTCGGATAAATCGTACAAGTACGCGCTTGCTCTCCAGCTGGCCATTTTCCAGTGGCCTGGATCCGTCCTCGGTGCTTTGGTTGGCTGGGTGGTTGGGCACTCCTGGAGGCACGACTTCCTGCCCGGCGCTATGACCAGATGGCGTGTGCCTGGATGGCTGGTGGGCATCAGGGCCCAGAGGAGACGTGATGAGTTTGAAGGTCTCAGGAGAAGGCTCGAGGGAGAGAATGCCACGGCAACAGCCTCGGGTGCTCAGGCTCCCGTCGAGGGAGGCGAGGGAAGGCAAAGGACCGTCCCGCAGGAGATGCGAGACCAGCTGCGAGGGCTCATGTGAGGCAATCACCTAGCCAGCCAGGCGAAAGCCGCGAATACACGATGATATGTACACTACCTATGCCAGCATCCTTTAACATCGAACCAGTCATCATGGTGCTACGACGACGTCAATGGTTGAAGAGCTGGGCTGCTCCAGCCCCGCTTATCTTGACCCTAGCCCAGGACCCTGGGTCGACCCGAGATTGCGATCAAAGGAGGCGCCACTTCAAAGCGCCATCCTCACATGCACGCCTGAGCCATCCCAATTTTCTTGGAAGTACTTTGCATCTCTCCATCTCCCGGGCACCTGTAGCGGCGACATTGGTTACGTCTGTCCGCTGAGCCCAGCATGGACGGTCATCAGTCGTCGGAAGTTGAGGTGACAAGGCAGTAGGCACTTGCTAAAAATACAGTCGTAGCGCGACTTGCGCTGACCTGGAACGAATGGACGCGCTTGACGTGGCGGCTGCGCGTGGCGGAGAAACCCCAGCCACCCCAGTCACCCACGGCCAGACTTGGAAGGCCCCAAAGGGGCATAGCGCCTGGAGCGTAAATGCACATCGCCAGATGCGCCTGCAAGGGGTTCGCCGTACTGCAGATCCGCCCTTGGCCCTCTCCCCAGCCAATGCCGTCTTTCCTGTGTCTGTGCCTGTCGCCGACGGCATCGCAGCCACTCCTTTTTCCTCTTTTCAATTTGTCTGAGCTTCTCGCCCGAAGCACTCGATGAGCCTTTGCGAACTCTCATGCCGAATATCGAGCCCCCGAGTCTACTGGTCCTTTGTTAGAACCTACTCCAGACAGCCGACGCCCCCCTTACTCGATCACCACACGACAGCGACATCGAGACGGACACGCGCGCAACATTATCCCCCTTTCTCGAATAACGACCGACTCTTGGAAGAATGCTGTGAGCTGGGCGATTGCTGCGCGAATAGTCACCAGCTATGGACAGGTCTTCGCCAGGAAGAGACCCGTACGGGTATGCGCCGGGGAGGCTCTCCCCGGCCCAGTACCAACAACCCCAGGGCATCAACGGCAAGATACTGGCCGATGGATACACACGGGACATGTCAAGTAACCCAGGAGGGGATGCGCCCCGTTCCAGTCCGGTTCGTTCACGTTGTATTGGGGCAAGATGTGGATGTGTACTGACCGCCCTTGTAGCTCAATACAGGGCGAACACAGAACTCTGCCCATGTCGATCTCAAGGACCCGATCCAGGTGCACCTCTTGACGGAAACGGCATTGACAGACAGCAAGTCATATGAGATTTTGTCCCAGGAAGAGGTAGACGATCTTAAAAAACAGATCCAAACTTTGACGCAACGGATACAACAAGCGCGAACGAACCTCAACATTCAGACGAAATACCGAGACGCCGCCATTTCCATGTCCAAACTGTACTCTACTGGCAAGCAGGACGGCAGCAGGAGAAAGAGCCTGCTCAACCGATACAGCGGCGGGGAGTCTGCTCGCGAAGCCGAAGCAGAAAGACAGGCGAGCGAGAGGAAATGCGAAGAGCTGGCCACCGAGCTCTGGAACCTGGAGAAGCGTCTGATGGAACCCCGACAGCGTCTGCTTCAGCACACCGCCGGCATCCTCCAGTTGACTCACAAGGCCTCGAAGAAAGCTGCCTCGCGAAACCTGGGGTTGCCAGCCAACGGGATGCCTGGGAGCCCCGAAAGTCTCTATGCCTTCTCAAATGGCCGGAACAGCATGGAACCTGGCGAAGACATCTACTTCAACGATCAAGGCCTGTACCAAAGCCTCGATGACGGAACGCTAGGAAGGAACATGGGTCCTATTCCCATCGAGCCTCCACTCAAGCCAGCGAACAGGGAGCAGACCGCCCAAGCCCAAGCGGAAATTGAGCGCCTCCGCAGCGAGGCAGCCCAAAGTCAGGCTGAGAATGAACGTCTTCGAGACGAGTATGAGCAAGCTCATGCCGAAAACGAGCGCCTCCGAAGCGACAACACCCAGTTCCAGTCGGAGATGGAACGCCTGCGCTACGAAGTGGCCGAGGCCCGAACCGGCAGTGATCGCATTCGGGACGAAACCGCACAAACACAGGGCCAGGGCGAGCAGCTGCGAAACGAGAACACCCAGCTCCGTGCCCAGACTGATGCTCTTGCACTTGAGCTTGACGCCTTGCGCCAGGAAGACTCTCAACGCCTACAGTCGATCTCTACCACCGAACAGAAGCTCGAGACGCTCAATCGGTCATTGCGGGAGGTTATCGTCAAACTCAACCCCAACAAGAACGGCGACTATGTTGCGCCACCATCCAGTGTTGCTACGGGGGCTGAGAGGTCGCTGCAGTCGTCATCAAACCTAGAAAGCCAATTTGCCTATCTCGAGCAAGGTCTGCGAGCAGTCGGCGAGGATCAGGACTTCCAGTCGTCCGAGAGCTTGCGAGAGGCCGAGTCGGCCGCTGCGACCGCGTCAATTGCCCTCGCACGCGCAGAGATCCGGGTCGACAACCTCAACTCCCAGATTCGCGATCTCATGCTTTCGGTTGACTCCAACTACCCGAGCCCTCCCGATGCCACGAACTCGGAGCTCGATGATCAGTTTGATTACACTGAGCGGTCGCTGCAGGCTGTCGAGACGCAACTGGCGCGCATGGCAGACCTGACCGCCAACAACGAATCGAGAAAGAACCAAGACGACCAATCCGAGACAGTGTTGATGGGACTGTGGGCTATCATCCAGAGCGGTTTCGCAGACATTCAGCAGAGGAAGGAGCAACGTCGCAAGACTCGAATGGACCAGGGTCTAGAGCCCGACGAGGATGACGTGTCAGGAGACGAGGGCATCGATGTTACCGAGCCTTACTCCTTGCCTGCGTTCTCGACAAAGGTCCAGTGGCTCTACGCTCAGGCGACGCAGCTGAAAGATCAAAAGTCTGTTTTGAAGCGACAGATCAAGCAGCAGCGTGAATTGAACAACAAGTCAGACTCCGCCAAGGACGACGAGCTGCGGTCGAAGCAGGACGAGGTCGACCAGATTAGAGCTCTGCTCGAAAGCTCTGAACAAGAGGCCGACAAGGCCCAGAGGTTGCTCTCGCAGGCGCTGCAGGATGTGGAGGACGCGAATACCGCACGCTCTGCAAATGAAGACAGGGCTGTTCAAATCAGACAGCAGCTCGAGGAACGCGACGCTAAGATCGCAGCTCTCGAAGCAGAGAGCAACGCTGTCCAGACGAGGATGACGGATGTCAGCTCCACGGTCCAGGTTGCGGAGACGAAGCTAAACCAGGCCAACGAGGATATTGCGCTGCTTACGACAAAGCTGGCGGACGCCGAGAGCCTGGCAGAAGAAAAGCAGCAGGAAGCCGAAGCCAAGTCGAAGGAAGCCAAGGACCAACAGGAGGAGGTTGAAAAGATGAATGAGCTGATGGTCGGCCTCAAGACGGAACTCACCTTCGCTCAGGCCGAACTTGACGGCGCCTACGGCTCTCGTAAGGAGCGGGCCGTCGCCGCCGCCGCTATCAAGAGCTCGGCCGAGGTTGAGCAGTTGAAGACCGAGGTGGAGCGCCTCAAAGACGAATTGGCGTCAACGCTCAAAGAGTTGGAGGCTATCACGTCTGAGACGATTGGCGCCGAGCGCGAGAAGCTTGACGTCGAGGGCCGCCTTGACGACGCCTTGGCCGCCCGCGCAAGCCTCGAGTTCGAGATGGCGAGCCTCCGCGACCAGCTGGAGGGCGAGATGCGCAGCACCAGGGACAAGGTCGCCAAGCTGCAGGAAGAACTCGACGCCGAGAGACTCAAGGTCGTGCCGGGCGGCGGAGCCGGCGCGAGACCTGGTGCTGGTGCGTCGATGCTCAGCGAGCAGTTCAGGGCGACGATGAAGCAAGAGAGGAAGAAGTTCCAGGAGGATATTCGGGTAAGTGCTCTGCAACGCGGGCTCACGCATCTGCATCGACACTGAAGCTAACAACCTGCGCAGGAGGAACAAGCCAAGAGGCGCAAGCTCGAGGAAGAGCTCCAGAAGCTGCGCAAGGCGGTTGGCCCAGGCAAGAGCCCTCTGAGTCCGAGATAGCGTCTCAGGACCTGAACTCTTATTGTGGTTCCACCGCCGCAGGGGCTAGCATGCATTCTTGTACCACGATAATTTGTATACGACTTTTCTTTGGATATCTACTAGTACTCTGGGCTTCCCTTTCCGACTGGGAATGTTGCATAGCGGGGGTGTTCGGGAAGGTCGAGCCGCGGGCTGATGTGTTTCTTCGGCGCCTGCCTTGGAATCCTTGTATCATGAGTGGAGATGTAGATCAGACAGGCTGAGGATGACGGGGTTATGAATGAAGACGGTTGATCCAACGAGTTCTTTCATGTTGGCCGTATCGCGGCACACCGACACCATCACATTGCTCCTGTTCGCTTCACCTCTTACATCCCCTCCGAGAGGCTTCACACTGGTGCAGCAGCATGGCTCCGCTACGCCTCTCAGTGCCTTTTAAAAGGCAGAGTGCGGTGCCTTCGGCACAAGCAGCCTGGCAGCAGCGCTGACCAGAGCGACGGAGTCAAGATTGGGTTGAAAACTAGCTCCTGGCGGACGATCTGGCGTGGATGGTGGGGTCCTGCGACGCGGAATCCCGCTGCATGGGGAGTGCGTGGCACCCACATGCCCAAGGGTCCTGGTCGGTTTCTAAGGCTCACATTGGTAAGACTCCCACGGTGGCTGCAATGCTGCACCACGATAAGTGCTCTGGGTGTGGTCCGCCCACGAGAAACTTGCTCAAACGCACTCACGACGGTTCTAGACCCAACCAAGCTGCCTCAGCTTTTTTAGCAAAACCCCTGGCGTTTTTGACGTGATCTGGTCATCTTTTGCAATCTGCTCGCCGTGCCATTGGTGGATGTGATGCTGAGCAGCATATTACGAGTGTTTTCCGCGAGTCGGACGTTGTTGTATAAGACCTCGTCCCGCTGAGACGAAATCCCAACCGCTCGGTTCCTTCATGCACCTTTCTCATCGGGACTAAAACGACGTGCGAATCACATGCTTGTATTGATCTTTACCAGAGCACCCCAAGCTGCGACGTCATGATCACCCTTCGTTCGACCCTCGGTCTGGCGGCCTCGCTGTCCACCGTCTTTGCCCAAAGCTCAGGCCTACAGGGATATGGCATGATCGGCCATGGCATCCCAATGTATGAGCCCGAGTGTGCTCACGCATGTCGTGGCGGTAGTCCCAGAGCAGCCATTGACTGCGGTAATGGCGAGGAGCATGCTGCAGGTCATCACGGAGGCGTGGCTGTTACACCAGGTATGGTTTTCCCGCCGCTGTCGACGGCAGATAGATCGAGACTAATCCGCCGCCAGAATGCATGGCCAACAACGAACCATGGTTACAGACTGTGGCGTATTGCATTAATCAGAAGTGCAAGGATATCGACAACTCTACGCTCGAGTTCTACTGGCAGACCGAGCTGATTAGCAGGCACGACAAGCCTCAGGCTAAATGGTCGTACCAGGAGTCTTTGCAGCATGCCCTTGACGGTGGTGTTCCTACCGAGGTTATGGGGGAGACGGGTGTCCTCAACAGAACGGTGCTGGTCGACGAAGAGTCGTACATCGCTACGGCAAACGGTAATACCGGCTTCGGAAACACTGAGAGGTGGCACGTCAACTTCAAGTGAGCTTTACTTCCGGTCTCGTTACTCACAGTACAATGAATGATCCAAGAATATCGCTGACTCAAGCCATTGATAGCCTCATTATTCTTCTCACGGGTGCTGGCATCCCAATCCTTTGCTCCCTTCTGCGGTTCGTTCCATTCCCCAAGACCATTGTCAGCAAGTTCTACGCCTACGTCATTGAGCCTCCCGTCTTTGGATCCCACCACAACGTTCCTATTCTGAAGAATACGGCCATTGTTCCGACCCGAGGTCAGGCCCTTTTCCTCCTCTACATCTTTTCCATCAACGTCATCGGATCCTTCGTGATGCTGGATCAGAGGTCGCCCAACTCATGGTGGGGGAGCAAACAGGAGGAGTTCCTGGCACTCTACTCGAATCGCGTGGGTATGCTATCGTTCGCAAACCTCCCTTTGCTCATTCTCTATGCTGGGCGAAACAACATTCTTCTCTGGATCACAAACTGGTCCCACTCGACCTTCTTGCTTCTCCATCGCTGGGTTGCCTTCATCTGCATGCTCGAGGCCGTGCTGCACTCTGCTGTCTATCTCGATATACACGTGCGAATCTATGACGACCACAGCGAGATTGTAAGTCGGCTTTAATGAACCAAGTCAAAAAGACGCTAATAAAAAAAGGCTTCGGTGGAATATTGGTACTGGGGTATCATCGCGACTTTGACCTTGGTGCTTATCATTCCGTTTTCGATCCTCCCGCTCCGGTGAGACAGACCTCAGTTGTGTCAAGAAGAACAGGCTAACACCTACCAGTCAACGGCTGTACGAGGTCTTCCACGCAGCCCACATTGTCCTTGCCATCATTACGATCGTGGGATGCTGGTATCACATTATTGTGAGATGATATCCCTCCGCCGCGCATGTCCCTGAACCATCAACTAACACCAACACAGTGGCGTTATCAGCGTCAGTGGGGATACGTAAGTGAATCTCGTCCCTGGAGTATGGTCTTAATTCTGACTATTTCATAGGAAGCCTGGGTGCTCATGGCCATCGGAGTCTGGGTCTTTGACTGGTTTGTTCGCGTCATTCGGGTCGCGCAAAACGGCGTCAAAACTGCATATGTGACGAAGATTGACGATGACTATCTCCGAGTAGACATCCCCGGCCTCGACTCGCATGGACACGTCTATCTCTACTTCCCAAGCCTCAACTGGCGGCTCTGGGAAAGCCATCCCTTCTCTGTTATCGGTCACAGCTCCCTCGGCTCTGGACCTTCTTTGGCCACGACAGAAGAGAACACGTCTAGCCATTCGGAAAAGATCTCACCCAATGTCCGTGAAGGCGGCGAAGCCTCTTCTTCCTCCGCCTCGTCTCGGGCATCAGTACACCACGGCCCCGTGGGGACAACACTCTACATCCGCCTCCAAACTGGAACGACCTCGTCTCTCGCGGAGAAGGCCGGTTCCGCCGTTGGTGTCCCCGTTTTGATTGAATCGAGCTACGGCGGAGAGTCGCTTTACCCCGGTGGCGGTCACGCCAGGCCGTCTGCTGCGTACCCCAACCTCATCACCATCGCCGGCGGCGTCGGCATCACGGCCATACTGCCTGTACTCAGCAACACCCAGTCTCTGAACGCGCCATTCGGCTCCAAGAAGCTCTTCTGGGGCGTGCGCGCCAGCTCAGCGGCACTGGTCAATTCGGTCCAGGGCGTCGTTGCTGGTCTGAGCACCCAAGCGGAGAGCAAGCTGACTCTCGTTCCCGGTCGTAACACGACCAGTTGGGGCGACGTTGATGTCGAGGTCTCGGTCGGGGAACGTTTCGAATTCCGGACACTGTTGGAGGCTGAACTGAGTGGGAATAACGCAGGGGCCGGTACGACCGTCGTTGTTTGTGGCCCCGCGGGCATGGCCGACGAGGTCAGGAACGTCGTCGCAGCTTTGGCAAGGCATGGGGCAGTGGTTCGATACGTCGAGGAAGCGTTTGCTTGGTAAGCTTATTGATAGTGATGGTCTCATATTGGAACTATCTTGCTCTGCTTTGCATCATTGGTTGGGGATCTTGATATGCTGCATTTTGAATCGTTTGTTCCAATCGGATAGAAGTTTGATTGAAAACATGATATGTTATATGACGGTTCTCGCACTTGTTGGATTTCAATGCTCACGACGGCTTCTCACGTAGTCTCTGTCGCATTCATTCCAGTTGCTGGCGTAGGACGACGGGCCGTCAGGCAAGACGTCACATCCGAGGAGCAAGTATGCCAAGTAGAAAACATGAGCCCACGTGGATCCCGCCAGCGAAGAAGTAGACTCCACTAGAATGACTTTTCTATTGAAGACAGACAACGCTAGCTCTTGGATTGCATCGATCATTCGTTTGCGCAGAGGAGTGATCTTTCGGTAAACCGCTGCTCATCTCAACTTCCTTTGGCAATATATGCTGTGTTTCAACGAGTACCTTAAAGGAGATATTTTTATTGAAATAAGTGCTGGGATTATCACATCCTCATCATCATTCCGGCTGGGTTTGAATCTCCGGCTCTCGCACTCCCAGGACTTTTCTGTCCCGAGGTTGACCACCACATCCCTTGTTTCTCTGCATTACCTTACTAAGCGGTCTACCAGATGTGCTCCGAGAGTTCTCGTCATAAGTTCAATCTACTATCACTTAGTGAGAGACAAATCGATGCAGGCGTGAAGCACCTAACGCTCCAAGAGGTTCGCGAAGCGCAGTATTCTGCCAAGAATGGGTGTTCACGACTCGCAAGTCACCTTAGCATCTAAGTTAAGGACAAGGCAATTAATTTAAACTGCTGCGGAAGACTGTTGTCGCTCACCAAGCAAGGCGCGGCAAGGCCGGCTAACTCTTGAGGCAGCGGGTTTCACAAGAAGCCACGCCAGGATTAACCCCCAGACTGAGGCTGTGCGCACGGATGTACCCGCTGTACGAAGGCTTTCGTCACATCTGACCGCTGTCAAAGTAGGTCAAGCACAACCGAATGCGGCCACTGAAACCTATTCTCAAAGTTAAATCCTGTCAATTCTTGGCATCACTGCCGATTGCTAAGAAAATAGGCTCAAAGAGGCAAGTGCGCATAAGGGTTCGTGATCGCAGCTTCATGCAGATCGCACGATAACCGAGTCACGTCAAGACACCATGGAGCTCTACACAGACATCCGGTTCGGACCCTTCGGACTTGCCGCCGCCCTTGACACCATCAGGCTCCGCGATGCAACGCGATGGAACGCGGCATCGATGTTCATCCGCTGTCGGGCTTTGCGAGGCTGCGAGGGACAGCAAGGCATGGTGATACCCTCTGGCTGGTCCAGGATTCTCTATAAATGACGCTGCTTCCGTCCACCACAATGTTGGTTCTTCATCCAGCACTAGGATAACAATCAACACCCCTCCGGTCACTACAGATCCTCTTTCTGCTTTACTTTCCACGAGAACTCGCAGTACTCGGCACTCTTTCTAGCACAGAATTCCCAACAAACATACTTCATCATGGTTTCCAAGATTATGTCCACTCTGGCCTCCATTGCCCTGGTTGCCGCGAGTCCCCTCAGCCTCCGAGCTGTAGTGGCCCACGACTCTCTGAACCCCATCGATCAGCGTGTTCAGACCGGACCGATTGGCGACGCAATTGCGAAGTTCAACCCGCGACTCCACATTGCGCATGGCTGCCAGCCTTACACAGCTGTAAACGATGCCGGCGATACTAGGTAGGCTTGCTTATCTCAACCTTGTGGAACAACTTGGAGAGATCCCTCCTGTTTCTGGATAGCTTACTAATGCCACTGAGCAGCGGCGGTCTTCAGGACAGCGGGAACATCTCGGCCGGCTGCAGGGATCAGGCAAAGGGTCAGACCTACGCCAGGGCGAAGGTGGTCAACGGACAGCTCGCCATCATGTACGCCTGGTACTGGCCCAAGGATCAGCCCATTGCAGGCAACGTCGCCGGCGGCCACCGCCACGACTTTGAGAACATTGTCATCTTCGTAGACGACCCTGCCGCCAACCCCACGCCAGCCATCCTAGGCGGCGCTGCCTCAGGCCACGGCGATTACAAGAAGACGGCGACGCCTGACGTGGAGGGTGACAGTGTCAAGGTCGAGTACTTCACAACTTTCCCCACCAACCACGAGCTCCAGTTCACGGCGACGAGCGGCAAGACGTATCCCATCTCGGATTGGGACATGCTGCCTCAGGAGGCAAAGGATGCGCTGGAGAACACGAGCTTTGGCAGCGCCAATGTGCCTTTCAAGGACGCCAACTTTGACTCGAACCTGGCCAAGGCGGCGCTCTGATTGGTAAAGCTGAAATCCCATGTCTCCCTCCTTTGCCCCGAGGAGGCAAGTCATAGCCACGTGTGCCGCATGTCCACGCTCTGGGCCGAGCCCGTGGAGATGGGAACATTGCCTTGTCAGCGCCCCCCCCTGCCGTCGTGGCATCGATACACCCCAATTTCCGGGGGTGATATTGGAATGCATGCGATGCGATGGCAAAGATTTCCGAGTTCTCTGGGATCACACTGGGGAAGTGGGTGCCCGCTGAGTTCCAGATGCGGTGAAAATATCCGGCTGCCGGCCTTGCTTGGCGTTGTCCTGAAGATGGGGGTCGGAGCGTGGGTCTTGGCGAGGGCGACATGTATCGAATCCCGGTATGCGAGATAACTTGAATTGCAATTGGCTGTATGAAACCATTAGCTCGGCGCCGTCTTTAGCGACGACCGAGGTGCCCTCTGCATCGCATCACATGGCCATGACTCCCTTGCCCTGACAATGCGGATTTGCAGCTCAAACGCCTGATGGGGAGTGGGCCGAAGCTGGCGAACGACTTGAGCCGTGATTCGTGAGACCCCATGGGGAACCCCCGTACCCACCAGTCTACTCGGGCCTGGATCGGCCGAACTCCATCCAACTTTGAGAGGTGATTGGTGCACAACCTCGGACGTGGTAGGTCGGCAGGGCCTGCAGGCCTGGGAACAGGGAAGGGACGCACCAAAGCAGAGGAAGGCGAATGGGGCTACCCCAGCCGACTGCCCAACTGCACAGCATGGATACAACTCTGAGGTGGGATCAACGACACCAGCGGCAGGCACCACCCTGGCACGGCGAAGGTGCATATCTTCGGCCGTTTCCCTCTCCACCTCGAGCTGGATTCCCTCCTCTCCTCTCTCTCTCCTCACCGGCATCTACTCTTGTCGCCAACCTCCTTTTCCTCCTCCCCCTCCGCCTCTCCTCCCACTCCCTTAGTCTTGCCGCACAACAACCCACGACAAAACCATGGCCACTCAGGCTGATGAGGGCAAGGTGGAGGCCGGCCCCAAGCCGCCCGTCCAGACCACCGGCCACGCCGTATACACCCCCGAGGTCGAGCTCATCGAGGCTGCTGTCGCCAGCAGTGATGCTGAAGCCCTCCTCCCGCGCAAGGAGCTCTTCAGCCGATACTGGCCCGCTGCCGTCTACAGTATGCTTCTCAGCTTGGCCCTTGTCATGGAGGGCATGGACGTCGGCCTGATCAACAACTTCTTCGCTCACCCCGCCTACCTCGAACGCTTCGGATGGCCCGATGTCGACGGCAAGCAGCACATCTCCACCCAGTGGCAAGGCGCTATCGGTGCTGGAAACAACATCGGATCCCTTCTCGGCCTCCTCCTCAACGGCTACCTGCAGTCCCGCTTCGGTTCCCGCAGGGTCTACATGGTATGCCTCGCTTCTCGTCCCCGGAGCCTGAATTCAACGCTAACATGTCCCTTCTAGTTCGCCATGGCCCTCATGGGCGGCACCATCTTCATCCTGTTCTTCTCTACCAGCGTCGAGATGCTCTTGGCCGGTAACATCGTCTGCGGTATTCCCTGGGGCATCTTCCAGACCCTCACCACCGCCTACGCCGCCGAGATCTGTCCTGCTGCTATGCGCGGCTACCTGACGGCCTGGGTCTCCATGTGCTGGGGTGCCGGTAGCTTCCTCGCCACCGGTGTCCTCCGTGGCTCCCTGGCTCTCTCTGGCGATGCCGGCTGGCGCGTCCCCTACGGCCTGCAGTGGGTCTGGGTTCCCCCTCTGCTCATCGTTGGCTTCGTGGCCCCCGAGAGCCCCTGGTACCTTATCCGCCGCAACCGCATCGAGGACGCCGAGAAGAGCCTTCGTCGTCTTGCGCGCAAGGGTCACTACTCGGAGCAGTCCATGGCCGAGACCCTGGCGCTCATGAAGCACACCAACGAGATGGAGAAGATCGAATCCGCAAACGCCAGCTACAGGGACTGCTTCCGCGGCACCAACCTTCGTCGCACCTTTATCGTCTGCATGGCCTGGCTCATCCAGATGCTTAACGGCCAGTCCATCACTCAATATGCTGCCGTCATGTTGACATCCATCGGCATGAAGGCTACCATGGCCTTCAACTACAACATGGCTATCCAGTCGGTCAACATCCTGGCCACAGGCATCGCCATTGCGCTCATGGGCAGAATCGACCGCCGTGTTTTCTACCTGTTTGGGTCCGGCGGTATCGGCGCTTGCATGCTTATCATTGGCATCATGGGATTCGCTGCTTCGAGAGAAGTCGTCGCCATTCCTGTGGCCGCTTTCTTGATCGTCGTGCAGTGCATCTTCAAGATTTCCCTCGGCCCCACGACCTACGTCGTGGTAGGCGAGACTTCTTCTAGTCGCGTGCGAGCGCAGACCATCGTGCTGGGTCGTGCCATCTACGTCTGCTGCGGTATCATGGTGCAGCAGATCAACCCGCGCATGCTGAACAACAACAGCGACTCCTGGAACTGGGGTGCCAAGACGGGCATGTTCTACTTCGGACTCTGCTTCATCTGGGTGTTCTGGATCTTCTTCTTCCTGCCCGAGACCAAGAACAGGAGCTTCGCCGACATCGACTATCTCTTCCAGAAGAAAGTCAGCGCGCGCAAGTTCTCTTCCACGCCTATTGATCGTAAGTCCTGCCCTTCCTGCCAATATTCTCAATTCCGCACAGTGAATATATGCTGACTTGGCCGTGACATAGTGTTCGAGTTCACCCAGCCCGATGGAACCAACGAGAAGCTTCAGTACGTCGAGCAGGTTGAGTCGACCGCGGCTCCGGCCGCGGCTCATGAGATCGGAGAGAACAGGCGCGCATGATCGGTGTTGTCTCCAAGGCCGTGTGAACCAGGAGATGGTCGCTGTCATCTGGATCTTCTTGTCGTGCAGGGAAGGACGAAGGATTTGTGCCGCGGTCTCCTTTTTCGGACCTTATCTTAGTAGTTCCGTTGTGAAAATAATGAATTCAGCATCCAGGTGTCTTATTCCTGGGTCTTCAGAAACATACCAGCTTCATTCGATGAATGATCCATGTTTGCCATGCAAAAAAGCTCAGACTGCACACACAGAGAACCTCAAGGCTTGGCTTCCACGTTGATTGGTGCCAGACCGTCGGTAACAAGGGCCAATCATCTTGTGTCCGCTGGGCACGCATGACGATCTCATCAAGACGGAGAATTGCCGACTGGGCGTATGCGGTGGCGCGGCGCGGTTCGTGTGGGTGGGGGGGGGGGAGGGAGGGGTTTGGGCTGTTCAGTGTTGCCGATGTCGCGTCCACATGTGCACTGGCCCAAGGGCGCTTGTCGTGTTCTCACGAGGCAATGGCCCGGCCCAATGGTCCCCACTTTCCCAACGTACCTTTCCTACCGTACCTACCTAGGTAAGGCACCTAGCGTGTGTTTATTTGCAATGTGCTAAACGATACCCGGGGGGGGGGGGGGGGCGCGAAAAAGACCTCAGGGACCCTCCCCCAGGCGTCTGAAGTCCGGAGTCTGGAGTGTGCGGGGTTTGAGTCGATTATGGGGACCATTTTGGCAATGCCTTCATCGATGATCCCAGCCAGCCGTCCGGGCTGACGACCCTCCGAGCAAGCTCGCAGTCGGGGCCTGGGCGTCGGAATCCTCATCACACTCGGCCTGATGCCCAAGGACTCCGGACGAGGTAGCTGGCAGGAGTTGGTCCGTACTCTGTCCGCGGCTTATCTTCAGCCCTTGGCTTTGTCCGCGACTTTGTCCGCAGCTGGCCTTCGGTGCTTGTCCTCCTCCATGAGTTGGTCCGCTGTATTTTCCCCCTCATACAGACCCGCTCCACACCCCCCACTCTACCCCCTCAATCCCACTGTACCCCACTGACCACTCCGCGGCTTCAGGCTTGACGCTTCACCGCAACGCAGAATTACACTGCCTTGCCGTAAGCTGAGGAAGGAGCGACCAGTGAATGGGGGTCCACACGAGACAGTCAGGAGCCAGGAGCGGGGGACACGAGAGGCTCTCCAGCCGGGCTCGGCCTTGGCTGCCTACAGGCACGTTCGATTCAGATGGCCCGCACCGAATCGTCCAGACGCCCCGAAGCCGGAAAAACGACCCCCGGTCAAACGTAAGTCGGTATGGGAGCAGGCAGAGCACGCACGACTAGCAAAGCTGACTCGCCAGGTCACACGCCATGCCAAGCCTCTTACTCGGCATGAGCTATCAGCAATGGCCGCTGCCTATCAAGCACCTCCCCTCGCGTGCATCCCATCCCATCATGTACCTACACGCTTCTGCCGCCGATGCCCGCGCTCCTTTGGGTGAAAAATCCCGAGGGCCAGTGGGAAGGATCATGGCCATGGAACGCGCTCGCGTTGATCTCGAAGGACCCTGGCTTCCCTGACGAGCTGCCACTTGGATACCACGTCACTTCGAGCTCCAAGCGGGTCGCTCCATCGTGGCCCAAGTGGCATTTCCCCAAATAAGAGCTTCAGCATCTACCTCCCCAGCAGACAATGGTTCGCTCGTCTGGTAGAACACTACACCGCACAGCTCGCGTTTTCCTGTGATCACCATGTGTTCCCACGGAACTCACTCAGACTCCTGCGGGGCGCCCCCAGCCGCCGCCACGACTGCGAAGCCGTACCCCCTCAAGGCCCCCGCGCCCGTGGGCAAGAAGATCACCTCACTGTACAAGAAGCGCCTCGTCAACTTTTTCACGCCGGGACAATGGGAGAAGGTGAACCTCATGGCGTAAGATAGTGTCCGGTTCCGGCTGTGTCTGTATGCTTTGCTGACCAGATTCATCAGCGTGTTGAATCACGGCGCATTCTCTAGCCCTCCCCACGTCAAACTGTCCGTCTGGGACGCGCCTGGCACCTCGCGCCCTACCTTCCTCGAGGCCACGGCCGACTCGAACTCATACCGGGACGCGCAGGTTGGCGAGTCGTTTGGCCCCTCTTGGACGACGCACTGGTTCAGGTGCACCCTCACCCTGCCCGAACCCCTGCGCGGCAAGGACACCCACGTCGAGCTCCATTGGGACTGCAACAACGAGGCCACTGTCTGGACGGCCCAGGGTGAGCCGCTCCAGGGCCTCACTGGGCGCGGCGAGCGCGTCGAGTGGGTGGTCCCCGAGTCCTTCAAGGACGGCGAGGAGCACGTCATATACCTAGAGATGGCCTGCAACGGCATGTTTGGCAACGGACCCGGCCGTCCCATCTTCAAGAACAACGCCGGCGGCGACTCGATCCAGCCGCCCGACCAGAACAAGCACTTCAAGCTGTCGCAGGCCGAGCTCGTCGCCGTCAATGTCCAGGCGCGTATGCTGCACGTCGATTTTGGCGTCATCCACGATGCCGCCACCGAGCTGGCCGAGGACACTTGGGAGCAGCACGAGGCGCTCAATGTGGCGAGCAGGATCATCGACACCTTCAGAGTTGGGGACGATAACTCCATCCTGGCGTGTCGCAAGGTTGCCGCTGAGTACCTCGGTGACAACATCGACTCCCCTGCAGTCTACGACAGCGCTCTCGACCGCAGGCCCACGATCTACGCCGTCGGCCACTGCCACATCGACACGTGCTGGCTGTGGCCGTGGGCCGAGACAAAGCGCAAGGTCGTGCGGTCGTGGTCCAACCAGTGTGATTTGATGGACCGCTATCCAGAGCTCAACTTTGCTTGTTCGCAAGCCCAACAAGTCAGTAACTACTCCATATACCCCCACCCCTGGTTGTTCCCATGTCGAGATCTAAAGCAGCTGACCACCCGTATAGTTCAAATGGCTCAAGGAGATCTACCCTTACGGCTGGGAACGTGTGAAGGCCAAAGTCAAGTCTGGACAGTTTCATCCCATTGGCGGATCTTGGGTCGAGCACGATACCAATCTTCCCTGCGGCGAGTCACTCGTGCGCCAGTTCCTCTACGGCCAGCGTTTTTTCGAGGCCGAATTCGGATTCCGATCGACAACGTCCTGGCTGCCGGACACTTTTGGCTTCTCTTGCCAGATCCCGCAGATTTGTCGGCTTGCAGGCATGACGAGGTTCATGACGCAGAAGCCCTGTTTCAACAGTGTCAATGAGTTTCCCCATACAACTTTCAACTGGTACGTCCCGTATCCTTCATCTCAAGCAACAAAAGCAAATTAACAAGCCGTTTTCTAATAGGGTGGCTCTGGACGGGAGCCAGGTGATATGCCACATGCCTCCGTGCAAGACGTATACTGCTGAAGCCAACTATGGGGATGTCACGAAGAGCATCTCCAATCACAAGTCCCTGGACCAGGATAACACAGCTCTCATGGCTGTAAGTGAACCACAACACTGATCTCCATATTTTGTTTCCAATAAAGGGAGGTCTTGGCTAACTTGTTGTAGTTCGGCAAAGGTGACGGTGGAGGTGGCCCGACCTGGCAGCACCTAGAAAGGCTCAGACGACTTCGAGGCATGGCCGATACCATGGGAGTCATTCCCCGTGTTCACGCCGGCGCAACAGTCGACCAGTTCTTCGACCGACTCGAGACCAAGGCGTCGAGCCTCGTGACCTGGTATGGAGAACTCTACTTCGAGCTTCACCGCGGTGTGTACACTACACAGGCACGCACCAAGCTCCACAACCGCAGCTCTGAGATCCTCCTACATGATCTCGAGCTGCTGGCGACCATTGCCTCCATCCAGGACAAGGATTACAAATACCCCAAAAAGGAGCTGGATGAGATGTGGCAGGGCGTGATGCTCTGTCAATTCCACGACTGTCTACCTGGCACTGCCATTGAGATGTGTTACGATGACTCAGAAAAGGTGAGCAATCCATCGGAACAGGACATATCCCCAGGACGCGGCCGTGAGCTAATACGGAACAGATCTATGCCAACGTGAAGGAGACTGGATTGGTGCTTCTCCAGCAGATCTTCACCGCCCTGGGCATCGAAGTAACTGAGCCGGCCGGTGCCTTGAACATTGAGGCGGCCGTTGCCCTGAACACGCTACCCTGGCCACGAAAAGAGCTAGTGGATGTATCGGAAACGAAGGCTGTCGTTGCTTCTGGTGAGGGCCACGCCCTCGCTGTCGAGTCATTCCAGACCTCATCAGACGGCCCTAAGGCTGTCACCATCCAAGAGACAGCGCCTGGTGTTTTCCAACTCGAAAATGAGCAGTTGACCGTCAAGGTGGAGAAGGGATGCATCACTTCCGTCTACGACCGTCAGGCAAGGCGGGAAACCCTTTCTGGCAAGGCCAATCAGTTTGTCGTCTTCGACGACAAGCCAATTTACTGGCAGGCATGGGACGCGGAAGTGTACCATCTCGACACCAGGGAAGAACTGAGCAGCTCAACCACTACGATCCACGAGGACAAGGGGTATCGAGCAAGCGTGGTGACCGAGACGCGCATCAGTGATGCCAGTTCCATCAGAACAACCATTTCGCTGACGTCCACGCTCGATGAGCAGCCGTCCCTCATCGAGTTCACGGCGGATGTTGACTGGCACGAGACGATGAAGTTCCTAAAGGTCGAGTTCCCGGTGAAGGTCAGCAACAGCGAGGCATCGTACGAGACACAGTACGGCATCATCAAGCGCCCCACGCATTACAATACTTCGTAAGTTTCGTCTCCAGCTGTCCCTTTGTTAGTCTCGGTATTTTTTTGCGGGCATCACTGACCAGGGATCTCGTATCAGGTGGGACATGGCCAAGTTCGAGGTCTGCTGCCACAAGTTCGCCGACCTCTCAGAGCATAACTACGGCGTCTCCATAATCAATGATAGCAAGTACGGTTTTGCGACGGTGGGGAACGTGATGAGGCTCTCGCTGCTCAGGTCGCCCAAGGCGCCCGACGGCAATGCGGACATGGGCCGCCACCGCATCCGCTGGGCCATGATGCCGCACCGCGGTGGGCTTGGCGCCCAGACGGTCCGGGCCGCATTCAACTTTAACAACCCGCTTCGGCTCGTGGCAGCCCCGAAGGGTAGCCCAGCCGTCCTGTCCAAGGCTCCCATCGCGCTCAAAGGCGACGACAACCTCGTCCTGGATTGGGTCAAGCGTGGCGAAGATGACGAGGACGTTTCGCTGGACGATCTCCCCAAGCGAAAGGGCAAGACTATCATCGTGCGTATTTATGATTCCGTCGGCGGCCTATCAAGAGGAACGATCGAAACGACGTACGCGGTTGAGAAGGTGTTCAAGACGAACATTCTCGAGGACGACTTGGTGGAAATTCAGGTGCAAGGGGGGGCATTTGAGGTGACGCTGGACCCGTTCGAAGTCGCAACCTACCGTCTGGAGCTGAAGGGTTAAGGGCATGGTAGGTTCCTTCCGTTCGCAGCTGCATTTTGAATGATGATTGCCATGAGGACCCCTTGTTGCAGTGCTCAGGAGCAAAAGGTCGGGTTAAGAGCATTGACTTCAAACAACGCCACATGTTGAAATCATGTGGCTGATGAAGGTTTAATCTCCATTTGTGATTCCAATGTAAAGATGAACCCAGTGAAATCATTCACACTGTTCCAATACCTCACATCATGTGCATGTTTGCGGCACGTGAATTAGATGCATGCACTTCCGCTTTGCGCTTGAGGTAACACTTGCAGACAACACCCTGGGCTTTTAAATCGTTCTCGTCAAGTTATCTTTTTGTATGGAAGGCTTGAGCTTCCGTAGACGGCATCTTATCTTGACGACCATCTTTCAGCCCAAGGAGCCCGGAGCAGACGGGTGCGCCAGTCTCACTTGCGCTTCTGCTTTTTGAATTTCGCTGCCAAGCTTTTTGATATTGATGAAAGAGGCTGGTAGGCAAGACCTAAATTATAGCTTACTTCTTGAGACTCTGTCCAATATCTGAGACCCCGTTGCTCAATATGCGCCTGTAAGATCAGGCCATGCTCTTGTGGTTGGTTACCCGACGAAAGACTCCTTGCACTGAAAAGAAGAATCATGCTCCTTGTTCCCTCCCTGATACACAGGAACTAATGGGTATGGACAAAGATTTCGCTTCTGCTTGCCATCCGTGGACGTTGCAGGGAGGGTTTCGGGGGCGATGCCGTGTTCCACCCAGTCGACCAACGAAGCGAAGGGATCATCGGGCAGGAGACCAAAACCCCCAGCACAGTGGCCGACTCCGGGAGCCTCAAAGTATCTGTAGAAATCTCTCAGGGCCGGGTCCCGTGATTCCACATGTTTGTAGTACATCTCCGAACCGGGAGAAAAGATTTGCTGATCTGCCGTCCCGTGCCAGTGCAGCAACTTTCCGCCAGCTTCGCGGAAGTCCTTTAGGTCGGGGTTGTTCGTGCTGGCAACCGATTCATAGGCAGCCACGGAGAGGCCCGTCAGGCCTTCAAGACCCTCAGGGGTCAGGGTGTCTAGGTCGAAGTCCGGATCTTGAATGACGAAATTCTTGACGTACGAGGAAACGATTTCGTGGGGCTTGCCGACGCATTGTCCGTTTTCGCAAGTAAAGCCGGCAATGTCTTTGAATGATGTGTCCAGAGGAAGAGGAAACCAAAGGCTAGAGCCATCTCTTTTCTTCGGCCCGTCCCAGATCAAACGCGCAACGTCGGCATCCTTGCTGGTAATGGTCTCCGTATGAGAGCCACAGCTGACGTTGGTTCCGACGGCGGCGTGGGGGCTGAAGTCGCACTGCGATGGGAGAGACACGATCCCATCCTGAACACCATCTAACCCATCGCAGGCTTCGACGGCTGCGGCCGTCAGACCTGCGAGAATGCACTGGGATGGATAGTGATCCTGCTGGCGCATAATGATCTGAGGGTGCAGCATGGGTGGGATAAATGACGCCCAGTGGACTGCCGGCGCCCCAGCAACAATACCATCGTACGCTGTGGGATATCTTTGAGCCAACATGAGGCCCTGGCGGCCACCGGTAGAGCAACCGTCCCAGTACGAGAACTTGGGGTCTCGACCATACGCGTCCTTGACGACGCTTTTGCCGATGATGGCTGCCTCGTTCAGCGCCGTGGAAAAGAAGTTTTGGAGAAGGAAAAAGTTGACGTTTCCGGACTCATCTAGTGCCCAATCGTCCGCAGACCGGACGTTCATCTCGTGGCCTGTATTTGTTGCCACGGCGGCGTAACCGAGAGAGACGGGTCCTGCCATGCGACCGAACGAATAGAGGCCGGCAAAACCACCACCCCCGACGCCGACAAGTCGTTCATTCCAGTCGTTCAGGGGGAGCCAAACGTAAACATCGATGCTATCCTTCCAGCCCTTGTGTCCGTAGGAAATGGTGATGTTGCAGAAGTCAATGGTTACGTTCGGTGTTGCTGCGGAATGAGGCTTTGAAACCTGGATATCTAAGGCCTTGACAGGCTCTGCGATGATAGAAAAGGCCTTGGTACCCGGCAGGTAAGGTAGCTTAAACGAAGTGCTCGAGCAGTTGGAGACTGAAGAGCTGGTGTCCTGGCCTAAAATCGAGGAAATGATGGCAGAAGAAGCCATGAAACGACTGAAGGCCATACTGAAGGTGGGTGTCTTCAAAAGTGTATTCGGAGACAGGGTTTCATCCAGGCCGGGTGCTGCGCCGAACTTGCATCCACAGCAGACACGCCTCTTTAAATACTTTCAACCCTGCAGTGCAGCTTGTCGATCTTTCTGCCCGCTATTATCAGCTGGTTATGTTTGAACGACGGCTTTTCTGGTGATGCCGATTCCGACTACCGAGTGAGGGGGCCGGAGTAACTATGGGTCCAAACCCACATGATTTACCCCGAATACTACGCCACTACCCCAGAAAAGTGCGAGGTTATTCTGTTCGGCTCACTGCAATAATCGATCAGGAGCACGCAGTAGTATTATGTGAATATTAAGTCATGACCGTTATCTTCAGTCATCTCACGGGATTTTTAAAACTTCCGCCACCACAGGCCCGGCCTCTTGTAGTTAGCGTCGGACTCTCTAGGACCAATAACTACCAATATTTACTTGAACATCGCAGTATGCTCTTCAATATAGACTTAACATACTTTCGTGATGGATCAACCCTGATCAAAGAGATCAAAAATGGCCATCGGGTGTTGTCGGACGTCCCTGCTCTTCTGAAGCCACTCGACGTCTTAGAAAGGGTAATCTGATGTCAAGAAAATTTGTGTTCGTATTGATGACTTTGTTGATTATCGCTCTTCTTCTTCATACCTCACTCGGTCTCGTAAGGGGCTGCTCTTGGCCTATTGTCGCAGCCAAGCAGCACGACTTTTGTAATTTCCCCGGTTCTAGGCCCGCATAAAATGGTACATGGACACACACCCGCTCTTCGTCGTCAACCTCGAAGCCGAAGCCCTAGCTCTAAAAGTCTATTCTAATTCTAGACTCGTAGAGATCTGGAACCCCCTTTTATCCCGCCCTGATACGTCATCCACCCTGGTATTAGGTTCTTCTTGAACACCCCCCCCCCCCCCCCCCCNCCCCATCCCGAAATACACCGCCCAGCTCGTGCCGACAAATACCGCCCCACTAAAATCGGACGGACCGATCGGAGGAAGCGGGCGACGGGACCTGCAACATCCGCATCCCGGCGCAATCTACGTACTGACATAACAAATATGTGGTCGTCAGCGGTACACCCCAGGCATGCCTCGAGGCGGTCTTACAACCGCTCAGCTGAGCTTAAACGTGTGCTATGCCACAGATTGATGGAACAGGGTAGTTGAGATTAAATACCGCAAGGCCACTCGGCCCTTTGTCGAATTGCTGGTGGACTGACCATCCCGACACCCCGACGCCCGATAGCCTTTCCTCTGTGTATTGTACATCTGGCTGCCATGTATGCGATTACAGGAAACGTCGGCGAGGGCGACGACAATGGAGAACAATCAACATGGTTCAGTGCAGGTCAATCAGGGCCCTCGACGCACAAACTGGCAGTAAGTGAAGAGGCGTCCATTTACCTGAGATGTCACTAAATCCATGGTAGTGTTTATCTTGCCGCAACCGAAAGGTATTTAGGACTGCTGCCCACCGTCCAACCTCCGGTGATGGT
The DNA here is from genome assembly GCA_002851775.1 of Verticillium isaacii. NCBI lineage: Eukaryota > Fungi > Ascomycota > Sordariomycetes > Glomerellales > Plectosphaerellaceae > Verticillium > Verticillium isaacii. The sequence goes on along the minus strand of NMXN01000006.1, from coordinate 1,696,962 downwards.
TGCTTCTTTATGCTGTCTAACATTACTTCATTAGGTGAGATGCGATCGACAAGACCCATGCTCTCGATGTCTTCAGATGGGGGAAAGCTGCTCTTTCCCCACCGGTCACAAAGCTAGGCAGAGACTCCAGAAAACATCACCCTTAAACCTGCAGTGAGTATAGATGAAGACCTCCGTTATTTTCTAGCAAGCCCCGTATATGCACTGTTTGCTGACCTTCCGAATTCGTCTCTGCAGCAACGACAGGTTGGGGGAAATTTCGAGGAAATTAGACGCTATATGCTCTCTAGTCGAGAGCTTTGGTGAATCTTGTACTCTTAACGCCAACTCGACATCTACCCCGACTTCGAATCGTGCCCTCTCGACGCCTACAGCAAACGCCATGCTCTCCCCTACGGCCGGTGGCGCTCACGTGCAAGTCGGTGCGCTGGACACAAGCCAGCTCTTGGAATTAGAGCACGAGGGCGAATCATCACTATCTACACAAGCTGCCCACGCCACCAAGTTTCTTCAGGATATTATACAAGCCGAGACGTCCACCTACACAAGCCCAGAGATGAAAGGGGCTCTCGATGCTCTCTGCCGTACCAGCGAGCCTCAAACCGCCCACAATCTTGGTGAGACCCTACAAAGTACTTATCCGTATGCTGAGCCACTCCCATACAATACTGGACACGGCGGTTTGGCCATGCCCCCCATCCAAAAGGTTGTGGCGTGTCTACGCAAGCTCAGAAGTTAGACCATCCCTTCTATTTCTCCTATGCGTACCTTGAGCTAACTCCATCCTGATTCTAGCATGTCCCCGAATCAAGTTCTTTTGGCCTCTCGAGTTTCACTCCACAAGTCAATTCACCGAATACATAATCGCAGTCTACTCAAAGGACGAAGCCGCGGTAGCCAAACATATCATTGTGAATGCAGGCCTGTATTGGCTACTCATCGAATGCAGAAATGTCACTGATGATGAGTCGCTAAAGATCGAGTACAAAAGCCAGTCGCAACTATGTCGAAACAATCTGGAAACTCTGCTCTCTGGTCTACCGTTCAATCTTCCGCCAAGTCAGGACGTCACCCTGGCCCTCTCCATGGCGGTACGCTCCAGGATTTCGAGTTCGGCTATCTACCTGATGTAAGACTGACTGAGTTCGAAGGGTACCTAAATGCTCGAGAAATGCAAACCGTCGACAGCCTGGCGCTTCATTATCGCCGCGTCTCACATGAGCCAAACGCTTGGACATCATAGAGCTTCTGCACTTGGGGCTGACAATACCGACACCAAGAGACACTCCACGAGACTATTCTGGGTCATTTATATTATGGAGAAACTGCTTTCACTCCGGCTTGGTCGCCCATCTACTATTCGGAATAGTGATATTAGCGTCGAACTGCCGGGGGAAATCATCAGCTCTGATGAAGTCCTCGTGCCATTCATGAGCCAATGGGTTCATATAGCGCAGATACACGGCAAGATTTACGATGATATTTACAGTCTCAACGCGCTTAAACAGACGGAGGACATCAGAGTCGTCCGTGCAAGATTTCTGGCCAATGAACTGCATAGAGTGCAGCATTCTAGAAGTCCTGCTGATGTAGGTGATACCCTTGATTTTCCTTCACCAACTCTGTGCAGCAAAGACTAATGATGAGTATCGAAAGGAACAATTCTTGGAAGCAAGATATCACGCTGTGGGAGATTCACTCGGCGAACTTCTGATGCGGTCACAGCGAGTCTCCTACCTGTCCCTCCTGACCCTCATATACCGCAGCCTCCCGGCGAACCAGGCATCTGGCGATGCTTTGCTCAGCGATGAGTGCATTGTCACAGCTCGACAAGCTCTGGAAGCGCATCGGGAGTGTATTGATCTCTTGAGCCAACAGAAGGACAGCATTGCTGAGTTCTGCACCAACTGGTAAGATGACACCGTTCCCAGCCCTTTGACCTGGCGAGTACAGAAGAGTGTCGCTCACATAAAATCTCTTCCCAATATAGGGTGCTCCTGGTATCTCCTTTTGCGCCCTTCACGGTACTTTTCTGTCACGTCATACGGACATCCGATCCCACCGACCTCGACCATTTGGGGGCTGTTGCACAAACTCTGCAGTCAATGCCTCCTGGTAGTAAAGATATACACGAAAAACAACGACGAATGTTCCAACATTTCTACGATGTGGCATGTAAATATGTCGAGGTCAAATCAAGTGCCCAGGATGGCTTACCCGCTGGAAGTTTCGAGCGGCTCGTTCGCGAGACAGGACTCACGATCCCATTTCAACAGATGCGCAGCGAATATGGAACAGAAATTATGGGTTTCCACCAGGTAGAGGGGTCAAAAGATCCTTTCTCCGTGGACCACAGCGCATCGAGAGGGCCCGGCAAGACTTTGGGAATGGACCTGGAAGCCGTGCAGCTGGGCGATTGGTATTCTCAGAACTACGATATGTTTCGGATGCTGGAAGGTGATCACATTAATTGATTGAGCATGAAAATTAGTCCCTCCCTTTCACAATATTACATCGAGCGTCGTTTTATGTCCTACGAATGATGAAGACGTTGGAGGACTGTGTGCATTCGAAACAACTTTTCGCAGATTAGGTTGAATCACGCGCTTCGAGAAATCAACAAAAGGCAGAGTATACAGAATGAATTGGTATACCAGGTCGGAGATCGAGTAAGGGTTTGTTGTATGCGTCTTTCTGCCCTTGCCGTGCTCGTCTCTTGGTACAAGTCGTTTGGTTTCGTGTTTGACGCGACAAGCTAAACCAGCCGTCCTGCCCGTAGCCATGCTTTAGTGAACGTTCGCAAGCGGAGGTTCGGCGGCGTTGGCGGCCGCATGCCTAGAAGGTTCATTCCTTTTTGCGAGCGTTGACGAGACTTTGCCCTCCCGCAAGGGGGGCAGCGGCCCACAGCACAGACGGCAAGCATGCAACACCCACTCATATCCCTGATCCAATTTTACTTGGCTAGAAGCGTCCTCATTAAGGAGGTTAAGTTTACCGGACACCGGCTCCGCTCGCACTTTCGGAGCCCTGACGGGCGGCCGAAACTCCGGTAGACGGGCTCCGTTGGCCGAGCGTCAATGACCCACCGAGACTTCGGCCTCTCCGTAGGTGGTCTTGAAAAGGCTCTGGGTCTGCACTTGGTTATTGTTGAAATTATGCACTTAATTGCCAGAATTTGATAATATTTCTCCTTGTCTCTTTAACACTCTTTATCCTTTTCCAATTATCACAAGACATCAGTCTCTTCCTTGACTTTGAACTATTTCTGTAGCTGCCACCTATCATCTTCCCAAACAGCCTTCGTACCAGATTGTTTTTCCTGGATTCCAGTCTCAAGGCGAGAATGGCCGAGAAGGGCGGCACTGCCCCAGGCCAAGAGACCAGGGAGGCCTTCACTTCGGCCTCAGAGCACTCAGATGCGACGGCCGTGGTTGAGAATGGCACCCGCCCCGACGAAGTCGCTGACGACTGCAACCTCCGCGACATGCGCATGGATGACGAGATAATACAGCTAGCCCGCCGCTTCACCTCCCATTCTCAACATCAACCCTCACTGTTCCCGCTTCCAACCGACGGCCCCCTCAACCCCGAGAGTCCCGACTTCAATCCTAGAAAATGGGCCAAAGCATTTTACGCTCTTCGCAACAGCGCTGGGGATGGGACACCCCCACGAACCGCAGGCATCGCCTTCCACGACCTCGGTGTCTACGGCTTCGGTACGCCGACCGACTACCAGAAGACAGTCGGTAACGTCATGCTGGAGTGTGCTACCATTTTCAAGAGGCTATTCCTACGACAGAAACAACAACGTATCGACATTTTACATGGGCTTGAAGGCGTTGTCCACAGTGGAGAGATGCTTGCCGTGCTTGGCCCTCCTGGGTCGGGTTGTTCCACCCTTCTACGCACCATCGCTGGTGATACCCATGGGTTCTATATTAGCGGCGACGCAACCATCAACTACCAGGGTATTCAACCGCAGCAGATGAGAACCACCTTCCGTGGCGAAGCTATCTATACTGCCGAAGTTGACGCCCACTTCCCGCATCTAACCGTTGGCGATACCCTCTACTTTGCTGCGCTTGCCCGTTGCCCAAAGACAATTCCTGACGGGGTGTCTCGACGTGAGTATGCCGAACATCTCCGCGACGTCACCATGGCAATGTACGGCATCTCCCACACCAAGAATACACGTGTTGGAGACGATTTCATCCGCGGCGTTAGTGGTGGCGAGAGGAAGCGTGTCACGATATCTGAGGCTACCTTGAGTCACTCGCCGCTGCAGTGCTGGGATAACAGTACTCGCGGTCTCGACAGCGCCAACGCCCTCGAGTTCTGTCGTACCCTTCGGACGCAAGCAGATATTCTCGGCTCGACCGCCTGCGTCGCAATCTATCAAGCGTCTCAAGACGCGTACGAGGTAAGCAATTAAATCTCTAGAGTTTTGACAAGAATACAATGCTAATCTGCAACCTAGGTCTTCGACAAGGTGATCGTGTTATACGAAGGCCGGCAAATCTTTTTCGGACGCACGAACGAGGCACAAGCCTACTTTGAAGGCCTCGGGTTCATCTGTCCCGAACGCCAGACCACCGCCGATTTCCTCACCTCCATGACCAGCCACCAAGAGCGGGTCGTCCGCCCTGGATTCAATGCTCCCCGGAGCCCCGATGAGTTTGCCAAGGCCTGGAGACAGAGTGACCATTACTCTCGTCTCAACAACGAAATCGACGCCTATCTGGCCCAATTTCCATTCAACGGCAAGCACTACGACACCTTCCTAGCCTCTCGACGCATCGACCAGGCTACATCGCAACGCGAAGGCTCCCCGTTCACCCTCTCGTATTGGCAGCAGGTTAAGCTTACGTTATGGCGGAGCTGGGTTCTACTCAAAAGCGACCCGAGCATGACTCTAACCATGCTTATCACGAACCTATTCACGGCCCTCATCATGAGCAGCATCTTCTACAACATGCCATCTGATTCCACTAGCATTTCCAGGCGTGGAGTTCTTCTCTTCTTCATCGTTCTTACTAATGCGTTCGGGAGTATGCTTGAAATCATGACCCTCTATGCGAAGAGGCCTATCGTCGAAAAGCATAACCGATATGCACTCTATCACCCAAGTGCCGAAGCCCTATCCGCCATCATTGTCGACTTGCCGTACAAAATTGTCAACACGATTTTTACAAATATTACGATTTACTTCATGACTAACCTGCGACGGGAAGCCGGGCCATTCTTCTTCTTTCTCCTACTCATCTTCATCGTAACAATTACGATGTCGATGATGTTTAGGCTCATGGGCTCGCTCACGAAGACTATAGCACAGGCCTTAGCCCCAGCTTCCGTCATTCTGCTTATCATTTGCTTATACACCGGGTTCGCCATCAAGATCCAGTATATGCAGGTGTGGCTTGGTTGGCTTCGGTGGCTCAATCCTGTCCACTACGGGTTTGAGAGTCTGCTCCTGAATGAGTTCGTTGGGCGGTCGTTCCGCTGCGTCGCATTTGCACCAGCTGGTCCTGACTATTCTTCGGTTGAGCCAAACCAGCGCGTCTGCACTGTGGCTGGTTCCGTCCCTGGCTCAGACTTCGTTGAGGGGGTTGCCTATGTGGGTACCTCCTACGGTTACCAGAACTCACACAGGTGGCGCAACATTGGTATCATGATCGCATTCGGTATCTTCTTCTTGGTCTTCCACCTGGTGGCCGCGGAATATGTTGCTTCGGAACGTTCCAAGGGCGAGGTGCTAGTTTTCAGCAGAAAGGCCATGACCAAGCGAGCGCAGAAGGTTCAGGACATTGAGACTACCTCGGACAACCGACCAATCCAGGCGAAGAATGACAGCGGGCCCTCCACTGGGCAAGTCTCAGATCTTGAGAAGGGAACTTCTGTTTTCTTCTGGAAAGATATCTGCTACGACATCAAAATCAAGAAGGAGCCTCGCAGAATCCTCGATCACGTTGATGGATGGGTAAAGCCAGGAACTTTGACTGCACTCATGGTGTGTTTTGCATTGCCGATGAGCCTTGGATCGGACAACCTTCTGACACATCTTTCTAGGGAGTATCTGGAGCAGGCAAGACCACTCTACTTGATGTTTTGGCTAGTCGAGTAACCATGGGTGTAATTTCGGGGAGCATGCTGGTAGACGGAAACCCTCGCGATGCATCCTTCCAGCGCAAAACCGGATACGTACAGCAGCAGGACCTACATCTTCACACATCGACCGTCCGTGAGGCATTGTGCTTCAGCGCTCTCCTCCGACAGCCCCCAACCTACACGCGAAAGGAAAAGCTGGACTATGTCGATACAGTTATCAGCTTATTGGACATGCAACAATACTCCGACGCCGTCATTGGAATACCTGGCGAGGGCTTGAACGTCGAACAGCGTAAGAGACTCACGATTGGGGTCGAATTAGCTGCCCGTCCGCAACTGCTGCTATTTCTCGACGAGCCTACATCTGGTCTCGACAGTCAAACCTCGTGGTCTGTCTGTAACCTGATGGAGAAGCTCACGAACAGTGGCCAGGCAATTCTTTGCACCATACATCAGCCCTCGGCTATTCTTTTTCAACGTTTCGACAGACTTCTACTTCTCGCCAAGGGAGGCCGGACGGTGTACTTTGGTCCTATTGGCAAGAATTCGCAGACCCTGCTCGACTACTTTGTCCGCAACGGTGGGCCTTCCTGCGCACCCGAAGCCAACCCTGCTGAGCACATGTTACATGTTATTGGCGCTGCTCCCGGCACGCATAGCGACATCGACTGGCCCGGCGTTTGGCGTCAAAGCCCAGAGTATCGTGGAGTTCAAGACGAGCTAAACAGGCTGTCGTCGGGCGCCTCCCAGCAGACGCAGAAAGAATCGGTCAAGTTCTCCGAGTTTGCGGCACCCTTCAGCCTGCAATGCAGGGAGGTTTGTTTGCGTGTCTTCCAACAATATTGGCGCAGCCCCTCGTATCTCAGCTCAAAAGCCTTCCTTTCCTGTGGAGCTGTAAGTTCCTCAACCCGGCGTTTGGGAGCAGGATGTGCACTAACGTATCTAGGCTCTATTCATTGGATTGTCTTTCTTGAATATCGAAAACACCCAGGGTGGACTTCAGAACCAGATCTTCGGAGTCTTCATTTTCCTCACCGTCTTCAGTCAGCTCGTCGATCAGATCTTACCCATCTTCGTCTCTCAGCGCACAATGTATGAGGCTCGAGAGCGCCCGTCCAAGACATACTCGTGGATGGCGTTTCTTGGCGCAAACATGCTTGTTGAGGCCGTATGGAACTCGGTAAGCGCCTTCCCTTCAAAGTCTTTGAAAAGTTGGACCCTACTGATAAACACAAGCTTCTTTCCGTCTTTAGCTTTTTGCTGTGGTATTTCCCCATGGGACTGTACCGCAATGCTCGCGAGACCGGAGCAGAGCACTCTCGTGGCTTAACGGTTTTCCTTTTCATCTGGGTCTTCTTCATATTTTCCAGTACTTTTGCGCACCTCATCATAGCCGGCCTAGAGAGCTATGAGGTAGCTGGTGGGGTTGTTGGTCTTTTCACAATCCTCATGTTTTCGTTCTGCGGGTATGTACCAATGTCTCGCTATGAGCAGGCCTTCGTTGATTTGACGGATTTTCTAATCAAACTCTAGTATTCTTGCCGGCCCCGACGTCCTGCCGGGGTTCTGGATCTTCATGTACCGAGTCAACCCTTTCACGTACTTCGTCGAGGGTTTCCTAGGAACAGCACTCGCCAATGCTTCCGCCATTTGCTCCGACAACGAATTCGTCGTCTTCGATGCCCCGAACGGAAGCACCTGTGGCGAATACATCAAGTCGTACCTCGACATGGCCGGTGGCTTCGTCGACAATCCTGAGGCTACGGAACAATGCCGATTCTGCGCCATCGCCGAAACCAACACGTTCCTCGCCGGCATCAACGTGGACTTTGCGAACCGTTGGCGCAACTTCGGCCTCATGTGGGTATTCATCATTTTCAACGTCCTCGCCGCGACTGGGCTGTACTGGCTAGCCCGCGTGCCCAAGAAGTCAAAAGTCAAAGAGTAAGGATGTCCAGGTCAGGCTCAAAGCGAAAATGCCAATGATCAACTTCTGAGAGTAATATTTGCACTCAACTACAACAAAACTTGGGTCTTTTGTTTCTCATGCAGCCACGTATGTACTGGACGGGGCCTTGCCGGGATCGGAGGAGTCTTCCACCCTGCTGTACTCGAACGAGTAGCTATTCCCTCCACTATGTAATTTAGATCTTATTTCATCTGTCAGTATCAGCTCAATGGTTACTGAATATATATTCAGGATACACCCAAGTTAGTGCCGTCCACTCTGGCCCAGCAGGTGTATGAAACGTCTGGCCTCTAACGCGAGATGATATTACGTTGAGAGGTTGGAATTCTGAAGTGGGCTTTTTGTTCCCCGGAAGGACCACTTGTGCATTACCCATTGCTGAGGGGTAACGCGAGTCGCAGACAGCATTGCAGCAGAATAAGCGTCCTTGAATGCGGCGATGAGCCCGGATTCCGGCCTATCGAGGACCCCGATGAGCCAGAGCCCCAAGGTACCCAAGCCAATTCGTATGCTCCCGCGCATCATCAGAATCAGCGCCAGGCACTAAAAGCATTCTCATCGACAGAGTTTATCCGCCTTGGCAATGTTTGAAGTCGGCTAACACTTGATCTCGTTGGTGGGCTCTGACCTTGAAAGCACAACTTCCTCATGCAGATGGCGCAGAGAGGATCATCGGGGTGTGTCAGGGGTCAAGGCCTGGCCGCCGCAAGAAGGCCGACTGGCTGCGGGTTGCGAAAAGAACCTGTTGGCCAGGAGCGGGATCGCCGCGAACGTTGCCCAATCGCGAAGGTGGCCGGATGGAACGAAAGCGAGGCCTCCATGCAAGGTGTGGTGGGGGTGGCGTTGAGAATGCACCCCATCATCTATAACATCAAATAAACCACAATCAAATTGAGATGAATGCAGCCGTCAATTCCCCAAAATTTTATTTGCGTGGTACTGATTGTTGATACTTGCCGCGGAAAAGTTGAGCTGAACCTGCTGAAAATAGAGCCTGGTTCACTCTTCTAGACTATGGACATAGTCTTCGAGTCCTCAGCCCCGTGCTTCCACTCTAATGTTGCAATGTTGCCGTCCTAGCCTATGGGGTCCCGCATGCATACATAGATTTGCGCGGACGCAGGATTTGATCCTACAGAAGAGGTCATGCGACAGCAGTATCTTGGATGCTGGCCGATGCACCACATGTCACTTGACATATCTCAAGCGCCTGAGTTTTACCAAGCCCGACCAACCACACGAGAGACTGGTCACTCCGCAGAAGGTAATGGAAGCAGATGTTGCAGGCGGCGACCAAGTAAGTACGCCGCTTAGGGAATGTGGTAGTGCTGCGCATAAGCCCTAGAGAGAGTCTTAGGCGCTCCATAGGCGTTGGAGGTCATCACTGCACGGTAGAGGCGTAGTCGAATAACTAAGAGCCACTGGTGCTCGAAGTGGATGCCACAATGTTTCTCAACGCGCCAAGGTGGCGCAGACGGTTGAAACCCTGTCTTGGTGTAGGTAAATGAAGTGATTGAAACATGTAGGATTGAGGGGGGTTAAGAGCTCTGCTTAGCGGGTAAATGCCAAGACGGAACATCTTGACAATAGAACACTCAATGAGAAAAAGAGAACGAGGCAGTGAAAATAAAAGAGCACCGGCTTCCCTGTCATTTTCAATCTCGCCAGAAAGCAACAGCAAGCAAGCAAACACCGGCAAGCTGAAAAGCAATCCGACATCACGAAACCGTGACTCAAGTTCATCTCTCAACATGAAGTTTACCATTCTTCCCGTTGTTGCCACCTTGGCCTTGACTACTGCGGCCCTGCGTGTTGACGACAAACACTTTTCTGAAGGCGAGTAATGTCTAGGTAGTAATAAGATCGTGGTGTCACTAACTCAGTGTAGCGCTTGCCTCGGCCGAGTCAGAGCTTACCAGGCTTGCCTGCGACTACGATTGTTACAATCAGTGCTTCCAAGACTGGTGCATCACACCCGACCCATTCGGCAACCTCAGCTGCATTATCGCCTGCTCCGACATTTGCGGCTGCATTTAAAGGGTTGATGGTCTAAGCATATGGCCACGCCTTGGACATGCTCACGACGCCACGCAAGTTTTCGAGGCACGGAACAATCGAAGCATGGAAGAAGGAAACTTGGTAGATGAGAGCGATCATTTACCCAGATAGCCAATATTTCTTCGGAGCTGAACATGTCTGTTTGCAAGCCTTACTACGATTTCGTCTTCTACTGGGTACTGTGACCTAGTGACCTAGGCCGCCTAGCAACATTACCAGTGTACGGTGTCGCCGTCTTGCTCGCTCGCCCATCATGCATGTGACAACCGGGGTCCTCCAAACGCCGCTTTCGAGGCCCTGACGAGACTCAGAGACACTATCTTGAACCTTCCGTACAAATTACACGGTTCACTCGGTTGCTCGCACGACATGTGAATACATAGTATAGCATTTGGCACCGTCCTGCTAACGTTGCCCTGAGGCCTTCGCTGGCATTGTGTTGGTGGCGCGACGCTCTGAGCATGTACACACGACAACTTTTCGGCTACAGGTACGATAGGCGGAAGCCGGAGAACGCCAAAATTGGTTGGAGCAGAAAATCATGTTGCAGCCTGACCTGGATCACTTCGTTCTGAAGGGGTGCGATGTACTTCTGCACTGGATGTGAATGTACTGTGCGCGATGGCAGCGTAGTGGCACACCAGCTCCAAATCGGCCGTCCAACTCTCAATACTCTCTCGCTGAACATTATCGAAGAACTTGGGAAAATACGGCACGGTCTCCGTGCTGCTGAACGTTTCGTTGGAAGGTCACGATTGTCCCGGCTCTTCCGACGCGGATGTATCAGGCGACAACGATGAGGTTCGACTGTATCTGAGGACACTCTCTGCAGACGTACGGTTAGTCATACTCTCTATGGCAAAGTGAGAGCGAACGTGGCTTTCTCTTCCTGAATTGGACAAACGATTGCCAACCCAGGCCTCGTCAGGACTGGTTTGAGGTGAGGGTGTTGCAAGCCAGCCGAGATAGCCTGAAATTTAACAGCATGAAACAAGACTTTCAACAATCTTGGGCGGAGCGCAGGACTAGACAATGGATTTCGACGTGGCGGAGCTGCTGACTATAGTCTTGGCTTGCCGAATAGGGGAAGCTCTGGTTCGAAGCGCACATTATCAAATCGTGGTCTAGGAATGGAACGAGAACGAGAACGAGAACGAGAAATATCCTCACATTGGGCAGGCCCGACAAGAAGTCCCAGCCTCATAGCCACGTTACAGCTGGTGGAAAGACACTGAATTTAAAGAAGTAACTTATGAGCCATCATGCTGCAGCGGAAATTGCCGACGCTGAGGGCAAGTTGGGAAAGAGATTCATTGGTTTCTGTTGCCGATCAGGGAAGGTCTTGTTCTGCGATCCTGGGTGCACTTTCACACGGGTCGGTGGAGTTCTAATAGGATTCGACACGGTTTAACGACCATTTATCGTGGGCAGGACCTCAATTGTGCCCGACCTGACCTTGGCATTTGGTCCAGATGAATCGATGCTTTTGAAAACATGCTTAACAAGATTCATTCGCATGAGGCTCCACCTGCAGAAGCTGACAGGCATTCCAAATAACGAACCATCACCAAAAACGGTCTGGAAAGCTCTCCACTCCCCACAACAAAATGACGAGCAAAACGAAAAAGCCAAAAACATACAACACCGGGTATTCGCTGGTCGTCACCGACCCAACTACTGATCCAGCCCTTACTGGCTTATCTAGGGGAGAGCGGACGGGATCCCGAGTTCTCCAGCAGGTATGGTCGTATGTGCTTGAACCTGGAGTTCTCAGCACTCATATTCCTCAGCCAGGTGAAAATAGTACTCTTGATAACCTCTTCCTACCCCACCTGTCGCAGGTCGCGATTTATGCCTGCGGTCTCATAGAAGAAGGGTGACGCCTCGTGATAAAACGAGTGGCTGACATAGCAAGAATAAGCTGTGATCTCGTACACACCGGACAACGGCCTGCCACCTCGATGAAGCTGGTAGCACTGACATTTTCAGAAATACAATGACAGGCACAAATCGAAATGGAGGGTGAGTATTGGTTGGATGCACCATCCAATTTTGTTGAGTCGCCATCCGTTCCTTTTCATAGGGATTACCGAGGATGTAGCAGGCATCCTTGTATCAAGCTGCTACTAGGAATTCGAATACTGGCAAGCTGAGGGTTGAGCGGAATACGACAGCAAAGATGGCGGTGCATCATCAGCTCATGGCGTGAGAGGAAAAGAAAAACAAAGGAGACGAAGGTGCATAGAAACTCGAGTGAAAGCATAAGCGAGGCAGGGATCGCCCGGGTCTCGATAGATATAACGAGCATCCAGCCACGAACCACCAACAAGGCCTCCTTCTCAGACGCACCTCGGTTCCCTCGCGTATTGTAGCCGTTCCTGAGTTTACCTGACACTGCACCCGACCTCCGGTCAGAGTCACGCCACAATACATGCAGTAGCAGAACAGCTAACATAGGTCGGCAGCATTTCCAAATGACCAACAGATGGGGAGATCCCCTTGATGTAAGGCGAGGTTTCTTTTCTTGTTTTGATGGGGCAGCGATTCTTCTCGCCGTTGCCCTAGTCACTGTGGTTCACCCCGCGACCTACTTTCCTCAGATAAGTGGGAAGGGAAGACAATAGTAGAACGACTTCGCAGTAGCGTTAGGCGAGGCTAGTACCATCAAAGTATCTCTAAATTGATGTCTTTCTATGGGTTGGGTCTCAGGGAATTGTTCCTATACGGTAGGGTCTCATACCGATATATCAAAAAAAAGCTGATACTATTGTATGTTTAGCTAGAGAACCTTCCAAGTTTACGATTTGGTGCAAATCTTTTAGCACTGCTTCAGTCTTTGACCATCTCCTGCTGTTTGGCTGCAAACGTATGTGCGGCAAGATCGGGAAAGCATTCTGTATAGTTCCACGCAGGGGAGGTCGCTCCCCATCGAGAGAGCTAGCTCGACAGGAGCATAGAAGACCTACGACAGCGCCGTCAAGGCTGAAGACGTCTCGCAGGTTTCTAACCCGATCCATTAGCTGCGTTAGGTTACAAGAGAACCTGCCTTGATACCATTCCCCTCGCGAGGCTTCGGTATCTACCGGTGCATGAATCGTGAATCTTGAAGAATAGTGGAACGATTAGCAAGGGGTCCTCCGCCTACCCAACACAGCCCTCCTCGCAAATGATTACGAGAACGGGAACGAGAACGGGAACGAGAACCGCTTGTTTCTGAAAATGATGACTATGGTCACTATAGAAGTAATGCTAAATTAACGAAGCAAGGTCTTCATTTGATAAACGACTCGTCTTGGGAATATTCCACATTTGATTTGGCTTTATATAAAGCTCAGCCTAGCCCACTCCTCCACAAGCCAAAATCTCAACATCAACTCATTCGACACGCCGCTCGTCATCTAAGCGACCTCGAACAACATGATGCGGTTCGCTATTGTTTACGTGTTTTTGTCATTGCCAGTCTGGGCGGCCCGCCCTTTTCTGAATGAGCCAGACACCGGGTGAGTCTCTTATCATCTGCGCTCCGATAAAAGGTCGGTTTTTAATCAACGTTGTGAGAAGGATCGACAACACATTGAACACTCCCCGGAATGGCTCTCTTCCGGGGTTGGATCGCATGCTTGGTCTCCCCGACTTTGATTATCTCGCAAGAAAGACGATGAATCAAGCGCTATACGCATACATCAGCCACGGCGCTGGCAGCGAATCCTCTTACAGAAACAACTTGGAGTCGTTTAGTCGTCTCCGGTTTCGGCCGCGTGTCATGGTGAACGTCACCAATATCGACGCGAGCTTGAAGTATTTTCGTCACCATTCTCGATCGCGGCTCCTGGCTGACGTGGATACAGGACGTCGATTCTGGGGCACGAATTCGACCAGCCCTTTTTTATCAGTCCATTTGCTCAAGCTGGCCTCGCGAACAAAGCTGCTGAGGGTGGTCTTGTCCGCGGTTCGGGCAAGCACAATGTGCTTTATATTGTGAGTTTTGCCGACTCAGCAGGCAGAAGGCATTACGACTCACTCAGGATGAGTGTTCTCAAACTAGTTCCATGTCGATGGAAGAAATCTCTGCATCGAAGTCGAGTGAGGATCAGATCATCTGGCAGCAGGTATGCCATAGTGCGCAAGATCCACATACGGAGGTACTTTTCTAAATGTACAGCAGATCTCACTCATGAATCTTGACGATGATCCACCTCGCGAGCTATTTGTCAAGATCGAGAAGGCTGGAATGAAGGCAATCGTTCTCACAGTAGACTCAGCCGCAGACCGAACGGCGTACCGCCCGTTGAGGACACTACCCGATACAAGCATCAGCCGTGATCCGAGATACACCTTCATGACCTGGGAATACTACAAGGAGCTTCAGTCCATGACTACACTCCCTATCATTCTCAAGGGCATTCAAACTGTGGAGGATGCTCGGAAAGCCGTCATGGTTGGCGCGCCAGCCATCTTCCTCTCCAACCATGGCGGGCGATCTCTCGACGGTTCACCTTCAGCCCTGGAGATTGCCTGGGAAATCTATCAGGAGGATCCTGCAATTTTCAACGAAATTGAGGTGTATGCTGATGGAGGCGTACGCTATGGCACAGACATCATGAAGCTCCTTGCCCTTGGTGTTAGAGCCGTGGGTTTGGGACGTCCGTTTATGTATGCCAACCTTTACGGCGATGAGGGCGTGTCTCGCGCAATCGACCTCCTAGAGAAAGAGGTAACTAGTGCGGCCGCGAACCTCGGTCTTTCTAACATCAGGGACATTGACGCCTCTTATGTGAGTCCAAGTTCGACTGGATAGTTACGAAGTAACCGCTAATCACGATCAGGTGAAATTGACGTCCACGCAATGGAACAACTGACAATCGGTTCTGGCGAGGCGCAACGGTAGCCACTTTTAGAGACAGCCCAGCCTTCAATGTGAATGAGAATAGTACAGAGACAAGATTGGAGAGGAGAAATATGGCAAGGGCAGTTTAGACAAGATTGAACACAGCCGGAGAGACTTCTCAGGGGATGTATAGATAGGCGTTAGCAAAATTACTTTGGGTAGACGTCACATTATCATTATTGCAGATAATTCGTCTTGAACTCTAAATCTCCGAGAAGTGGCCTGTATTTAGGGATTTCGGTTTTCTACGAGTGAGAAAGTAGAAAACTGGTCTGGAGTCTGGCCGTGGATAGGTTGCGACACTACCCACACAGCAGCGGTCGCGTCGTCGCCCGATTCAGATGTAGCAGAGCTTGTCTCTTGAGAAAACTATCCCGCCCTGTCCGGGCCAAGATTGGGTCCATTTACAGAACGCAAAGGCGAACAAGCGGAACCCGGGCATCTTCCTGCTAAGTGAGCCCTCCGTAGCTCCCCCTTTCCACCTTCATGCCTTCACCGCCTTAGCACAACTCACTTTCAGTCTCGCCAGTTGTAGCATGATGCGGCCGTAGTCGGAGAATCCAATCTTGTAAGGAGGTCAACGGGGCTCATGAGAGGATTGACTACACGATACCGTCGTACATTATCCTGTCTGAGGACGTCTCGCTTGGGGTATCCTAGCCAGCAACATCCATATTGGTCGATCCTGCCGCGGCCATGATCGTCCAGGTTGTTTGAAGGAGGGCGGAAATGTATGACCAAGATTGGCTCGCCCGATACGTCTTCTGATGTGCCGCCGGCCTCCACCACGGCCTCAGCATTCCCAGTTGCGTAGTCTATTCAGCTCATCCGACCCTATACGGTCTTCTACGCTCAGAACTGGCCAGCTGCCTTCAATTACGTTCGGCGCTGCGGTGCCTGATGGACCAATTCGGGCCTCATCGCATGTTCTCGGTAAGGCACTAAATTCGTCACCGAACAACCTGCCCGCCGGTCTGATTGACAGACAGCTTCGCTAGCCTCGCCAAGTGTACAGCATGCATGTTGCTCGCCATCTGGTCTATAAGGGCCTCTCCATTCACTTCGACGACGTCTGGGCTGCTTGGAATACAGCCGGGGAAACGGGGTCCAATCCGGGGCAGATGGGCGTGATGCTCGGCGTCCCGGCGGAACACAAAGCGAGGCGGGCCCCAGAACGTGCGATGCGTCACGACGATCGTCACGGGAAAGCAAACCTGCCGGGCCCTAGGGACACCATACTGGTAGCAGGTGCTGGGATGTGGCCGAGATCGAAACCTGGCGAGCTGGTGCTCGCCCCTCTCCTTTTGGAGGGATCTTACGATGGACTTGCCATTGACGATAGCTCACGCACTATCCGAGATGGTGCCTGCCTTTGGACCACGCGGTCCGAATCGAGTACGGATGGCCTTCGGCAGTTCATAGTTCCATCAGAACGTGACTGTCGATCTGTATCTCCCTCTCCAAAATCGGCCTCCCTCTGTGCACGGCTCAACCCACGGAGCGATGCGCCTTGACGCACTTCACATGTGATTTCGCTTAGGCTCACCCAGTAGCTTCAGGCCTAAGATCGCCTCCGGAGAGACGCGTTCGCACCAGGGCTGTCATCGGCCTTCCCGTCAGCTGAAGTAGCGTCTAGCTTGCACGATGTCCGCTTCTAGCTGACCTCGCGCTTAGAGAGACTCATGCACTCGACAACCCGAACCATGAGAGACAGCCCGCCCAGCGACCCGGCGATCACCATCGCGAGCAAACCCGCTAAACCTGGTATGGAGGGCCTGCGGCGCCGGCTAGCTGGCTCGACGGCAAGTCCCCTTTTGCAGGAGCGACAAGCGGACATTGAACCCGTGGCGGGCGGACATCCCCCGTTCCCTAGACAAGACAGACAGGTAGATAGCAATTGAGCCGACGGAGATTTTCGTCGATTGGTGGACAGGCTTGGGACCGCTGGGGCTGTCAATCAGACACTACAGCCTCACGCGGGCTGCAGAGACACTGGCTGGTCTTGTTGAGCCTTGTCTCCGACAGTCATGGGCGGCTCTCCAACAATCCGACCCCCACCCCGCCTGCCAATGATGGACTAGACCTGAGTCTGTCACTAATGACGATCCTCGGCAAAGAGGCTGTCGGCCGACATGCGGCCTGCCCGTTACCCTGACACGAACACCAAAGCGGCGAGATGAACGAAGGGTGTTCCCATTGATCAACGGATCGCGTAGCGGCTGCGCTACGCAGGACACTACTGCGGCACTTGGAGTGGCAGGCATCTCGCAAAGTCTTTGATGATGAAAAGCTCGGGGCAAGTCGCCACGTCTGGACGGCCGGAATAAGGGAACAAGCCCGGAAAGAAAAGCACTGGCACCTGCCTCGGCCCAAACATGGGACGTTCTAGAAGCCAAGAAAGCTTCCAACCTGGAACACGGCCGTCCGCCGGCCTAGTCGCGCATCGGAGGGCCCAGTGGGCGGGCAGCAGAAAACCAGGAGGCAGGAGCGCACGTCTTGAAACAGTCTCCGAACGAGCTTGGGACTCG
Source organism: Verticillium isaacii (assembly GCA_002851775.1). Taxonomy (NCBI): domain Eukaryota; kingdom Fungi; phylum Ascomycota; class Sordariomycetes; order Glomerellales; family Plectosphaerellaceae; genus Verticillium; species Verticillium isaacii. The sequence continues at coordinate 1,679,414 of NMXN01000006.1, read as the reverse complement.
CGCAGCGTCTTGTGGGCCGGGTGTGCATCGCGTTCGGAGGTGAGCCGCATCAAGATGCTACAATGGAGGGATGTGAGGGCTTGTGTGTCAGGCGGCCAAGAACACGAGCGCGGCGTGCAGCTCGTGCATGTCGGAGCTTGCTCGTTGCGCGAAGCAAGGGTGTCGAGTAAGGTCTGGAACTTGTTTGGCGGGGAGGGGGAGAGAGCTGTGAGATGGAGGGACAGGGACGAAGATCATACCGGCATGATGACCGCCCTCCGATCAGCCTGGAATTATTTTTTTCGGTTTCCCGACCTTGCCGCCGTGGCTGACAACGACGACGATGCCGGCGTTGGCGAGGCACATCATCGTAGTGCAACGCACCGCAGTGCCCAGTTGTGGCTTGCCAGCAGATCAACGGGGTGGGGGATGAGCTGGTAATGTGACGAACAGTCTGCGCCCATCGAAGGCCCCGGATGCTGGTCGGTCGGTCGGTCGGTCGATCGTGTGATGGACGCAACCGGCCGGTGTGCCGACGGTGGGCAGGTTTGGGGCATGATATTGGACAAGGTGGCTCTGCTCTGCATGATGGCATCAGGGCAGGATTCTTGGCCGCACCGAAACCTGTGCAATGGCCTGGGCGGAGCGCTCGAGGACGACACTAAATTGCGCTGTGGCTCGGTGGGCAAGTCGCCCTCCTGTCTCCCACGCTGGCCGGTCTCCAGGGAGAGTGCAATAACAGAGACGCATGAATAATGTCGGCCTTGCCCGAGACGTCTTAGTTGACTCGGGAGGCGTCTGATTGAGATCACCAGCGTTTATCGATTGATGCAGGCTTGGATTCTGGGGTCCAGATCCAAATGCTCGGTTTGATCCGTTGACCCGAGCCGGACAAAGAAGTTGGGGGAGGGGCGAGACAGGAAGGATGAGCGGTGAACGGCCCTGCCCAATGCTGCGGTGGCACCAGGTGCCGGAAGCAATCCAGTCTTGCGCCGGATGCAGAAAAATCAAGAGTGAAGCTCGTCACGAAGAATAGGCTCAGCATGGCTCTGGTTGGCCGCGGACCGATCGGTATGCACATATCCGTGCCCTTGAGCACGCAGCGTAGACCAGGGTGTGTGGGCGTGACTGGCCCGATCGTGAGGGAATCGTCGTACGTCGCGGTGCTTGGACGGGGTGGATGACCCTAATCTCCATGTCAATCTTCCATCTCGAGGCGTGAGCCCGTGTCTGCGGCTCCGGGCGGCCTGGGCATTGGCCTAAATTCGTTTCAATGGTGAGAGATGCTCGGACGGGGGTCTACCGTGCCATCGCTCCATCCTTCGTCAGGGTGGGGGACCGGGGGACCAGGAGGCGTCGGCAGCAGCAGCAGTGGCAGCAGCAGCAGCAACAACAACAGCAACAGCAGCATGCATGTTGAAACAGGCCAGGTGCGTTGCAGCCTCATCTTTGGGGCATGTGGTGCTGTGGTTTCGTGGCCAACGTGCGAGGGTCATCCTCGTCCGGGATCCGACACGGGGGTAGGCCACGGCGACGGACCCCGACTTTGGATTCGTCATCCGGCTGCCACATGGCAGGACGAGGCAGAAGCCGTGTGGCTCGAGGTTGACATTCGAAATGGCGAGCCGAATAATGGTCATGATGACTCGCCACCGAAGGAAGAGCCAGCGGAAAGGCCACAGCACGATTCTCCCGTGACGGCGAGCGTGGAAGTGGAGGGAGAGGCGGCGCCACCGCCGCCGCCATCCCTTGCGCTACAGCGAGGCCGGCGCCATCACACCACGAGAGAGCGTCGGAGTGCGTCCGGAGACGGAGATATGTCCTGGCCGATGCCATCAGCAGTGCACGCCACGCAGAGACCACGAGCGCACTGGCGTCCTGGCTGTGATTCAGGGGTGACTCGTTGTTAATTGAGCTGCTGTGCTACGACGGCGAGCTGTAGTACGCCATGGACCGAGCGAGGCCAGGTGATGTCCGGAATTGGATCAGTCGTCTGGCCGCGCGGATGGCGACAACTGCAGCCGTGACGTCGAATGGATATAGTACGAGGCGCCGAAGCTGCGTCCGTGAAGGTTTTGCTCGGTACTAGCGGGGACATAGAGAGACGGAGTGGCACGACGCCAGGCAGCGCGAGCGAGGGCCGTCGGAGTGGGCAGATGGAAGAAGCCTATCTGTGATCTGTCGGCACGTCTGTACAGATACCAGCAGACATCGAGCGAGTGTGTTCTGTTCCCGAGGGATTGACCTGCTTGACCGAGCCGATAGCGATGCTCCAATGCGATGCCGGTGATGACGAGCAAGAAAGGCCACGATGATTTGGCGTGGCGGTTTGGTGTTGCCTTGTGTTGGAGAATGGCACAAAAAGGTACCCGGATACACGAATTCCACATTGGGGATCAATTAGATGCCTGTTCCATGCAGGGACTGGGTCCAGAGACTCCAATTCGCTCCATCGACCCCACCAAAACATGACCCCTCGAACATGGCCCCTTGCCCTTGCCCTTGTTGCCCTTGCCCTTGCCTTGCCGCCAGCCGTCTCCGCTTTCGTCCTGATGCTCGCCCAGGGTGCCGAGCCACATGTCGCATGGGCGCAGGGGCACATGGATCCCAGAGACTCGGGCTAGGCTTGCCCCTAAGCCGGTTCCGGAGACAGCAGTCCAGGGGTCTGAACGGGGGCCCGGGGCAGGGCAGGGCAGGGCGGCGAGCGGGTGCCAATAGTCGTGCAAGCGTTGTCCCTCAACTTTGCCTCGGGGGGCAAGGGGGGGTTCACTCCTCGCCGCGATCTGCTGGATTGGAATGACTGAATGATGCGGTCCAGGCTCACCGCCGCCGGCATGCATTGAATTGTTCCCCCCCCTGACACCTCGCCTCTAAGTACAGACTCAGTAGATGGACGCGCAGGATGCAGTGCCCGGACTGCTCCTGCTGTATAACAGGTGCGAATTATCGCTGCAGCTGCCGCATAGGACGAGAGTGGCCATCTGATGCGGGCCAGCTCATTTTTGCCTCCCCTCACACCGATTCTTTTGCATGCTCGGACTCCGGTGCGGATGCGGCGACGGCGACGGCGAACTTGTGGCAACTCGCCGATTACAAGTCGTCCGACGGCGAGCCCAGCTGAAGGAACTGACATTCCAGAACGGGCCGCCTACTAACGAAATGAAACCCCCCACCTGCGTGCGACCTGGAAAGCTCGGCGGGAAGAAAAGACGACCAGAGAAGTTGACCCCCTGACGTAGGTGGGCGCACCAGCAAAATCCTTGCTCGTACCGACAACACGGACAGCGCCCCCCCCAAGCCCCCCGTCGCCAATTCCATTTCCACCAAAGGCGTGTTCCTTCCTTTTTCTAGACCGTACTAACGAGGTGCTACGGCACAAGTAAGGCAATAGGGTAGTTCGTCCTGGGTTTGGTGGTTATGGCGGTGCTAGCAAGGAGCGCCTCGTTCGTCGGGATGCAGAAGAGACGGACTGGCCGTCCTGGGCTTGGTGTTGAGTGAAATAGGGATGCCCACTCCCCCACCTCTCTGTTCTTTCTTTCTTTGACATGGCACTAGCGTTGGAGGTCCCGGATGTGAAGCTGGCTGGATGTTGCACGGCGTGGCGCCAGGCGATGAGAAGGCGGAGGGCGATCGGAAAGTCGGGGATCCGTGGTGTTGACTCGCTCGCCCCGATTCGGACTTGCCCTTCCTAGATCCATGGCTATGACGCCGTTCTTGCCTCAGCGCTGCCCATCAGGGAGTGCGCCCGGGCGGTGCAAGCGGGTACATGACAGCGCAGCCACGCCAGCTGGCTGCTGAAGATGTTGATGTTGGTCTTTGATGCATGCTAGCGATGGGTCCAGTGCTGGTGTCGTGTCGTTGCCTGCGTCCGGCCACCATGCGGACAGCACTGAATTAACAGGAGGGCAGGACGATACCATCGTGGGCAAGGTGGGTAGGGATGTGCTGGGAAGCGCGAGCTTGCAGTGTCGCCTGTCTTGTCCTCTCCTGTCCTGTCTTGCGACGCTTCGTATTCTGCACCAGCACAGATCCAGCGCCGCATGGATATTTGTTGCCTACGCGGCGCACAAGCAACCGTTCGAGCACCATAACAATCGCATCGTCGTCATCAGCCACCGGTAGGCCCGGGCCATGCATGCAGCTGTTCGGGCGTCTCATAGACATTGACCAGGAGGCATCAGCTGTGGAGGGCTGGTCGGTCAGCAGAGTTGTCTCGATGGAGCGGAGTTGGCCACGGCATCGAGATGAACTGCTGCAATAGTGTACGCCCCCTGACGCAGGTGTTCGCCTCTGAGGGCCTTCTTGACTCGTTCATCATCCAGGTGATGTGGCCTGGCGGAGGGAGGGTCAGGAGCAGGTGGGGAGGATGGCAAGAGGGATGACTGGGAGGGGGGGAAAAACCAGAGCGCGGGCGGCCTGCCCAGGGGCACTTTAGCAGGCGCGATGGCGTGGCAGTGGTTCCGGGGCGCTGCTTGGCGCCATCTTACAGCGCCTGTAGCGCCCAGGACGCGCCGTAGCGGCCCCCTGGCGGGCCTGGGCCGCCTGCACGCCCGCCCGTCTCGGTTGGACTGGAACGAACGAGAACCGGCGGTCAAGGGCTGAGGTGGTGGGCAGTTGAGGTACTCGAGGAAGGTAGGCGGCACAGACATGTCTCTGGCGGAAAGGACGGCCCAGGGCTGGAACTGGGACATGCCCGTGAGGTGCCTCGAATATGTAATGTAAGGCACTGCGCGGACGTGCTGAGTCCTCTCCACAGAGGTCCTAATGCAAGAAGACGACGTCCGCATCATCAGACACACAGGTTTAATAAAGAGCATTGCAACCAATCTCCCCCTTTGCTGCCCTCCGCCCCTCCCCCCCGTCCATCAGAACCCCCTACGATCCCCGCTCCACTCGGCGACACCCCCCCCCCCCTTCTTTCCTTCTTGGCTCGCCCCCAGGCAAAGTACCTTGCCTCTCATCAAAATACATATTTTGGCCTTTGTACCCGGGCCCCGGTTTTGGTCCTTGCCGTGGCCCTTGGTCCTGGGTAGTGGATGCCGTTCTTGTTACTGCTCCCCTGTCCTGACTCTTGACTCCCTTCCCTTGTCTTGTCACGGCCCTCGCATTATTATCCTGCAGCTTCTCACACGCCTCAACCTGTCGACACTGCTCAGGCGCTGGCCTGCTTGTACCTTCTCCTTTTCTGTGCTGTGACTCCAGAAATTAGAAGGAATCCCGTGCTCTCTGCATCTCCATCCCTTTCATAACATAACAATCGTGTAGGCCACCCACGCCCCTTGCCTTGCCCTGCCTTGACCTGTCTCCCGTACCTGAGTCTCCAATCTTACACCCTTTCCAGCAGTAGTAACGGTACCTGACGTCGACCATCGATCGTCGACCATCTCCATTGCCCCCAACGCGCCTCCATCGCCTGTGTCGCCTCCCTGGTCCATCCCAGACGATCTCCGCACCCCCCTCCACCCTCCGTCGCCTCCCCTTGGACTTGGACCTCTTCTTTTTCGTCCGACATACACACCAACCTGACTCCTGCTTCCACCACAATTCACTTCTAGCGCATTGCTACTACATTCTTTGCTTTCCCACCCCTCCTCCTCTTCTGCTTCTGCTCCCCTCCTCCTCTTCATTTACACTCCTTCCTTTTCCCATCTGCACGCCTGCATGTCCACCTGCAAACCACCCACCATCCGACTCACTCACCCACCCTACATTGGCTACTGCAACCCAGCAGTCAACACCGACGACGACCCGGCGCCGCTCCTCCTTGTTGCCGGTTACCCCTTGGTCGACTCCCGCCTTCAAATCTGCCGCTCCTGCTCCGTCTTTTCCCTTTACACTTGCACTTCCTGGTAGTGCAACAAGACCCGACATCGCCAGACAAGCATTTCTGTAAGTCCTTGCGCGCCTGTCCCTTCGTTCCCTCAACCACTCGTCCCATTCGCTTCTCTGGCCTCTCGATCGCTCGCAAGCCCGCAAACTTGCACACCCCCTCGACATCTGGCCGGCTTTCCACCTCGCAAAACATATGCCGGACACCGGAAACCTCTGGTGCCCCTCGCTGCAACCACCCATCTTGTACCCATTCGTCATTCACGAGACCACCTCTTGTCTCCCCCCATCTACTTTATTCGACTACAGAGGAAGACGGCGCGGGCTTTGCTTTCTGATCTTGTGTTTCTTTTGCGCTCGGCACAGCTCACGCTTGCTTCTGTTAGCTGCTGTTCTTTGTTTGGACGCCGCCGCTTGAGGGTAACGCTCGCTGACATATTTTCCCTCCCTGGTTCAAGACCGACCCAACAGCACTAGTCGCACTTATTTCTCATTTTTTGAGCCGTCCACATCCTGATCAAGGACCCATTCCATCTACACTTCCTCGTCTGTACAACATTCGCCCGTAGAGCCGCCCAAGGCAACACTCGACGACGAAATCAGCAGTCCCATCCTCGAGGCGACTTACTACTGAGAGCAATGGCAAGCGAGCAGGGCGCCGGAGGAGGCATTGAGAGCAATAGGAGACACTTGTCTACGTCGACCCGCGCCAGCACCGACAACGAACCGATCCCAGAGGCGGAAACCCAGACGACCAACATGAAGCCTGCCCAGCAGCCCGAGGAGGAGACACAATTCACACAGGCGCCACAGGGCCTACCACGAGGCGTCTACCCACCATCCTCCACCGCCACGCCTACTCCGACATCCGGCCTGCCCATGTCCAGGGCAGCTTCCAGCAGTTCGAGCGCCTCCAACTTCAGCACGCCGCCATCATCAACCAGCACCGACGGATACTTTGGAACCGGTCACGCGAGAAAGACCAGGCCGACTCCTCCCCTGGAGCCTCCCGTCACCAAGGCAACTTTGAGCGAACTCGATGTATCCAAAATCATTCACAACCCCAAGCTGCGCCATGATATAAACTTCGACCCCGAACTTCACTTCAGGCCCAACGTGGACGGAGATAAGGGCAGGAGAAAAGAGGTCAAGGCCGAGCATTTCTGGACCACGCTGCAAGAGCAACTCATCATGTTTGTCATGGATCGTGAAGGCTTCTACGCTATTCATGGCGAGAGCGACGATTGGTGCCTGCCACAGCTTCTTCGGACAGTCAAGGATATCATCCAGACGCTCGTGCCAGTCAGGGACCGAGTCTACCTGGACGAGGGGCTGAACGTCGAGCTCCTGATGCAGCAGTTCAATAAGGGCATTGCCGATCTTGAAAAGCTGGCCTCCTGGCTCTCTCGCGTGCTCAAGTCCCACTGCGCTCCCATGCGTGACGAGTGGGTCGACAGGATGTATGAGAAGCTCAGCAACGGCAACCGGAACAACGATATGGGGGAGCTCGTTCTAGGTATGCGTGGACTCCTTGAGGTACTCGAGGCCATGAAGCTGGACGTGGCCAACCACCAGATTCGATGCTTGCGGCCGGTCTTGATAGAAGACACTGTGCACTTTGAGCAACGTTTCTTCTTCAAGAGAATTCAGCAGGGCAGGATCGACATTACCCCTGCGAGGGAGTGGTATCGGGATGCCGAACGCCGATATGCTGGTACCATCTCACCACCAGCGACGCAGGCTTTCGGCGAAATGGCCGTCTTCTTCGAGGCCCTCTCACGCCTGATCCGTCCTTCGGTGTATGAGAAGGAGGCCCCCAACACATTCGTCTTTGACGAGGAGCGATTCCTTAAGCTACGATCCGACATGCTCGATGCTGTGAATCTGGAAGTGTGCATGCGCCTTTACGATGACCTGGAGAGGGTCAGTCGCACAGTCAACTCATTCCTTTCGAATGGTTTCCCATCGCAACTCGAGGAAGAGCCCGTCATCTCCAGGACCTCCAGCCCCTTCGACTTCAACTTCAATACGCCTCCCGCGTCAGGTTCCCGTCCTTCCAGCCTGGCCTTCAGCTCGGTCGATTCGGCGACATCCTCTCCGCGCTCCTCTCTGGTTCTGCCCAGCCAGGCCATTCCAACATCCGACCCGACCGAATCGAGAACGAAGGCTCGCAACCTCTACAATTCTCTTGTTGCCCTCGTCCAAACGTCACCGCCGACTTCCCGCCACGAGTCCCGGTGGGCCGCCATGGCTCCCTCCCTCGCCATTCAGATCTTCCGCTACACGAATGCGCCCTCCGACATGCTGCCCACCTTTGAGGCTAAGCTCCTTGCGCATGTCACCGATGTTCACGGCTCTGTCTTCCGAGAGGTCGAGGATCACTTCAACGCCCGTCTCATGACCGAGCTGCAACGGCGCATGCGCGAGTACAGGGGCCTCAACGGTGTAGCCCTCTTTTCTGTCGCTACCGGCGGCCGAGGCCCCAGCTCCAGCCGTATGTGGGATGCCAGCCGCGACACCCAAGGCGGGTCCGGACGAGACGATGCCGGTGTCGAGGACATGGCGACAAGACTCGCCCACCTCGGTGTCTTACACTGGCGCGTGTGGGCACAGTTGGCGTACGCTGGCGAGGCGAGCACCGACTTTGAGTGCGATATGCAGCCGAACCAGATCTGAACGAATCAAGGCGGTTCGTTCAGCTTTTCTCAGGATACAAAAACGAACACGTACACACGCACCGACACCACACTAATGGACCTGCTGCTGGTCAGTCCTCCGCCAGCCCGTCTCGACGGAACACATACATCCCAATACTTGGCGCGTCTACTTCATGTGAAGTAGAAACACGCCCATCCTTACGATCATCTTAATTACCTCCCTTCAGTATGCGATGTTTGTATCGGCAACACACCCGCAGTCACACCACCAAATTACGTCTCTTTCATCTCTTTTTGCTTATCTGGAACAATCTGAATATCCGGGGTCTGGGGCGCAGGGCAGGTTACACCGAGACACACTTTTAGACTTGTCCCACGGCACAAGGAAGGGGAAATCCGAATCGGCAGGAGGCGGTATCAAGTCGGCTGCTTTTTTCACTGGGCCTTCTATGCTTGCTTTTTCTAGCTTCTTGCTACCAACATGGCGTTCACGGGAATTACAGGTGGGATAGGGGTCATCATTATGACCGGAGGTCTTGCATTTGAATTTTTTTGTCGGTGGAAGATGATGAGGGCGGAAGACGGAGAGACTCTGAATAATTTGGCACATGGATATGAGCCTTTGCCACACCACAGGACGAAGGCCTCTGCATTAGTGCTAAGCTCTCAATGGAAGGACTTAACAATTAACACTGCGCTTTGTGTGATGTCGCGCTCTGGCAATCGATGTGATGAGTCGGTGTGAAGGGTGTGGTAGTTCCCGTGTTGCCGTATCTGAGCCGGGGTTTCGCCTCGTTTGGAGGGAGACATGTCACTGGTTCGTGTGCGGGCCCGTCTGCGGCCTCTGATGCCAGGTTGGTTGGATGAATAAATGTGTTGCCTGCAGCCACTTGAACGAGCTTCCACACGAGCGGGCATATGCAGGCAGGTATGCAGGCGACATAAACCAGCCGCCCCGACGTCTAGTGTCCGCGATGAACCATCGTATTCCTACTAGGCCGCTCAGCTCTTTCACGTCCGATCGAGCTCACCCCAGCGTCGTGATGTGCGGCCAGCCTGCTGGATGGTTCCGCGTCACCTTCGCGCTTCGCAAGACCGGACACTTGCCTGCCTTAGTCGTGAGACGCACACCGAGCGGGAGCACGGTGGGCATTGGTGGCGTGCGGTCGTGCGACGCGGGCCGGTATTCGGTTTCGCGACCTTGCGAGCGCGAGCGGCAGGCAGGCAGGTCTACGGGCAGGCGGGGGGTCATGTGCTCTGCTGTGCTGGTCGGTGTATCGGATGGGCGGGCTACGGTGCGGACCGTTACTGTTGTCGCTGCATTAGTCTGTACCATCTTGTCGTCCAGAGCCTGAGACGGTCTCTCGACAACTGGTATGCCTGTGGCAGGTTTTCCGACCTTGGGCTCCGTACGGGGGAGGGGGGGTGGGCGCGGTACTGGATGAAGCGGGACAGTCTTCTGCGCTGGAGAGGCGCGATCGTGTGGTACATGGTATATTGCTTGCTTGATAGTTCAGCCCCCCGCGACGCCGACCGCCCGTGTAGTGTTTCCCCCCGGTTCATGTTCCCAATAACGCCTTTTGTACCCGATGAGCTGTCCTTTGTGGTATGTTGAAGATGGGGTATCTAGTTGACGAGGAGGGAGACCTGATAGGAGTCAGACGCGGCTCAACTGTCGTTGCTCGGATGGGTTGGGAACGTACGGCCATGAAGACGCAGGCGAGGCTGACATAGGGACTCAGACGCTCGCCCACGCGGGCGCATTTCCAGAAGATGCCAACGACACTGCTGATTGTTAGTCTCGTGTCTTGCCAGGTAGGACAGCGGGAGGCGCACCCGTCTTTTCGGTTGTCCATGAACGAGGGAAAGATCTGGTGGGCGTAGGCGGAGGTGCAGATCAGGAGGAGGATGACGAGAAGGAGGGACTGGAAGTTGAAGAGGGCGGTCTGGCAGGCGTTAGCAGGAGATCGCACCGGAATCGAAGCGAGCATACCATCTTGACGGTTGGGGAAGCAGCGAGCTGGGTCCCTGTGCGATGCAATGACAAGTTGAAGCTGTCGCGGGAGCTGGCTGTCTGCCTGCAGCGGTCAAATGGCAAGGTGGCCCAGCTGGGTCGGAGCTTCGATTACTCATCGGGTGCCACCCCCACTGGCAGGCACCAGGTTGGTGCACGAGCCATCTATGGACAATGGCTTCGTCAATGAAGCTGGATCCTCCCGATCTCTCATCACACTGCCTTCAACCCCTGATATCCCTCCATCCGACCTACCCAGGTAGACCCTACGCATCGGAGCGCCTGAGAACCAAAGTCTTGGAACTAGTCGCCGAATCTACCCAGAAGCTGTTGCCACCAACGCCGACGAAGCGCAATCGCCTGCCGAAGACCGATCTCCACGACGCCCATCCCGGCAACCCACCACAACCGCCAGCATGGAGCCTCGTGCGCGCGCCGGCAAGAATGTCGGCCGCATGAACTTCTCCTCCAACGAGCGTAGGTTCCATTCTCGGCTGGCCCTCGCCTCACCTTGGGCATCATGCTGACCCGTCCCCCCCAGTGGGCCAGCTCCTCTTCGCCCACGGCGACGTGCGCAACCCACTCCCCGAGACGATCCGCGTCCTCGATGAGATCCTGACCGAGTTCATCCAAGGCGCCGCCTTTGAGGCTGCGCGCAATGCCAGCTACGCCGGCCGCCAGAAGGTCAAGTGGGAAGACTTTGAGTTCGCGTTCCGCAAGAACCCGGCCTTCCTGGGCAAGGTGCAGGAGGTGTTCCAGAAGAAGGGCGAGATTGACAACGCCAAGAAGATCTTTTCCAAGGAGGACGAAGACAAGTTCATCAAGGACACGGCGGGCGAGGAGGGCAAGCGGGACAAGGGCGCCGGCGCCGGCGGGCCGCGGCTGCCGCAGGACGAGGAGGAGCTGGGCGAGGCGGACGACGTGGACGATGCTGTCTCGGAGGCGCCGTCGAGAAAATCGCGGAAGGCCTAGAGAGCTCGACGCAGAGCTCGCGTGCGTGGCACTGGCGCGTTGGAAGCGAGGTCGCAGACTCCGGTGGAGGCGGAGGTGCAGACGGCAGTGGCTCAGGCTCGAGCAGCAGGTGCCGAGGAGGCCAAGGAGTTGGACGTTGAGGCTGGTTTGGCAGAGGAATAGCGATGGCGTTTCGGTGCATTGGATATTTGATATTGGACGAGGGTTTGGCCTCGACGGCTGGAAGGAAGGCACTGGCTCCGGCAAATGTTCGCCTCATACGACGCCAACGATCACTTCACAGAATATTGCCGGGGGGCGGCTGTCAAAGCGGAAATATCTGGAGGCCGGATTGGAATGGCCTTCCTGGTCGATAGGAGACTGGAACACTCGACCAGGGACACTATACAGCTGCTGCGAAATTAGATACGCGGCGCACTACATTATGGCACGTTGATTTATCGATCCCGATCTCCAAACGATGCCTGAGGAGTCCTGGCGTTTCGACCTGCCCTGTCGTGGAGATTGCCTTTCATCGGGCTTGGACCCTGAGATGTCCGAATCGCCGGCCCAGTTGAACCGGTCAATCAACGGCGACGACCGAACAAACAAATCAAGGACGGCACGGCACAACCGGCAGTGCCTTCGATTAGGCTTGGCCAAGCGGGGGGGTTCCCAAAACCGATATCGGGGTGCGCTAAGCTGGCTAACGTGGCAATGACATGCGGCATCCCAGCATCCTTCTTCGCCTCTCGCCCTATCACGTCGATCCCCAACCGCGTCTATTCTACCGACCTGCCCAAATGGCTGTTGCCAGTCGACGGGCGAAACCTCCGAGTGGGGGATGACTTGGCTCATATCCCCACCGGATGATGCACCTTACCAGGCTGGTCTGGCTCGATGAGAGAAGAGCCCTGTGACTCCCAGTCTTTTCTAGCCTGAAGCTCCCCATGATTCACCCCACCATCCCGCCGCCGCCCCGTGGCAGCCCCCTCCGAACGACCTTTCGCCCCTCAAGCCCCCCCCAAGCCCCTCCATCGGAACATGGCCTTCGGCAAACCGCCGCTCTCGCCGATCCTGGCGATGGCTAAAAGTCTTTGTCGTCCTGCAGAAGCCTGCGGTTTCATCTCTTAAGTCTATGCTGGTACTGGTGACTACTTGACTGACATCATTGTTTTGTTGCTTCCTTTCCAACGTGAAGAACCCTTTTATACCGGGATCACCAAGTAGCAGTAACGTCTGCTTGCTCTGTCTGACGTTCACAGCATCTGTCGTACACTTCCCGCCGCCTGACATGCGTGCGACGAGTCATCATGTCTGAAGATCGCGAGGAAACCAGGCACCTGATGCCGCAGACCCCCCGAGCAAAGACCAACTTTGGAGACGAGGTTGACGAGCTCCTCCCGCCAGATCACTTCGATCATCGGCTGTCCGTCGACAGCAAGCTCTCCGCTCATGACGCCGTGAAGGGTCATGACGGGCTGCCAAACCCTGAAGCCCTACGCCGTCTCTCCGCCGGATCCTTTCAGCATGGACGAGCATCACCAGCCCTCGCACCAGGTGGCATGCCACATCACTACCCAGACCAGTCTTCCCACGCCTCGAGGCTTGTCACGGCGCTCCAGAAGATCTGGTTTCGCAACCGCGGCGTGTTCCTTGTTGCCCTCTCCCAGTTCTTCGGCGCCCTCATGAACCTCTCCGCCCGCCTCCTCGAGCTGGAAGGCGATGGCATGCACCCCTTCCAGGTCCTGTTCGCCCGCCAGAGCGTCACCATGCTCTGCGCCACCGCCTACATGTACTGGAAGCGGACCCCCGACTTCCCGCTCGGCAATCCCGAGGTGCGCTGGCTCCTCATCGCCCGCGGCGTGTCCGGTTTCTTCGGTATATACGGCATGTGGTACTCCATGATGTACCTCCCCCTCGCCGAGGCCACCGTCATCACGTTTCTCGCCCCCTCCATAGCCGGTATCGCCTGCTATGTCGCCTTCCGCGAGCCCTTTACCCGCGTCGAGCAAATCGGCACTCTCGTCGCCTTCCTCGGCGTCGTCTTCATCGCACACCCCACCTCCCTCTTCTCCTCTCCGGACGCCGCCACCGATGGGAACCCCGACGCCGCCACCAACGGCACGGCCCCCGCCTCCGGCAACCCCGGGATGGACCACGAGGCCACGCCGGCCGAACGCCTCCGCGCCATCGGGGTGGCCCTCATCGGCGTCCTCGGCGCCGCCGGCGCCTACACCACCATCCGCTGGATCGGCAAGCGCACCCACCCGCTCATCTCGGTCAACTACTTCGCCACCTGGTGCACCCTCGTCAGCGCCGTCGTGCTGACCGCCGCGCCCACGCTCGACATTGGCCAGCCGGACCTGCGCTTCGCGCTGCCGCAGGGCGTCAAGCAGTGGTTCCTGCTCGTGTTCCTCGGGCTCATGGGCTTCATCATGCAGTTCATGCTGACGGCGGGCATGAGCGTCGACAGGTCGAACCGGGCGAACGCCATGGTATTCACGCACATGCTCTTCGCCGCCGGGTTCGACAGGTGGGTGTTCGGCCACTCGATGGGGTGGATGAGCCTGGCGGGGTGCGGCCTGATCATCGGGAGCGCGCTGTACATGGTCATCACGAAGGACTCTGGGACGCCGAGGCGCGAAGGTGACGTCGAGGTGGGCGGCGTGCGGGATGCCGAGGGTGTGCCCATGCTGATGGAGGTGGATGACGAGGACGAATTTGATGCGTTGGATGCGAGGAGGGTGAGGCTGGGAGGGTAGGCCATGTTTGCTGGGGTCTTGAGGTCTTGGGGTAGGGATAAAAGCAATAGATGAGGATATAATTGTTTCAACTTGCGTAGCTACACAGAGTGCTCTGTTGCCTGCTCTCCCGGAATTCGACCATTGTAATGGCTCCCGTCAATGAAAAGAGGGCTCGCAGGAAAGACCTTACGGTGCGTTCGATAGATAACCGGCTGTTGTCCACAGGCTTTACGCCTTTTCTCCCTGGCGTGCGGAAGCGCGGTTCAGAATGTAAGGCTCAAGAGACACACGGCGCAGAAGCAAAAAGCTCGGCGCCCGCGTCGGGCGCCTACGAAAACCCCTCTATCAACTTTTCGGTCTTTGAATTGTACCCCAGGCCTAGTCTGCTTGAACAGGATTTTTGCAGATCTATACCGGTTACACTACTGGAGTGCGGCTGGTACCTGGTCGAAGAGTCATGCCAGATTGGCGGCCTTGTGAAGGCATCAACGTGGGGAGGCGCGGTTGCTCGGTCTGTGGGCGTGGTGTTTTCCTCTGATCGCGGCTACCGAGGAGACTACAGGTAGTCTCCATTCACCAGGCTGTTCTTTACGCGCTTCCCTCGCTGTATTTGTTTTCCTTCGTCTTTATCGAGCTGTTGCAATTGCCTCCTGATATAAGAGAGTTTTGTTCTCTCCCAAGCCCCATACAGCCAACTTACGATACAACTGGGCACAGATCACGAAATCGTCGTCGCACGCGGTGCAATGTGCTGAGGCCAATCTATCTCTAAAGTTGGCAAGAATACCCTAAGCCGGGCAGTGTAATTAAGTTATCCTAACTATGCATCATGTATCTTACGCTTGCCCCTTTGTATCTCCCTGACCTCGAGCTGACACCCATGATAAAGATGACCACGAAAGCCAGCTATCTCGCTGGCCAGCCTAAAATGTTTCTATCTTCTTCAGCTTTTCTACGTTAATGAGAGACACCTCGGAATTGTCTTGCTGACTTGGTGGAAGGTGTGAAGCTTCAACAGAGCCGTTGGTTCTCAAAGCGCATGATGAGTGGACGAACCACAACATCGGCGCAACATGGCAGCCTACATAATCCGATGTCATCGCATGTGTCTGTTTGAGCCAATAATTAATGACAGGCGGTTCAACATCTCGTCGCAGACGCGGTCTCTATTGCACTGGATAAGGTAGTCGTCGATGCTTACCGGACTGACGTGAATGAATGCAAATATCGAGGTCAGGGCTCGGCTTATCGAAAAGTGCAGACATACTATAAACGGGGCGCTACTGGGTGGAAACACGGGGGGCTCTGGCTGCACCAGCACTGGTACCAGCAGCAGGGATGCAGGAGATCGCGTCGCCCCAAAATCTTCTGAACGCAAGCTTCAGATCTTATCGACACGACCACTCCCCAAGCTCCATTCGCGCCCAACCGAACCACGACACCATCACGAACCGGACTCGACGTCAAAGCAGAACTTTCAGATACCACCTTCGCGAAGCGCGCATTCCGTCAAGATGGTCCAGATCAGCGAGGTCAAGGGCAACAATCGCGACAACCGCACGGCTGCCCATACGCACATCAAGGGACTTGGGTTGAAGGCCGATGGAACCGCAGAGAAGCAAGCCGCCGGCTTTGTCGGCCAGGCGACAGCGCGCGAGGTCAGGCTCCCGAGGTGCGCGCATTGAAGGCTCTGCTAACCGCCATCCACAGGCATGCGGCGTCGTCGTCGATCTAGTCAAGGCGCACAAGATGGCCGGCAGGGGCGTCCTGCTGGCTGGAGGACCGGGAACCGGAAAGACTGCGCTCGCGCTCGCCATCAGCCAGGATCTCGGCACCAAGATCCCCTTCTGCCCCATCGTCGGCAGCGAGATCTACTCGACAGAAGTGAAGAAGACGGAGATCCTGATGGAGAACTTCAGGAGGGCCATTGGACTCAAGGTCCGCGAGACGAAGGAGGTCTACGAGGGCGAGGTGACGGAGCTGACGCCGGAGGAGGCCGAGAACCCGCTCGGCGGCTACGGAAAGACCATCAGCACCCTGCTGATCGGCCTGAAGAGCGCCAAGGGCCAGAAGAAGCTGCGCCTCGACCCCAGCATATACGAGGCGATCCAAAAGGAGCGAGTGTCGGTCGGCGACGTCATCTACATCGAAGCGAACACGGGCGCCTGCAAGCGCGTGGGAAGGTCAGACGCCTACGCGACCGAGTTCGATCTCGAGGCGGAGGAGTACGTCCCGATCCCCAAGGGCGAGGTGCACAAGAAGAAGGAGATTGTCCAGGACGTCACGCTCAACGACCTCGACGTCGCCAACGCCCGGCCGCAGGGCGGTCAAGACATCATGAGCATGATGGGCCAGCTCATGAAGCCCAAGATGACGGAGATCACGGACAAGCTGCGCGGGGAGATCAACAAGGTCGTGAGCAAGTACATCGACCAAGGCGTCGCAGAGCTCGTGCCCGGCGTTTTGTTCATTGACGAGGTAAGCCTCGTTCTTCTCTCCATAACCGCCCGGGAGATTGGATCCATTATTGACACGGGGAACTCCCTAGGCACACATGCTCGATATCGAGTGTTTCACATACTTGAACCGCGCGCTGGAATCACCAATCTCACCCATTGTGGTTCTCGCCTCGAACCGAGGAATGGCCACCCTTCGTGGCACGGAAGACATTGTGGCCGCGCACGGCATTCCGACCGATTTCTTGGCCCGGCTCCTCATCATTCCAACGGTGCCGTACCAGGCGGACGAGATCAAGCGCATCGTGCGCATCCGATCCACTACGGAGGGCGTGGCCATCACCGACGCCGCGATCGACAAGATTGCAGAGCACGGCGTTCGCATCAGCCTGCGGTACTGCCTTCAGCTTCTGACGCCTGCAAGGTAAGCAAGCCCCATGCCATCCCGGTCTCGTCACTCGTGGTTGCACGAACCACCCCCTGGGGGTCCGTGTGCCTTCGTGTGTGAGACATTCCCGTTGTTGAGTGCATGCTAATGATCATCAAAAGCATTCTCTCCAAGGCAAACGGACGTAGCCAGATTGACGTCCAGGATGTGACGGAGTGCGAGGACCTGTTCTTCGATGCCAGGCGCAGCGCTGGCCTTCTGAGCGGCGAGGGTGGCCGGGGCTACCTCTCATGATCATGTCATGGTCGTTGTTGACGATGATGCCTCGATGATGACGCGTCGGAAGTCACATCCATGCGGAGCTCTTCGTGTCCAGCCAGAGCGTATGTGATGAGGTTAGAGGGAGGGAAAGAACTTGTCACAATTCAATGTACAGCAGCAAAACCAACGGAGTCAGTCGTAATTCAGGCAGGGCAATTTCGGGAACTGGTCAAGGGAGGTTGGTAAGACCTGGAGAGAAGAAACATGTAAAAGAGTCGCTCGACAGCAAAGTTCAAATGAATTAGGCTCTGATGAAACAAAGGCTCCCTACTCATCACAAGCGCGGGAAACGGGTTGAGCAATGAATGATCAGGACCAAGATCTGTATGGAGAGAGTGTTTGCAGAACCACTCCCGACTTATAAGACATTCTGCAGCCCTTCCGCCGAGACACGCGGGCCAACAGCACGACTCCCCGATCCAACCTTGGCCAGGTATTCGCTCTGAACCACGAGCACGTCGATCCACTCAGGACTACACGGTAGGGTGACGGTGAGGAGGGACGAAAGGTTCGTCATCACGTGGAAGCATGCCCGGCCTAGGCTAGATCTGAGCGACATTGTCTTTGTTCCGGCACTTGCGCATTCCAGCGCTGCCTCCCCTGCGCCCCCAGCTTTCTCTCTCGCACCCAGCATTCCTGCGAGAAACAAGCCGGCATTGTTGCCCTCCGTCCTTTGAAGCGGCTGGGGCCACCCTCTGGCCTCGCGTCTTGTCTCCTTGTTCCTGGAGCGCGAAACTCTGCGAGGGCGAGGAGAACAACCGCCGCCCGAGCAATGCGGCAAGGAAGCCTTCGCGCATGCGGCTCGTTTGACACTCTCTCCTGACTTTTTTTTATTTCCCATCTTCTGGATGATACTGTACCTCACCTTGTCTCTTTCCTTCTTTCATGTGAGGAAACGGCATGCTGCTCTGATCCCGAATCGCATCTCGTAAGAACGAGACCTCAGGCAAACGCCACGCAACAAAGAAAGCAAGTGAACCGATCCTCCGGTGACAGAGAAAAAGGGAGTGGAGCTGGATAGCTCGGCTGGCCGGCCGGTGTAAGGAGGCAGATGACATTCTGGAGCTGGGAGAACGAGTGGCTCGTCACATCTGCAGCGGTCTGAACATCCCAGCACCTGCCCGAGACATGTAAAGGCTATCATCCATCACAACACCCCCCCTCCCCTTCTCATCACAATCCAACCCGCGCCAGCCAACCGACTGGCCGGACTCTGGCTGCCTTGACCGACCTGTCCTTAACCTCTCCTACCCCGGAAACTCTGCACAGCTCTCCTGGCCGTGACCCCCCGGTCTGCCGCCGCTCTGCTCATCATCCACCAATCCCACCATCCTGGTGGCTCAGCATGGGAACCGTCATATCTCAGGTACAAGGACATTGAGCCGCAGCGTCACCTACCACTCGCAGCATCATTGTCTCCCGCCCTTTGCTGCCTTTGCTGGGAGTTCTCCGGCCCAGGAAATTCGTCTTCCCACACACACTCCCCACGAACAGTCAAAGAGGCGAGCAGGCGACTGGCCAGGCTCGACAATCGGAGCAAAAGCAGGTCTCGGGGACCGGGCCCCTTGTCATCCATATCCTTTGGTCGGTGTATTCCCCTGATATCTGATCAACCACCTCTCTCTTCCCGTCCGCGCCTCCAACGAACACGCTTCACTCGACCAAGCCCTCCCCCCTCGAACGCCAGTCCTGTCTCGCCTCCCGCATCTTACATATCGGCTCGGAAACCAACACTCCCCTGTCCCCCGGTTCCAAATCCAGCCCCAGCATGGTCTGATCCCCCCCCCTCCCCAATGTCCACAGCCCGATCCACGCCGCCCCGTTTGCACCGCCAGAAATGACAGAGTCCGGTCCTCCAGCGCCGCCGTCCGCCCCTCAAGAGCGGCGGGAATCCTCCTCGTCGGGGGATGCCTCCGTCACCTCTGTCCACTCGGTCATGGAACGAAGAACAAGCCAGGGAACCGCCTCGGACGACGCGCCTACAGCCGCCTCGGACGAGTATCGCGAGGGCGACACCCAGAGGGCAGCAGCAGCGCCCAGCGACGCGCAGGGAGTCCATCGCGCCAGGCCGTCCGATCTGGCGGTCGAGACGCCGTCCGTCAGACCACTGGCTGGTGATCCCTCGAGGGACTTCATCTGTCTCTGCACGCCTGCGCCCAAGGTCCCCAGACCACGCAACGGTGAGTCCTCATCCTGTTTCTGTTCATGATCCTGATCATGTCTCTCTCTGCCGTGCCGCTCCGGATACCACCGCCAACTTGGCGGGCAAGCTGCTCCTTTGTCCATGGTGAATCAGGCAGGGAGAGCTGAGCCAGCACGCAGACTTGCGAGACCATCATTGGCTGACGCTGACGCCTTGTTCGACAGCATTCATTCTTTACAGACAGCATCACCAAGCTCAGGTCGTGGCGGAGCATCCCGGCCTCGCCAACCCAGAAATCTCCAAGATCATCGGAGAGCAGTGGCGGCATCAACCAGACAACGTCAAAGAAGGCTGGAAGAAGCTGGCCGAGGAGGAGAAGGCGCGCCATCAGCGACAGTACCCGGACTACAGGTATCAGCCCCGTCGCGGTCAACGTCCAGCAGGCAGGCAGGGCTCGGCTTCAACAGAGGACCCGGGCCGGTGTCCCAGGTGCGGCGGCCAATTCATCTCAACGCCGAGGACTCCCTCGACGCCGTTCCCGGCGCCAACAGCAGCAAGAACAAACATGAACCCCTACCAAACAAGAGATGAAAGGGGATATGGCGGGGAGTCTTCGCGCCATGCCCTGCCTCAGGGCAAACAGACGAACCCGTACGCGCAGGGTAACTTTCGGGACATGGACGAAGAGTTCGACCGCATGTCGCCGGCAGTGGATGCCAAGCGCCGCCGATTCAACACGCCCGGTCAGTACCAGGGCGTGCCGTCTCCAAACCCGTACCAGGGCCACCCTCCATCTCGACACACCAGGCAACCATCCATCACCGGACCTTCCGGCGCCGGCCACGGCTACGGGCCGGCCCCTCTACCGGGTCCGTCAGGGCTCGGGCGACCGGGCCAAGGACCCATGGCACCCCCTCCCCGCCCTCCACACCCGCAGCATTTTCAAGGGCCGGGTCGGAATCCAGGTTTCGACGAGAGCCTTCGGCTTCCGCCCCTGCAAACGCAGATGGGTCCTCAGACGCCGACGGGCCAGGGCGAGTCTGACCGGCCGAGCGCCAACCCGCTCGGACTGGGCATCACGAACCCCCAAGACAGCCATGCGCGGAGCGTCGAGGCCATGGTCATGACCATCTCGTTCCAGAGCAAGCTGAACGTGCTGAGAAAGATCAGCCCGCCGCTGGGGCCGCCTGGGCCCACGAGCCCGAGCGTGGACACGCGCGGCGCGGTCATCGCCATCGAGGGCCCAGACCCAAGGCTCCTCGACCAGGTGGGGAACTTTATCCAGCGCGCCCTGACCGAGGCCAAGGGGATCGACCTCCGGTGCTGGCGTGACGGCAGCGACGATGCCAAGATCGAGGAGGCCCCGGCTGGAGGGAGCAGCCCGGCGGGCAGCAGCCGGAAGAGCAGCTTCGAGGGGATCACGGCCTCCAGAATGTTCGTGGACTACATGCAGAGGATGGAGCAGTGGCACGACAAGTCGGAACAGATGGTCAAGCACGTCACGACGCTGCCGGAGGGGCCGTCGCTGTCGAGGAGGGCGTCCGAGGGCGAGATGGGCGCGCCGCGCGACGGGTCGGCTTCCCCCACCAGGATCCCCGTGGCTCTCGTGACGGGCGGCTACAGCGCGACCATCGCGGACCGGTATGCGTGTCGCGTTCCGATCGTCGACTCGTACGCGCCGATCGACCACTGGCAGTGGATGGCGACGCTGTGGCGTGGGATCGTGGGGCCAGACCTGGTTCTCTACGTGAAACCGAGTGCGGAGGAAGAGGTCGCGCGATGCGGCGCGGTGGAATACAAGGGGCCTGGAGTCATGCTCGTGAGGGTCACCCCCAACAAGGGCCTTGACGAGAGGGGTGAGCGACGCATGTGCTTCGAGGTCGATGAGTGGCTGCGCGGTGGAAGTTACAGGGAGGGGTATGGCCTGGGCTGATCTGAAAATTATTGAAAAGCTCGGCCTGTCTCATGGCGACGGTGTCTGAAGCGCGGTTCGTGTCTCTCCCAGAATTCGTGTATGATAGATTAGAAGGTGGTGTCGTCGTTTGTCCATACACCTAATGACACGAGACGCGGCCTTGCGAGAATTGATTCGACGTGAGTGAGCGACAAGGATGAAAATGCGGCCATAATACGATTCACTTGTTGCTGGTTGTCAAAGGACACAGCCTGGGGCCTGGCGTTCAAGGACTATTCTCGCTCTGTTGAACAATGTTCTTGTTCTTACTGTCGAAGGACTGGTGCTGGTCGTTGAACCTGATGACATAAGCATCCCCCGTTGCTGCATATGACGATGTTGACAGGGGCACGTCACGGTTAAGCGAACGCGTCTGTTGTCCCCCCGTTCGGCACGGTACGGGGTACGTACCCCTAGCTTCAGGAGCTTCAATAACCCCCAAAGCCCCAGACCGACAACTTCACCCGAAACAGCATGCTTACCTCTCGATGAGGACTCGACAATGGCAGACCTAGCAGTCGGTCAAATCGTCCAGCTGACCGACGGCCGCAATGGCGTCGTACGCTTCGCCGGCACCACCCACTTCGCGTCCGGCGAATGGGTTGGCATCGAACTCGAGGACGACACAGGAAAGAACGATGGCAGTGTCCAGGGCGAGCGATACTTCGACTGCGCCATGGGACGCGGCATGTTCGTCAGGCCTTCCACCCTGACCATCATTGCTCAGGCCCCAGCCCCGGCGCCGGCCGCCAGGCCCACGGTCAAGAAGACGAGCAGGCCGAGCAGCTTCGCCCCGGGAACTGGGAGGGTGTCGAGCGTGACGGATCCGAGTATGGCCAAGAGGATGAGCCTCAATGCTGCTAGTCCCAGCCCAGCTCCGAGACCATCACGGCCAACGAGCGTCGCGAGGGTGAGCCTAGATGCACACGTGTCGATTGGGGTGTTTACATGCTGACTTGTCATCGCCAGTCTCCTACTAAGTCACCAACGAAGCAGGTCGGGTCGGCTACCTCGAGCACCGTACCATCCCGAACGGGCACACCTTCCAATACCAGGGGCACCGCCGCCACGCGAACTCGCCCCGGCGTGGGTGTTCGTACCTCGATGGGCCCCCCACCGATCCCCTCTGCACGAGTAACTCGCCAACCATCCACCTCCTCTGCGACTGGACGTCCCGCCGCCAGGCCAGCAGCCAACCGACTTTCCCTATCCGGAGCAAGAAATGTCCCAAAGCCAGATCCTCTTCGACGACCTTCCGCCGACTCGCAAGCCGCCAAAGATGCCGGCTCGGCAGCAGACAGCGGGGACGATGGGAGGAGCAGCTCGCCGTCTAAGGGTGCGAACATGCTCTCGCCGCACGCCTCCAGCCCAGTGCAGGCTCGGACCAACGCACTCGAGAGGCTCACCTCGGGCAAGACAACGACTGCCGCTGCCGCGACGAGAACGACGGCGGCGGCATCGCCTCGAACTGCCGGCGGTAACACGGCTGCGGCTCGGGAGAATGAAGATCTCAAGGCGAAGCTCCGCGTGATGGAGCGCAAGAGGCTGGAAGATCGCGAGAAGCTGAAGCAGCTAGAAAAGCTCCAAGGCGAGCGCGACAAGTTCGAGTCGATAATCCAGAAGCTGCAAACGAAATACCAACCCCAGCAGACGGAGAACACGGAGTTGCGAAAGCAGATCAAGGAAGCTGAGACCAGATTCGAGGCGGTGGAACAGATGCAGGCCGAACACGAGACCGCCCTGGAGCTGGCCACCCTGGACCGCGAGATGGCGGAAGAAACCGCAGAAGTCCTCAAGGCCGAGCTCGAGGCATTGAAGCAAAAGTCAGAAGAACTCGAACTCGAGGTCGAGATTCTCCGCGAGGAAAACGAAGAGTTCAGCCAGGGCATGACCCCCGAAGAGCGATCCAGCACTGGCTGGCTGCAGATGGAAAGGACGAACGAGCGGCTGAAGGAAGCGTTGATCAGGCTCCGCGACCTGACCCAGGCTCAAGAGGCGGAGCTCAAAGACCAGATTAAGGTGCTGGAAGCTGATCTGCAAGACTACAGCGCCGTGCAGGAGCAGTTCGAGGCCTCCAAGGAGAAGCTCGTGCAGTCGGAGAGCGCAGTCGAGGACCTCCGCCAGCAGCTCGACAACGCCTTGGGAGCAGAGGACATGATTGAAGACTTGACAGAACGCAACATGAGCATGGCGGAGGAGATCGAGGAGCTCAAGGCCGTCATTGAGGACCTCGAAAACCTCAAGGAAATCAACGACGAACTCGAGATCAACCACGTGCAAAACGAGAAGGAGATGCAGGAGGAGCTCGATTTCAAGGACAGCGTCATCACCGAGCAAGCTCGGCGCGCCGGCCAGCAAGAGGAAACCCTCGAAGACATGGAATACACTCTGTCCAGGTTCAGGGAACTCGTCACGAGCTTGCAGGGCGACCTGGAGGACATGCGCGCGTCACACGCCGTCACCGAGGCCGAGTCCGAACAGCTGGACAGCAAGTCG
Organism: Verticillium isaacii; assembly: GCA_002851775.1. NCBI lineage: Eukaryota > Fungi > Ascomycota > Sordariomycetes > Glomerellales > Plectosphaerellaceae > Verticillium > Verticillium isaacii. The sequence goes on along the minus strand of NMXN01000006.1, from coordinate 1,655,479 downwards.
CGCGCCATGATGGATCTTAACATGAAGCTCCAGATTTCTGCGGCCAAGACGCAGGTCAAGACCATTGACCTGGAACTCCGCCGCCTGGAGGCTCAAGAAGCCGAGCAACATCTCGAGATTGTCAAGCTCTTCTTGCCCGAGTCGTACCAGGAAGACCGCGATTCTGTGCTGGCACTCCTCCGATTCAAGCGACTGGCGTTCAAGGCCACTCTTCTGCAAGGCTTCCTCAAGGAACGAGTCACCGGCCAGCCGCACCCTGGCCACGAAGACGACATGTTTGCCGGGTGCGATGCCATCGACAAGCTCACATGGGTGGCAGCCATGTGTGGCCGCTTCATAAATGCCATCAGCCACTGCTCGATTGAGCAATTCCAGCATTACCAAGGCGCCCTGTTTGAGCTGGAGCCGGTTGAGCGGGCGGTCAACGGCTGGATCGACGGTCTCCGGCGGGACGAACTCAAGGAGGAGAAGTGCGCCAGCGAGCTGCAACGCTCCATCGCGCTCATGACCCATCTCGCCGAGGTTCACCTCACGGAAGACCTGCAGAGCTTCGCCGACGACATCCACATGCGGGCCCTTGTCGTGCAAAGCCATCTGGAATCCGCGGCGGCGGCAATCACAACCGCCAAGGGCATGGTGCAGAGGGTGGTTCCCGAGAACAGCGAAGACGACGAACTTGCGCAGCACTTCAGCAAGAAGGCAGAGCACGTCGTCGGCCAGACACGCAGCACCAAGGTCATCGCCGGCAAGGCCGTGCGCGCTCTCGAAGACCTCAAGAACCGATCTCTGTCGCTGGCTCGGGATGACAGCACGCAAGAGGCGTTTGAGCAGTGCGAGGAAGCCGCGAAGGGCCTTGCGGCGCTCGCGCGCCAGATCGGTCTCGACCTGCACGCCCTGCTGCACGAGGAGGGCAGGACGGAGCCGTACACGTACACGGAGGTTCAGAACACCATGACACGAACCGCCCTGGCGGCCGGCTCGTCGAGCGATTCGGATCTCTTCTCGACCTACGTGTCGAGACTCCGAGCCCTCACCCAGCAGATCACGGATCTGGCCGGCCTCAGCGCCGACCTCACGCAGACGCAGGAATTCGAGCTGAACCCCGCGCCCTGGAAGCTCCGCTCCCAGGAGCTCAAGGCTCTCAAGACGATCCCGGTGGACGCCGAAGAGGAGCTCCGGCGCGTCAAGGAGGAGCACAACGAGGCTCGGCGCACGATCGCGCAGCGCGACGAGAGCCTCAGCACGGCGACGCTCAAGATCGAGACGCTCGAGTCCCGCATGCGCGACGCTCACCAAAAGGCGTCCCGGATCGCCGACCTCGAGTCCCAGATCGAGACGGCCAAGCAGCGCGCCACGGCGCTCAAGGAGGACATCGAGAAGGGCGACCGCGAGCTCAAGGCGCTCGAGGCCGAGCGCGACCAGTGGAAGAAGATCGCGGGCGACAGCAAGGCCTTTGCGGGGGCCAACGACGCCGGGGCCGCCAAGTCGGGCCAGGAGCGGGCCGTGGCCACGGCGCGCGAGATGGACGCGCTCAAGGCCGACATCGCGCACCTGCAGGCCGCGGTGCGGTACCTCCGCGAGGACAGCCGCCGGGCCCGCCTGACGGAGCAACGCGACTACGAGTGGCTCGCGGCGCCGCTGCGCAAGCCGGCGTCGCCGGCGGAGCAGCGGCGCGCCCTCGTCGTGGCCGAGGGGCGGGACGCGCTGGGCGAGCTCGTGCGGTTCGCGACGAGCGCCAAGGTGTACGACCTCGCGGCCCTGCCCCAGGACAGGCTCGCGTGGCGGCCGGCCAAGAGCACGCCGCAGTACCACGCGGCGCGGCAGATGGAGGACCTGGCGGCGTGGAAGGGCTGGCGCGACTCGGTGGTGCAGAAGACCGAGGTCGTCGCGGGGCGCAGGAGGGAGGGCGGCGCGGCGGACGTCAAGAAGCTCGAGGCGCTGCGACGCAGCGCCGCGGCGGCACGACTGCAGATCCGGCTGCCGGGCCAGGACGGCAAGGTGGCGCGGGGCCACGGGCGGGACGTGCAGATTGTCGGGTCAAGAGAGTGGGAGGGCCTGCAGGGCCGGGTGGCCGTGTGATGGATGGATGGATCGATTGATTGATTGATTGATTCTTTTCGGGCTGCATGGCGAAGGCGCCCCCCGCCCGCGCATGACTAGGAGTAGATGCGATACCCTTGATGCTCAGTATCTTTTCTCGCGTGCCCCGCCTGGGCCCTGGCTGTCTCTATGTCATGCGCGGGCGGGGGGCGCCTTCGCCATGCAGCCCGAAAAGAATCAATCAATCAATCAATCCATCAATCGATCCATCCATCCATCACACGGCCACCCGGCCCTGCAGGCCCTCCCACTCTCTTGACCCGACAATCTGCACGTCCCGCCCGTGGCCCNCCCCCCGCGCCGTGTCTATACACACAGCCCCCAGCCTAGCAGCGGCAGATCGTGTTCCCCCCTTCCTACTCTCTCGCGTCGGGTTGTCTCGTCGTTTCGTCGATACGGCAGCACGTGCGCCTCACGCCTTGCCCTTGCCCTTCTTCTTCTTCGCCGGCTTCTCCTCGATGGCGGCCCCCGGACCGCCCATGCCGGGCATGCCCTGGGCCATCATGGCGGCCATGGGGTTGTCGGCGCCGGCGCCGCCGGACTGCATCTCCTTCATCATGTCGCCGAAGAGGTTCTCGCTGACGCCGCCGCCGGTCATGGCGGGGCTGATGTAGGGCAGCAGGTCGCCCATCTTCCAGCCGCGGGGGACGGCGGGGCGGGGCCAGGGCTTGCCGGGCTCGATGGCCGGGGGCACGCCCTGGATGCGGGCGCGCAGGGTGAGGCTGTTCTCGGAGGCCGGGTTGCGGCGCAGGTGTTCGGCGACGAGGAGGTAGAGGTGGTGCTTGCCGTGGACGGGGGCGGTCGGGTTGGCGGCGGGCTCGCCGGCGCGGGGCCCGTCGGTGGGCAGGCGCACCTTGACGCGGCCCGGGTTGGCCCAGTCCTTGGGGTGGGACTTGCCGGGCTCGAAGAGCGTGGGGATGCGCAGGGCGGCGCAGGCGTTGACGATCTCGCGGGCGAGGGGGTTGGGCACGGCGTGGGCGGCGGACACGCGGCGGCCCTGGGCGCGCGTGCGGGTGGCGTCGAAGTAGACGGGGTAGAGGCAGTGGTAGTCGGCGTACTGCTTGGCGTCGGCCGTGGTGTGGAAGTTGTCGTCGGGTCCTGCCGCGGCGGGCGCGCGGGCGGTCTGGGGCGCCGGCACGTTGGTCTGGGCGGGCGTCTCGCGCTTGGGGTCGACGCGGCGGAGGATGTCGCTGTCGGCAAAGTCGTCAATGTCGCCCTCGGAGGGGTCCGAGGCGGACTCGAGGTCCGAGTCGGAGACCTCTTCTATGCGGGCGTGGGACATGGCGGCGATTCTGTGGTGTGGTGGGGGATGTTCGAGCGGAGGGGTTGTTGATTATGAGGGAGGCCCTCGGCGGCGATACTGTCGAGGTTTCGATGGCGGGGTGGGCGTGCCTAGGGAGGTGGTTGGGGGGGAAGTGAGGTGAGGTGAGGTGAGTCGGGATCGTGAGGTGAGTGGCCAGGGTTTTTGGACGTGGGGTTGAATTGGCGGAGGAAGGACAGCAGCACCTCACCTGCCCCCCCCCCAGAGGCGGGTTACCTAAGGTCAGGTAAGGTACCTAGGTACTGACCGTAGCACAAGGCAGTGGCAGTGGGCTTGGTGGGGTAGCGAGCCTAACGCCAGTCGGGGTTAGCGCCCGGGTGGGACCCCCGTGGCCTGGGATGCAATACGGTGAGTATCGGTCCAGCGGGTGGATCGGGTTGGACGTCAACTCAACCTCGACCTCCTCCCTCTTCACTGCCAACGAAACATCTACAGCGTGCACTCATCCTTGTCCTTGCCAATTTCATTGTCATTCTCAGTTAGGCCGTACACCAGCGTCAAGCACGCCGTCAGCAATCTGTACCGCAGTCTTCCGTCCCACAGCTTCTTTCACATCTTCCGTCTTACAGCCCCCCTACTGCAGCTCCTGCTCCAGCCCCCTTCTACAACCTCCACATACAGCCCTCGGTCAGTTGTTTTCAATGTGCGTGTTCTTAAACTTGGTACCGGGCGGATGCTCGGCCGCGCGGAACTTGCAATACGGATGAACACACACGCCGTTCACGACGCTGGGACACTGCCATCCAAGTCAGCAATCAGCAATCAGCAGTCAGTGCCCCTCGAGCCTCCCCGCCCGCCGGCCAGAGACACTCACATGATGCCCGTAGATGCAGTTGTCAATGTCGCAGTCCTGCCCCTTGGTACACGGGTTCAGCCGCGCGAGGTGCGCGATGGCCTTGATCTCGTCCGCCGTCGGCCGGTACCTGTGCTCGAAGCAGCAGTCGCCGCCCTTGGCGCAAGGCCCCCGCAGGTAGTGGTTGTTGCAGAGCTTGGCCGTGTCCTTGCGCTTCTTGATGCTCTCCAGCGCGCCCTGCGCCACCGTGATCGGCACGTCCAGCCCGCGCGCCCCGGGATTCCACGCCGCCGCCGCCGCCGCCGTCCCCGCCCCCGCCTTGGGCTTGGCCGGCTTGGGCGCCAGCGGCAGCGTGATCTGCGGCGCCGGGCTCGCGCAGCGCGTGACGTTAGCCCACGAGGCCGAGCCCGGCGCCGCCCCCGCCGCTGCCGCTGCCGCTGGAACCGCGGGCGTGGGATTCGCGCTCGCCGGCGTTGCCGCTGCCGTCTGGCTGCCAGCGAACGAGCCGGCGCGCGAGCTGTCGGGCGACCGGTTGGTCAGCTTGTCGGCCCGGAAGAGCGACTCAAACGAAATAATGTTGACGTTGGTGTTTCGGATCTCGCGGACCGCGGGCACGCCCTCGACGACGGTGACGCGCGCCCGCGTGTCCTGGTCCTGCAGGATCTCGTCGAGAAAAGGGGCGTACCCGGCGTCGTGGGAGACACCGAGCAAAATCTGCTTGCAGTTATGGTTGCGGAGGTTCCAACGAGTGAGTTCTGCAGGAGGCTGTCAGAGGCTATCACGTCCAGCATGGGGCATGGTCAGAAATACGACCGAGGGAGGTGAGGGGGGGGACAGACCTCGGATCTTGGAATCTGCGCGTTCTTTGCCGTAGCCGACGTCAATGAAGTCAAAATGGGCCTTGGCCTGGGTAAATCCGAGGGCAAACTCCTTGAGGCCAAACTCGGCATCGATGCTGCCGTCGCGGCGCATCGCCCTGGCGAGCCCCGTCACGTTGGCGCACACCTTGGCCACGACCTCGACCTCGTCGGCGTACTTTCCGCAGAGCTCCGCGATGGCCAGCCGCAGCGCGTACGCAGCTTTTTTGCCCCCTTCGATGCCCTGCTTGATGAAGTGTTCCTGAAACTGGACCCTCGTCAGTCATCTGCCGTGCCACGGTCGCCGGGGCGAGCGGGGAGGGGAAGCACACAATAAGGCCGTCCCCGTCGATGAGGACCAAAACATAAAGGTTACGGTTCTGCGCTCCCTGGTTAGCCGAGAACGTCTTGTGACCATTCGGGGGCTTGCTCGGGTCCGTGCCTTTACACTGTTGATATCGCCATTGACATTTTTCACATGCGCCTCAGCCTGCTGCAGGCGCTGCTGAAACTCGCGGCGGGACTTGCGCGCGTCGTCGAGATCGAGCTGGTGCTCGCTGAGCTTGCGGCGGAGGGCTGTGTTTTCCTGGCGGAGGCCGTCCTCGACCCTCTCGCAGTATCTGAGGAGCTCCTGTCCGCGTGTCAGTCTGTGCCGCTGGAGGCTTCCGGCAGTCCATGAAAGGCCCGCGAGCGGGCACACATGTGAGGACTCTGCGAACGCACCTCAATCAGGTCCTCGCTCGTATCGCGCTGCCGACGCAGGGTCTGAAAGCGGTTCACGAATCCCATGAGATCGTCGTTGCTGACCTCCATCTTGACGGGCAGGGAGTTGTGTCTCGGCGTGAGAGAGAAGACGGCGGATGGTTCCAGTTGAAGGCGATCCATTTGAGACAACTTTTCAAAGAGGAGGTAAAAACAGCGGGTTGCCGGGACCTGGTGAAAAGGCCTGGCCAGAAAGGGGGTGGATGATGAGATGAGAAGGAGCTTGTTTGTTCGAGGCAAGAGCCTGTTGCCGCGTATCAAGCAAAGTAGAACAGTGCAAGCGAAGCAGAGCAGAGCAAAGCAACGCGAGGCTTGGACGGGAATAGCGAAAGGCGAGTTGAATGCAGAGCGACCCGATGAAACGTGGATGGGCCGATGAATGGATGGGCTGCAAGCTCCGCGTGGGCAAGGCTGAGAAAGCTGAGCGGCGTGGCAGACGGAGAGGCGTTTGTGTGGGACGCCGTCGTCGGCACTCAAAAGCCAGGGTTCAAGCTGAGCACGGGAGCAGGTCACCTCGAGGGACCCTGGACAGATAGATACCTTCAGGTGTGGTATGGTCTTGTATTGTGTGGTGAGAAGGCGAAGTGCCTAAAGCCGGGGAGGGGGGAGGGGGGAGGGTGGGGGGTAAAGTTGGTGTGATTGCCTCCCCTTGCGCAAACCGGGCCTGGGACAGTTTTGAGCGGCAACTGGGAAGCGCTGCGAGGTGCTGGTGGCGGCTGCGATCCCGGCAGAGGGCGACAGATGGAAACACCACGCAGGCCACGCGTATGGCTCAAGCGGGAAGGAAGCGCTAGGCGCGTCTTGCAAGGCAGGATAATTATACCGTGGGTGTAACAAAGTGCAGTGCAAATCGGGAATGGATTCAAGCCCGGGGATCTAGGTGCAGGACCCACTAACTACTTATATACCTGTATGCTCTACTTTATCCAGACGTGATGTGATGGGATGAGGTACCTCTCGTACAGTTTAGGTGAGGGACGGGGGAGGGGGGACGCATCCTGGCTTCCTCAGATTGGATGAGGGGAACAGATCCGCGTGAGAAGAAGGGACCTGGATGCGCAAGGGGAAGGGGAAAAAAAAACAATAAAAAAAAAAAACGAGAAACAGACAACGGAAAGCAGAAAACAGAAAACAGAAAACAGAAAGCAGAAAGCAGAACGGTTACCATGACGCAACGCGACCAATGGACCTGAGAAGCTGAACGTTCCAACGCTACTGCAACTCGATAAGAACATCACAGCGAGCCGCCAGCCAGTCCTGCCAGCCTGCCGGCCCTCGCCTGGGCGTTTGAGGATCGCCTCACCTGCTGCCTTCTACCTGCTCCCTGCCACCTGCACCTGTTACCCGTTTCCTGTCACATGTTGCTTGGAGGCCGTCGACCGTTGGTAGCTGGGAGCTTGACAGCGCATCCAACACGACCCCTCGTCACCCAACCCTCCCCCCGAGGCCATGCTGAGAAGTGAGCGTCCACGCCATGCACGAACGCCCTTCCGTCTTCCCCGGATTGGATCCTGCCATATTACGCGCCCGTGAAATCGCCCGTGAAATCGATACACGGGCATGGCAGTGATTGGGGACCTTTTGCCATGTACCTCCTCCACACACCCCTCCTCGCCTCACTTTTAAGTCTTTTCACCCAATGCTCCTTTCCTGTGTCTTCCACTCATTCTGCCTTCGTGGCTGAAACCTGATGGGCCTGAGACAGAGTCAGCATGCAGCAGGATCAGGTAATGAAGAAAGATGCGAGCCATCCAGGCAGAGTGCTGCTCCCGAAAAGACGACCTCCACCTCAGGCCACCCCGTGGCGTCATCTCATGGCACCTCACGGCACCGCAGCATGCGTCGGGGCACATGTGAGAGGCCAGGTACAGGCCGTCCTGCGTACTTCGTGATCAGTTCACGCCAGCTGGTCACCTCATCATCCAAGCACCAGGGCTTCGTGGCATGACGACGAATAGTACTGCAACACCACCTCCAAGTTCATCCGAACGCTGAACAAGAAACCCTTTCTTTCTAAAGCAAAGACGATGAATGGCCTCAAGAGACCCCCAAGGCCCGTAGCATGGGAAGTCTACTGCAATAACCGCGGACGATCGGGATGCTCAAATATCTCCACAATCTTGTCCGCCCCAGTCCTTTCCTTTAGAAACCCCGTATTCGTACAGATGCCGTTGTAAACCCTACCCAAGGACGCGAGACGCCGTGCTTTCTGTCTTCTTTCTCTTTTTTTCTTCCCCTGTCTTTCTTCTCTCGTTCTCTTGCACCCCTCCCTTCTTTCCGCTCGCCCCTGCGCCGTCGGGGCTCTCCTAGGGCTCGACCGTCGTCGCGAGATAGGCCTTGGCCTTGCTCCAGCTCGGGCTCATCAGCTGCTCCTCCGTCATGTAGTACTGGCTCTTCTCCGCGAGCATCTGCTTGTGGAACATCTCCAGGTACGTGCCGGGGATCTGCTGGCCGATGGCGATCTTGATCAGGTCCTGCTTGCCCGCCCACAGATGCTTGATAAACGTTCCGACGCACTCCGAGTGATCCTCGGGGAAGCCGTTGGCCTCGGCGCAGGGCAGCTCCTTGACGTCCTTGGCATAGTCGTAGCGGATGAAGTTGCCGAAGCCTCCCTGGTCCGACGGCCGTCCCCATCCCACGTGGCGGTACTCCGTGCAGTCGGGGTGCTTGCCGCCGTCGTCGGCGCACACGGACCAATCGTCCATCATCTTGAAGGTCGTCGGGCGGTTCTGCGCAATGATGAAGCCCGTGTTGTCGTACAGCTTGCCCTTCTTGTCCTTGTTGTGCTCCGCCTTGGGGTCAATAGCCAGGGCGAGCGAGTTGGTCTTGGGGTCGATGTCCCAGTAGTTGAGGAGCCACTCGACAGGCAGGTCCATGTGGTTGAAGATGGCGTCGGAATCCATGAAGATGCACACCTCGTGCTTCTCGAGCAGCTTCTTCAGCACCGAGGGCTTCTTCCACGAGGCGCGACGATCCTCAAAGTCGCCTGTGCGGATGTAGTAGTAGCTGTACCCGTGGATCTTGGCTGTGTGATGCGTGTTAGAAGAAGATGAAGGATAAGATGCCACCCGGTGTGACGCGGGTAGAGCGGGCGGGAGCGCGGGCGCGTCGACGTACCATAGAGCCAATGCTGGAGCACACCGAGCGACAGGCCGTGAATCTCCTTGGCGCGGTCCCAGCTCAAGGGTCGCTCGCCGAAGATCTGGCCGTCCTCCTCGAAGGGGCGGTTGTCGAGATCGAAGATGCAAAGGTTCCTGCCGAGGGGCTTCGTCCACCGGGGCTTCTTTCCCTCCGGCAGCTTCCATTCGAAAGCGCCGTACGGCTTGTACACCTTCGCATCGATCGCGGTAGAGGGGTTGAAGACGTGCTCCTTGTAGAACGTGCGCATGTCGTCCCAGGAGTCGAGTTTGCTCGAACCGAAACTGCCGCCAGATCTGGAAAGGGAGAGGGTCAGCGATGGACTGGCGAAGGGGGCCGGCCGCTCCGGCAGTGGCTGGGCGACAGGTGGGAGGCAGGAGCAAAGCAAACGTACATCGAGGCGAAGTCCCAGCTGTCGACGCGGTTGTGTGCCAGGCCGATGAAGATGACGATGAGAAGGACGGCGCCGACCACGAGGCCGGCGACCTTGTTGGACCTCAACAGGCCGGGAATCATGATCGTGGATTAGCTAGTCGAAGGGAAGCCGCAACAGGCCGAAGGAGTCGTCGCAACTCGAGGCGGTCGCGCGGGATGTCGGAGAAAAGGAGCGGCGCAGACAAAGAAGGCCACTGCGAGGGCAACGGTGATGGCGAAAGGTGGCGAATGGATGGAAGAAGGGCAAAAGGGCGAACAAAACGAAAGGCCAAGTCGTGTGCAACGTCTCCCACTGCGCGACGTTGTCTCGCGCAAGAGGTTGGAGTCAGTTCAGAACCGACGTACGAAGTTAAGGACCGTGGCAGCAGGTCGTTACGCAAACTGGCACACGTAAGATGATCGAAAGGTTGGGGTTAATTTGCAGACGCCTGTCGATGCATTGGATCTGGATCCCGACAATAAAGTCGTCGAGAGGCAGAGTTCACCCTGGGCCTGTCAAGGTACCAGACCACGCCAGTTAGAGTCGGGGGCGGGACCGTCGCGGCCGGGCCAGGGGGGGTGCGGAAGGGGGGAAGGGTAGGCAGGGGCCAATAACACTCTCCCTGTGGTACCTGCTCCGAGCAGCAGCGATCAATGGGTAGTGGCGAACCACCCCCCCCCAAACAGACCAACAGCAATCCCAATCCCAAGCCCCCCAATGCCCCCCAAGCCACCCCTGCCGCAGCGAAGAATAGGGGGCTCGACGCCAATCAGAGATGCTGAGGTGCTAAGCTCTGGAAAGGGGGAAAAGATGGGGCCCCCTGCGAATCAAACGCAGTGGAGAGGGCGAGTCTAGTGGTTTTTTGGGGCATGCAGCGACCGATTAAGTCCATGCTTGATGACCAGCCAAGGTACTCCGACGAAGAGCCCAGACTGTATTGATGGCATGGAAACACCCGTACTGATGTACGTTCAAGGCACAGCACTGACGATGGCAGTGGCTCGCGAGTCCCGATTGGGCTTGAGGAATTGAAGCTTGTTCTGTCTATCATCCCACATGTATTGCTCACTCACTTCAGGCGGACAAGGCTAGCAGCAAGTCGGCCATTGCACGTACGTTCGGACGGATGCCCCTGGGAAGTGCTTCGTAGGACAGCATCGGGCAATGCAGGTACGAAGCTTCGGCCAGCCGCGCCATGGCTGTCGATCAGCGTGTTGGTGAAAAATGCTTGTCACCACGAATTGCGAAGTGGAACCGCCACTGGCTCCATACCTTGGATGATACACTCGCAATCACCACACTGGGAGAATTGGTCACCTCGTGCCTGGGTAGATAGATGGCCATTCACAGAGAGCTCCAGCATCTCTATATCTTTCGAGCGGTAACAGTCTGTCACAACAGAATTCCTTACCGGCACATGACGAGACAATATGGGCGACACAAACGCTTCTGCCTCGGCCTCTTACCCGCCACACAGGGCTCATCCCACATCTCCATCCGCAACCATCTCTTCAGCGTCCACTATCCCATCCCCTTTCCCCACCGCTCCGACAGAGACCCATCCGCCCGCCTTGGTGCGAAGCAAATGACGCAGCACTCGTGGAGCAGACATACATGTAGCCCACAATCGGGGCCCGCCGTCATCAATCAATCACACAGTCTGCGTGGCTTAGCTGGTCAGAGCGTCGGTCTCATATTCATTAATATGACTGGATCATTAGATCTAGATATCCGAAGATCATGAGTTCGATCCTCATCGCGGACATTCGCTTTTGCTGCCTCTCTCCCATGTGGAAGGACTAGTGGCCCTTGCATTTTGGTCTCAACGCTCGTTCAACCCCATGCATTGAGATCCTACAAGATCTTGGGCTGCAAAACAGTGCGACCCGTGAATTTTTGCAACGTCAAGCCAGACGCGGGGCGAGGTCAACAGCATGCCATGTGTCCGCACTGCTCTCCCTTTTTACCTGCAAGCCAGGAATTTGTACACAGAGCAGCGAGACAGCTAGCCGTGATCGGCCATCACAGCCACTTTGAGAATGCCAGGCCCCGCTCAGGGGGTGAAGATCACAGCACGAAGAAACAGGTCCGGAATGATGAGAGGCGCGCACATCTCCAATTGATTGATCCATGCTCCGTGAAGATCCAGAGCGCTCCTCACCGTTGTCCTCGTGCCAACTGTTTTGTCGTCCCAGTCATCATGAGCAGCCCCTTGCTCGTTGGTGTCCCTGCGAAGGAGTTTCCCGTCTCCTTGTCCCAGTATTCCGTGTTGAAGCCCCATGCCGCCGCTCCCGAAGATCTGCAAAGCTACCCATCAAGTGTCCTCCCTTGCTCACATCGTACTCGGTTCGTATTGGTTCATCAGGCTCCAGAAGCTGTCGCCCCCGAAATCCCCCTCGAACATGGCTGGCACCATCTGCTGCGCTGGGACCGCCGGAGGACTCCACCCCATGCCGCCGCCTGTGATGTTCAGGTCGTGAGTGATGATGTCGTTCATTGGGAACAGCGGTGCCATATTCGTGAAGTCAAAATTCGTTGGCATGGCCCAATCGGTCGGTGCCGGTGGTGGCGGGTATGCAGAATCTGCGACACTGACTGGCATTGCCACTTTCTTGTCATCCATATCGTGCATCTCTGTAGGAGGGGACGTGTCGAAGTTTGTCAAGCCCGTGGATATGGAGTCACGCGCAGAGGTCAAGCTGTCTGCCGTCGACGCCGGCGTTCGCGACAAACTTGACGTGCTGCGCGGAGGTATCTGGTTCTCGATGACCTTCCTAAACTTTTTGTAGATGGCCTGGAGGACACCCCTGGCCGAGTTGGCCAGCCGATTCCGGTCCGCGATGGCTTCGAACCTCTCCATAGTCCACTGGAATTCTTGCATGGCCGTACTGGCCATGGCCACGTTCTCTTTCGGGAAGAGAATGTAGATGGACGCCATGAGCACCACCGCGTCAAAGCTTCCGAAGAATAGCAGAAAACTAGATGGGACTGTCAGTTGGCGCGTGACGAAATGACCTCCTTGCACTCACTTTCTCCAAGCTTTCGAGTCCATGGTCTGGAACATCTCCATCTGTGCCTGCAGCGTATCGATGCTTGCTTTCAGCGCGACCATCCGGCTTTCTTGTCTGTTAAAGACGTAGGGCCGGTGAAGCGCAATGAAGTTGAAGTGCTGGACTGGATGGATCCAGTACCTACACGCCGGGAGCCACCAGGAGCAGTCGGGGTGGTTGTCCCACCGTTTGTCTGGATTTGTGAGCCGAAAGTAGGCTGGCGTTTCTTCGCTTAGACGGATAATCATGTTATGAATGCGGTCGACCTTGTCGTAGTTCTTCGGACAGGGCCCGTCCTGTTCCAGCTCGATGACCTCGGTCAGAGGGCTCAACAGTATGAAAGACTGCAGCTGCTTAGTGATCGGAGTGGGCGGGTCACGCTCCTCGTCTCGCAAGACCACGGGTGTTTTCCTTCGATCTTTGGGAATGGGCGCGTCAATGGGCAGACTTGGCTTGGAAGTTTTCCAGTGTATGGTTCCTGGACGGCCCAACACGACACCGCAGTGAATATCCCTGGTAAAGTTAGGCAAATTTCTCAGCCCTGAAGCTCAGATCGGTTCGTCGCGGTACATACCACATCATGAGCACCATGTACAACCTGCGCCTACGCTGAATGAGCCACTGGTTCTCCAGCACATCCTCGATGGCGTCACTGGCTGGCTGCGGGTCAAGTCCATCTCTGTGCATGCCGATTTCTTGGGCGTCTTTGATGGCACTCCCGATAGCATGCCACTTGTGTCGCGATTAGCGGTCGAGCGACTCAAGAACGAGACTCGAGAACTTACGGATTCTGTCACTTTGCCCATATATTTCAGGAAGTTAGCTCGCAGGAACGACGTTTGCACGGCAGACAGGGTGAGTTGTCGTTTGCCCAGTAGCGTGAGGATGCTCATTCCCGACTCGCTGTAATCGGCTGCGAGATCCTCAAAGGTCATGCTTCCCGCGTACTTCAAGTGGTCGTAAAACTCATGGGGCTCGTCCGTCAATATCAGCAGGGCAGTGCCCAACACCTGGAAGAGTAGAGCAGGAAAGATCCGAAGGTCAGGCGACAGACCCTGGGGTCCCGAAGAGGACAGGGTGTTGAAGGAGAGGTTGTTCCATTCCGCCAGCTGCTGCAGAAAGACATCCTCGTCGACGGGGTAGTAGTTGTGGTTGAACTCCTTGAAGTAGACCTGGATCAGCCGCTCGATATAGCCTTTGGCAGGGAGCTGCCTGATCAGAGACTTGTATCGTTCCTTGATCGCATAGTGTTCGTCGTCTGTTGAGAGTGTTGCTGCCGGTAGATTCGTGTCTCCGTTGGCGCCTTCGATCTTCTTCAGGAAACCTAGGGTAGAGCCTCCGGACGGCGAGTAGCCCCAGTTGGCGGCGGCCGCCGCCAGGCTCTGGAGTGGTGGAAGCGTCGGTCCGTTGTGCCCTGGCATGCCATTATCGATCGATGTCTGCCCTCGCTCCTTGGCTGTCGGCGCGTTGGTTTCGTAGCGGCATGCCGATTCCTTCTTTCGTGCTTTGCAATTGGCGCAAGGCAGATCGCGGTCGCACTGATGACTCCGAGTCAGACTTGAACAGATGGAACAGCGGCGCGAAGCGATGCCATGGTCATAAATAGGACGACAAACCTTCTGCTTTCTTCGGTGACACTCGGTGCACGATATGACGATGCGCCGGCGCTTCTTGGGTGGCGCTCGAACTTCGGGGGGGACGTCGGCCGCGGTGAATCTCCTGGGGTCCTCCATCTCCGTGTCGAATGCGTCTCGTAGACGGCCTGGCAGAGAGGTTGTTGCTAGCCTGTCGAGTGCTTAGGCGCGATGGTGAGCTGCAAGGTTGGAGAATGCGCCGGGGCTGCGAGTCCAGGCGGCGAGGTACGATCGAATTGGCTTGTCGTCACACCCCGATATGGCCGTCCCGGAGAAGTGGTCCTTAAACCCGGCACATGTGGTGGGTTGGCGGGGACAGGCGAGGGGCTGAGAGGAATCTGCCTAGTGCTTAGGTAATCAGCATCTGGCCCGGTAGGCCTGATGGTACGATCGGATTCTATTATCAAGCACAAGGAATCGTGCAGGTCTCCTTGGCCGAGTTGATTTTTGACGGGTTGGAAATCAAAACTTAGATTCGTGCTAGTATTGAAGTGGAGGCTGTAGGACAGTCTTAAATTGACAATGCCTAGGAGTCACCAACAGTAAGCCACGATTAGTAGGGAATCAACGAACCACACACAGCAAGCCCGAACAAGATGCTAACTACTATGGCGAGGCTCAACAATATTCAACCTCCTCATGCTGTTTATGGAATTTCGAAGAATTCTCTTGCTTGATCCCATGGTAAGGGACCCACTTACACACGTTTCACAATTAAAAAAAAAAATCAACAAATCACCCTCACAGTTCACACGATGGATGAGCTTCCTCAACGAGAAACGCCAAAGACAACTACCATATCACAGCAAAAGGTAATCGTGCCCGGCAGGACTCGAACCTGCAGCCTCGGCCACCGGAAGACCGCGCGCTGCCATTGCGCCACGAGCACGATGAGACGTGATTGGTCGGGATGATCAGGTTTCCAGAATACCAGTTTATATCACCAAAATTTGCGCTATTACGTTGGAGGTCCACAGCTGCCCACACCATGCCTGTCGCCTCAAATGTTTTATCGACCCCATTTGTCTACATGGGAGCTTGGTTGGGTGTGCTGACCGGCTCAGTTCACCTGCAAGAATGGGTCAAATGCTGAGAGTATGGGCAGGACGAAGTGGAGGCTTTAGATGCCAGGCTTCTCTTAGCTGAGTGGTTTGTGAAAGTGATCAAGGTCGTCCGTCGTCTGACGGCCTGGTTCTCGCTCGCTCAGCGTGAATTGTAACACCGCCGAAGAGGAACACCGTGTCTGGAGGTCTTTGGGGCAGCTTCGTGTATGTTTCTTGTCAACTAACGAGGGGGCACACCTACGCCCATTGTCATCCAGGCTGCCCACGCAGGACTGGCTGGATCTTGGCGACCAAGTCCCTCGGCAAGCTCCGTGCCGGGACTGCTCTCTTTCGAGATACAGGACCTGCATTCGTTCTTACTGGTAGGCTTCAAGCCTTCCGTCTACACTCGTATTCCAGGGTCAACGGGGCAAATCCCTTCAGCCTCGTGCCATGTTTTCCCCCTTTTGAGCCCAGGGGTCGGGCGATACGTTCCTGGTCGAAAATGCCGGCAACCGAAGTGAGACCGTCAGGCGTATGGAGAAGCAATGTGACGGTAGCTGTGGTGCCTTGGCTACTTGCTGTGTATCAATCAAGCCACCGCTGAGCTTGCGGCGGAAACCGAGGGGCGACTCGGTGATGGAACATAATGGTGCTGAAAACTCCCCGCATCACTCAATCGCCAAAATGGATAGGTTGATCCGAGCCTCGATATCGGAAATATACTCCACTATTTTTCACTTCGAGAGAAGAGAAGGGCGTGCGAAAAGATCTCCGGAGCTACCTGCCTCGGCCCGGTGACGCTTCGGTGACAACGCTGACACGACGCGGTTCCTTCCGGCCACACACCCGGAGCACGACGATCCGGTGCAGGGTTGCAACACCAAGAGCCTTGGCTCCCTGTTGACTCGACCGCATTTCCACCTACTAGCGCCTTGCCGATCTGGCCGAGTGACGATCGCCTCGGTTGCCAGGCCGGGATGGCGGGGCACATCGGCGTTCCAGGGGGGGGGGTCACATCTCTCGTCTCCCGAGACGGGTCACGGGCAATTATTGATTGTGTTGCTCAAAGCAAGCGGGCGCCCGAAGACAGCAAGTGTTTTCCTCTCTCTAACGCCAGAACAGATTCCTTTTCCTTGCCGTCCCACGGCCTCATGTCTAATGTCGACCTGCTGCCGCCAATCCGTGCTCCGATACGCAGTAAAAACCAACTCCAGGGTATTCGACCTCACCCTTCACCCAACGCCTAGTTCTGGGTGACGCGCGACAGATAGGCCTTCCACGCCCTCGTCCGGTACCTCTCCGCCTCCGACTGAGGGTCACCCGCCTTCAGAATGCCCCGCCCGACAATGACAATATCCGTTCCGCAGAGGCTGACGAGCTTCTGCGGGGTGTTGTACTGCTGGCCCTTTCCGTCGCCCGCCACAACGCCGTTCTCCTCCTCGCCTTCCGGGGGCAGCTGGCAACCGGGCGTCATGTGGATGAAGGCATCGTCGGGCTCCGTGTTCAAGCACTCTTGAGCGACGTATCCCATGACGAAGCCGCGGTTTTCCCTCGCCGCCTCTACGCAGGCCTGTGTGTACTCCTTGTTCATGAAGTTGCCGGCGCTCGACATTTGGGCGAGGATCAATAGACCACGTTCCATAGGGGGCTCCTCGATGCCGGCGTAGAGGATGTCGTCGCCGGGCATCTCGTTCCGGGGAAAGCGCGGGGAAGCGGCTGACTCGTAGTGTTGTGTGAGAGTGGTCACAGAGACAATGCTCCCCTTGCGACCCTCCTCCCGGTATGGGCCGCGCGGCTGGTCGTCGGCCGACCGCGGGATGGCTTCGTCTTCTTGCTCGTCAAAGGTCTCGGACCTAGGCGTGCCGACCGTGACCGACGTCTTGACCTCGTATTGGTAGCGCTCGCGCCACTTGGCTTCCGCCTCGGCGAGGGCCGTGACGGCGGCCTTGCCCGGGACCATGTTGACATTGATGATGTGGGCCCACTCGATGATGCGCGCTGAGCCGGCGACGTACTGCAGCTGTACCGTGTTGCCGATGTCGCCGAATTTGCGGTCCTCGAAGATCAGGAAACCGTGCTTGCGGGCCAGCTGGGCCAGGCGCGCGCCGGTACCGGTCTGGGGGTTGAAGTCCCAGCCGGCCACGACGTCGTGGTGCGTCTTGAGAACAACGATGGAGGGTCCCACCTTGTCGGCGAGGTGAAGGAGTTCACGGGCGGTCGAGACGTCGGCGCTGAGGCAGAGGTTGGAGGCCTTGAGGTCCATCAGGCGAAAAAGGTAGGCGGTCAAAGGGTGGGTGGCCGTCTGCGCACGGGTGGCGAAAGTCGCCTTGAGGGACTCGTGGGTAGACATCGCGGGCGACCTCGTCGAGACGAAAAGCGGCGAGCGTCGGATTGGGTCGTGGTTCTGATCAAATTCGACGAGGACGGGTGTTGCGGGAGCTGGGCGAGCGAGGCAGACGAAAGCGCAACGATGGGTCGATCTCCTATATGACTCGAGTACGTCCTGTGGGCGAAATGCGGAGCAGCGGTGGAAGGGCAACGGCAACGGAATCCGAGCTGGTGGCGAGTAATGAAGAAGAAAGAGTGTGTGGTGAGGGGTGAGGACGAGGCGCCAGGGTGGAGGGCCCGAAGAGGAGAAGGTTTGCGACTTTGGTGACGAAGAGAGGGTGGTGGGATCCAAGAAGGAACTAAGGTCTGCCAAAGGGAAGGGCGACCCGAGAGAAAATAAGTACTTGGGGGGATTTGGAGAGTCCAGTCGAGCAGAGGTGGTGGTGTGGTGGTGGTGGGGAAGCTGTGAGGTAGCTGAAGGTCCCGTCTCGTTCGACCCTCCAGGTGAGGGGGAGGGGCTAGCAGGGGGGGTCCCAGGGGGGGAGGGGGGTCCTCTGCTGCTGCTGGGGGCTTGCCAGTGCGCTGGACAAATAGACAAGCGAACGGCCAAGACCAGGACCAGGACCAGGACCCGGACTCGGACTGGCGCAAGGGTCTGGTTCTGGTTGAGGTTGTGCTTCTGGTTCAGGGTCATGCCATGGTCAGGGTCATGTCATGGACCGTGAGGGCTACCACGGGCATGGTTGATGGCTTAAATCCTCGACCACATCCCACGCTGGTGCCGAACCAACGGGTTTGACAACACAGTCGTCCTCCATGTCTCTGACGACGCGTCGTGTGCAACTCCTGTCACGGCTAACCGCCCGTTCGAGGTTGCGTGCCAACCGCTCGACTTCTGAGTTAACTTTTTCTTGACCCTCCCCCTCCTCTAAAAGACAGCCAACGCACGTAAGCTGGGTCTGAGACATTTCGCGGGAGAAGCAAGCAATCGAGGACCAGGCTCCATTCCGGTGCGGCGCGCGCTGTGGCGATGGCATGATCAGGCGTCTTAGCAAACCGCCCTACCGCTCGCCCCGGGTCGACCTAACATGTTTGCGGCCGTCGGGGGACCCGGGCGCGTCCTCCTCAAAGGCCGGGGACGTCTGGCAAGCTCGCTTGCCATCCCGTGGCCTCGATGGACAGACTGCCCGACTGGGTGACTGGACTGGGCATATCAAAGTCCAGACTCCCCGCGGGCCCCCTAACTCCCCTGTTTGGTGTGACAGAGGCGCTGGGACAAGGGGGGCCTGCCTGGTTGATTGCCGCGGCCAAGCCGTCCCGTCTTTGCCCCATGCCCGCCGTGGTGGTTCGAGTGCCGGGCACTCGTACCGTTTGATCACCTTTGAGGGGATACTTTTCTTGTTTGCCTCTGCTGTTGCGCAAGTGGCCGGGCGAACATGACATGTCAGTTTGTTCGGACCAACGCCAGAGGTCCTCCGGACGGGCCGATGCAACGAAGAGATGACCTCCTGGATAGCGTTGGAGCCAAGGCATCCTAGGGATCCTGACTGCTGCACCGTTGATGTGCCGGGGGATCACGACGAACTGTGGGCGGTCAGTGGCTGTGTGGTGTGCCCTCATCTGCAGTGTCCGTCTGCGCTCTACAGCGGTACAGCGGGTTGTTCCATGCAGCAACCTGGGGTTCTCCAACAGAGAGCCTATCGCACCGGAGCGTTTAAGTTGACGGTCTTCTTTGGCTGCAGCGGTGGCGTGGTCCCTGAGTCGGGATGTGCCTCGTCCTCATCTGCAGGGCGTTGTGAACCTTGGAGGGGTAGCTTGTTGGCGGTCACCGTCAACCGCCAACCGAGGAATGTTGGGCGATGCAAAGAAGAGACCCAAACGCCCGCGATCGAGCTCGACTCTCCCAGGGAGCGCGACGAAATCCTGTCGGCGAAGCAGGCGGCTACGGAGCACAGCTGTTTGATATCTAGAATTACGCGGCCTTGTAATGGCCAGGTCGTCCCGTCGAGATAAGAAGTTCGCAGAGAAGGCAGGCCGTTCGTCGTGGGTCCATAGAACAGGAAGTGTCCGATCATTACCGCAAGCTTCGAAGCTGCTACGTTACAGGACCGTCAAGCAGACAGGTGCTCTTAAGCAGCCAAGGCGGCCCGTTATCATATCACGGCTGGGTGGTTCAGCTGTGCACCTGTCTGCCGTAGGAGGTATGTAGGCACGTCGATGTTGATATCCTCCGATTCGGATGATTGACATGGAAGCCTCCGGTTCGACTTGTCCTCAGGAGGATCGAAGCACAGGATGGATGAGCCAAAAAACCGCTGAGTCACCTGGAGCTGGTAGCGTTCTGTCCCGCGCCCCATTGCCAACCCCATCACCCGAGGCTCGTTATCGCATGTCTTATCACTGTTCTTATCATTGACCTTCCCCAACTGGAGGGCCTGGCGCAGGACAGCAGGCTCCTGAGCAGCCCAGCAGCCAGCCCAGGACCAAATAACAGGCGCTAGCAGCAGCAGCACAGGCACGGAGCCCAGCTCTCGGGTCGGTCGATAGGAGACCCCGACCCTACGTAAGTCTCACCAGCACGGAGGGACAGGCCAAGATAACCTGCCCAATAATTAATCACCCGTGCTGCCGTGGCCAAACCTCTCCATTTTTCGATCCCAGTCTCTCGTCAGCACTCCTTTCTGTTCATCCAACTTGAAGACCTTGTTTGAACACGCAGGCACTTTCTTCGTCTCCAATCCTTGACGCCCTCCCTTTCCCGTCGATCCCACCACGAGTCGACACGCGCCGACCGCCACGAAACAGACCCTCTTATCGGAGCTATCGAACCCCATCCGAACCCTCCGTCGCAAATCCCCTTCGTGTCCCTCAGAGCGAGAACCCAGCGTTGACCCTCAACGGCATCGCATCATTGACAGCATTCGACGGAACTAGACAACATCTCCTTCTCCTACACACCGAAAAAAAAAAACCCCTATTGGTTATCATGTCGTCTCGATCGTCAAAGAAGTCAGGGTCCAGCTCGTCCAAGGTCTCGCGCAAGGCCTCTCCTGAGCAGCACGTCTTGGCCAACGCCAACGGCAATGGAACCGCCGTCACACCCACTGCCGCTTCGGCTGAAGAGGAGAACATCTTCGTCTTCTGGCCCAACATTATTGGTAAATTGAGCATTTCCCTGCCCGCCCTCCGCCGCCCGCTTCGCAGTTTGCTGACCCGGCGTCTCAAAACAGGCTACGTACGCATCGTTCTCGCCATCGCCTCTCTCTATTACATGCCTCTACACCCACGCACTTGCTCCCTCCTTTACAGCATCTCCTGCCTCCTCGACGCCCTCGACGGCTATGCCGCTCGCATCTTCGACCAGTCTACCCGCTTCGGCGCCGTCCTCGACATGGTCACCGACAGGTGCACCACCTCCTGCCTCCTCATGTTCCTGGCTTGCGCCTTTCCCCGCTGGACCATCGTCTTCCAGCTCCTCATTACTCTCGACTTCGCCAGCCATTACATGCACATGTACGCCTCGCTCACCATGGGCGGCGCCGGCAACAGCCACAAGAACGTCGACAAGGACCGCAACTGGATGCTGAACCTGTACTACACCAACAAGGTAAGCCCCCCCCCCCCCCCCCCCCCCCCCCCCCCCNCCCCCCTTGAGCTCTCGGCAGACCCCAGGGATGGCCCGCTAACTTTGCTCCCCACAGGTTGTGCTCTTCGTCTTCTGCGCCCTCAACGAGCTCTTCTTCATCGCCCTCTATCTCCTGTCCTTCTCCTCGCCGCTCCTGTCTCCCTCCCTGCTCAAGAGCGTCGGCGAGACCGGCGCGGCCCAGATCCAGGCCGGCGCCCAGGTCAACACCTCCCTGCTGAGCGCCATCTTCACGAACCCTTACAGTGCCGCCGCGCTCGAGCTCGCCCGCGCCAACAAGATGGACTCGTTCTGGCCTTGGGTCCTCACCGGCGTCAGCTTCCCCGTCATGGCCGCCAAACAGTTCATCAACGTTGTGCAGCTCGTCAACGCGAGCAAGTGGCTCGCCGAGGGTGACCTGCAGGCGCGACGAGAGCAGGGCCTCCCCAAGAAGAAGAAGACGGCTTAAGCGCTCCGCTGCGCGAATCCGCCCTGGCGACACCCTCGCGGCCACAGGTTGCCGCACATAATTTTTGCTCAATGCTAGGCATGCGGATTCTGGTGCAGAGAGAGAGAGAGGAAATATCGAGTGTCACATCATGGAGGAGAACCTCGCCCCATGGCGCTTCTGCCCATGAGGCCGAAGGTCGGCGTTGCTTGGTGAGCCTGGCCAGTCGTGGCCAAAAGGTTCAGGGCTTTTTTTTATTCATGAATGGTGGTATAGCATTGAAACGGGGCTTTTCATCCGATCGGCAACCGGCAGCGCCGGGTCGTGCTGTTTGTATCGAAGACCTCCGAATCTTGGGAGGGGGCAGGGTTGGAATGGCCCATTTACGATGAGCGGGATCTGGGCAATAGCCGGGTCAGGTGTCCAATTACCCGAAAGGGCTGGTCTAATAAGGAGTCGGAAGCTTCGTTGTACATTTAGAAAGACCAAGAAAATTGAGGTTTTTACGTTCAACCATGAGAAGCACGATGTGAAAGTCTGCGTCTGGCAATATGCATCCCTTGTGGACCCTGGCCGCTGAGACACCGTCACACGAGTACCCTCGCCCGGCAAGGCTGAGACTGACATCACCGTCTGTGAGGCTAAGGGTTGAGTTGCATTGAAGATCGCAGAGATGAGCTCCACAGTCCTGCTGTCACCCTACGCAACCAACGCGTGTCCACCCGAAACGAGGAGGTGCCGTGAGATGGCGGAACCCTACGAAAGCACATGATTAGGCCCCGTATTTCGCGCCGTTAATATTCAGGACTCCAATCCCAGGCGTCGGCCGTGAAGAGGTCACGCGCCATCTTATCCGCGTACATGTTTCCCTCGTATCTCAGCCGCTGATCACTCGCCATGCCCCTCGTGAACGCAAACTTCCTCGTCTCGCCGCCGTGCGGCGCACCGTCCCGCGCCTCCGCCGCCAGGGCCCACGAGCTCCCTTCGCGGTTCTTCCTCCACTCGGCGGCCCGCACGCCGACGACCTCGGTCGACAGCATGGCGCGGATAAAGTCGACGATGGGGTCGAGGCGCGTGCGCAGGCCGCAGTTGGTGTGGTTCTTGTCGACCTGGTAGCTGGGGCTCTGCTTCAGGGTGACGAGCAGCTCGTCGACGTCGAGAGTGGCGGCGTCGGGGAGGGCGTCGAGGGAGCTGGGGCCAAAGTCGACGGGGCGGAGGAGGTCCTTGCTCGTGAGGAACTTGAGCATCTGGCCGAGCTGGAAGGAGTCGCAGGCCGAAGAGGAGTCGTAGCCGAGCTTGCACTGGCGGTCACGGGAGGAGTAGAGCGCGAGGAAGTGGCGCTGGACGGAGGCGATAGCGTTGAGAATTGCTTCGCGGCGGTGCTGTAGCTCGCCTGGGGGCGTTAGTCATGTCGTCAGGGGAGAGGGGTGGAAGCCCTACGCTCGAGGTCGTCGGGGAGGTTCCACCAGGCTTCTGTGCTGGGAAGTTCGTCGTATGGCACCAGGGCGCTCCAGTGAGAGGAGCCGCGCAGGATCATCTCTCGAGTTGCGTCGTGTAGCTTCATGGGCTGGTCGAGGAGCCAGGCGACGAGGACCTTTTGGCGCAAGACCTGCTCCGTCCCGAGAGCGCTTTTTCCACTGTCCGCCCTCAGAGGCCTGTTGCTCGTCTTGGGCCACTTGAACTTCAGACTGGAGCTCAGAGACCGCGTGATGACAGGCCTGCAGTCGAAGCGATCTGCAAGAACTGCCAGTGTCGTCACATAGAGCATATTGATGGAGGCGACAGGGGTCTGTACGGGCTGCCCGTGCATGATCCTCAGCATATCCCCAAACACTCTGTCGCGGCCGATAGACCGCGTAGCCTCGTCGTCATCCGTGATGGCGATCCACGGCAAGGAAGCGAGATCCACATCCTCCGAGGCGCGCTGCTGAATGGTAAGGCTCGCCAGAGAGTCCTGGACCAGCCTCGCCTCAGCGAACTGCGTGTTACCCAACAGGTTCTCGAAGTACTTCGAATGCCTCTGCAAAACAGCGAGTTCCACTCGGAAGGCGAGTTTGAACTGGGGACTGAAGTTTGGTTCCGGAACGCGCGGCGCCCCTGGCTTCCTTAGTGCGGCCTGGTGCGCCCTTCTCGCGAGGCGGATGGTCTCCTGGGAGGTTTCAAAGCTCACGTCCAGCACAACCTCGCCTCGGGATGAAATCTCCACAACAGAGGGCGTGCTCTTAGACGACGAGTCTGAGGAGTCTCCATCCTGGCCAGGAGCGCTGTCGTCCATCCTGGCCTGAGAGAGTTGCAGTAAGGGGGCAACATGAACATGGAGTATCAAGATGAGGATTTCAAACGCCGTGAAGAGAACTCTGGAAATTGTCAGACGAGCAGCTCGATCCACTTCGCCTAGGCAGTGCTTACGGGTTTTCTCTTCACTCATGCAGCGGGCGGTTGCGCATGTACGATGAGAAATCAGGGAGCACGTGAATCATGGAATGTGAGATGTAGGTTTAATATAGTGAGTGAGTGACCGTCGCCCATCTGGTCGGTTTCTGTCTGGCCTATTGTGTCACTGCGGGCCGAGGTGGAGCTTGCATTGTCTGATAAGGCGATAAGAAACTCGTGAGCGATAAGCTTAGATTGAGCCCCACCTGCCGTGATAGGCGAGAGAGGCAGTGGCACCTCAAGCTGGCCGGTCCGGCGTGCGGTCAGCGCTGGGTGTCCCTCCAGCGCCTGCCTTCGTCCATGCTGGAACCTCAACGCTTCCTCAACAGCTCAACCCACGTCGATCCCACGGGCGAACCGCTTCATTTCCCTCCGATCATTCAAGGGCAATTCGCGTCTCACCAGATCCCAGCGCCGGGAGTCAACCAAGCACCACTATCCTGGCTCCCGTCTCGTCCGTTCGCACGACGCTTGGCGTCCAAGAAGCTGCGTCACCAACTACAGCCGGGACTGTAGCCGACGGCCCCTCTTCCCAGGTCTCCAGCAAACACGACGAACACACGAACATCAGAGCAACGACACAGGTCATGGCGTAGGAAGCACCGAAAGCGATAATTTGTACCATAGCATGCATCCTCACGGCGATGAAGCTCTACACTTGTCGCTCACACCTCTCCAATCATCGTCGTCGCAACCATGCCAGCTCTCTCCCGCCGCCATCTGTTATCGCGACATTTACTAGCTCAGTACCGAGGCTACTCGCGAACAGCCTCCGGATTCCCCATATCGGCGGATCTATGGCTTAAGCTGCAGGAAGCCGCCGCGGCCGCTCAGGACCTCCTCGCCACGCCCTCAGCTCCCAATGGCCTCGTTGCCTCGAACCCCTCCGCGCGATCGTGGCCCAATCTGCTGCAGCATCTACAGACACGAACTTCAATCCACTCAGGTGGACCTGCCTCAAGCCTCAACGCACTATGGCAGACCTTCGGCGCATCGAATCGACGAGCCTTTCACAACTACTTCGTCACGCATCTCCCCTCGTCCTCGCTTCATCCCGACTCCCGGAGCTCCGCTGGTCCCGGTCACAAGCTTCCCCGCGATGCCTCGACCCCCCACACCCCTGGCCCCGGCTCTGCTCCCGCCGTAGCAGCTCTGAACATGCCCAGCAGAGACCTCACCGTCGTTAGGATCCCGTTGCAGCGAGCGAAGCATCACTACGGCGCCGCATCGGCGAGGGGCACTCGCCCATATAATGAAGATACGAACCAGGCGGGGACGATCGCAATGCCGGCCTTTGCGAAGCGTGCCCCCGTCAGCCTGCAGAGGAGACCTATACAGCAGTCCAACGAGGCAACAGCTGCCGACAGCGCCCTGGGAGACCCCCAGATCTTCTACTTTGGTGTTTTTGACGGTCATGGCGGCAATGAGTGCTCCGAATTTCTGCGAGACGAGCTGCACGGCTACATAGAGGAGGCTTCAGCAGACTTTGGACTTCAGAGCAGCTTGCGCCGCAATCGGACACCCGAAGGCGGCGCGGGGCAGAAGGGTGAGGAAGAGGCGGACGACTTGCACGAGCCCGACATCAAATCTGAAGAAGAGGTTAAGGAGCAAATGAACGTTCCGACACAAAGCCGGGAGGGCAAGATTGAAGAACCAGAGAAGGCCGAAGCGATGAAGGGCGTCCACCCAGTGGCGGCCAAGGTGGACAGCGTTTCGAAAGCCCGCCAACTCGAGCAGGGTCTCGTGGACGATTACAAGCGGACGATCGGCGGTTACTTCCGGCGCTTTCATCCAGAGCACTTCAACGCCACCTCGCGAAAGGGGCACCACGACCCCCTAATCACCGTCGAATCCGTTCTCATGTACGCTTTCCTCCGAGCCGATCTCGACTTTGTCTCTGCGCAAGCCCGCAAGCCCGACCCCGACGACCCTCGCATCAGCGACTCTCCCGTCAACGATGACGAAGTCCTCGGCAAGCCGCACTCGCCGCCGTCCGGCCACGGCATTGGCGGCACCACGCGCTTTAAGGGCGGCTCCACGGCCTCCGTCGCTCTCATCTCGACCCCGTCCCCAGCCCCCTTCTGGCACCCGGGGGCCCAGTCGACGCTCCTCGTCGGCCACGTCGGCGACACGCGCATCCTCCTCTGCGACACGTCGACGGGCCTCGCCCACCCCCTCACGTCGGACCACCACCCCTCGACGCCCGCCGAGGAGCGCCGCCTGCGCCGTTACGCGCCCGCGAACTCGCTCGTCTCGGGCGACTCTTTCGGCGAGCAGCGCATCACCGGCCTCGCCAACAGCCGCGCCTTCGGCGACATGCGCTCCAAGCGCATCGGCGTCTCCGCTGAGCCCGAAATCACCCGCGTCGAGCTCGGCCCCGCCCAGTACAGTTTCCTCACCCTCGTCAGCGACGGCGTCTCCGGCCACCTCAGCGACCAGGAGATCGTCGACGTCGTCAAGGAGGCTCGCACCCCCGAGCAGGGCGCCCAGAAGGTCGTCGACTACGCCACTGAGGTGTCAGCCAACGGCGACAACGCCACCTGCCTGGTCGTGCGGCTCGGCGGGTGGGAGCGCCGCTCCGAGGGCGGGCTCGGCAGCCTGGGCACCAAGGAGATCCGGGACGTCAGGAGGGCCGAGGCGCTGGATCCCCGGAGGGGCAAGAGGTAGTTCCTTCCGGGAGGAAAAGGCAGAACGTTGCATCGGGACGGTTTCAACAAGGCAGAGGCGGGATGGGGCCGGAAAGGCTCGGGGAGTTTGGCGTCGAGGGGCGGAGAGACCACGGTAATATCTCCTGTATCACATCAAGGATTTAGCATTTTTTTTTTCCCACATCGCGCAGCACATGGTCTCGTTTCTTCATTCATCCGCGCGCGCGTATATATTCATATTCATAGCTAATGGGAACATGGCGCTTTCCCATCGCTGATCATCCGTCCCCCCGTACTGTGTACTAATCATGAGCAACATTTCGTCCATTTCCAGGCCCTCTTAAATCAAGCCATGGTCCCCTGAGGCCGCCGTCCCGTCCCTCGTCGCTCAGTGGCGCCCCTGTCCGGGGTACTGGCTCCACCCACCACCACCGTAGTGAGGCGGCGGCGGCTGGCCGTATGCCTGGGGAGGAGGAGGCTGCTGGTACCCACCGCCGTACTGCTGCGGCGGCGGCGGTCCTCCGTAGCCCTGGGGCCCGCCGTACTGTCCCGGGGGAGGGGGTCCGCCGTACTGGCCCGGAGGGGGTCCGCCATACTGGCCTGGAGGAGGCCCGCCGTACTGGCCTGGGGGCGGTCCGCCGTAGCCAGGGCCCGGGGGCGGCTGGCCGTACCCTTGCTGAGGCGGCTGACCGTACCCCTGCTGGCCGTAAGACTGCTGAGGCGGCGGCTGTTCGTAGCTGGGCCGGCTGTAGCTGGGCTGGTTCTGCTGGGGTTCGGACGAGCCGCCGCCGTAGTAGCCCGCGCTCTCGCCCCCGGTGGCTCCGCCGGTGTAGATGTGCGCCTGGTTCTGGTCCTGGCGGTAGCCATACTCCTGACCGCCGGA
Source organism: Verticillium isaacii (assembly GCA_002851775.1). Classification (NCBI taxonomy): domain Eukaryota; kingdom Fungi; phylum Ascomycota; class Sordariomycetes; order Glomerellales; family Plectosphaerellaceae; genus Verticillium; species Verticillium isaacii. The sequence continues at coordinate 1,628,001 of NMXN01000006.1, read as the reverse complement.
CGACATGGGGGCCGAGGCGAGGGGTTTCCTGTCCTCGCCTTCCATGGCGTTGAGGTCACGGGTCTTGATTTGGTTCCAGAGCGAGTTCTTTGTCTTTCCGTGCCCGAGGCCGCCGCCGCAGGAGTGGACGTCGGGGGCGCTGCGGTTACCGCTCGATGTCTGCTGGTTCAGGATGTGATTCTTGTGGTCCTTCACCGACTGCGAGTTGAGCAGGTGGGAGAGCTCGTGGCGACGGGGGTGGCCGTCGGCCCACTCGCGAACCGTCTTGAACATGTTGCTCTGGATCTCGCAGCGGTCGTCGCGCATGACCGGGTGGTGGAAAGCGCGAAGAACATCGTCGACGACCTCGTCGACAGGAACGCCGGGGTTTTCCCACGCATAGAGAACTCGCCTGTACCTGGTTAGGTCCTGTGTCGTTCCATCAGGTGCGAGAGACTTACGGTGTGATGTACTGCAGGATGGTCGCGGCGACCCTTCCGGCGCACGAGTTCAGGATGTTGGTGAAGTGATCCTTGGACAGCATGGAGTGCGTCGGGTCACTGCAGCGGGGGTTGTCCCAGGGCTCGAACTGGGACTTGGCACTGGCACCAATGAGTCCAGACGATCCCTCCTTCAGGACCTTGGAGACCTGCTGGATGATGGGCTGGATGAAAGGCGCAAGGAGGCCAAGGATGAAGGCCGTGAGGGTCTCGCTGATGCGTTCAAGGAGCTTCTCCAGGCCAGGAACCTTCGCGATGAAGCGGTTGATGGCCTTGACAATCTTGTCACGGAACTGAAGGATGGGGTAGATGCGACCAGCCGTCTTGACGGGGTCGAAATCAGGGCTCATGCCAGGCACCTGGTTCGCGTTGTCGCGGGTGTTGAAGGCGGACCGAGACCGCATGTTTTCCTGCTCTTGCTGGGCAGACGAAGCCTGCAGGTCGCGGGCCTCGCTCATGAACCCATCGCCGATACCGGGCAACTGACCGATGAGAGAGATGAAGTCGCCAGACTTGGATGAAGACGACGAAGAGGAGAAGAGCCCCCTGTCCCTGCTGCTAGAGTCCTCACCCTTGGTCAAGCTTTGTGCGTTGATGAGAGCCGCATTCATCTCGTCGACCTCGGACTGGGTGAAATGATCGTTGGCCTCGCCAAGCACGGAGTGCAGGAAGTCGACTGCACCAAAGGTGCCGGTCACCAGGGGATAGACCCTCTTGCCTCGCAGGTTGATCTCCGTGTCGGTACCGCAGTGAGGGAAGACACCGTGGTAGCCGAGCTCGCGGAGAGCCAGCTCGCAGTAGTTGCTGTGGGCCGGGAAATCCTCAAGGGTGTGGAGTGCCTGGCCGAGACAGCGGAGGGCTTCGCAGAGGTCTTCCTCCTTCTTGGAAGAGCTTCCAGAGCCGCTGGTGTAGAGCCGGCCGAAGTGGATGCTTCGTCCGAGGCTGAACCGCAGATAACCAGCGCTGGTCGCCCAGCCTCCGCGTTCGTTTGAGATGTAATTTTTCATGCCGGTGCGACTGTCTATCTCTGTTTCCACAGGGTCTACGGGGCCTCGCAGACGCGGATCGAGAGTGCGGGCGTCCATGCCCTCGGCGTATCCCAATGGGTTGTCGATGTGCTCCTCGGGTCTGTAGCAGCCCAGGCGCTCTTCGGTGACTTCGAACTCCTCGGTGGCGTAGCCGTGAGCCAGGAAGGAGAGGACCCAGACCTGTCGTGATGTCAGTGTCAGCTCGCGCAACGTTCCCGTGACACGGAAGGACGACGAACCAGGATTCTGATGGTAGCAGCATTGACGCCCTTCAGACTGCCCACATCGACGGCCTGAGAGTAGTCGCGCAGCCAGTTGCCGAAGTAGACGCGGGAGATCAGAAGCGTGGTCCATTTCTTGCCGTTCAGGTAGGCGATGGACTCGAGCATGTCCTCAATGTCGCCATGGCGCCAGTTGTGTCCTTCAACCTGGGCAATGGAGGGGATGTTGCCAGCTCCGAAAGCGGCCGCTTGCCCCGGGAGGAGAACCAGGACGATGCAAAACACAAGGAACCAGGAACCCTTTCCGAATCGGAAGGACGCCATCTTGCAGCGAAGCCGCCAAGGCGAAAAACGGTGGACTGTGGAAGGGCTGATGGTATCGCGGGGTCGCAACGCAAGGTCGGTGGTGAGTAGGTGGGGTTGTGTCGAGAAATTATGCGCAAACGCAGCTCGTCGTTCTGACAGACGGGAATAGAGAGCCAAGTTCTCGCGGGTTGAGGGGGAGAGAAGGGTGGGAAAAATGTTCGAGGTCGATGATAGGTTACGCCTTTACGTGCTGCTGACGACGCCGAGACGTAGGATGGAGCTTATCCAACGGGCGGCCTCTGTGGCAGTGAGTTTGCTGTGCAAGGTGTGGGCAGGCGATTGTGTTGGGATGACTGTGGGATGAGGTAGTGACTGAGCGCACGCAAGTAAGCTGGGCAAGCTGGGCTGAGCTGGCTGAGCTGCTGCTGGTGGGGTTGTCGCGATTCAAGTCCTGGCGGATGGCCCCGACACAAGGTGAAGACCAGGCTGGAGAAGACGGACGAAGGCGGTAAGCGAGACGGATGGATGATGGCCAGGGTCAACGCTCGCAAGCTGGAGGCGTTGCAAGATGAAGCCCGACTCAGTAAGGCTGGTGGTGGTGGGTTCGAGCTTTTGGCGAATGTGACGGCATCGACTGTCGCTTGTTTGCCCTCCCCTCCTCCTTCCTCCCCTCCCCTCCGCCGTTGGCCACTGCCCCGCGATTGCCCCTCCCCCAAACGTACAGGCGGCGGGCGGCTGGCAGCGGGCGGCGAGTGGCGGGCGGGTGGTGGTGGGTGGCTGGTGCCTGACGAAGAACCGTAGGTCTCGGATCAGTGCCATCGGGATCGCTGCACTGTGAGAGGCACTATGCCGTGTGGTGGACAGGGCTGGGCATGGGCTCGAGCTCCACAAGTACCGGGCCTTCCGGTCGGCCCAGTCAGCGGGACAGGCACTGTTCAGTCATCCGCGATGACTGATCTTGCCTAGGCACACTACCAGGCACCCAGTTTTTGCGCTGGTCACTGGTCAATGCCGGCGCCGATCGCCTGCCATCCACATCAAAGCCCGAGCAAGGGACAAGCGAGTCGACGTCTCACCATCTTATTCCCATGCCACGCAGCCTCTTGGGCACCGCCGGCTCCGTCGGTAATTACACGTGTCGGCCGTTCTCTGAACAACAAATCAGACCATGGCCGTGAGATCCCGTCCTGGCCGAGAACCAGCACAATTTTGCTGCCTTGCTGATCGACAGAGCGCCCCGGGGAGACAACGTCGGAGTGCATGATCAGTTGATTCTCTCGCTCTGGCCCCCGGATCGCACTGTAGACGCAGGGCTCCGGGTGCCGTGGAAAGTGCAGTGCTGAGCCCAGAGATACATGCTCACGGTTTCCGATCTCGATGCAGTGGACTGCAAACACAATGGCATGACATGACGACAGGGCATTGACTGCCAAATCCCGAGAGAAAAAAAGAAGAAACAAGCCATGAACTAACTGATTACCTCGCCCTGCGAGGCACACCCCTGAAAGGATCCTCCTCGACCCGGCTCGCACCACCTGCACTGTGTATCGGCTGTCATGGCTCCCGCGCGTTCCAAAGTAACACCACTGCGGTCCACTTTAATTTGCACCGCGTTCGTGGCGCGGCCCTGCTAAATCTGATGCCAGTGCTCCGTAGCTCATCTGCGACTCCCCTAAATACCGAGGGGCAAAGCAAATCCCTTTTTCTTCATCTGCACCCCGTTCCTGGATCGACCTGCCACCCCTTTCCCTTGTCGCCGCTCTCCTGCACCTTCGCCTTTCCACTCCCAGCGGCTGTATTCCCCCAGCGCGCGCTGTATTTCCTGCGACGACTCTCGACATCTCGCCCCGAACGACTCCTACGCCATCTCCGAGCCATCCGCTGGCCTCGCCCGTCAAGATGCCCGCACGAATCCTTCCCACCTTCACCCGCGCCGAGGTAGAGGCGCACAACACCGAGGGCTCCTGCTATGTTACCATCGGCACCAAGGTGTACGACATCACCGACTTTGTTCAGGACCACCCCGGCGGCCCCGAGTTCGTCCTCGAGTACGCCGGCAAGGACGTCGAGGACATCCTCAAGGACGAGGTCTCTCACACCCATTCCGACTCGGCCTACGAGATCCTCGACGAGAGCCTCGTTGGGTTCGTCGTGAACGAGAAGTCCGTCAATGGCTCGGCCACCAACGGCTCGGCCACCAAGCCGAACGGAGTCGCCACCGGGTCGGAGCAGAAGGACAGCAACGGCGAATGGGTCCACCCCCGAACGGGCATGTCGCGCGAGGAGGACCTGAGCAAAGACACCGACTACAACACCGATTACAAGACGCACAAGTTCCTCGACCTCAGCCGGCCTCTGTTCCCGCAGATCTGGTTCGGCGGCTTCGACAAGGAGTTCTACCTGGAACAGGTCCACCGCCCACGCCACTACAAGGGCGGCGCGTCCGCGCCGCTTTTCGGCAACTTCCTCGAGCCCCTTTCCAAGACCCCTTGGTGGATGATCCCGACCATTTGGCTGCCTCCCGTCATCTACGGCCTCAACCTGTCGCGGGAAGGTCTGAGCGGCCCCCTCGATGTCGCCCTGCACTTCCTAGGTGGCCTCTTCCTCTGGAGCCTCCTGGAGTACATTCTGCACCGCTTCCTGTTCCACCTGGACGAGTATGCCTCCCGTCCTCTGCCCTCACCGCGACCTGCGCTAACGAACCTCCCAGTTACCTCCCCAACAACCGCGTCGGCATCACTGCCCACTTCCTGCTCCACGGCATCCACCACTATCTCCCCATGGACAAGTACCGTCTCGTCATGCCGCCGACGCTGTTCGTCGTTCTCGCGACGCCTTTCTGGAAGCTGGCCCACGTCGTTTTCGCTTACAACTGGTATGCCGGCACCGCCGTGTACTGCGGAGGCATCTTCGGATACATCTGCTACGACCTGACGCACTTCTTCCTGCACCACCAGAACCTGCCCCTGTGGTACAAGGAGCTGAAGAAGTACCACCTCCAGCACCACTTCCTTGACTACGAGCTCGGCTTCGGCGTCACCAGCAAGTTCTGGGACCGGGTCTTCGGCACTGAGCTGATGCCCGTGGTCAAGACCAACTAGATGACCGGCACCTCGTCTGTACAATTCGGAGCTGCGGGGAGGTTTTCAGGGTTTACGCAAGTCATGGCCAGCATATAATACGAAACGGAGGGCTGGCCTTTCCCAAAGGGACAGGTTGCCTGGAGGAGTTCAGGGATGAGATGCTTTAACGGGTCCACGAGGCGACGGTCTGGCTTGTGCATTTTGGAACGGGACATGAGCTGCTGCCTCACCGCAGATACATATTAGTGTTTAATATTGATACCACCACTCGCTTGATGCTGTTCACGTTTCTCTGCTTGTGAGGCGACCATGACTCTCCTCGGCACCGTGCCCAGAGCGAGTGCGATGTGCCGATTACTCAGCATCCACACCGTACATGCAATCAGGCAGCCGCCACGTGACAGGCTGGTCAGCAAGCCGGCTGCATCCAGTGAATGGCCGGTTTCCTGTCGGCGTTCCCTGCCCCTCAGTTTTTCCCCAAACCCAACCTTCGGATCGACAAACACCGTACGCAACACTTGCTCACCAAGAGAACTGCTGCTTGCACCCGACGCGAGAATCATCAAGGAACAATCCGACAGACGAAGACCACGGACTAATCCCCTGGTGTAGACCGCAAAGCCCGCCACGATGTCTAGCCTGGATGTGGAGGCCTTGTTGGACGCGACCGCCAACGGCGCGACCGAGCGGAAGCAGACCCCGGACGGCGACGATCAGGCAAGCCGCGACCGCTCCGAGAGGAAGGAGAGAGACCGCGAGCGCGAGCGCGACCACGACAGGAGACGCCGTGAGCGTCGCGACAGCGCATCCCGCAGCCACCGAGGCACCCCCGACGACCACAAGGCAGACACCCCGCGCAGCGACGCAGGAAGCCACAAGAGTAGGCGACGAAGCAGAAGCCGAGATGATGACCGCCGTCACTCACGCCGTCACAGAGATGGTGATTACTACCGCGGAGGAGGCGGCCGCGGCGGCCGTTCCCGCTCGCGCTCCCGCTCGCCGCACCGTTCGCGCCGCGGCCGCGATGACCGCGACTATCGCGACCGTCGCGACCGCGATCGCTCGGACCGCTACTCCGGGGACCACCGCCGTGGAAGGGACGACGACCGCCACACGCCGGCGAAGCGGGAGGGCACGCCACCCCTCACCGAGGACGAGCGCGATCGACGCACCGTCTTCGTTCAGCAGCTTGCCGCCCGCCTCCGCACTCGTGAGCTGAAGGAGTTCTTCGAGAAGGTCGGCCCCGTCAACGAAGCACAGATTGTCAAGGACCGCATCAGCCAGAGATCCAAGGGGTGAGTCGAGATTCGTTTCGAGTCGAGAAACCAGGACAACGCTAACCAAATACGCAGAGTCGGTTATGTTGAATTCAAATCAGAGGACACTGTCACGCAGGCACTCCAGCTCACCGGACAGAAGCTGCTAGGTATCCCTATCATTGTCCAGCTCACGGAAGCGGAGAAGAACCGCCAAGTCCGTACCACGGAAGCCGCCGGTACCCAGTCGAACTCCATCCCTTTCCACCGTCTCTACGTCGGAAACATTCACTTCAACGTCACGGAGCAGGACTTGCAGGCCGTTTTCGAGCCGTTCGGCGAACTGGAGTTTGTCCAGCTGCAGAAGGACGACACTGGCCGCAGCCGCGGGTATGGCTTTGTGCAGTGAGTCAAGCCCCTGTCCGCGCGATCTGCTGTCCTCGTTCATGCTGACCGACGTCTAGGTACCGAGATGCGGGCCAGGCCAGAGAGGCCCTCGAGAAGATGAATGGGTTCGACCTTGCCGGTCGTCCCATCCGCGTCGGTCTCGGAAACGATAAGTTCACCCCAGAGAGCACTGCCAACCTGTTGCAGAGATTTTCCGGCCGCGAGCAGCCCTTCCAGGGCTCCGCGTTCTCCGGCGCCGGCGGCCGCGGGCCCCAGTCGTCGACCTTCGACCGCGCCGGCGGCCGCGACAGCGAGAAGTCGGGCGGCGCCAGCGCCCTGGACGACACGGACGTCGCGGGCGTCAACTTTAACAACTACAGTCGTGATGCGCTCATGAGGAAGCTTGCCAGGACTGACGACGCGAGCAACGCCGTAGATGAGCGCCAGACGCTGAAGCCCAAGACGGAGACCAAGCCTCTGCCTGTCAACGTTAACATGGCTAGCCGCTGCGTCGTGCTGCACAACATGTTCGACCCCGAAGAGTATGTCTCCCCTTGCTTCTTTCCCCGCTGAGAATCCCACGACTGACAAAATCGCAGGGAAGAGGGTGAGAACTGGGCCAAGGAGCTCGAAGACGACGTGCGCCAAGAGGCCGAGAGCAAGTACGGTCGTGTCGTTCACATCTCGGTAGACCCCAACTCCAAGGGCGACATCTACCTCAAGTTCGACAAGGTGCAGGGCGGAGAGAACGCCATCAAGGGATTGAACGGCCGGTACTTCGGCGGCAGGATGATCGACGCGTCACCTGTTGTAGATGCGGTCTACAGCAGTTTGTTCTCTCGCACCAGGGCGATCTAAAGCTAATGTTCGCTCCCGCGACGCGGCTTTAGGACTCTTCAGGTACGTGAGCCCTCGGCATGTGTTGACGGACTCGGTACTGACCCTGCACACCAGTGTTCTAGTGGTTCTTCCCCCCCCCGTCTTCCGTCGACGACACAACGAGTAACACGGCGATGAAAGCGCCTTTTCGGAACCAGCCCTTGGGAGGAAATTTGTTCGCGGCCTGTGGTATCGATACCTTGGTACCAGCTTTTCGATTGCGCCCCGTCCGCCTGGCTTCGCTACCTTACTGCTTTAACAGGACACTCTCATCGACCCGCACACACGATTCTGGCCGGGCCGGATGCTAATAGTGCTGCGGCTCGCGCAGCCGCTCTAGGTTCTGGACTCGCGCGTCGAAAGCGGTCTCATGGCTGATTGTGTAGCTTAGGTTAATCCGGCGCTGTCTGCGGCGTTGTGGTATGTTTGCGCAACGAGAGAAACAAAAACTCATGATTATTGCCTCTAGGTCTTCCCGCTCCTCTCCCTTGCTTGAATTATTCGTGATACATGATGGGGCTCATGGGCACAGGCAGGCAGGCTGAACGTTCTCCCACCGCGCAAACTCGTTCGGTCAGCTCATTCTTCTTCGACCTGACCCGCAGCCAAGACACGCCACATGGAGCGCAATATCCGGTTGCGACCGTCCTTTCATGTGGACGCTGTGAAGATCCATGCAGAAACCGCGGGTCGATGGGGTCCACGAGGCACACTAAGTCGCGAGGATCGCCATGGGTCTGCTGCTGCTGCTGCGGCGGCGGGCCCCGACCCCGAGGCCGGAACAGGGTTCAGGCCCAGCCATTTGGGCCCCCGCCTGGAAGGCCTTATCTACGTGCGCGGCGCGGAGGACTATTCCATCTTAGTAGACGTAGAGGTGGATGCCAGGCTCGGTGATCTGGTCGGCATCCTAGCGACCAGGTCATCTAGGCCTTCACCGTCGTTCTCGGCGTCCGGTGGCCTTTCTGGCTATGAAGCGCCCAGCCATGCTCGCCGTCCGGTCGTGGTCCGCCCAGTGGTCAGTCGGCCTGCTCTGGACATTCGGGTTACGCCTGGTAATGCCGCTCCATCTCTTAGCCGCCTCCGCTTGCTGCAGTCGATGCCGGATTGGGCTGCATTCCCTTTAAACCCTAGAGCTCGGCAGCATTCTTCTTTGGACCGCACCAGACCCTTAGTTCGCCGTCTGGTCGAAGCCCCTCGGACGACGGTGTCGTGCGCGACAATCATGTCCCATGATCAGACACATGGTTGCCAAGCCCCACGGGCCGACGCCATTGCTGCAGAGCTGATCCTGTCGAGGTGCAGGGCCGGCACACATGGTGAACTTGCCGGCCATGTCTGTACGTCCCGTTGCTTAGCGCCAGCCAACCAACCACGGCCAGAGACGAGGGGAGGGGGGGGAGACGACCTGGGTGTCCCATATTTCCTCTCTTTTCCCGTTCATCAGAACGCTCCCGGGACCAGGGGTTGGTGATGGGACCGCCCTGCGCTCCACTACCCACGGGCAGCAACGCCTTAACCGCTCGTCCGACGCCGAGGGCGTCCGAGGCGCTTTAACCTTACCACATTATGACCTGGGGCTTCTGCTCCAGTCGAAGCAGTTCTGCTCTCGCACTGCTCTCGTAGACCCGCGCCAGGTCAAGCTTAAGGTAAGCTTAAAGCACGCGGAAACGTGGGTAAGTGGCACCTTACGTAAATCCGGGCGAGGGACAGGGGATCTAATCAGATGAGATCAATCAGATAAAAATTTCACCAGTCTTGCGATCTCCATTCTCGTCTCCTGATTTCCACATTAGTGCAATCCTACGCATGGGTAGTGGCCCCGCGAGAAACACACTTGCATCTTGGCAGCCCATCTCGGTACGCTTTTGCCCGCCGACAACGGCCGAGATTTTTTCCAACTCGCATCAAGCGCGGCAGACGTGAGGATGGTGCAGTGCCGGGTGGAGGAGGGGCTCTGCGAGTACAAATATCCGGCGGACGGCCCGTAATGCTCGCCGTGCTTGAATCGTGAGACCGACCCGCATCCTGTTTTCGTAGCATTTCTCGGCCGATCAGCAGCAATGGCTATCCTGGACAACCTCAAAAACGCCGTGGGTCGCAAGACGGGCGACGACGTCCACCCCGCGTCGACGACGAACGACATGGAGATCCAGGCCGCGCCGACGACGGTGGGCGTCAACGACAAGGAGGGCGGTGTTACCTACGACGAGGAGAAGAACGCCATCCCCGACGAGCTGGTGCCCAGCAAGGATGCGCAGCTTGGTGTCCAGAAGATCCAGGCCGTGACGCTGACCTGGACCAAGACGTACCTGGCCGCGTGCCTGATCCTGTACGTCTGCCCGCCGTCGTGTTCGGGCCCCCGTCTCGACTCACACAAGCCGCTGACAGCTATCTAGCATCTGGCTCCTCTTCCTCACCAACGGCTTCCGGTCGTCGATCCTCTGGGGTCTGACACCGTATGTCACGAGTGGCTTCCAGTCACACTCCCTGCTGACGGTCATCGGCATCGTCTCGAGCGCCATGACGGCCGCCGTGTACATTCCGATGGCCAAGATGCTCGACGTATGGGGCCGTGCCGAGGGCTTCCTGCTCATGATCTGCTTTGCCACGCTGGGCCTCGTCCTGATGGCCGTCTCGGAGAACCTCGCGACCTTCTGCGCCGCGCAGGTCTTCTACTCCGTCGGCTTCGGCGGCGCCATCTACACCGTGTGCGTCCTGGCGGCGGACGCGACGAACCTCCGCAACCGTGGCCTCGCGTTCGCCTTCACCTCGTCGCCGTACATGATCACGGCGTTCGCCGGGTCCAAGGCCGCCGAGGGCTTCAACGGCTTCAACTGGCGATGGGGCTTCGGGTGCATGGCCATCATCCTGCCCATCGTCACCCTCCCCCTCTTCGGCGTGCTCAAGATGAACCTCCGCAAGGCCGAGAAGCAGGGCCTCATCAACACGAAGGAGAAGAGCGGCCGGACGATTCCCCAGAAGATCTGGCACGGCCTTAAGGAGTTCGACGGTACGTCATGCCTGTGATGGTCAGATATCCATGGCCCGCGCGGTGTGCTAACTTTGTGTGTCTCTGCAGCTCTTGGTGTCTTCCTGTTCGCCGGCGGTCTTACTGTCTTCCTGCTGCCTTTCACGCTCGCGCGGTCGGCACCCAACGGCTGGAGCACCGACTACATCATCGCCATGATCGTGGTCGGCTTCCTCACGCTGGTGGGCTTCGCGCTGTACCAGATGTACCTGGCGCCCGTGCCGTTCCTCAAGCACAAGTTCCTCACGGATCGGACGGTCGTCGCGGCGTGCCTGATCGACTTTACGTACCAGATGTCGTTCTCGTCGTGGAACAGCTACTTCACGTCATTCCTGCAGGTGGTCAACAACCTGTCCGTGTCGGAGGCGGGCTACGTCAACAGCACGTTCCAGGTGGTGTCGGGTGTGCTCCTCTTCGGCGTGGGGTACCTGGTGCGCCGCACGGGACGATACCGGTGGCTGTTCTTCGCGGCGGTTCCGTTCTACATCCTGGGCCTCGGCCTCATGATCCACTTCCGCAGGCCCAACGGCGAGATCGGATACATCGTCATGTGCCAGATCTTCACGTCGGTGGGCGGCGCCATCTTCATCCTGGGCATGCAGATCGCGGTGCTCGCGGCGGTGGACCACCAGCACGTGGCGGCGGCCCTGGCGCTGCTGTTCGTGTCCGGCGGCGTCGGCGGCGCTGTGGGGAGCACCATCTCGGGAGCCATCTGGACCAACACGTTCCTCCCGGCGCTGCAGCAGCGCCTGCCCGAGGGTGTCGACGCGGTCCTCGTGTACGGTGACCTGGTCACGCAGCTGTCGTACCCGGTGGGTAGCCCGGAGAGGCTGGCGATCCAGCAGGCGTACGGCTACGCGCAGACGAGGATGCTGGCGGCGGGGACAGGCATCGGGGCCGTGCTGATCATTTGGGTGTGCATGCTGAAGAACCTCAACGTGGGCGAGATGAAGCAGACCAAGGGTGTCGTGTTTTAGGTGTGCCGCGTTGTTGGTGGAGAAGGTGGTGCTTAGGTAGGCAAGATGCTTTGATGTAGTTAAAAGTATTGGAGCCTATACACGGCATCAGCCACCACCAGCCACGCCTCTCTTGATGCTATGTGTGTGTGTCTCTGCGCATGACGAGGCTGCAACTTTGCGCGACTTGGAAGCCAAGTCAACAAACCTAACCAGCCCGAATCGAGGTTCATCTAAGCTGAGGCGGCCTGCCGATGCAGATAGACGAGACGGGACGGGACAGGCGAAGGAAATGCCGTCGCTTGTGATGGGGTCCAGGTGGCCGGGATGGATGTGGTCCGAGGCAGCCATGCAGGACCGCATGCGTCTTGATGCAAGCTCGACAAGCGAGCCTTTGATCATATGACCGCCAGGTGAGAGGATGGCAAAGTGCAGACCGGTCGATGGGAGATGGGAGATGGGGAATGGCCACGATGCGGTATCGCGACTGATGGATCACGGCTTCGTGAGCCGTCGAAGCCGCGCATCGGACGGTGCGCAGGCGCCGGACCGCCAGAACAAGCCTCATCCTTCAATGACCGTTATCCTCTCAGGTGTGTCGAACGTCGATCCCCCCCTGCCTCATCGGCTCGGCCGCAGCGCTTGCGCGCCAACAGGGCTGGGGTTGAGGGGGGGCTGAGAGGAGCCTGACTTGACGCTCAGCCCCTGCCAGCCTGGGGTGGTCCAAGGTCCAATGTCCAAGGTACACAAAAAATGAGGCGAAGAGCAATAAGCAGGGAGCGTCAGATTATCGTGCCGGTCCTTCGTCGTGCGATGTCCGGCTGGTCGTCCGTCCCATCCATGTTTTGATGGGCGAGCTGCGAGCCGCGGTCGGGCGCCGAAGCACGAAGGGGCTAGCTGAGGGCCTAGAGAAACCAGGTGGTATTGACAGACGCAACATCACAAGCTCGTTGCCGTGGGCTGGCCTTTGTTGACTGGGGGCTAGTCATTCGGTGTACCTGACGCTGGTGGTCTTTACCCCAGCAACTGTGGAGGTACAGAGGTGAAGTGCTGAGTGAGTGTTCAGCGCTGCGTGCTGAGTGCTGAGTGCTGAGGCGCTGTACCAGGTACAAGGCCCCGGTGTTACTCCGCAGCATCATTTGGCGGGAAAACACCCGCCCACCTCGACCCCAGCACAAAGCTGCATGCTCATGCTACCGCTATTGCTGCTATTGCTGCTACTGTGCTGCTGCTGCTGCTGCTGTTGCTATGCTGCTGGCACAAGAGAGGCGGCACACCACGCACCACCCAGAGCTGCTTACCTACTGTCTTACCTGATGCATCTCTCGGCGTCTGCCTCTACCACCTCTGCCTCTCTCGTCTTCGCCTCTGCCTCTGCTTCTGCCTCTGCCTGTCTCTCCCGGCCTCTACCTCCCAACTGGACATACATTATACAGCACAGCACCTACGTCTTCCTCGATCGCTGACCCTCGTCCCATTGCTTCCCCTCGACCTGCAAACCCCGAGACGAACGACCTCCGTCGGGTCGCACACGACCTCTCCTCTCGCCCCCGCCGCATACCTCACCCAGTGCCCGTGCCGTGTCGAGCATGTAATGCCTACTGCCAAGCTGAGCTCGCCCACCGCACCACGCCTACGCCAACGCCAACGCCTACGCCTACGCTTACGCCCAAGACCTGGACTCACCGCGACCCCATCCGCCGCCGTCATCGGGGACGCCTTCATTCCTGCGAGACACCCCGCGCCCAAGCTCCTCGACGCCCGACCTCGCACCCACGCATGAGAGCACCCTCGACGGCAGCTCTGCCTGCTCAGCGGTATCACCCTGACCCCGCCAGCACGTCCTCAACCTCTCCCGCCGCCGTCCACACCACCGCCCCCCGCCCCGGCGACGCCCAGGCAATCGCCCGCGCGACCTGGACCCTGGCGATCCCGGCACCATGGCCGCCTTCGTGAGGGTCTCTGGCCCGCCGAATAGCAACTTCCTCGTCGGCTACCCAGGCATATCAGCAACGCTGGTGCGTCTCCTCCTCGCTGCCCTCTCCCCCCCCCCCTTCCCTTCCCATACCCCGTTCCATGCGCCGTCCTGACCTCGGTGCCGCGCCCTGTTCTCCTGCTGACTGACATGCCCTGCTCCAGCCCCGAATCGAAGGCAAGGTCGAGATCCGCCCGTCCCAGGGCTTCTCCATGCCCGTCGCCGTCTCCCTCGTGCGCATCTGCCTCCAGCGCCGCGAAACCATCCACCCCGCCGCCGAGAACGTCGCCAAGCGCCACCTCGGCACCCCGCGCAGGGAAACCACCGACGTCGTCGGCAAGGAGCTGCTGCTGTTCCGCTGCCAGACAGGCCGCGAGGCCGAGAGCGTCATCGCCATGGACCTGCCCTTCGTCCTCTTCATCCCCTTCGGCCGCGGCGGCGAGGAGACGAACCGTCGCATACCGCCCGCCTCGCTGCAGCTGCCGAGCCGCACCGCCGAGACGTACTACGAGCTCGTCGTCACCGTCCAGCAGGGCCACAGCGTCCAGAACAAGTACGCCTTCCCCATGCCGCTGCAGCGCTACGACACGCTCTCCACGTTTGGCATGTACAACAAGCCCGAGACGAGGACAAACACATCCGACAGCGTCGTCACCCTGGGCATATCCGTGCCGAAATGGAGCTACGGACCCCTCGACCCCATCACCGTCTACATCAAGCTCGTGCCGAACCCGGACTGGATGAAGAAGGCCATGAAGGTCACTATACAAAAGATCACCGTCTCCATCGACGAGGAGATCACCTACAACCCCGAGGGCGACGAGCCCCAGAAGAAGGTCAACAAGATTGCGAAACACGTCCAGTCGGTGGCCTCAAAGCTGCCCGAGGCGGGGTACGCCACGAACCTGGGGCTGGTCTTCCCCTCGAAGGACCTGCGGGACACGGACGGCATCGTGAGGAGGGGCAAGCCGGCGTTTCCCCTGTACGAGGTCATGTCCTTCACGACGACGTCGACATTATACAAGATCGAGTTCTACTTGACCGTCAAGGTAGGTCGTGCGCCCCTGGTGGACGCCCTGAAGCCCACAAGCTAAATTCGGTTTCTCCCAGGCACAACTAAGCTCCGCGCGAGACGTGACCGCCCGGGTGCCGCTCGTCATCTGCCCGATGGACCAGCAGGGCTGCAAGGAGGAGATGGACGCCATCGAGCAGGCCGCCAAGGACGCCTCTCACGTCGACCCGAACAACCCCATGCTCCCGGCGAGGAGCATCATATTAGCTAATGACAGGGAGGCCCTCCACACGCTGGGGCTGTGTGTCGTGGGAGGGCAGAAGAAGCCGCTGATCGAGTGAGCAAGGCCTCATCGGCGGCGACGAGAACGAACGAACGAACGAAAATTTCCATCTGCCGCGAGCTGCAGCGACCGCGGCAGATGGCCGGCCATTCGGCGGGACGCACGAGGCGGCATTGTCACGACCAGGATACGACACCTCGGCCGAGGTCTCGCATACCACGGCTCAGACTTCCAGGGACAGGGGCGCATTCGGCCACATACCCATCCGGGAGACGAGCCAGTTCTGGATACGACATCGACAGACGTTAGAATGCTGGTCGGTGGAATGATCCTGCAGAGGAGGAAAACGATCATGCATCACCACCCCGCTACTTCGCGGCGTCGAGTATCGGCATGCTCCCGGTATAGCAACACCGCGCAGCCGCTTCTGCGCCGCCGACACGAGGAAAAGGCCACACCCGGCGATAGGCGCATTGGGATGGCGTTGTGAGCATTTGGGAGGGATAACCGAAAGCCCGGGCGGACGGAGGCGGGCCCCGGCGGCGATGCACGCGTTCCCGTTGGATTTTTTCTACCTTTACGACGTGAAACGAGCTTGATGACGGGGGAGGCCGACCGGACCGGGGGCGTTTGGCTGGCTTCTTGCGGCGCCCGGATGTATATTACAGCGCGAGCGGCCAGACTCGTGGCCGGGGCGCCTGGGATAGAGGAGTTAGACGGACGTCGGGGGCGTCTGCTGCGAGCGAGCAATGTTCACTCCTGTTACCGACGATGATTCGTGACGGCGGTCGTGGTGACGGCATCCCGATTCCCGAGAGTGGGCTCTTTGTTGCCAGAGGCGCATGGGGAGGCTTCGCTTGGCGTGGGCTCCGTGGTGCTGGCGACATAGTTGCCCTCCGTAGTCTGGTGCCTCAATACCCACTGCTGGCTCTGCGTTTCGTACTTGCCCATTAATTTCGATTTTATGTTCGATGCTAAATCGCCAGGCCATCGGTCTCGAACTGAAGTCACGCGAACCAAAGATCAGTGCTGAAGAGGCAGGCCCGGCTCGAATGTCGAATCTCTGGCTCAACGCCGATTGGGACGACTTGCCGACCAGCGGTGGAATTCACGCACAATAGGAGGTGGCTTGCAAAACACAACACAGTTGAGACAAAAGACAAGATATGCGATGAAGCAGGCGCCAAAAAAAGAACGAGCAACTACAGACAAAAATGTAATCTTGAAGAGGACGAGATTCGAACTCGCGCGGTTTCCCACTGGTGAGCATATCGAAATATACCTAAAACCAGCGCCTTAACCACTCGGCCACCTCTCCGGATAAACGGGGTTCGATGGGGATGATTCGGGGGGCCAGCTACATGTATTCAGCGAATGACCTCATTCCATGGCTCAGCTCGGTACAGCCCTGCCTATCTATCCCAAAGCATTTCTCGATATTCTACCATCTTGTGGTCGGAGGAGCATATCAGATCCCAGGGCAATGATGCAAGGGAATGCGACGCCGCAAGAGTGACGACGCGGGACGAAATGGGGGTGCTGCTGGTTATGTGTTTAAGCGAGGGTATCACGGCTGCGGGTCCCGGTGAGAGGCGACAGTTCACGACCATGGACAGGACTGAGGCAGAGCATGCGAATCTGGGCAGTCTGTGTTTCATGGTTCTGGCCGTGTTAGCTTCTCGATTGTGATTTGCCTGGTTCTGACTGTTTTCCTGTGGCCTGTCTTTGTGCTGGTTTGAAAGGCGGCCGACTTGAAACTGAAAGTCGTGCATGCTTTCAACTTTAACACGATGGCTATTTTTTGCAAACTGTGTTGAAACCCAGCAGTATTCATGATTCTCGCTCGTTGCTAGGTGTGCAAAACAAAAAAAAAAGCTTGCGAACACTTGTTTTGTTGGCTGAGTCTTTAAAGCACTGTCGTCTGTCTTGTACGTCAGTCTCTCTGTACGTCGATCCGGCCTGTATTGCCAAGTACAGCCTCACTGCCAGTTTGTTTTACAACCCGCCCAAAGTAGTAACAGTATATTTTCGTATTATGGTATACAAGGGATCTAAATATCAAGTCGTAAGACAACGAGTCTGTCAGGCTCTAATTCAGTTGTGGTAAGTTTATGGGTGACTTTCCCGACGCGGTAAACCGCGCTTCCGTCGCGGACACGGCCATGCGGTGGCATAGGGTTCTTTGAGAGCCGAGAGCCCAAGTAAAGCTCCCCGGTAATCTGCCTGGTACGGTGAAGACCTCAGCTGCTCACATCACCATGGGCGTCGGCGACGCTTGGCTCTGGGAACCACTCCAGGGTGCCTTGGCCGCGGATGATCCGACTGCCAGTCATTCAGACGTACGGTGACAGCCGAATGCTTTCTCAGTCACTTACTTCTGATTAAGACCGGAGAATTACGATGGCCGTCGAGCACATCGAAGGCTACACCCTCGTGTTTGCTGGAACAGGGCAGCCAGACGGGCGGACGGAGGATCGAGAGGACACCAGCAATGAGGTTTCAGGATGAACAGAGGACTCGAGACTTCAAATGCAACGTCAGTGGCATGATATCTTGGCCAGCCTTCGGCAGCAGATATAAATCCATATCTCCCCGAAAAAATCTTGAACATCCGAATAGTTGTCAACTGTACCCTCAATGAGCGACAAGGCGGAAACACGACACAAAACGGACACAACCAAGACACCAGACTACGATCGTAAGAAAACAAAATAAAAAACCACTCCAACTCGAGGACCGACTGCGCACTCGACAGACAAGAATAGTTCTGCCGATGAAGTCACAGGGCGAAAGGGCGAAGCACCACGCACCTTGGTCGACTGTGGAGCGCGGGGTGAATTGGGGTAGGTGCCGGAACTTTTTTCAACTTTGTCCATCCACCTCGACCGACCGTCAACACCAAGCCCGCGAACACCCACGATCCGAGCTGCCACCAGCGTCAACCCGCCGAATTCGACCCTCGTCTTCTCCCCTAAACACCATCCCACGCCACGCACAGCTCGACCGCCGGCCATGCCCCTCGACGACGACGACAACCCCTTCCTCGCCCCGTCGCCGGCCCCCGCCGCTGCTTCGGGCGGAGGCGGCGGCGGCGGCGACCCCGACTCGAACGACCTCGAAGACGATCCGGCCGACGCCCCCTTCGACATGGCCCTCTTCGCCGCCATGTTCACGAAGAAGGGCATCAAGTCCCAGGCCATCCGCAAGGGCCAGAAGGACTTCGAGTCTCACGGCACCCGCGCCCAGGACCACGCCCTCGAGACGTCCCGCCGCGTCATCGAGGACGTCCTCGCCTACACGCGCGTCCACGCCGGCGACTGGAACAAGGGCTGGCTCTTCCCGGACTACTGGCCCGCTGCCCTCGACGCCCTCGACGCTGAGCGCCCCGACTTTGCGCGCGCCATCGACCCGGCGATCCACGCCGCCGACCGCGTCGTCGTGCTCGAGGAGCTCAAGGGTCCGCAGAACAAGTCCCTCGGCAGGACCGTCCGCGGCATGAAGCCGCCCAGCCCCGCCATCGGCAAGGTCTGGCTGCTGCCCGAGGAGGCCCTCTTCATGCTCGAGCGCGGCTCCATGGACCTGTGGTGGCCCGACAGGACGCTGCAGGAGCTGATGCCGGGGCTCGGCGTCAAGAAGGGGAGCGGCACCCCAGCGCAGGCAACAGACGGCGAGAGCGGAGACAATGTCGAGGGCGAAGGCAAAGACGAAGATAATGGCGACGAGGACGAAGACGACGAGTTTGCCGACGGCCTCCCCCTCAGCCTACAAGCAGCGTACGCGTTGCTCATCGGCGCAGAGGGAGAGCGCGGAAAGATCACGTTGCCGAAATACCAGGTCTACGCGCACCTCAAGCGAGGCGGTTATCACGTCCAGCGCGCGCCGGCAGGGGAGACTGCGACCCAGCCGGCGCCAGAACAACCCAGGTCCGTCTGGCAATGGCTCTTCTCCCTCCTGAGCCGCTCCGACCGCGAGAACCAGGCTCCCCCCTTCGGGCCCCTCGTTCGCCCTGGTCTCTACCGCAAATACAGCCCCATCTACAGACAGCTCGAGCTCATCCCGCGCTTTAAACCGCAACAGGAGCCCACCGACCCGGCAGCTCCAGAAGACCCATTTAAGGTCTTCTTCCACGTCTGGCGGCCTTCCAAGCACCCGGTCTTCTCCAAGAGCGACCCGCCCCCGCCCGACTTGCGCATCGCCGTTGTCGATGCCAGAGACACGTCCGTCCCCTCACTCGAGCAACTCGAGGCTCTGTTCGACTCAACGCCTTACGCGCCCGCCGACGCGTCGCTCTCAGCCCCCGGACATTTCTACCCGCGTCTCAAGCACGGCCATCGCAACGTGCTCATCTCTGTCGTCGATCGCGGCCTTGTGAACTTCATGCGCTTCGGCCAGGCGGCTTTCGCCGAGGAGAAGCTTCACGAGCGCTTCGACGTGCCGAATCGCGGCCGCGGCGGCAAGAGAGGCGGCGGCCGCGGCGGACGAGGTAGAGGCGGACGCGGTGGCCGCGGCGGACGAGGTCGGCGCTGAAGTGATTATATCGAATGCGCTTTCACACACAACTCGACCATGGCGCCGGCGACCTGATTGCGTCCAGAGCGCAGCTGCTCAAAGCGACCTCCAAGCATGACGAGAGAGATCACACACCCCGATGATCCTAATCCACGGCTCCGCTTAATGATTGCCCTACCACAAGGCTCAATGACACAGTGATGCTTCCTCTAGCATGCAGAATCATGGCAAGAAAGCCAGCGCCAACCCGCAAGAATTGCATAACCTCTCATAACATACAAGCCTGACATACAAGCACTTTGCGGTCTGCGGCTAAACCCTGTGGACGTCAGGTTTAAGCCGGAATGAGTGTTCCCCGACAGTCGGCAAAATCGAGGCAGGGCGCGTTGCGCATCTCAGTGAAAAAGCCACATGTCGCTCTCGGGGTTATCTAGCCAAGGATGTAACGACGAGGGGTCCGTTTGTCGTCTTGAGGAGTCACACAACTGAACGTGCGCACAAAACGCCCTCTCAGAATTGTGCTCTCGTCACAGCAGGGCTACAGGTAGCGTGAAAGGATGCGCGCCGCGTGTAATACGACGCAACTCCGACAGCCCGGAAACCCTGCAACCAGAGGGGCGCTTCCGCCATCGTTCGTGCCGCTCACATGCTGCGGCTCCCTCGGTCGGGTACCAGGAGTTGCCCGGAGGAAGACATGCCAAGACACGAGTCCGTATGAGGAGGTAAATTCGTGGCTTGGGATGATTGTGGAAGCTACATTAGCGCCGAGTTTTTCTCACCCTGGTGCGAAAGCATGTAGGTAGTAGGTTCGGTGTAATAATCGAGTCAACACGGTGGTGTCGTGGTCATTCCCCATGGCATCTTATCAGCAGTTTTCACTCGAAGATGCGGGAATTTGGATTGATCGTCCGTCCTCACTGTCCACCAACTGCGCCGGCCATGTTACTGCGTCGAGGGTCGCCCGCGAATCATGAGTCCATTCATGCATATGAGTGCGCGTCGATCGTCAACAAGCGTGCAGGTCGGTCGGGTTGTACTTCTTGAGGAGTCGCTCACAAGACGGCGACCACCAGTGTGATGACCAACGCCATGCCTTTGCTTGCAGGGGCTCGATCACATGAGAAATAAAAAACAAATTGTAGGTGGCTGGGACGTTGAGTCTACCAACGAACCGACCAACCACGCCAAGGGTTGGCCAACAGTGTGAGAAGGTGTGCGTTGTTCGGTGGCGCAAACGGCAGCACTTGGGGCGGCCTTGTGTGTCGCGCAAGGGTGCAGTACCAACCTAAAAGCACGTCTCAGTGGGGGCTTTAGGTGGAGGCCGTGGCAGAAGAGTGGACGGAGTTGCGCTCAACCGAGTGCGTGCGACCGCTCAAGACATGATGAGGGCAACCAACAAGCAACGCGCCAAGCCACGGAGGGGAGGGAAGGGCTGGGGATGTGATGCTCTGGTGCAGTTAGCGTTTCGCTGGCTGACGGGCCTCGCTTCTCGCATTGCGGCGTTCTGCGTAGCCCTCCATGGGATTTGGGCCGCTCGGTTGTTGTCTGGTCAAGGGGGTTCCCTTCGGTCTGTGACCCGTGGTTTGTCTATCTGCCTGTCTTGTATGACGGGGTGGGCTAGCAGTCGTGTATATTGCCAGCACTCTTCCGTCGCGTCAAATACAGTGTCATATGGGTGCGTTTAGCCGGGAAGTCGTCTGGGTGCGCGTCAGGCCTGCCATTCTCGGCGCAGGAAGGCCTATTCCATATTGTTCCTTATTACCACTCTGGCCATGGCCATGGCCCGGAGGCTTGTCTCTTCGCAGAGGGAGGTTCGAGGCGCACGCACGCCATTACGTTGCGCCAGTTCGTGATCACGGGTCGCTTGTCGTGTAGCACGAAAGGCTTATCGCGGAGCGACGGCGAAAGTACTTGGTATGTCTGCAGGCTTGCTTCTTGTGACCTGTTTCATCAATGGACAACGATCAAAACCCCGGGGGGCCAAGTGTCAGCGCCGCGCTCCTGGTGTCATAACATGTCAGACGTGCAGCCATGGTGTGGCGCAGACGGTCCTATCGACATTGTGAAAGAGCGGAATTGGTCCCAGAAGAGGGCCCTGGGTGGAGGAGTGGAGGATTTAGTTGGGTAGATTATTGCCTCTGCATGGTCCGGGACCTGGTCCAGTCCAGGGTATGCATGGTCTTGTCTCTGCCCGTTCTGCCTCGCGCTCTCTGTGATCTGCTCGGTCGGTGAGTCGCGCCGAAAAAGGAAAAGATACCTGGCGAGGGAAGGCCATAAGGACCGGGGGCAATTGCCGTGCCGCAACGAAGGGATGATGCCATTAAACGTTAGACTTGCATGGCAGGGCCGGCGATCACGTCGCCCATCCTCCGAGCTCCAAGCACCACTCGCCTCCCACCGCTGCTAGCCCCTTCATCTTCGAGGTTCGGGCAAGCAAGGTGCTTCGTTACGGCCTCGAGCTTCTGAACGGCGCATACAGTCAGTCAACGTTGTGGAAGTGGCTAGGCCAGGGTGTCAACGCAAGCCTCTGCCCCGGTCCAGTCAGGGCTTCTGATGTGGCATGGTATGCTTTCGAAAGGTACTTGGGCGTGACGGTTCGGAACCTTTGTTTGACAGGGATGCCAATTGCACCAGACTTTGCGCTGCTGGTGTCCAGCTCTCTGGCCCGAATGCGCTGCCCAGTTTTCTTTTCAAAGTGGGGCCAGTTGAAGGGCTCCAAGGTCTGGCCAACAGGGGCCCCCAGAGGAATCTTTGGTTTCGAGATGCGCAGGCGATAGGTCCTTTCGTTTCCTCCCAGGGATGCGTTGGTGTGGTGGGGGAACAGACGAATCGAAGGAAGTACAGCAATTGTGTTCCAAAGGATGGGGGAGGGGGGGCGTGAATTGTGCGTCCTGGGGGGCGTGGGCATGCCGTGGGCATGTTGGCATGCGTTTTGGCTTGGTTGGAGATTGGATTGTTTTTTCATCCCCTCTCCTTCGATTCCTGTCCCCACCTTTCGCACTCGCAACCGACCTCGTCTCTCCGCTATTCATCGGCGGAGTCCCGAAATGTGCTATTGCTGTTGGCGTGTGCACTCGACCAAGGCGTACGAGGGTGGTAGTATTGGCATGGGTTGGCATGACGGAAAGGAGGTGTGGGCGCGTCAGCCGTAAAGTCCGATAGTCGAACCAACTCCGACATGGCGCGGCGGCGGTATCCAACTTGAGAGCGTTGGAAAGGCGCTAGCATCGTGCGTACTTCTGGCTTTTCGTAATCGGTGGGCTTGGGCTTAGGTGGGATCAGCAGACTGGAACGACGAGAATGGCCAGTCAGGCAGGTAGGGGTGTCATGAGCCGAGGTTTGCGAGCGTGCGATGCGCGTATTCTGCTGGTTCCAGGTTCTGGATCCTGGGTCCTGGGTCCTGGGTCCCGGATCTTGTGTGTCTTGTATCTTCATCCTGGGCGTCTGGATGGTTGTTGCTTGTGTGTGGTTCATGGACGAGTCATGGAACCTGAGAACAAGCGTGCGCGACGCAGATCTTGCTGACGGGGTTGTGTTCTGGGTAGAGTGGTGCAGTGCACGCAGTCAAGAGTCAGCTCTGCTGTCCCCCAAGGCCCCTGCCCCTTCTCTTTATCTCAGTATCTACTTGGGGGGGCAACTTGGGTGCTGTAACTTCGGGCGGAGAATTTTGGCGCACGGTACGTGGCAGTGTAGGTAGTTACGGCGGATGTTCGAGCCGAGGGACCACTTGTGCGAGGAGCATTCGAAATACACACTGTGCACGTGTCAGGCCCTTTCCCACCTGTATCGTCCATGTGGATACAAGCGATCCGTTCATCATTCTAGCATGCCAAAAATTACCAATCTGGGTTCCTTAGGAATTGGAGGCAGTCGATGTCCGTGGTCATCATGTATGGGATGGGAGACAACAGGAAGGACGTGTCTGAATCAGGTCATCAGCTCGTCGTCGGTCGCCGTCCCAAAATTCCGGCCAGTGTCGCTCGCAGGCGGCAGCAATACGGCATACCTAGTAGCGGTCGGCCCGGCTTGGGTCTTGCAAGGAGGGAGGTTCTGCGCATGCGCCTGTTGAGCTGGTGGAAATACCAAGCGCAGAGAATTTGCCTCGACTGACCGTCGAGCGGGCAGGTCAGGCCAGGCAGGACTGCTCAAATGTCCAGGAAGGGCCTAGGCTGGCTTGGATCATGTCGGTTAGGTCGACCGGAACCAATTGCTCGGTAACGATGCGTGTTCCTTCCTATCGTGTTGGGGTGTGTGTGTGTCGTGTTGGGGAGAGGGGGGAGGGGGGTGGAAAGGTGGATGGGTCTTGACTCTCTTGAATGATGGTCGCAATGGATGGTGAGTGGTTGGCTGTGGCTGGCGGCCCCCGCTACAATTCCGGAACACTCTACTCCTGCCCTCGACTCGACTCTGCTTAACTTTGACCAACCCAGTGCAGCCGGCTGCAACTGCCTCCCCTCAGGCAGGTAGGCACTAATTGCCCGTGCTGGCCGATGTTCCTGACGCAGCCAGCCCAGTCAGCCTGCCTACCTACCTAGGTAATGACAGAAGTACCTTCCTTCCGCGGGCCATCCTCACTTCGCCTTCGCCTTCGCCTTCGCCTTCCTGCTCCTCTCCAAACCTCCTGCTCTGTTCCCGGTCCCGTTTATTCACCACTCACCAGCCACGCTCTAACCCAAAGCGCATCCAACCTTGTCGCTTTTCCCTAAACACGCTCCACATCTTGACCCAGGTTGTCGGTTGGGTCCGGCTCTGGTCTTCGTTGCAATTTAGGGGTCTAAACCTGATGGGTGAAGGGGAGGCGATGTGCGAGGTGCGTCTAGGTTGTCCAACTGAAGTTCCACGCTGGGCTTGGTCAGTGGTCACATTGTCATTAGACTGATGACTGAGTGCGCAAGCTTCGTCTCACTCCATGTCACACTAATACCAAGTACCCCCTCCCTCGTTCTCCCTTTTTTTCCCTGACTTGCCTTTTCTCTCCTCTCCCTCCACACAACCCAAGTCCCGTCCACTGGAACTCAAGGGAACCCCCCCCCCCCCCCCCCCCCCCCCCCCCCNTCAAGGGAACCCCCCCCCCCCCCTCCTCTCCCACCCACAACCCCATCGCTCCTTCCTCCTCCGGGTCCTCCCCCCCATTCACGATTCCCGTTTCCATGCTCACATCTCGCCTCTGAGTCCAACCCCAACCCCAATCCCAGTCCCAATTCTCAACCCCAACGTCAGGGAACGTTCTGCTTGAGAAGGCCAAGTCCCCATCTCGTCACACACACTTTCCCCCATTGGACGACAGACATTCAGTCATCCCTCACCCCCAAAACCCACAATCTTTCATCAACGTAAACTGGGACTGGAACGTCAATACAAGACACACCCCAAGACCCTTCTCCACCCACCGAGGTAGAAGGAAGCCTCAGGCGTCACTCCCTTCAATTACGCTTACATCACCGACGCCTTCGCAACCCACAACATCCAGTTCCCTCACTCTCACATTAGGGCCCCCGACCGGTCGCGTCAGGCCTGCAATCAACAAGAATCTGAGCATACACTTCGCATCGACTCTCTTCTCAGCCATCTTTAGTTCTTTACCACGGTACCTCCTCTCATCCTCATAATACGTCACAACTCTTTGTCGTCTGCCAGTCGCCAATCCGCGACCCGCCTCACATTGCGCGTCGCCAGGCTAACCGCGGTCTTCCCTCTCGGTCGCGTGTCGACAACTGCGTCGCCAACAGCAGTCGGGACTTGACTCTGCTTGCGTCCCAACTCCTTCGTTGCCGACTTTCTAGGGTCACGGCCAAGCAAACTCTCGAAGGAGTCTCATTCATCCTCCCGTCACCGATACCCTTGTAACCGCATCTGCCTAAGGCGCTGCGTTTACCTGTTCGTAACAGCGCGTCAGTCACCACGCCGCCCGCCACCCGTACTGGTAAGTTTCCTTTCTACCATGAACTTTCACATCGGATCATGGCTCTCGCTGCAAGTGGCTTTGCTCTTGTCACCCTGCCTCAATGGATACTTTCCCCCATCAATCTGGACCGCTGTATCTGGTGCAGCCGTCAAACTCTCAACACTTGCTCTCGAGTATAAGAATATGACTCTCTTACTTCTTCCTCGTGTTCTTCCGCTAGCGGCACGACTCTCTGATCCACCGTCTCAGCTCATCCGCTTTCACATAAACTCGAAACTAACGATTGCCACCTAGAATAAAAAAAAGGGGGCTCCTCTCATCTGTCTAAATGGATTCCGCCACCTCCGAGGTGAAGGATGAGGTCTCGGCTCCTCCCTCAGAGAACCAAGTTCCCGACGATTCCAAGCCCGTCGAGTCAGTCAATTCAGGTCTTCCCCAGACTGCTCTGAAGGCCTTGCTCATCGAGTCCGCTTCCAGACCACCTGCCACCAACACCCAGCTGGAAGATGACGATGACCTCTCTCCACCCCCTGATCACATCCCGAGCCCAACGCACGATGACCAAGCCTCGGGTGATGAGATTGTCGTGAGCTCTAATCGCAACGGCGCTGACAAATCTTCACCCTTCCGTGTTGTTTCTGACCAAGAAGATGAGACTATGGCCGACGCCGACGAGGATCTTCCTTATCGTCCCCAGACGTCGTCACCCTATCCCAAGCGCAAGAGGCAGATCGCCACACCAAACGTTCCCCTGGACGACGAAGAGGAAGGCAGCCCCCCCGTCGACGAAGCACCCGTCACTCGCCCTAAGCCAGCCCGCCGCCCCGCGGGTGCTGATTCCAAGACGGTCGTCTTGGGATACTGGCGCGACTCTCAACATCCTGACGAAGGCGAGAAGCATGCGGTGGTGGGGTTCATTGACGTGCGCGAGCGGTTGCGAACGAGGATTGCCGACGTGAATCGCATGCGCCAACCTGTAGACACCAAGAAATATCCAGTGCCTCCTGGGCCTGGCGGCAGTTGGGTCACGTTCGAGCGTGTCGTTTTTGAGCCCCAACTCGTCGGTCTTAACCACCATCACATCAAGGAGTTCGTGAAGCAGAGGGCCGGCGTCGAAGGAGAATCGCCTGAAACCAAGCGACAAAACGATATGCTTGCCGTTGCCGAGGCTCGACGCCGCCTGGAGAGGAACCCCGCCTCCGAGACGGCTCCCACGCCGGCCGTGGCGTATGGGCTTACCATTCCTGAAGACGCCGTCATCTG
The DNA here is from genome assembly GCA_002851775.1 of Verticillium isaacii. Classification (NCBI taxonomy): domain Eukaryota; kingdom Fungi; phylum Ascomycota; class Sordariomycetes; order Glomerellales; family Plectosphaerellaceae; genus Verticillium; species Verticillium isaacii. Next base: position 1,601,431 of record NMXN01000006.1, on the reverse strand, counting down.
CAGCCGCTCCGAGATTGCCAAGCGCCGCAAGCTCGGCCCTAGCCAGCAGAGTGGTGTAGGTACCATCAGCGGGGGAGGACCCATAATGGCTACGCAGCCACCCCCCCAACAGCAACAACCCATGAGGCACCCTCTGGCTCAGGAGCTTCCTCAGATGCACCAGAGCGGTCCCAGACGCAGCCTACCCGACCACCCTGAGCCCAACGAGAGGATTTCTCCGGTCCCCGTCTTTGAGGCACTCTGGGGTACCCGGCCTACAAGAATCGTTGTCGGGTACTGGAAGCCGAGCAACGCACCAAACGAACGTGACCGTCATGCAGTTCTCGGAATTCTCGGCACCAACGATATGTTCAGGGTCAAGGTCGTTCGCGAAACCCGCGACGGTCGCTACGTGGACGGAAACTTCCCCGTCGGCGCAGGCGCTCTTTGGATCCAGTGGCCTGAAATGGAGCCGGAGCCTCATCTGAAGGACCTCAGTCGTACAGAGGTCAAGGAGTATGTCCGCGTTCGGCAGTATCAGATCGACCGTGGTGAGACGGAGGCACAAAAGGTTCGAAACGAAACCCATGCCGTCTTCATCGCGCAACAACGCGTCATGCACGGTGTGAAGATTGTACCCCCACCAGGCACCGCGGTGAACGGTAACGGGGTCCATAGTCGACACGATGACGACATTCCAGGTCCTGAAGACCCCGACCTCAACGATGCCTACGTCGACTCGAAGCAGGAGATGAAAGCCGTGTTCAATGGCCAGGAGCTGAGGAGTAACGGGCGCCGTCCAGATGCACCCCACGGCCGCCACTCGCTGCCAAACCTCGAGAGCCGTCAGTCGTCCAAGACGCCAATCGCTGCCCGCCGTGAGATCGATACCCAAGCCCGCCGTGAGATTGGACGCCTTGAACAAGCTGAGGTCCGTCGTGCTCAGTTTGCACTCGAACGCGAGGCTGCTGTCGCCAATGCCAACCTCGGCATGCCAATGCAGCATGGAAGCCAACTGCCCCCCATGCAGATGGTCAATAACAACCACGGCCGCGCAAGCCTGGGACACTCGTTCCACGCGCACGATGACTTGCAGCGTCTCGAGAGCGTTTGGCAGATGCAAGAGGAACAGCGCAACAAGGGTCAACAATTACCGCCGCCGCCGCCGCCACCTCCGGCCCCGGTTCCCGCGCCGCAGCCCGTCCACGCGCCCATCGCCAACGGCAATGAAGTCAAATACCATGACGGCATCCGATACGAGCGTAAGCCCACCGGTAACTTCGCAGGCAAGCTCGTGTCCACGGGCTCTCTCATCAGCATTGATGGTGAGGACTACATAGAGTACCGTCTGCTTACCAAGCCGTCGTTCTGATGATCAGTCCTCCGAGTCAAATTGCGCAAGGAAGCCGTGGTGTTCCCAACCGTCCTTTCTGCGCCAGACCTGCTAATTCACACTTTCAATTGTTTCGGTCGTGGGTTTGGGTCTATGCAATCCGGCCCAGCTCTTGTGGCGCGCGAATTCCTCCCAACGGAGGCGAGACGCGCCGTCTTTCCCCATCTTTAAATTATACCCCCTCTATACTTGATTTCGCGTCATTACCGGCCTCGCGGCACCATGGTTGCACGACAAAGATGCTGTTATGTTTATCTTCTCAGGCTGGTGTTCAACCGCGGGTCGGGCCTCGAATCTCCCATGGAGTTGCCGATGTCTGCGAACAAGGTGGCTTTGGCCCAGAGGGTTCCGTTCGTCTTGTTTACTTTTTCCTTGTGTTTCTGTGGCCGCTACGACTCTGTACGATTACTCAAAACCGGCGGGGGTGGAAGCAAATTGTGTCCCTGAGAGCACGCCGCCACCTAGGCGGATTTTGTAATGGTGCGAGCGAAGATCTGGAGTCGGTCGCCAGCACTGTTCAGCAGTAGTGGCTAATTTGAGAACCATCGTTCCTGCGTGCTCCTCGGCCTGAGATGTAAAATGCGAAACCTAAGAAACCTTGTCGGCCTCACCCAACGTGGGCTGCGCGAAGGTTTACGAGCGGTTAATCATCTGACGCTCTATTTTGTGACGGTACATGTGTGATCAAGCAATCAAAGGCAAAATGGCACACAGTTTATGCAGCAGCCGGACCGAGTCCATTCATCGACGGGGCTGATCCGTTACGAAAAGAGAGAAAATAAAGAGGCACCACGCTGCCGTCCTGGCTGAACGCCGCCCGTCATCCGGAAAATGCCGTTTCAAACCACCCATCCATCCACCAGTCCGCCCGCCCGCCACCCATCCCCCGCGCTTCGGCGGGAAGACGGGCCCAAAACCACCAGGGGATATCTCTTGTCTCGACCGAGCCCGCAAACCACAAGGAGTAGAACCAAAACATAGCATCAAGAAACCCGTGACCGCCGTCTACCGCGCCGTCGCTTTTCCTCGTCTGTCGCCCTGTGCCTAGACGGAGATGCTTAATCCACGCGCCGCCGCTTCGAGTCCCGCGGACTGCCGCCGTACCCCGCCAGCTCGTCGCGCGGGATCTCCTCCGTGCCCGCCGGGCTGGGCGTGTTGTGTCCCGTGCTGCCGACGTCGTGGACGCGTCCCGGCGTGAGACCCGTGCCGGTGCCCGACGCGCCGGCGGCGTTCGGGTTGGCGTTGGCATCGAGGAGGCTGAAGTCAAACTCGGGGGCGCTGGCGGCGTTGAAATCTAGGTTGGAGAAGGGGCCGTTGTCGTTGAAGGCGTCCGAGTCGAGGTACTGGTCGAGGTCGAGGCCGGCGTCGATGGCGCCGTTGTCGAAGTAGTTGTTCGTGTTGTCCGACTCGTCGAGGCCCGGGATGCGGCCCGAGGGGCTGAGGGGGCCGAGCATGCTCTGAAGGTGGTGGATCTTGTCGTTGTTGTCCTGCGACATGCGACGCAGGGTGTCGAGGTCTTCGTTGCTGTAGTTGAGGTGGCTGAGGCTGGGCGGTTGGGGGTTGGAGCCCATGACGGGCGAGAGGGAGAAGTTTGGTGGAGGGGCCTTGGAGCCCGAGTCGGCGGCGTGAGCCGTGGGGAAGGACGGCGAGGACGTGTTGGGCGCGGCCGCGGCGGGGATGCCGCCGGCTGGCTGTTCGGAGGTTTGAGCCATCATGTTGTTGAGCATCTGCTGGCGTTGGTCGTTGGTCATGGTCGTCGGTGTATTGGCGACAACGTCGGGGAGATCGACCCCTGCCGTGTTGTTCGCGTTGGTGTCCTGTATGATCTTCATCATGCTCTCGTGGGGATTTGACTTGAGCTCCTGCGCCAGGAAGTCTGGTGAGTTGGTGTTATCAGGGGTGTCGAAGAGCTCCGTCACGGAGCCGGGTTCGGGATTGTGGTGGTTAAACGTCTGCGGTGTCGGGGCCGACGAGGGAGTCGAGGCGACCGTGCTGGCGCGGCCGGCGTTGCTGTTGGGGATCGGGGGAAGCAAGCCTCGCGCCCGCTTCGGTGCGGCCATGCCGCCTGCGCTGTTGGCCTGTGCCTGGACAAAGTCGCCGAGGTCCACCACGCTCCCCTGAGGCATGGCGCCGCTCATGGAGCCCGGGATGATGCTCGCCAGCAGTTCGTTGACGTTTTGCGAGCCGTTCTGGTCCTCAAGCGTCTTCCTAAAGACGTTGGCGAGGAAATTGAGGATGGCGTTGATCGAGTTCTGATGCCGGTCGTGCTGCTCCTGGAAGACGGCCGCTTGCTGGTACAGGTTCCCGTTCTCACGCTGGATGCGATTGATGGCGCCGAGGATGATCTTTTGCTGGTCGCGAACCTTGGCCAACTCTTCTCGAATCATGGCCATCTCCTTCTTCTCCAGAGGCATGTTGCTCTGCGGAAGCGCCCGGGTGGTTTGTGCAGCGGCCGGAATGTTCAAGCCTTGTGGTAAGTTCTCGTCGAAGCCGACCTCTTCCTCGCTCTCCGCATCGCCTTCCGGTGCCTTGCTCTTCTTGCCGCCGCCCTTGCCGCCCCCGTTCTTCGGCTTGTTGATTAGCCACAACAGGTTGGGATGGCCTCGTCGGAAGTACGGATTCGAATACTCGCTCGGGCTCTTGTTCTTGCGCTCGCTCGCGCGCATCGAGTTGTCGGACAGGCCAACACGTTTGTGGAACCCATACATGTTGAGCTGTCGGACGAAAGATGCGTAGTTGTTGTGTTTGAAAAGCTCGGGAATCAACGTCTTGGCGAACTCATCCTCGTCGAGCACGATGAACGAGTCGCCTTTGTCGGACCAGCGAATCAGCTCGACGTTCTTCTCTTCGTCGAGGAAGCTATTCCACATTAGCCACACAATCAGCACAGATGTGCACGAGTCGGAACTCACCTGCTGAGCTTCTGGACGAACGGAGGAATCTGCTTCCTCTTCGACTGTGATTCGCGCTTCGCCTTTTGGGCCGCCTCCTCAAGAGCCTCAATGCTGTCCTGCTCGTTCATGGCGCCGTTGGCATGTTGTTGGATGAGCGACGAGGAATCGTCGGTCGCAAATGCCCATGGGTCGGCAGTGGCGTCGAAGTTGGCACGCTGGGCCGTGGGAACCAGTGCCCGGTTCATCTGTCGTCGTGCAAGAGCATTGTTGGGGCTTGGAGTGGGATGCTGGCCGAATTGCGCCTGCTGTTGCTGAGCTTGCTGCTGCGGCTGCTGCGGAGGCATCATGCCGTAGGGATTTACGCCCTGTGAGGTTCCGTCGACAAAGGCACCACCACCGTCTCCATGCCACCTCATCAGGTCATTGCTCGTCGGACTCGGGAATGAGTTCGCCATCGGAGGGACGGGGATGGAGGCGGAGGTGCCGGGTGCAGGGCGTTTTCGAGGATTCGATGGAGACATGGAATTGTACATGAACGTGCCAATGTACGCGCCTGGAGAATGCTGGGTGTGCCAGGGAAGCCGCGATTTCGTGCGTCTTGGTGCGCTGCCTGATTGCGGCGTAGAGCCTCAATGGCAAAAGCTCAGGCTGAGCGCGAGGAGTAGTCTTGTAGCCTCGTCGGGAGTCGGCAGAACTTTGCCTTGAAGATAACCGCCCGGTCAAATGAAGTACTTCGCTGTCTTGTCGTCGCCGAAATCGTGGTCGTCGTCGAGTCGCGATGGGTCGTGCAGAAAAGAAAAAAAAAGGATGCGCGCGGGGCAGGAAGCGTCGCGGAAGTTCTGGCAGAAGTCGTGGGGAAGGGGGGATCCGATCGATCCAGCACTTGGTCGACGGACGTCCTCCTGTCTAAATAGATCGTCTATGCGCTTCTCTGGCGTCCACCCCGGTGAAAGGGCTGGCAAATCGTGGCTGGTGGCCGAAGTCTTGAATACTGAGCCGACTGCGAAGGGCGTCGATCTGGGTTTTCCTCTTTTCGACTGAGGTGTGCCTATTGTATCAAAGGAAGGCCGCGACAGTGGTGTCGCTCAACGCTGGTCGAGCAAAAGAGGCCTTGTCGCAGGCGATAAGGCGGGCAGGCACAAGGTGTGTTTCGGCGCAAGGAGGGCGACGGATGTCTCGGCGGGGAGTGAAAGCTCTTGGTGATGCCCGAATAGATGTTTGGGGTGGGAGGGCGTCGATGTCGGTCAGCGGTCAGCGGTCAGTGGCCGGGTGTTGGTGGGCTGCAGGTAGGTGCAGCTGTTGGTGTCGCACTCGTCAATGTACCAAGAAAGGCGCGTAAGGTACGGCGTCACGTTTGCTTCTTCTGGGTTGAGACAGCGATCAGGTCGCGTATGGCGGGAGGCCTTTGCCGAAAGAACAGATCGTCAACTGCTCAAGGCTGTCAAAGATGGCTCTTCGTGACGTGGCATGGGTGCCGGAACCTTAGGCAGTGGTGATGAACCTGGAAGAAGGCTCGCCAGATGGTGGGCGGATGAGGTGGGCGCGGATAACTTTAGTCCTAGCCTCCAACTAAAACTGAGGTGCCCCCGTAAGGCAAAGCCAAAGCCGTGACCGGGCTGTCAGTTTAGGTCCTCGACGTGCTGTAGCTTGCCCGTGGCCTCCGCTGTGGGCCGCTTGACACAACCCGGTCACCAAAGTCTGCTATTGGGCCTTGGCGACCTGGGAAGAGGAGCCACGCTGTCCAATGAGACAGACGTCATCAAGACATGGCCTGCGTCTGCCTGCCTCTACGCCGTGGTGCGCCGTGGAGATTGGCATTTTGCGCGCTGTACCCCACTGTGACGCCTAAGGGGGATGGACTCCCACGCAACCGGCCGTCTGGATATGTGCTTCTTCCTACTTTTTCATGCCAAGTACCAAGCAGTTTGTAGATTCCTGTCGAGTCTGCTCAACTCTGTCCGTCGAGGCACAGTGTGGTATCATGTCCCGATCAGCAGCAATTGTAAGCAGAAAACGGTCTTCTGCTCAGTTGAAAAGGAAACCCCAAAAAAAATAACCACCTGGAGACAGACCCACGCACGTCACAAAATCATCACCAAACGTCACTGACCACTACGACGTCATCAGCACTTCAAAAATGAGCCCTCTCAGGTGGAGCGTCAATCGGTGGGTGGAGTCTTGGGAGAAGTTGGCACTCAAGCCCTCAACTCCACGGGTATCATCATTTGTGTCAGTGCTCGAACACGTATCTTCACAGCCCAATGCAACGCCCTACCGAGCACCTCGGCCCGCCAGTGCAGAGGCTTTTGCCATCTTGGCGTTCCTTGCCTGATCCCACTCCCTCCCCGTCTTGCCCGACCTGGCTTCCCTCTCGGCCTTCTTCTCCTCCTGAAGGGTCCGGGCCTTTGCTCGCGGGTCAATGACAACCAGCTCCTCCTCGGCCTTCTTGCGGTAGCTCAGGTCCTTACCCAGCTTGTCCGCCTTGAAGCTGAGAGCGTGTGACATCCAGCCCTCGTCGTCGCTCTCTTCGCCCTGTCCCGCCTTGTCCCAAGCCTTGCAGCTCTGGCAATTGACGATAAAGTGAAGATCGCAAAGCTCCGTGTCCTCGCCCTCCTCTCCTCCTGCGGCCGTGTCCTCGCCACCCTCCCCGGTGTGTGGCCGTTGCGGGGCTTCCTTTCCGGCCGGCCCCTGCTCCAGCTTCGATTTGAAGGCGTTCAAGAGGTCCAGGGCAGCCTGGTCCTCTCGAGTAACGGCAGTGCCCCCGGTCCGGCGTTTCCTGCCCCGAACGGACGTTTCTGGGATCATGGTTTCGAGTGCCGACTTCTTCTTCGTTTCCTGCGCTGCTTCTGTGTGGAAGCTCCTCTTCATAGACGCCTTCAGGGCGGCAATTTCCTCGTTCGCCTTCTCTAGTGCCGTCTTCCTCGGCTTCTCCTGTGGTTCTGGAGAAGATTCGATTTCCATCTTGACTGCGAGCTTCTTCTGTTCCGGGGAAGCTCTCTTGAGCTGCTGTGAATCCTCTCCATCTGATGCTGGCGTATCCAAAGTTTGCGCTGGCGGGGGTTCTAGCACCCCATCCTGGGATTTCGACTTTGCCGCCTTCTTCGCCTTCTTCTCGACCTTCTTGGGTTGCTCGTCCTCCTCCAGGTCCATCACTATCCGAGTGTCGAACTTGGGCTTCTTCAAGGCCGGGACGATCTCCGCATCGCCTTCCTCATCCCCGAAACTGAGCAGCTGCTTGCCACCCTTCCTCTTTTTCTTGCGCTCCACCACAACGGTCTTGGGGGCCTGCGGTGCCACGCGTTGCCGCTTGACCATGTCCTCAAAAGGGTTGACCAGGATCTCCACGCTCGTGACCTTGACGGGATATGTTGGCCGTTCCGTGCCAGGCGTGACTTCGGCCTCGCCCATCTTGGCCAAGTTGTAGATGGTGTCACCCATGATCCTGCCGAACAGCGTGTTCTTGTTGGTCAGCTCCTCCGTCTGGTCCAGCGTGAAAAAGAATTGGCTGCCGTTGGTGTCGGGTTTGCTCTCGTTGGCCATGCCCAGGAGTCCTCGTCGGTTGAACTTGAGTCGCGAATGGAACTCGTCCTTGAAGCACACGCCTGTAGGGCCAGCATTCTGGCCCCGTCGCTCGTCCATCGGCCAGGGATCCAGCTCGTCGCTGAACGCCCCGCCGTCGTAGATGGACTCGCCGCCATTGCCGGTGCCTGTCGGATCGCCGCCTTGAAGGATGAACCCCGGAACGAGCCGGTGGAAGATGGTGTTGTCGTAGTAGCCATCAAGGGCGAGTTGCAGGAAGTTGCGACATGTGAGCGGCGCTTGCTTCGCCCAGAGTTCGACAGAGAGGTCGCCTAGTGTGGTGTGCAGAATCGCGGATGCCGTAGGCTGCGGTTCGAGATTGTATATGGCCGACATGCTGGCGAGCTGCTGCGCACGCAGTTGTACGCAAGGAGGCTTGATCCTGCTGTGTCGTTTGTGAAGCGTTAATGGCTGAAGTCGGTGTTTGAGATGCAGGGTGGGTTTACAGGGTGCTTGGGAGCTTGGAAGCTTTCCAGTTGGCCCATGCACCATGCGCCTGTCTGGGATAGGTGACTGGGTCACGTGCGCACACGACGCTGGCTGAACCGTTTTGACTTCATCGAGAACTCAAACGGGAAGAGCGAATTCAAATGTGGTCAAGGCGAGGGGACAAGGCCAGTGCATATTGGCTTTCCAGGTGCATGAGTACCTTCCTAGCGCCAGTCATGCCACGTTGTCTTTCTAGATTCATATCTTCTGCGTCGTGCTGCACATGGGCATGATCGACGAACAGAGACAAGACCTTCTGGGGCTGAACGAGGGACAAGACGTTCCCTAGTCTGCCGATCGAAGTGGTAGGTACGGTGAGCTGAGAGATTCAAGAATCAGACCAACCTGCCAGGACACATTAACATGCCTAGCTTCATCATCAGGGTACCAAGAACCTAGATAGCAGATTTGTATCTCCGAAGTGAACGATGAAGATACTTAACAAGAACTAATAATAACGTTGAAGCCTGATTCTTTCATCTCGTTAGATCATCCCTCTTTTGCTACTCGCCCATTGCTTTTCTGCCCTCGGTGTCCAACACTACATAGCATAGCCGGTTTCCAAGCTCGTTGCTATAATAAACCAGAATGGCATCTCACTCAACGATCTCGGCTCTGTTGGTTCCAGAGGTCAACGTAGTACCGGGGATGCCAGAGCATGCGGAAACAGTGGCGGCCAGTGTACTCACAAGCATGCCGCCCAGACCTCGCCAAACAGCGCCTCCTCATTACAGCAACTGCAACATCTTCTATGAGGTTCGAAACAACGGAACATATCGAATGTCTACCATATCAGCACTTGGCTCGATCGGCCGCCGCACAACCAGAGCATTTGACTTTGATGTTGTTGTCTCCCTAGATGGCCTGGTCTTCGGGATCAACGCCATTTGTAGAACTTGCCATGAGGTTCTCCACGCTGGTGCATTCTACGATATTGATGAAGACTCGGCCATTGAGAGGTCGTCATTGTTTCTGATCCCAGAACTATCAACAATGGGACCCTTTTCATCCCAAGAATGGACGAAGCTTGGGGCAATGGCAGCGAACAATGAGGTTGTTCGATATCTGTTGCCCGGGAATAGCGAACGATATTCATTGCGATATCTATTCGGGCTGCCGTCAATTGAATGGCCTTTCGCATTGTCTCTTGATCCCGACGGGGATTGCATACTCATCAAGCCGCAGGGTTATCATTCTTCAAGCTCTTCACCAGCTTCATCCCCTACACCTATACCTTCAGACGACCTGCGATTTGGAACACCCGACTCTCAGTCTACCATTTATCTTGAAGAGTCCAGCGAACTAGTCTGAAGTCAACATGACTGATTATCGTGAGGAACCGCGCCGCTCAGGCCGCACCAGAAAGGGTAGGCATGCCTTACTTCCACTCTCGTACAGGCACGGCAGACTAATAAGCTATCAGCCACGACCTTCTATACTCCCACCACCAGCAAAAACACCACTACCACTACCACCCTTGGGGCCAAGAGGAAGGCGGCCGACTCTCTCGACGGGGACAACACCGAGTCTCCCCTGTCTTCGCCCCCTTCATCTCCCACCATCACCACCGCCACCACCACCAGACCGGACGCAGTCGGGAGCGCTGGACGCCCCAAGGACGCCAAGGTCGACGGCAGCAACAACAACAACAACAACAACAACAACAACGCCGCCGCCACCACCACCGCCAACTCCTGCGGCTTCGCTAAGAAGAAGCTGAAGATCACCGAGGATCTCCGCGTCGAGGCCTACCAGGGCGTCCATGGCAGCGTCACCAGCGACGACCTGCCCCTCGCCATGGCAGCCTATCTGGTGGCCCGGAACAACAGGGCCGCGGCGTGGACGAAGCTGGAGGCGCAGGAGGCGCAGGTGGCGGTCCTGTTGAAGAGGAAGACTGTGGGGGACTTTGCGGCGATCCGTCGCAAGGCGTTCAGCACGCTGATGGAGGTGAGGGTCAAGGCGGCGAAGCGTACTTTTAACAAGCTACGCTTCGCACGCCGGGCAGATTACAACCGGACGGCTGTGGAGGAGGCCCGACGCCAGCTGGACCTGGCGCGGGCGGTGAGGGCCTTGGGGCCGGACTGGGAGCCGGACCCAGAGCTGGAGAGGGAGGGAGGACCGGAAGAAGGGAACAACTAGGGCGAAGGCGAAGGTAAGAGTGGGGATACGGACGGGGACAAGGAGGAGAGCGGCGATAATTAGCTGGGGTAAGAGGCTCACCGGACACAATCTAAACACTATTGATGCTATGCATTACAGCGCCAGGCGATGCCTCGTGATGTTCTATTTTACTTCCTTTATTCCTTTACTCTGGCTTGACTCCGTCTGTCTTTTTTCTATCTTTCGCAAATGTGTTGGCCACAATAAAGGGGAAGACCAGGGTAGCATCCGCGTACACCTGCTCATGTTGTCAGTCATCTTGCCTCATGGCGCGTGCGATAATCATACCTTGACTGCATCTGCGCCAACCTTGATCTTGCCCCAGGAGACAGCTTCGTCGGGTCTAGCACCCGCGTCGCTGCCGTCAAATTCTTGCCCGGTGTTGATGTAGACGGCAGACTCAGCACCGTTGCGCATGAGGCACGCGTTGGCGATGTGATGCTTGATAACGCCGCCACCGAGGACGATCATGCCGGCGCGCTTGGCCCGGACGGAGATGGTGTTGATCTTGCGAATGTCCTCCACAATGTCGCACTTCAGCTGCTGAGGAGACGTCTTAAAGGTGTGGAAGTAAAGCATGTCGCCCAGGCTGCCGTCGGTCAATGCAGGACAGAAAACGGGTATGTCGTTCTTCCATGCCCAGTAGTACACGGACCGCTCGTCGTTGATCTCCTTGCCGAGGCGGTGGATCATCTTGGACGGGGTCCAGTTGATCTCTTCCTCGGTGCCTTTGCTGGCTTCCTGCTCCTCGAGCATCTTGTCGAAAATGGGCACAACCCAGTCCTCAAACTCGCGGTAGTTGGAGTTGGGCACGACCAGGTTGCCAATGCGGTTCAGCCCCTTTTTCCGCAGCCCCGCGCCTGATTCGGAAAAGGACGACATGTACGTGTCTCCTAGGCACTTGATGAAATCTTCCTCAACGCCGCCCGCCGTGGTGACAATGGCCGAGACGTGCTTGTGCTTGACGAGCCAGCGGAAAACACCCCTCATGCCGGAGGAGATGAGGTTGGAGGTGTAGCCCAAGAAGATAGTCGTCTTGTCGCCGGTCTCGGGATCTCTCCAGGCTCTCTATCGAAATCGTTAGTGGCTGGTTTCATCTCGGAAGCACATGAGGGAGCCCGTGCCATGTCGTTGATGATCCTGATGGCATCAGCGAGAGACGATGCCTGGAAGCCCATGTAACGCATGCCGCGGAACAAATCGTCAGCCGTGATGTCGCCGTCCAGATCATCGAAATCCAATTCCTGAACTTTCTGGGCCCCCTCGGGCATCTCCTCGGAGACTACAAGCACGGCATCGGTGGCGGCCGCTGGAGGGGCGTTGTTATTTTCCGAACTCGTCATGGTGAATGGCCAGCTGGGTCAGGGTGTGAATGTCCAGGGGCTTGGTTTGCGACAATCGAGCTACCGATGAGGGGGCGAAGGTCGAATCGCGGGGTATTTAATGAGATGGAGTGGCTGATTGGGGTTTTCTAATTATCAACGAACGTGTATGAACCAGAAACGTCAAAGTGTGAGCTGTCTTCGGCCCAGTCGTCGCACTCATGTGAAGGGACCTGGATGTCGAAGGACTCACAGCACAGACTTTGAATAGGTACGTACCGCGGAACGCAGAAATGCAGGACAGAAAAACCTTACAGCAAGATGCCCTGGCACACGATCAGATTCGCGCGACTCGTGCGTGCAAGACTCGCCCGCCCGGGGAACAAGTGGGGATGCACAAGCCACATCTAAGTGCTAAGTACCAAGGTAGCGAATCTCGAATTGCCCCCCTGGAGGGCAGTCAGTGGAGGCTCAAATGCCTGAACTGCCGGGATAGCCGCCTGAGTGGCCGGAGCGTCTGATGCGTCTAAGTGGGCTCCGCCAAGGCAGCTGTGAGGACCGATTAGACGCCCCTGGTTAGCGGTGCCTTCCACTGGAACTGGAAGCCAGGAAAGAGGGAGGGAGCACCCTCGAGTGTGTCGTCTCCACTCTGTGATCGTGTGGCCAGGTGTGGCCCACGGGCCCCTGCCTGGCTGAATCTGAGAGCATGAACCCAGGTTGGCCTAGCCTCTGGCTGAGGCGCCAGTGCCAGTGCCAGCCAGCCCAGCGTCTTCAATCCTTCAATCCTTCTCAACACCCGTAACTCCAAACACACCAAACCCCCTCCCCTACGACCGGCACGATCGCCTCACCGCGCTGCAAATCACGGCGCGAGCCTCTAAAGAAGACGGCGCGCGACATCTGCACGCCGAGGACACGCATCCCGAGACACCAACCCTACGCGCATCCCCATCCGATCCGGACAAGCGCGACCCTCCCCCCGTACAGTCTCCAGTGTGGGATTGGACCTCTTTTGCTCGTTCCTCGACGACTTACCCGAGGTTGACACGAAACCCAAACCTGACGCCTGACCTCGAACCACGACAGCCAAACCTCAGTCGCGTTCCCCGCCATCACGGATGGTGTTGACCTTTTCGACAAGGCCGTCTCGAGGGCAGTAGCCCGCCCAGAGCCATGTGAGTAACCCCCCTCTGCCTTTGCCCAGGTCTTTCGCACCTTTTTGATGTGAAGACTCGTCGCGACATCAAATTGTGACCCTGTGCGCCTCCCGCCTGTGTGCCTCTGGCACCCGCAAAAGAGAATTGTGACGCCGTGTCGTCCTCGATCCATTGCCGTGCACCATGCCCCTCGACGTCGCAATGCTCATGCCATGTTTAGGAACCCAAGATACAATTCACGATACGACGGCGATCGTCGATCTCGATCACCTCTCGATCGTTCAATGGAGCGCTACGACCGAGCTTCACAGTACAGCGACGGCGACAGAAGACGATCGTCCGCCGAGGCGCGCTCCAACACCTCGGCATTCCAGAACAACAGGGAGTCGTTCAGGGACAACCTGCCTCGCGACCCCCCTCGTGGTCCCAAGGCCTTGCTGGACCCGCCCGCAGGTCCTCGAGGAGGCGGACACGCTGGCGAATTCGTCGGCAGGGGACGAGGTCGCGGACGCGGACGAGGATGGGGTCGCGATGGCAGCAGAGATCGGGGGCGTGACCGTGATGGTGACTTCAGAGACCGCGGATGGGACCGTGACGACTTCCGAGATCGCAGAGACAACAACTACCGAGACGACAGGAGTCGCGAGAGAGAGCGAGATCGCGACTGGCGAGATGGCAGAGATAGCTTCCGGGGAAGGAGACCATCCCCAGGAAGAGGCCGATCGCCGCCCCCACCACTGCGAGACTTTCGTGACCGAGAGCCCGGTATCGTGATGGAACCTGAACGTTCCAGACGCGGATCGCGAGATGGCGGGCCTCCTTCGGCTGGATCATCGAACTCTGACCAGGCCTTCGGGTTTGGTGGCCCTTTCCCCCGCGGTGGTGGCTTCCGAGGGCGAGACCGGGGACGTGGCTGGGACCGAGGAAGGGGCAGCGGCCGGGGTGGAGGAGGCGGCTACTACGATGACCGCGACCGTGATCGCTTCGGCCCTCGCAGTCGCTCCCAGGAAGGGCGCTGGGGCCGCGAACGGGACGACCGCGACCGCGCCGAACGCAATGATCGATGGCCGGATCCTGATGTGCGCCGGGACCCCCGCGACGAACGAGAGCCACCTCGCGAGCTGTTCCGAGCCAAGCTTGAGCGGGGACAATCATCGCAAGCACCATCACCAATCAACAACAACAAAGACGTCTCTCCGCCACCCGTCGCACCGTCAGCGCCGGCGTTCGGGTCCGTTCCGAGCCGCAATACAGGCGCGAGCGACGCGCCGGCAGCTGGAGGCACAGGAAAAGCCCCGCCCACCGGCCCCCGTGGATTCAATGCGGACCGTCCTGTGTCTGCTGGGCACTCTGGCGGCAATGAATCCCAGGGCCCCCCTAGCGGCCCCTCGAAGCCGCATTTGCCAGATGGAAGCCCGCCCATCCCTCTGGGTCCACGCTCACAGCAGCAGAAACAACAGCGCCCCTCGAGCAAGCAGTGGATCAACCCGGCACTCGCGGGGAAGAAGATTCCCGAATCTCCAAAGACAATGAGGTCCCAGAGCTTTGCTCAGCAACAACGGCCCTTCCCTTTCCGCCCCGACAACGCCTATTCAGAACAGGGCGAATACGAACGACGTCCTCGCAGTAGCGATGCGAAAGCAGACCACATGGTGACCTCCCCGGACTCCCAGTCACGCTCGTACCAAGGCCCCGAACCAGGCGAGATTGTGTCGACTACGTCAGAACGAGATCCGAGGTCCGCCAGAACCTCTATGGAGAGGGATTCGAGATATGGGGACGACTGCAGAGTTGCGGGCCAGTCTGGATTCAGCAATTACAATCCAGAAGAGGAGAAGCCTGCAGTGAAGGACCACGAGGACACAGCCGCCTCTCACACAGTAGACTCGAAGCCGACCCCGGCCAAGGAGTCCACACCGCAAGCGCCCACACCGCCTCGCAAAGAAACTAGGCTCCGCATACCAGTTGTGCACTTCGCACTGCCACCGCGGGAATCACAAGCGGCCTCGTCCGACGAACCTTCCGAATCCGACGATGATGAAGACTTTGGGGAGTACTTCGCAACAGAAATAGCCAAGGAGGAGGCTGAGCTGCAACGGCTGCAAGGATTGACGGACGACTTGCCAGACCGCATCGTCGCTCGCTACGCCAGAGTCTCCCACGAAGCGATGGTGAAGCTTGTGACAGAGCCAGAGGGCCTCATGGATATGCTGGGCCAGCCTCCCAGGGAGGCTTTGACACCACCAAAGGAGGAGCATGCACAGATGGCTGCTACGACTCAGGAGATCGACCCGCGACCGGTTCTGCACACAGTCCTACCTCGTAGGGCATCTCTTACCGATGCTCCTGCGGCAGGCAAACAGGATGATGCAGGAGAACCCGCGGAGACCGTGATGGACCCACAACCCAAGACGGAGGAGATGGACGTCGATGAAGCTCGACCTGCTCTGCTGGCGCCGCCGAAAGTGACGGAAACTGCCATTGAAGCGGACGCCGTCATGAACGATGCCGTTGCTGTGACGGCTGCGCACCCTGAACAAGATCCAGTTCCCGAGCAACCCCAGAAAACGCCCGCGGACGCGCAGCCCAAGCTTGTTCTTCCCCCGAACACGCCCATTGAAACCATTGAACGAGACAAGGGCTTGCCGAGCACGCCGTCTCAAGTAGACGATGAAGAAGACGACAACTCCACCGAGTCGGATGAGTTGGATCCCATGGATCTCGTCGCTCAACGCAGGCTTGAAACGCCACCGATCGAGAGCCTGCCTACCTTTGAGTGTCTTGCTTGGAACCGAGACAAGGACTTCATCCAGTCATTGCAATCTGACCCGATCATTGACGACTTCATCGCCGAGGAACTCAACAAGGTCTCCCTGATCAAGTTGACGGAACAAGACGTCGCACGGAAGGCCTACGGTGAAAGGTACATGAGCTACCTCAACTACACGTTGTCCGATGACTTGGTCGCCACCAAGAGCAGGGAAAAGTTCGTCAGCAACATACCGCCACCAGAGATAACAAGCAACGTCCCAATTGTGCCAGAGCCGCCAAAGCCCGAAGGTCGAGCGTCCGGCAGGCGCTTCGCAACCGAGCTCGACGTTGAAAGGGCAATCCAAGAGTCCGTCAAGGCAGAGGAAGAGCGCAAGGAACGCGAAGCTATCGCACAGAAGCAGCGTTTCCGTAATGAGAAGGAAGCTATCCCGCCTGACATGTACTGGACGGACGAGGACCGCAACAACGAGAGCTTTGTGGACAGCTCGGGCCTCATGTCGATTGACCAGCTAGTCCCGACCTGGAACCTGCTACCCCCGATCAACAACTTCACCCCAGA
Organism: Verticillium isaacii; assembly: GCA_002851775.1. Lineage (NCBI taxonomy): Eukaryota > Fungi > Ascomycota > Sordariomycetes > Glomerellales > Plectosphaerellaceae > Verticillium > Verticillium isaacii. The sequence continues at coordinate 1,585,127 of NMXN01000006.1, read as the reverse complement.
AGAGAATGAGCAGTTCGAGCGGGGCTACCTGGAAAAGCCCAAGCAGTGGGGCGTGATTGCGGACGGCGTCGAGCAGCGCGACTTCAAGACCTGCATCCAGTACTACTACCTGATGAAGAAGCACCTGAACTTGAAGGAGAGGTATAAGAAGCAGCCCAAGAAGAGGAAGAAGGCCGGTGGTAGGGCTAAGACCCGCTCCAGCGCCCTGGTTTCGGAGTTGGGTAACAAGGATGCGGAGACTGAGGACAACCAAGAAGGTGGCGAGAACGGCGAGCGGGCACGACGGCCTAGGCGTGCCGCTGCCCCAACCTTTGACTTCGAGCGACCTCCAACCGATTCTGATAATGCAACACCGGCAGGGACGCCAGGGCGTCGAGCAGGAAAGAACGGCGACGGCCAAGAAAAGGTTGATGGCAGGAAAAACCGGCGTCGTGCTAAGGATAAGGAAGCCAAAGCGCCCAAGGCCAACCAAACGCTTGCTGCCGCCCCTGCGCCGGGTCCGAACCGGGGGAGATCGCGGTCGAACTCGCGTGTGCAGAACCCCGAAGTCCAGCAGCCTCCTCCGAACCCCTCGGAGTCTCGCGCCCCTACTCAGCTCGAAGCCCCAACAGCGGGTATGCAGCCGCCATTTATGCCCATGCCATTGCAGCCACAGCAGCCGCCGGCACTGCCCCATGAACGCCCTGCCCCGAGTCTACCATCTACGATATCCGAAGTGATGGCACCGCCATCACTCAGGCCTGAGCCGCCCCCACCTCCTCAGCCATCGGTGACGACGTTTGATCTCGGACAACCGCAGCCTCAACAGCAGCAGCCGCCCTCGACGTTACCGACGTCGCAGCCACAGCCGACTACAGAGCGCCGCGCGCACGTGCAGCCATCGAGCTACTGGAGTGTTTCTGAGGGCGAGGTATTCCCAGGCTTGTTGAAATCATTCGGCTCAGACTGGCACGCAATGGCGGCGCACATGGGGTCGAAGACGGCAGTCATGGTCAAGAACTATTACGTCCGCCAGCGAGACTCGGGCAAGGTAGAGTGGGAACGATTCCTCCAGGAGGCAGACAAGAAGAAGCATCGCGGCGAGAAGCGACCCGAACCTCCCCCACCACCTACACAGACCGGAAGAAAGAAGTACGATCCAGCCTCGGCCACGCAGAACAGGCCTCTGGCATCTGCGACCCGAGAACAGGGTGCGGAGGCCACTCAGAGCAAACTCGTCGAGAACCCGGCCGCCCAGCCGCCTTCGACTCAGCCCTATGGCCGATTCGCGGTGCCCATCGCTCAGGCGCCGCCATCTGCTCAACAGCCTTTCGCGCAGGGGGTTCAACAAGCTCCTCTTCAAATTCAGCAGCACAGCGTGGCTCAGTCGGCTGTCACTCAGTCCATGTCGCCTAACAATCGACCATTGAGAGCACCGGTCCAGCAAGGCTTTGGTTATCCGGAGCGAGAGCACGAGATTCTGCAAGCGCAGGGGCAGAACCAGCCACAGCAGCCGCTTCGAGCTTCTCAGAAGCCCACAGCTGGTCCTTCCGCTCCGGAACACGTGCAGCCCCGGCCACTTGCCGCAGCCCAGCCTGTGCAGCCCACGCCACCGGCCCAGCCCGAGCCCCAAGGAGACAGGCAGAAGATGGAGATGCAGCAGCCGAAGAAGCCACCCCGCGGGCCAGAACGTGGCCGCTTCCCGACCGGGCCTCCCGAGCATGTGGATAGACAGATGGAAAGGCAGAAGGCGGATATGCAACAGCAGCCCAAGCCCAAGCCTCGGAGACCCGAGCAGGGCCGTTTCGAGACGGGTCCCCGATTCCCCTCAGACGCTGAGCCCGCTTCATACTACGAGCCGTTTTCCCTGCACCAGTCAGGCCACCGAGGAGCGCCGCCACGATCTGAACCTCCGCCACCAGCTCGACAGCCTCACGATTCGCCCTCGGCCGTCCCGCAGCCCGGACCCGGACCTCAGCCTTTTGGGCAGCCCATACCACCCCAACATGGACCTCGCGGCTTGCTGGGTGACCCGTCCCAACCCCCCGTCTCGACACCGCCAGCGCAGCGGCCCATCAGCGCGGCGCAGCGACACATGTCTGGTCATTTGTCCGAGGTGTATCCTCCACAGCCAAAGCAGCAGTCCCAACCCACAACTCCTGCTGCTGCCGCCGCCACGCCTCCGCCGCGACCTGCGCAAGAACGAAAGACGTCGAGTCTGATGCAACTTTTGAACGACGACCCCCCTGCGCAGCCCAAGCGTGCTAGCCCCCCGGTAAAGACACCTGTGCAGCCGTCCCCCTCGCCGCATCCTGGATCCATGCTGCGGAACTCGGCCGGCCCGCCGCCGCCGACAGGCATGGAGTTGCGTCCCGACCCCAGCCCCCGCAACTACCACTACGGAGAGTCCGCCCCGCCTGTTCCGTCCGGCATGCCGCAGCTCAAGCCTAGCTACACAGCGTCCCCCCAGGCCCAACACCTCAACGCTCCACGGTCGACCATAGCATCACCTCATGAAGCAGCCGTGGCAGCGGAGCGTGACTACTACCGTCAACACCAGTTCCAGCAGCACAGCCAGCCGCCCACTGCGGGCTCGCCCCAACAAGGAGCTCATCACTATGCCAACCCCTCCCAGGCGCCCAGGGAGTCCTATTCGAGCCAGGCCACCTACCCTCCGTACGGCGGCGGGCCGTCGTCGCATGCGGGCTCTCCCCCCACATCGTACGCCAGCCAACACGCGGGATCGAGGCACAGGGATCCACAGCCACCCAGCCGGGAGACGGCTTGGCCAACAGGACCGCAAGGTCATGGCATGAGCCAGGGCCCGCCTGCGCCGCCGCCGCCGCAGCAGCAGACCGGGTGGCCGACGTCGCACGGCGGCGCTCCTAAGCAGGGACAACAGGGCCCGCCCCAGCAGCCTTCTTGGGCTTCGCCCCATGGTGGAGGCCCGAAGCCACCCACGCCATCGTCCATGTCGCAACAGCCCTCATGGGCGGCTCCACCGCCTCCGCAGCAGCAGCAGCAACAACAGCAGCAGCAGCAGCAGCAGCAGCAGCAAGGGCCACCACATCCACAGCAGCACCACCTGTCGTTGAGAGATGATAGGGGCCCACCCTCGATGTACGGGGGGCCAAGCGGGCAACATCAACATTCGCATTCCATGTCGGGTCGGTTCCCGCCGACGTCCCGGGCACCCGAGCCGATGGCCCCCCAAGCACAGCAGCCGTACCCGCCACGATACGCCACGCCCGGGCCGCGCGATCAGGTGCCACCCCGAAGCTACACGCCAGTCTCGGCGTACGACGCACGGGGTCAGCCTCAGGGCCCATACCCGCCTGACCCGCGTGACCTGCAAATGCGACCCGGTGAGATGGGGCGCGATCCCAGAGATATTAGGGGCGATCCCCGGGACCCGAGGGAGGTGCAGCAGCAGCAGGCCATGATGGGTCGTCAGCTACGGCCTCACGATGGGTACGAGAGGCAGCCAGACCGGTTTGGCCGTTGACGATGGCCGTAGTTGCATGCTGCGGGGGAGGACGATATCGAGAGCGATATCGATGCATTGTGTGAGACGATGTTCGGAAGGTTGTGCCGAGGATATGGCATGTTTTATTTTCTGTTATTTGTCGGGTTTGGTGGTAGAGAAATGCAGGATGGAAAGTCTTGTTTCCTTTGATGTACAAGTAGTGTGTGCGGAAGATACCGGAGGGGATGAAATAATGGAGTTTGATTTTGTGAAGCCAGTGATGGGTAGTTATCTTACGACGTGCCTCCGAGGATGCGGTTGTGATGATTTGCACCGCCAGCGCTTGGCCTGTGGAGTACAGGTACATAGATAGGTACCCAAGGTACCTACCTACCTTAGGTAAGGTAAGGTGCCGGACCTAACCTGCCCTGAGGCAAGGGCAATGGCCTTCCAACCGATGAACTGCTCGTACCTGCCGCTGATCTTCCTCTCGCCTTCAACACCATGGCGGGGTGGATGGGTTTCGTGGTTCAATCCACCACCGTCGTTATCTGCGTCGAGTGCTGCGGCAACACGGAGCCGACGGGCCAATCGATCGCCATGCCTACCCTTCTGCAGGATCGAGCTGAAGAGGGGGTTTGACGTGGCGCAGGGGCTGAGGGTCCTGCTGGATGGGGACAGAGACTGTGGTACAGCCTCGTCTTACCGTACGTGACCGGGCAGGATTTCCATCCGAAGCCTCGAACCTAGCCTCGACTACCTTCTCCTCCGATTTTCCTCGCCAGATCTTTTCAGCATATACTGCGGACAGCGAGTGACCGAGTGACAGAGCGACAGGCTGAGTCTGGAGACTTAACGCATCTCCCCACCCGGCCACTTGTCTAGGTCACACCAGCGAGCATGGCGTACCACACCCGCCCCGGGAAAGGCTCTGGCCCCGTCTTTCTTCGATCTTCGCCGACGGGGAGTAGCAGCAGCAACAGCTTGCCGGGCCCCGTGTGCCCCGTGTGCCGGAACTGGTCCATCGATCGGTGGGCGGTCCCAGCACAAGCACAGGGCCAGTGGGAGAACCCCAAGGCCCCCATGAGAGTCGACTTCTTCCAGGTTGCCGAGTCGGCCTTTGAGGAGCGGTGCCGCTACTGCTATGTCATCTACCACGCACTCCTCGCCGTGGGGTGCGAGGTGCAGATTGATGGCTTCTCCATCTTGTCCCTCCATGCGAAACCCAGGAGCCCCTTCTACGTGCTCTGGGACGACGCGCGCCTCGGCCGCAGCGTCATCGAGGTGTTCCGCCAGCGAGATACCGATTGTCTGCTGAACATGCTGGGCCCGGCGAACCGCCTGTATGAAGACATCCGCCATCCTGCCGTCTACGATCGCGTGCGCCATCTCCTGGCCGAGTGCGAAAAGAAGCACCCCGCGTGCATGCAGGTCGGCGGCGAGCTGCCGCAGAGGCTGCTGCACATCGGCTCCTCGACCCATTCTGGTTTGCGAGTAACCGCCGTCTTTCCGGATGACGTCCGCTACATTGCCCTGAGCCACTGCTGGGGGCCTGACACGCCTTTTACCACGACCTGGGCGACCCTGACGCAGCGTGAAGAAGGCATCGAGTGGAACGACCTGCCCCTGACCTTCCAGGATGCCATAACCGTCGCCCGCCATCTCGACGTGGAGTACATATGGATCGACTCTCTATGCATCATCCAAGATGACAAGTAAGGAATCTTATGATGTAGCCTGCTTCAACATGTGATAAACGTTGCCTGCTGACTTCCTACCCCAGAGATGACTGGGCCGTCGAGTCCCTCAGGATGGGCTTCATCTACGAGCGAGCCTACCTGACCGTGGCAGCAGCAACGGCAGCCGGCGACCGAGAAGGGTTCTTGGGTCCGTCTCGCGGGCGCGAGTACTACACCTCGAGCACCGTCGAAATGCACCCCTTTGGTGAAGATTCCGGCGTCCAGGCCCGGCGCGTCTACGACGTACGTTCCACCACGGTGATAGACCCTCTCTACACCCGCGCGTGGACTTTCCAGGAACGCATCATGCCTCGGCGAATCCTGACCTTCTCCTCCGCCATCATCTTTGAGTGCCACACCAGCTCGGACTGCGAAACGGGGAGCAGCATCTACGCGGATCCGTTCTATCGCGCGAACATCGGCCGGAACGCGGACAGCTTCTTCCGAGACAAGGAGCGCCAGTTCGTCGACCTCCTCCGCCGCGAGAGCAACCCCCGTAGCTTGTATGACCTCTGGTGCGTCGGAATCGTCGAGCAGGTGTCCCGGCGCCAGCTCACCCACCAGCGCGACGTGCTGCCGGCGATATCAGCCCTGGCCCGCCGCTTCCAGGCCGCCAGGCCTGACGATACGTATCTCGCTGGCCTATGGCGGCTCGACCTCGCCGGCTCCCTCACCTGGTCCGCCGACTCGAACAAGCGCGACGGGTTCGCCAAGGGCCTGCCCGAGGGGCGCGTGCTGTGCCGCACGACGCGCGCGTACCGCGCCCCGTCGTGGAGCTGGGCGTCCCTGGAGGGCGCCGCGTTCTACGGCGCGCTGGGGGATCTGACAGACAAGTCTGCCGAGCACCGGTGGCGGTTCGCCGTCCTCGACGCCTACACGGATGTCAGCTCGACGAACCCGTACGGCGAGGTGACGGGCGGCTGGCTGCGCCTTCGCGGCGAGCTCGCGACGGCGAAGCTCGTCATCGTGGCGAGTCGAGTGGAGGACCCGGACGCCGACGCCGACGCCGTCGCTCTCACCCTGGAACAGAAGCCTCGCACCGCGCTCCGGCACTCCGTGGCCATTACGCTGACGAACAAATTTGGCGAGGAGATCCGGGGCCGGAGGACGCCGATGATCAACCTCGACGCGCCGCTGGAGGCGCGCGTGGTCTTCGACGGGGCGGTCACGACGGCGGCGCGCGTGCCCGGCGGTGGCGACTGGATCGACGAGGAGGGCCGCATGGAGTTCGCCGTGCGCGTCATGCTGCTGGCGGGCCTGATGAAGGGCGAGGGCCCCTGCTGTATGATACTGGGCAACAACGGGCTCTACGGCGACGAGGCGACGTGCTTTGAGCGGCTGGGCATCGTGCGCATGCACGACGACAGCCTTGGGGACCCTATGGACCTTGCGGACCTGTGGCGGGAGGAAGAATTCATGATCATCTGAGCGGGGCAGCGAACGGAGTCGGCGCATGGGGTTTTGCCAAGTTGGAGAGCTTCCTTCATTGTCTTTTGTTTGCATGTTTTCATGTTTGGGTCTGGATGGTCGTCGTTTTTGGTAGGGTCATGCAGACATGTGTTTCCGGCTGCTGTCAGTCAGACAGAGGGATGTTGCGGGTGAAGCTGCCCGTCTCCAGTCGGCGATGAAGGTGTACATTATGAGGCCCAGCATCAGTGGTATGTTTGCCAATGGATACAAAGGATTACATTGAATTTTTGAAATCACGAGAATCCTCCGCTATGCCACAAACAAATCCAAAAAAGCAACCCGGCAACGATGCAAGGCGTAGACCCCCTTCTCCCTCATCCTCCCTCCACTGTCTCGCTCTCCATAGTCACCCCAAGCATCACGCAGCAGCATCTCCAGAAACTCAGCGTCAAGAGGCGGACGAGTTGAATACAACGGCCACGTGTGACCCCAACCGGCAACGACCGCGAGTGCCGGTATCGAGTATGTGAGAGAAGAAAAACTAAGTGTAGAAGATGTAAAGATGAAGAAGAAGAAAAAAAAAAGGCACAAGTGAAAACCCCTGGCGCGAAGCAAGAAAAACGAAAACACCCCCCCGCAAGGCGTCATCCCATGCTCTCGTGTACCTCCTAAAAAGCGTGGGTCATTCGTACGCGCCCCTCCCCCGCCAAGTCATGCTCATCATACATTTCCGTTGGCGGCGGGCGGCGGCGGCGACGGCGGCGCATCGGCGACCGGCTCGCCCTCCGCGGCGGCGACGAGGTCGTCGTTGAGCGTCTCCTCCCCGATCTCGTCGGCGCCTTCGGCCTCCTGCTCGAACTCGTACTCGTCCTCGCCCATGTCCTCCATGGGGATGATGCCGTTCTGGCGCTCCCAGACCTCGCGACGGATGCGGTCGTCCTTGGCCTTGCGCGCGCGCTCGACCTCCTCGAAGCCGCCCGACTTCTTGAGCTTGCCCTCCTCGACAAATGTGGTCAGCTCCTGCTGCAGCTTGTTGTCCTTGCGCGTGGCGAGCTCGCGCTGGCGCAGCTTCTCGGCGCGCTCGATGGCCTCGAGGCGGTCCTCGTGGTTGGGCATGAGGGCGCGGACCTCGCCGAGGACGCCCTCCTTGGCGGCGTTCTGGTCGAGCGAGTTGCCGATCTTGTTGAGGCCCTTGGAGAAGTTGCGCGCGTTGCCGGCCGATGTGCCCGTGCCGTTGTCCTTGAGCTGCTCCTTGGTGGCGGCCTCGACGAGCGCGAACGTCTCCGAGGCCTTCTCGAGGTCGTCCTGCAGGTCGACCATGAGGTCCTCCATAAGGCGCAGCTCGTCGCGGCCCTTGCAGACGTCCTCGAGCTCCTTCTCCCAGATCTTGGTCCAGATGGGCTTCTCCGACTTCATGTACTCGTCCACCTTCTTCAGCTCCATCGTCAGGCGCGTGATGTCCTTGGCCACGCCCTCCAGCTGCCTGGGCAGGGGGCGCACGCCGCGGTGCACGACGTCCTTGCGGAGGTCCTCGACTGTGTCCTGGAGGTCGTCCACCTTGGTGACCAGCCTGTCCGAGTCCTGGTTGAGCTGCTCGCGGCCCTTGGAGACGTAGGTGTAGCCGGCATCGCCATTGATATCGGGCACGGACGCGTTGACCGTCGCGGCCTTGACGTTGCTGGCCTTGGCGCGGATGGCTGTCATGGAGCCCTGGATCTCGGATTGGAAGCTGGAGTACGTCTGGCGCATGACGGCGAGGTCGCGGCGCAGGATCTGGAGCTCGGTGAGGTGACCGGGCGTCAGCTTGCGGCCGGATGCAGCGGCCGTGGCCTTGGAGCCTTCTGCTGTCTGGACAATTGTGGGCGGTGCCGTGGCCAGCCTGGCCAACTCTGTGGCCGTTTCTTGCTGGCGATCTGATACTCGTTGCAGCGCTATGCCCTGGTCGCTCATGCCTTGCTTAACGTCCTGGATAATCTGCCGTAGTGAACCGATGCCTTCGTCAACGTGTCGCTTCACCTCGTCCAATGCCTCGATGTTCAGCACCAAGACTGTTCGGTCCTTGATGTCAGACAGGTCCTCCAACTCGTGCCTCACACCAGAAACGGGGTCCTGAATGTAGATGTCGGGGAGGTCTGCGCCGTTGGAGTGTGTGTTCCAGGAGAACTTTTCAATGAACGCCAATTGCAGGCGCCCGATCGAGAGCTCGCTGTAGCCCTCGGGCAGGACGAATTTCTTGACCTTCGACTTGTACTGGAGGAAGAGGGTCAAGTCCTTCGTCAGGGGAGGCGAGGCTTCCTGCAGGAAGTTCTCGCTACGCTTCTTCTCCGGGGTCTTGACCTCCTGGGGCAGCGGCGGCTGCTCTTTGTCTAGTACGGGGGTCCGAGTCCGAACTGGGTCGGACTTTTCTTTTTCTGGCGAGAACGGAGGCAGGTCCGGGAGGTTGCTCGCCAGGGGTCCATTGAGCGTAGCGCTGGGCTTCGGATACTTGTCTTCTGGTGTCTTCGCTATCGGGCTCTCAGCCTCACCTGGCTTCGGTGGGAGGTTCGATGTCGATATCTCTTCGGCAATGCGACTCGGCGCCCTGACAGGCGAGGGCTCGTATCCTGCCCCCCGTGACTGATTCGAGGTGCTGCGGCTGTGGCGTGCAGATTCCCGGACTTGGACGGCGCGTAGCGACTCCCGGACCTCACCCCTGCCACGGTTTGGTATTGGCGTGTTCTGCGAGGGGAGCATAGGCACGCCGTTCATGGACCCTCCCAAGTGCTTGGAGATCTGGTATTGAGAGTATCTGCGCGACGCCCTTCTCTCTAGGTCGCCTCCTTTCTGCAGAGCCGCCAACGCGCTGCTGGCTTGCTTCGGGGGTGGCGGCGGCGGCGGGAAAGCGTCGAGGTTGAGTTCGGCGTTGGGGGGGCCGGCTGGCATCGAGGTCTCGTCGCCAGGATATGGTGGCATGACTGGCATGTTCTGCATCGTGTTGCTCGACATGGAGGACTGGTCCGAAACGAGCGATCCTCTCGACTGGTCCCTCGGGGGAAAGCGGCGGCTTGGCGACGCGTTGAGGCTGGGATTCGGGGCGGGCGCTGGCGGTTCCTTTGACTGCAAATCCGGCCGATAGCCATTCTGTATGCCCTCCTCCAGCAGGTTGGTCAGACCAGTGTTGCCGCTGGCGATGGTGCTCGTGCTGATAGTACGCTCCGGGCCGGGCGTCGTGGCGCCGGCTTCCCTGTCCCTGGCCTGCTTTTGCCTGAGCTTCTGCTGTTTCCTCTTGAGCCCGTGCAGCAAGTTGATGATGATGTCCCGTATCCTCGGGAGGTATTTCTCCAGGCTTTCGGTGCTTGCCTCCTGGCTCAGGGTCGACTCGAGTATGTTTCGAAGGAGTTCCGGAACGTTGCCGAGATCGGATGTGTCGACGTTGATAGCGCTGAAGGCTCGGCAGGCCATGTTGAACTCGTAACCCAGCCTCACGTATACATCGGACACCTGGCCGTCGGTGGCCTGGTTGCGGGACCATTGTGTCAGGGTTTCGAGGAGCTGCTTGGTCGCGACCAGAAGGTGGGTGACGCTCTTTTCGATTTGTGAGAGGGGCATATTCGCAGAGCCGGTCGAGTCCTAGAAACATGGCAAGTCAGTGGCTGGGTTGAAGCCGAGGGGGGTAAGAGAGGTGTGGAAAGCACAGTCAGGAAGGAGTAAGCGCGAAATGTATGACGGTAGAAGCGGCACGGAAGTCCGAAGGACGCCAGCACGAAAGGTGAAAGAAGGGCACGAAATGCCACGAAAGAAGGCAGAGGTAAGGGCAGGGAAAGAGGATGCGCACCTTTCCTCTGCGCGAGCTGCTCGACTGCGCGGACCGGTTCGAGGCCGTCGACGTTCGCGTCTGGGGGTTCATGCCGACGCCAGGCGAGATGGAGCGCACGGGAACATTGGGAGGCGGACCGGGTTCTGTGGCGCCAGGCGAGCGGCGCTGCATACGCGACGGACCTGGTGCCTGCATCGTGATCGTCGTTTCAAGGTGGTGATGCGTGTGGCGAGTTTGGCGCGTTCGCAACGGATTGCGTGGCTGGCTGCCGCTGGGGGGGCCTGCTTTGTCGGGAGCCAAGCGATTGTGCTTGTTACGGCGGCAGGTTCGATTTCGTCTTGTCCCTTTTTGCCTTCAGATCGCCTTCCTTGCGTTGCTGGTTGCGTGGTTGCCGTGCGGTAACCAAGAGGCCGAGGAGTATGTCGCGTTGAAACGAATGGGAGAAAACGAGAAAGCCAGAGCGCTGGGGCGTGGAGGGGAGATCAAACGTCCATTAGGAGAGGTGTAGCGAGCGACGATGGCGGCGCAATAACAATGTCGAGGCGGAGAGGCGATGCTATGCTCCCTTTCGGCGTGAAGAACGGCACGGGACGAGACAGCGACGGGCTGGTCGGGTGGTCGGGGAGGATGGATGGATGGCGGATGCAGAGAAGGCGGGATGAGATGCAGGTCGATAGGGGATCTCAAGACCTGAAGTCGGGTTCGGGTCTAGAAGCCCAGCCGGCCAGAAGCTCTGCTACCGTACGCAGTACGCAGTACACTACACACTGCACGGGCGGGCTGGCTGTCTCACCCAGGGTCCGTGTGGCTTGACGTCTTGGGGGCCCGGGGGTGCACGTGCCCTGCACCCGTCACCAGCCACCCAGCCTAGCAGGCCCGGTACCTGCTTTGGACGACCTGAGGACACCCCTGGAGCCCCCCTCAAAGGCCTAAGGTTCCCACCCCTGGCCCCTCGACCTCGCCATTCCCAGGCTGGTGAAACTTGGCCCCATGTTTCAACAAACACTCTACGTCTGTGAGGTTGCCGTGGATAAAGCAGTCGGTCAGGGCGTGGCACTGGTGCGTGAGCCGATGCCAATCGCGACATCAACTACCGGACGACGACATCATCACTTGCTCCTCATTCTTATCCGTCCTTTTTCTCGTTACTTCTCCTTCGTCCTTGGCATCTAAACAGAATCGCAAGCCCATGTGTTCCGTTCCGTGAGACACCCAAACCCAGCTATTCCAAAATCGGGCGGCTGCCAAACTCCTCCGAGTCAAAGTTTCGTCCAGAATCTGGGCTCGAGATCATCCCTCAGCTAATTCCTCGCTTGCTCCGGGGTCTCCATCAAAAACTCGATGGTCATCGGTGATATCCGCATATTGCAGTCCAGTCGTGCTACGATGGCTCGCCGCCTGTCTGGCAGGTCGTCTGCCGCCGGCTTTCTCGGTTTCCTGCGCTTCACATGCGGTTGGTTGTCATGCAGGAGCCTACACTCAGAGATTCGAACGACTTTTCAGGCGACTACATACCCATGGCAGGATAACCTAGGTCCAACTGGAAATCAAGTTGCTCCAAAACATGTACTGATGTACCCCCAATGCCGCCAGCGGGTGTAATATCGCAGGCGTCGCAAACTTGACGTGCCTGGTCATGGCCCGGACCATGATGCTCTGCGGCACATCCGGCGTCCGGAAGTAGTCCTGGGTCAGCTCGTCCGTCAACCGTTGCACCTTCTCCATGCGCGGGAACATCTCCCTTTCGAAAGCCTCAACATGCCGGTCCAGCGCTTCCTTCGTGTCTCCGCCTTCCTTGACTGCCGCGATGATGGATTGGGCAAGCTTCAAAGCGTCCTCGAGTGCCGCGTTGACACCCTCCCCGGCAAAGGGACACATGAGGTGCGCCGCGTCGCCGATGATGGTTACACCTTCTTGGTGCTGCCATTTGAGCCCAACAGGGAGCATGTACAGAGACCTCGGTTTGCAGGCGCCTTCTGACTTGACGATGCCGTCGGTGAGAGCACTGCTCCAGTCGTGGTTCTCCTCCATCAGTGCGTTTTTGACCGCCACGAGCTCCGTCGCGTCGTGTCCGCACTTCTCAGGCTTCATCCAGTCCGCTTGATCTCTCAATGACGCCCAGTAAACGCTTAGGCTGCCGTCACCCATCTGCTGAACCGTGAGTCGCTTTCCATCGGCGTGGGCGAAAATGCTGCCCCTGTTGACGAGCTTGTACAGCTCCGGTGCCGTCTCGCTGGCGTTCGGGATGCCGAGCTCGTAGAGTCCGATGCCTGTGAAGATGGGGTCCGTGTCAGGGGCCAAGAACTTGCGCACCTTGCTCCAGGCACCTTCCGCGCCGACGACGAGATCGTAAACGGATGTGGTGAGGTTATCGAAGACGAGCGTGTTGGGCGCCTCAACCCGGCGAAGATGATGGCCCCACTGGACCACCCCCTCGGGGAGAGACTCGAGCAGGATCCGGCGCAGCTGTGCGCGGTCAATCTCGGGACGCTCTTGTACGTCGCTTCTCACGCCGGAGGCTCCTATGACGAAGTGTTGATGCGCATGCCGGTCGACCCACGAGATGTACTGGCCGTCGTATCGCGCGTGCTCGAGGAATTCGTTCCACAAACCGGCCTCTTTCATGGCCAGCAAGCCGGTCGAGGTGTGGAGGTCCAGGGTCCCACCCTGAGATCGAAAGTCGAGCGACGCCTCGCTCTCATACACGCTCACGTTGACATTGGCTCGATGGAGAAGCCTTGCGAGCATGCAGCCTGGGACCTGTTAGGGAGACAGCATCAAGGTTGCCAAGAACACAACGGACCAGCTGGGCCAGCCCCAATGATGGCGATCTTGAGCTCTCGAGCCATGCTGATTTGAGCAGAGCGAAGGTGTCAGTGCGGTGTTGCCGGTAAATTTTTGTCAACAAGCGTTTGACTGTTCGTGTCCCGTGGTCGAGGGCCGGAGGCCATATTAGTAGGCACAGCTGCCCTCCCTCACTTTACCTCACAGCCACCACAGACGACTTTGGCCTAAGAGAACAATGGCAAGGGGCCACGCGGCGTAGGCGTAGCGCGAAGCCAGTTGTCCAGCCCAGCCTGGCTTGATGGATGCCGTATGTGGCATGCATCTTCGACATGGCTCTCGAACGATTCGGGTGGGAACGCGAATGCGCGGCGCAATATGTTGCCGAATTCGTCACTATGCGGGCCAAACCCATGCTCGATGTGAGAGCTAGGCGTGAGTGGGAGGTGAACACTGTACTGCCAGGCCACGAGGTCCACTGAGATCCCGCATTCTAGCCCACGGCTGAGATAGGGCTGATGTTGACCGCCCGCGAGGAACGTCGAGACCGAACCCGTCCGAGGTGCATCGTCCGCAAGGTAGGTAGATGGCCGACGAGGATGGGATGGCTTGGCGTGACCGCACTGGCAGCCAGTTGATGAGATGGTTGTCGACTTGCTGGTACCTCGCTAGCGGAGAGGAACAGCGGAGGTGGAGCCCGCTTCGGGTGGATGGAGTCGTGATGACTGATGGGGGTACATCTGCCTTGTATCTTTTCGACAGGTTGCCGCCTCAGGCACAAACACGAGACGTGAGCTTCCGACGCAAATCCCGACTCGGAACCTTCAATCGGCTTCATCACCACCACCAAACCCAACCCACCTCTCCCATCACCAACCCCTTCACAACCGCCAAAATGGTCTTCGCGTGGAAAGCCGCTGGCATCACGTGAGTGCAATTGATCCAACCCGCCCGCCGCGCGCCCGCCGCGATCGAACGAACAAACCCCGGCTAACCCGCCGACCCGAACCGCAGCTACAACCGCTTCCTGGCCGTGTCCGCCCGTGCCGTGCGTCGCAGCCTGAAGGAGGACAAGAGGATCCTCGCCGAGCGTCGCGGTGGCGTCGCCGAGATCAAGTTCGCCAAGTGGGAGGTAAGGACCGCCTGCTCCTGACCGGAGGCCGAGGGGGGATGGGAGACAGAGAGAGACACGGATCGCTAACCCAAATACCTCATCAACAGAACGGCAAGATGGGTGAGCCCAAGGACCTCGTCAAGGCCAACGCCGCCCAGGCTGTTGACAACGCCGCCGCCGGCTCCGCTTAAGCCGTGTAACGAATCGAGGGGAGGATGAATGGCAGTGGAAGGCGTGGTGTGGGAGGAGGAATAGACGGAGGGAGGAGGATACCTGGACGATGCATCCCTGCCTGCACGCCCGCCGGTCAAGGGGCGGCTGTATCATAGACAATCCGCATGATTCGATCAATTCGATGATGATGCGGTCAATTGGGTTCTATCATCTGCTTCCTGTCGTCTGTGTGGCCCCGTTGCGTGCTACTCGTCGGTGCTAGGCTGTCGGGTCCGATGCACCACCACCAGCTTTTGCCGGGCAAACTCGGCATTGAGCCGCGTGCCCACCCTAACGGCAGGCGATGCGCCAGTGAACTTCGTCAGACCATTCCATCGCACCTCGAACCAAACGTCTGCACCTGTGACGAAATTGAATTGTAGAATAAATCTAGACGGGAGCTGGGCTACCTGGCATTTCCTGATCGTGAAGCACGCCCGTGAACTTTTTTTTATTTTATTTGGTTGGCTCTTCGGCGGGAGACACGGGCGGGTGGGTTTGCACCAAGCCATTTCTCACTCATCGACAGCTCCCAAACACTCCTCCGCCCACCTCATCTCAACTTGCATGCCCAGCCAAGACTTGGGCCCATCATCGCTTTGAGCACCCACCCATCATGGCGGCCTCGTCCGCTCTCGAGGCGTCACAGGGTAACCGGCACGCACCCGCCATCGCAACTCAGCAGCTGACCTCATTCAGACATCTCGAGGCTCTCTCTGGAGGAACCAAGCGCCCATGAACAACCCAGACCCGCACCGCCTGTACCGGCACCTGCATCCAGCCAGGGCATAGTTGCTTTCGACATCACATCCCGTTTCAGGCAGGCTGCGCAGAGTGAGCATTCTCCGGCCGACAATCCGAGGTGGCCGACTGGCTGACGACATTGACAGCCCTTGCGCCTGGCGAGCTTGTCAAGGATGGCTTCTTCACCCTGTTCGAGTCCGTCGGGGCCCTTGAGGTACGGCGTCCGCCACGCGGTTTCACACATCTCAGACTGACGCGAGCCTTCAGATCATGGATCCCAAGATGGACAGTGGCTGCTTGGAGCCGGGTGAATCCCTCGACGACGATTATGACGTGACACGGCCGCTGCTCCCGGAAGAGGTCCTGGGCATCATCGACCAGCTGCTCTGCCACGAGGTGAGCAACCGTCTCCGAGGCAAGAGGTCGGCACTAACTTGCTCGACAGATGGCCTGGCATGTCGGTTACCCTCTCTCACAGACCGTGTTCACGTGTGCTTATGTCGAGTCTATCCTGATGCCTGCACCCTCGACGCTTGATGAAGCACACTTCATCAGGAACGCCACCACGAATCCGCCGTCGCCCATGCACGCCGTTCTACGTGCTTACTGCTTGGGACTGCTGAAGGCCTGTGGCCAAGTGAACGAAAGCATCATTAACGAGCACTACTATGAGGTTCGTGCGCTGCCCCGACTGTTCAGTGTGCTCACCGGGCTGACTGCATCTCAGGAAGAGGACTTCGTGACGAACACGTATCACAGGAATCTTCTAGACAATTTCTCCATCGAGAGCGTTCGTAAGGTCATACAGGAGACTAGCAGCGTTCTTCAGGGCCTCGGTGACTCGGTGCCAGCAGACATGATCAAGGCTCTCAACGACAGGCTGCTCTTACGATACACTTTTCTCGCGGCCATTGACCACATTCAGTATCGCACCGCCCCAGATCTCATCCGAGGGCCGTGGAAGGAATCCTTGGCTGTGGTCAAAGAGATGCAAGGTAGCCACGCGTTGGCCAAGGATGTGCCCGAAGCCTTCAGCGCAAAACTGCAGCGGAAGCTCGCCAGTACCATGCCGCCCCGGCCCATCGTGCAGCTGAGCTTTGACGATGCGTTTGGGCACGTCAACCGGCTCTTCCAGGACGGCGTCGAGGTCATCGACGTGCTGGACTACCATGACTCACAGTGCCTCCAGGTTAGTTCCCGACACCGTCGACCGCCGTTCGTGTGCTGACAGAGAGTCGTAGACGTTCGTCTTGACGTTCCAAGCAAAGAAACCTCAGGCCCTGATCTATATCCGAACGCTGCTGCAGAACTTTCTGTTCAAGGACATGGAAGTCCTCGGCCACATGAGCATACGCATGCTGATGGACAACGACCTCGCCATCGTGGCCCTGCCGTGCAGTCTCCTCCTCGACCGCGCCAACGATGACATCGAGGCACCGCACGACCCTCGCTTCATCATTGCCGAGACGATGGAGACGTTCCGCCAGAAAGCAGCACAGCCATACCTCGACATCCTCCGCACGTTCTGCCAGAACCGGTGCCGCGTGCGCCGGACCCTCTGCCACATCATCCGCGACTGGGAGAACCTCCAGTTCGACGCCGAAGACATCGACCAGATCCTGCAGCACCAGACCAAAGAGCAGCCCATCGTCTACCGGGCCGCGGACGGCTCACCCATCGAGACCTTTGCCCTCTCGCTCTCCTCCTGGTCGCACCTCTACAAGCTCAAGCAGATGGAGTGGATCGTCCAGCTCGGCTTCGAGCTCGAGGTCTACCAGACGGACGAGCTCGCCGGCATGTACTGGTACCTGCAGCACCTCGCGCGCATGCGCCTGCAGCACGTCGAACGCATCAAGACGTTCACGGTCCGCAGCCTCAGCCAGCTCCGCGCGGGGCCCCGCCGCCTCACGCCGGCCATGGAGGAGCAGTTCGCCACGTCGCTCAACTTCATCCGCCTCTCGCTCCTCGACGCGGCCGTCACGTGCGAGATGGCCGACGCCATGTCGTGCCTGCACACGGCGCTGCGGCGCCTCGGCCTCGTCGCGCCGCAGCCCCGCCCCTACAGCACCGACGAGCTGCGCTACGAGACGCGCATGAAGCCCTTTGCCGTCATCAGCCACCCGGCGCTGCCGACCTTTGACGAGTTCACCGCCGGCACGGCCCAGGCCGACACGTCGACGCCCGACCTCCTGCGGCTGGCGGAGCGCGGGCTCGCCGGGTCCAAGAAGGCCCTCGAGGCCGTCGGCAAGCTGTCCGAGGCCGAGGCCTTCTCCGTCGGGTCCCACGCGCGCTGGCTCCCCGGCGTCAAGAACGCGCTCAAGTCGTGCATCGCCACGGGGCTCGCCGTGTCGAGCCTGCAGAAGGCCCTCGACAAGGCGGGCGAGGGCGGGGACCTCAAGATCAGGGCCGAGGTGCCGACCCCTGACAAGGCGTATCATGAGTGGTGGCTCGTGCCGAGGATCCTGCCGGTGCGGTGAGGTCATGCTCGGGGCCGAGGCTTCGGACCCTGAGGGAGGGGGGGAATTCATTCTTCCTGGATTCACTGCTGCGATTGTTTCCGAGGAGGCTTGGCATCCAGGCCGTGGTGGGAGGAAAAATAATTTCGTAACAACTTAGCATCCTAAACTCGCGTGGTATTCCATCCTTCCGTGTCCGGTATTCCTGGGCCGAGACATCACACAAACTCCGCTCAAGCGAGCCCACAGCCATCCTCCCAGTACGATCCATCTCATCTGATGTCGTTTGCGGTGTACAATTTTTACATGTGTCTGGCGCTGCTTTTCGGTGCACGATAAGTACGGTCCGAAAAAAGCAACGTCTGCTGTGGATGCCGTTTAAGCAGCAGCAAGACGTCTCTTGGCGGCAGCAAGGCGAAGCTTGACAGTCTGCTCGTAGAGCACGTCCTTGAAGGCGAAGAGAAGAGCAGCCGTCAGCACACTCTGCGTCACCTTGGGGCCGATACCTGATCATCGTTAGCGGTGCGGCCATGATCCATCACGGAAATGTTCCACTCACCCTTGTAGAGGCCCTTGTAGCCCTCCTCCTTGACGACCCTGTTGATCGCCTGGAAGACACCCTCCTTCTTCTCGCCGTGGGCGGCCACGTGCATCTGGCTCTTGACCGTGATGTAGGGGTACGTCACGGACGTCGCGAACAGCTTGCCCAGGGCGCCGAGGAAGAAGGCGATGGTGGGGGTCACGCGCCTCTTCTTCTCCACCGAGTTCTTCATCTGCTCGAAGAGCGTGTACTGCAGGATGGGGTTGATGACGAGCACCAGGGCGGGGATGACGCCCGCGAAGAGGGCCTGGGGCCCCTCGTGCTTCAGCAGTGCCAGCAGCACGGCGAGAGTGCCGGGGGTCTTGGTCTTCTTCTTCTTCTCGACCTGGGCCTCCTCATCGCCCTCCTTGACCTTCTCCTCCTGCGCGCGGGCGCGGGTGGTGACGCGGGTGTTGACGACCCAGATGGGGTTCGTGATGATGACGGTGGCGCTGCCGGCGAGGGCGCCCGCGAGCATGGACTCGACGGTGGTGAGCTTGCCAGCAACTCGGCCGGGGCGGGAGGCGGCGGCCTTCTCGAAGAAGGCGCGGGTCCACTCGTACCAGTAGTAGTAGACAAAGTTGGTGACGCTGATGCCGAAGAGGGCCGAGTTGAGGCCTGAGTAGAGGCCGGAGACGCCCTCACGGGCGATGATGTTCTGGACGGCGTCGATGAAGCGGGACTCGGCGCGTTTGGACTCGACTTGGGCGCGGGTGGAGAGGGTGATGAGGGGGTAGCTGGTTGGCGGGTGTCAGTGGACGTGAAAGGGTATTGATTGATGGATTGATTGATTGAGGAGCGTACGTCAAGGCCATGGAGAGGAGACCGCCGCCTGCGCCGGCGAGGGCGTGGGCGACATTGTCGTTCTGGGGGAGGACGGGCTTGGACATGGTGGTGATGACGATGGTTTCGTCAATCGAAGAATGCGCGATGGCGTGGTTAAAGAACAGTGGAAGTTGATGGAGAGAGAGTGGGTGTTCTGACTCGAGAAAAGGGCGCTTGGATGATGATTTAGTATTGATACAAAAAAAAGGCAGTCGACTCCAGAGAATGGAGGGAGAGACGTTCCTAGTTGGCGAGCCGAGGTCTACTCGAGTCGTGCCGACGGCAGATGCAGGGCAGGAGGGCGTCGGCATCCCACCTGCCCACCAAGAATCCTGGGACACCCGACCCCGGTTATGTCATTCATGCACCGTAGTGGGAGGAGCGGGGCGGGCAGGGAGGGGCCGGGTGCTCCTTACTTTTCAGTCCGGGGGGATTGGGCCCAGGAATTCAGGGCTGGGGCATGTGAAGTGGCCCAAGCTCAACCACTGTTAGGGAGCTCGTCACCAGTCCGTCTCCCCTTCACGAGCCATGCGTGTTCCACCTCGATATCCTGAGTTCCAAACGACGATGAAGCTGCATCAATTTGAAATCCGCGCAAGACCAGTTATTGCAAATGACCTAACACCAAATAGTTTCCGGAAGGCCCGGGACGGCCCGGTCATTCCATCTCTTGCCCTCTTTAAACAGTGAAGTAAGTACACGCTGATGTTGACTTCGATCTTTCATAGGCACTCAAGGTCCATACGCCATGTCCACCACGCACTCGACTTTCATGAAGAGCGAGCCACCCATCAGTAGGCCGACGCGCTGATTTTCGAGATATCGGCGCTGGTGGAAAAAATACACAAGAGAAAGCTAATCGAAACGCTTCAGCAGGACATCGAGAGCGAGTATTGAGTGGTGCATCAGCCGGGAAATGGAAACACACTTGCATAAAAGGTCTCCGCAGAAGGCCCCTACTGTGGTCAGCAACAGGAATATTAGGTGGATGTTGGGTTCCCAGCTGGGCGGCCGCTTACAGAATATCAGAGTTGTCAACCCCGGATGCCCTTTCGTCCAAGCCTGTGCCTTGCCTTGACTTGCCTTGTCTGTGTCTTTAAACTTTTCCAAAAGTTGTAAGGTGACTAAGTTTCAGATCGAAACAAAACTAAGCTGGAGCTTGATCTATTACGATGCTCGTTGAGCAAATTTATCTTGAAGACAACGTAAGCGGCTTCGTTTACCTACACCGCTGACGTGGGATTGCACTGAGCAAAGACATTTGATTCGTCGACGCTTCGAATCAGTTTTACGAGCGGTGTAAGTCTGATTATAGCAGCAATTGGACCACACAAAGCCTTCCGACCAGTTTAGGTCAATGCCATGGAAGTACATGAGGCTAAGAGGGTCGCACTAGGACTTGGGAACAAAAAGAAGTGGGAACCCACTGGACAGACAACTCTGATTCGTTGGAGTTCCGAGCCAGATTTACGAAACCCAGGCATCCATTAATCGCTACCACTCCGACTTTCCCTACGATACGAATTAGACCAGATGAAGTATCACGATTGCGTAAGGGTCCGAAATTGGTGCCATTGAGCGAAGCCAGCCGCCGTGAAGCCGTATTCAAGCACCGAGATCGAAGAGTATTTAGAGGCGCTAACCGCCCTGCCTTTGGAGAATGGCTTTTGTCCATCTTCCTCATCCTACAATATCTCTATCAAACCAACCCCTATCTTCTTCCATCTCTTTCGACGCAAAATGAACGAATCAGCCAATGTTGAGCGCCTGACGTCTCTGGACTTGCTTATGCCCGGAACTTCCGTCCAGGCTTTGCTCGTGTTCGAGACGGCAGAGCCAGTGTCCCAGGTCTTGCCCCTCCTGCAACAGGGTCTTGACAGTGTGGTCGCCCGGCTGCCCTGGGTATCCGGTCGTCTACTGCCCACGGTTGAGCCGTCAGGCCAACATCCCGCTCTCGAGATTCGGTGGGACTGCTCCCACCCGACACCCATCGTGGCCGACAAGGGCTCTATCTCTTCGGCCTATGAAGACTTGTCTTCTCAGGGCATGCCTCCCAGAAGCATCCCAGCCGACGTCTGGCCTTCGCATCAACAAACGCCAGACGAGATTGCGGCAAAGGGGACTCCCGTCTTCGCTGCGACCATATTCCGCTTCGCGGATGCCAAGGCTCTGGGACTATGCGTTTCCGTCCACCACAACGCAGTCGATGCCACTGGTTTCACTGAGCTTTTGGGTATGTGGGCACGCGCGATGCGAGGACTTCCAGTCACATCGCAGGTCGTTAGAAACCACAGGCTCGCCCGACTCGCAGATGCGCTACAACCTGACCTGGACTTTGTGTCAAAGCAGTCCGTGGAAGATCTTTGGGTCTCGCATCCGGAGCATTCCAAGATGCCTTCCGCCATGCCGAGCGAGTTTCCTTCGTGCACGACCGAACTCTTCAAGATACGATCGAAGAAGGTCGACGAACTGAGACAGGAGGTGGAGGCCAGAACGGGAACCAAGCCAACTACCACCAACATTCTCACGGCTGTGTTATGGCAGGCCGTGACTCGAGCTCGCGCGCATCGGAACCCTACACTCAGGGACGCTACGACCCGACTCGTCACAGCGGTAAACGGCCGAGGGCGAATCGGCGCCGGATTTTCCACCCAGGATGATCCGTACCTAGGAAATTCTGTGCTCTATGCCCTGGCGGAGCTCCCAGTCAGAGAAATGGATGTGCTGTCCTCACAGGGCGCTGCGGATTGCCTGGCAGAGATTGCCGGCGCCGTCTCGGAGTCCCAGTCCGCCCACCGAATCGACAGGCGTCATGTCGCAGAGATGTGCAGCCTTGTGAGCCGCGTGGATGACTATAGGGGCATTTTTGTTGGGTGGGATCTGTTCTCATCCCGCGATCTGACCGTCACGAGCTGGAATGGTCTCGACCTCTACTCCCATGATTTCGGAAAAGGTCTTGGGAGCCCGCAGCATGTTAGACCGCCGTACGTCGAGGCGGATGGCGTTGGAATGATTCTGCCGCGAAAGCTATCTGGGGTGACGGGCGAAGCCGCGGACGATGTCGTTGAGGTCATGGTCATGTTGCGTAGGGATGATATGGCGGTCATGATGAAGGACGGCGCATGGGTTGACATGCAAGCGAGTACATAGAGTCGATGGTCCGTGCATCGAGTATGACACCTTAGCTCCAACTTGAGATATCTCATGTCTCACGACCAAACTACTTACTTATCTTCTCCACATTCATTCATTGCTTGTCACCTGAGCTATCTTAAAATCTCGACATTCTCTATTTATCCAACACATTAATCCATTCAGTGCTCACACGGGTGGACTTCACGGCCCGCGTCAAATAACTTCCACATCCCACAGGTGGGGGCTGTCAAGGCCCTCTAGATGAGAGAGACCTACGTGAGTATCGGTCATCAGCCGAGCTTTGTTAGCAGCCTGATATCCGCACATGGAGCCTGCCAATGGATCAAGCATCCACAACACATTCTGCCGCCAATGCCTCGCGTGCAAGCAAACCCAAAGTCCGGACTGGATGCGTCACATGCAAGAAGCGGCATGTTAAGTGCGACGAAACAAAGCCATTCTGCACCAATTGTTTGAAGATTCGAGGACATTGCGAGGGTTACGCCTTGGAACCAAGGAAAAAGCCAAGAGCCAGGAAGCCCATCCAAATACGATCTCAGATAACCCCCCGTGCTCAGACGGGATGGCCTACCACCCAGATGCAACTTGATATCGAACACCACGACTTTCCCGACTCCCTCAGTCTGCTCTACTACCGGGAGTTTGTCTTCCTGATGCAGAATCCCTGGCTGACTGGACTATCGAGCAGCGAAGGTCGCCTGTGGAAGGAGACCTTGCCACAGATCTGCCGCAATAACGACACTTTGCGAAGTGCGGCCATGGCAGTGGGCGCCATGAGCTTGTGGCGCCACGACAACACAGGCGAAACCGCGAAGGCCATTCGGGACGTGCCATCGACCGATTCACGCTACGTACACGCCCTGTCGCACTACGGCCAGGCCCTAAAACTTCAAGGCCGCCACTCGTCCCTCCAGACTGCCGCTTTCTTGTCACTTCTACTCATGGCGTTTGAGTCTATCCGCCTCCAACGAAGAGAAGCTTTGGACCACGTGAATCATGGCATGGCCCTGTTGCTGCACTTCGTGACGGGCCCAACGGCAGAGAGCAACGTTTCCGGATTCGCACCAAATCCCCGACCCGTTCTTGGTCAACTGGCAGACGTTTTCACCCATCTTGCAACGCAGACGCGTCTCGTACTCCGCGGCAGAGTTGGCCATGATCCCCCGCTCCCTGGTCTAGCCAAAGGCTTGCAGGAAAGGGGCATCACCATGGAGGATTTTGTTGTGCTCTTGAGCCGGGTTGCCGCCAGGGGGCTCAGCTGTGTCCCACCTACCTTCAGCTCCTTGGACGAATTTGAGGAGCACTGGGTCGCGCTGAGTCGCAGACAGTCTGAGATGGGCCCCATCATGCTCAGGGCAATGGAAGAGGCAAGGATTCTAGAATCTGAAGATCAACAGCAGATTGACGGCCTGTTCCCTTTTTTGCTGAGGGATGAAAAAGTTCAAGACTTTTCTCTCAGCGCGAGGAACGAGATGGAGACGCTGGAGCGTGCTTTCATACCGCTGTTCGACAAGGTCATAATGTCGACAGAAGCGGACTCGCCAACATACTTACGGGCAGTTCACCTCCGCCTGCGGTATCTCGCAGTCTACATCTTCAACAACCCACCACAATACGCCGATATCAACGCTATGATCGCATTGGGACCCAGATTCCACGACTTTGTTTCGCTGGCTGAGGTTACCCTACGTGTGTCGAAAGGAAGTTCCGTCAACCCCGCTCATCGCATATGCTTAGACGGCGGGCTGGCATGGCACCTTCTCCTAGTAGCGCTGCACTGCCGGAACCCGATTACGCGTGATCAAGCCACGCACCTGTTGAAAGACTACCCTGGCCAGGATGGGCTTTGGAACTCGCGTGCGCTGTATGCACTGGCCGTGAGAAACCGGATACTGGAGCGAGACAACGTGAATGAGGATGCGGCGCAGGTGCAGTGGCAGCGGCTCTGGCGTCGTGAGTACTACCTGGAGGAGGGGGGTGAGAGGCTCGTTTTTCGCTTCTTGGACAGAGATGAGGAGACCAGAGAGTGGGTATTGACGGAAGGACTGGCCGAATATGAAGAGCAGAGAGCCAGTTTTGAGTGGAAGCGACAGTCGGGTGTTCGATCGGGAAGACTACTGTTGAGGGAGGTCATGCCATCTGGAGGGGGTTGATACGACTCTCAGTATCCGTCGGCCTAGGTAGGCCATCAACTGAGATTCTCCTACCCGGGGCTTGAGGGACGAATCGAATCAGCGACGCCATCGGAGGTCCTATATGTGTACATCTGCTTTCATCATGATGTCGATCGGAGTGGCGGGGTGTAGCATTGAAAGGCAGGGTGCGAGGTGCCTCCCCCTTAGGTGCCTGTCCCTGTCCCACGTGACCTGCTGCCGACCTGGTGGGGCACACGACCGCGCAGGCGGTGGGTGGGATTTCTGGCTCGAGTCTTCTCGCGGCACTCCCCCGGCGCGCTAACCTGCTGGAGCCAAAAGTAAACAACGTACCGACCTCCGGCTTGTACCTGGACCCTTGCACCTGTCACCCACATCGCGACTCCCGCCACCACATTCCAGACCACCACAATCCTTCCACTTGCTATTGCATCACGCACTCATTCTTGCGCCGCACTTCACCAAACGGCACGCGCTGTGATAGCTTCTTACTGTGTCATATCCACCTGACCATTCAACAACCAAACCACGCACACCTCGAGACGCAGCCGCCACTGCACCCACCCTATCACCCAACACCCCCACGGCGTCGCGCCTCCCTCACCGCATGGTCGTCGCCAAAATGGCCACGCCACGCGCCCCGAGCGCCGACGAGCTGCTCTCCTCACCCGACCCCCTCAACGCCTCCCGCGACGAGTCCTACCTCCCCTCCTCCCGACGCGTCACCCGAAGCCAGTCCCAGGTCTCCCACCGCTACATGTCCCTTGGCGCCAGCAACTCCCCGCGCAAGCAGACGATCGCCCTCGACATTGGCAGCGCCAAGACCCCACAGCGCCTCTTTGTGACCCTCGAGACCGAAGACGATGACCAGAACCGCATAGCACGCACGCTCTTCCCGTCGTCCACGCCCGCGAGGAGGACGCGAAAGTCGACCACCGCTACCACCAGCGTCGTGCCCCTGCGCGACGAAGATGCGCCCGGCGCCATCACTCCCAAGCGGCGGGGCCGGGGCAAGAGGACTTCGACCCCCATGAAGCAGACGCCTGGCCGGAGCAAGAGGGCGAAGACTGCCGAGACGGACGACTCGGAATCCGAAGCGACTACCCGACCAACACCCAAGTCGACTGCCGGTCGGAAGAAGACTACAGCTACTCCCAAGAAGCGCGCTCCCACACCAAAAAAGACCACGGCTTCGCCGAAGAAAACTTCACAGCGCCGCTCTACAAAGATTCTGGACCTGGCCGAGGACGACATGTCGGACGCCACAACCCAGTCGGAGCGATCGAACGTATCAACCCGGAAGCCAAGGAAGCGCAAGGCTGAGACAGCACCCGAAGAGGATGGCACGTCTTCCAAAAGGAGTACGAAGCGCGTCACGGGCAAGGCCCGCCGCATGGCTCTGATTCCGGAGGAGATTGAGAGGATCGCTGAGCCCATCTTGGACTCTGTTGAGAAGGATCACGATGAAGAAGACGTTGCTGATGAGCTTACTGAAGCGCACACTACCGTGGATCCCATTGCTGAAGATTTTATGGCCGAGGAGACGATTATTGACGAGCCCGTTGCTACGAAAGCAACACTTGACGCACCAATAGTCGACGACACTATTTCTGGCAACCCTACAACCGAGGATCGCTTTGCCGAGCCCTCCGAGGAGGCCGGACAAACCCAAGCTCGAGAGCTCGCCACCAAGGGGACTTCTGAGGAGTCCTGGATTGCCGAGCGTCGCTCGTCGACACCCATGGAGGACGATAATTGGGGTGTCCCGGACGAACCGGAGCAACAGAACGAGCCTCAGAGCAAGACAGAAGTGGAGGAATTTGACCATGCCGAACAACAGACTGTTGCTATTGTTGACCAGGATCCCACGCAACATGAGCAGTCCATGTTTCAAGATGAGTCTGTGATTCAAGATGAATCTAGGGTCCATGATGAGTCCATGGTTCAAGAGGACCCCGACGTTGAGCAAACCGACCAGGCCGGATCCCAGGCCCGAAGCGAACGGCTCAACCAAGAACAAGAACATGAAACTGCACCGGAGTCTGACGTGTGGCTTGCCATGTCCGACGCTGCTGGCAACGACCATTCCGACTTCAGCGACGATATCGTCCCTGACGCTGGCCTGGACGATCACTCGGACGTCAACGACGAAGCTCCTGTGGACGCAGCTCCGCAGGAATTCTCCGACAGCGACGATGAAGACGCAGGTCGGCCTGCGCTTGACGACACTGTCGCGCAGGGAGAAGACTTCAGCATGATTTTTGCGGCTTCAATTCCCTCTCTGCGGGGTAGCCTCGGGGTTCGCCCCAGTGAGACCATGGAGTTTGGTGAAGAGACGAGCTTCATCATCAACCAGACCCTCGAGTCTTTCCGGCAGTCCCGAGCTGGCGAAGCAACCATTGTGCAGAACCAAGGAAGCCCGGACCTAAGTCACGACTTCAGTCGCATCGTCCAAGAGCAAGAAAACACACACAGCAACAACGATCCGGATGAGGACCCCACCAATGCTGGTCAAGACAGTGAGCCTGATCTGACAGTCCATCCTGAAGACCGAGGCCACAATGACGAAACTGAGGACCATCCTATTCGCCCTATTGTCGATCAAGCAGCTTCCATCGCCTCCCCAGCAAAGTCTGTGGCTGAGTCTGAATGGTCCGAAGTTCCTGGCGACATTCTCGCTGCTGCTATACCGCCTAAGTATCAGTATCTCAACGACGAAAGGTCTCCCGCCAAGCGCCACCAGCCCGCTGCTCGTATACCCTCTCCAGAGATGTCGGCGCTGTACGAAGATCCATTCCTCGATATTGCCGAGAATGAACCAAGCGAACCGGCACCTGGGTCCCTGGCGCGCAAAATGCTTTCTTCCGCCAGAAAGAGCCAGTCGCAAAGCGCTGTCTCATCGCCGGCCGGACGGACGCCGCGATTCCAGGCACGGCAATCCCTAGCCCCCCAGATACTTTCTTCTGCACAAAGGTCTCAAGGAAATGTGTCATCGCCAGTCCGGTCCGTGGCGCACGAAGACGAGTTCTCCGAAGTTCCCGAACGTGTGCTCGCAGCTTTTACTCCGGCTAAGTACCAGTATCTGTACGCCAACAAGTCTGCAGAGAGAGGCCAGCCCGATACTTCTGCATCTGCCACCTCTGCCTTACATGGCCACTCGCTGATCGAGAGCCCCGGCGTCGAACCTGCTCCCTCGCCCCCTGGGCAAGTAAGCAGACCCTCGCTCTCTCCCACCAAACGTCACGCATCGCCTTCCTGGGCTCGATCCAGCCCTCGGCGCAAATCGGTTCCCCTGAGCCGGCGACTCTTCGATTCGAAGGTACAGGCAAGGCGCACGAACGTCGACGATGCCTTATCGAGTATCCCTATCGACCTTGCAGCGCAGTCGACTCCAGACCAAACTGCTGACAACGATGAATCCGTTGCTTACAACGATTCTTGGTCCGAAATTCCCGAGGCTGTGCTGGAGGCTGCGACGCCTGCCTGGTATCTGGCCCAGCGCAAAGCTGAAGAACAGGCTAAAGACGCAAATGACCAGGAAGAAGAGGCTTCGGATCATGATGCTCACGACATGGATGTCATGGACGACGATACTCAAGACGACGGTCAGGAGGACGGGACTCGAGATGACGGCATTCAGACGACAGACGCCCAGGACGAGATGAACATCGACGGCCCGACAACTCAGAAGGAAATCGTTGCTTCGTCCCCAAGAAGCCATGCTGCTTCTGTTGCGAGTACCCAAGGTCGCCTGCCAACCCCAGAGCTGACATCCTCACCCATCGACAGTGTAAACGTCTCACATCACGAAGCGGATCAGCCCATCACGGAGGCCACCATGGCCGATTTGCCCGGTCCATCGCCAGTCCCTAGGAGCTTTTCGCAGCCGAAGCTAGACGTGCTTGTCACCGAGCCGGATGGCCAGCAGAAGTCAACACCCATCGCGCCAGAAGTCTCGTCTCAGCGCCCTTCTCACGACGCTAACATGCTAGCTCCTCGCTCCGCTTCAACCGATCTTGGACATCGTCCGTCCCTGTCTCCCATCGTAAGGGCTGGAATTGCCTTGCAGAGTGTCACCTCTGAGGCCTCATCGCCCATTTCTCGACAGAACTCGCTGGGAAGCCCTTTTAGGCCTGCGACAAGTGCTACGCCAGGACATTCGAGTGGTCGATCCAGCGAAAGGCCTGCAGCCCATCGTGCGGGCCCTGTTGCTTCGAAATTTGTCCCTGCCGAAACCCCGGTCCAACGTTCGAACAAATCCGCAGAGCAGTCCGGCGGCCAGTCCGCTGGCGCGAGGAAGGGATGGTTCCCTCCGTTGTCCAACATTATCCAAGCTAGCGCCAAGTTCTTTTCGCCCACGGCGGTGACCTCAGCGCGTGCCGGCGCCAGCCTTGAAAGCCCAGCTATCAAGCCAATTTCCCGAGGCTCTGCGCAGTCGGTCAATAAGAGCCATAGTTCTGTCGCAGGCGAACAAGAGCAAGAATCTGCCGGTTCTCCTGGCGACTCGGACTCGCTCCACGTTGCTCCCCGTCATGAGGAGGAATCGAGCTGGATGGTGGACGAGCAGTCTCCCGTAGCTGCACCCCGAGAGGAGACTGTGTTCCGGCATCAACCAACGAGCCCTAGTCTGAGTGGTGCTTTCGGTTCCGTCGCTGGCTACGCGGCACGCGAATCAAGTGTGACTGAACGGATCGAGGATGCGCCTGAGGAGGCCGCGCCTGAAGATGAAGAGGACATCTGGGAGATTGAAGCTCAGCGAGACACTCCTCAACGCTCCCGGCAGCAGCCTTTTGGCAAGCGACTGAGCGTGCGAGGTACAGGCTCACTCCGACAGCAACCGTTCGGCACCAGCCCCCGTCGGAGGCACCACCCCTATGCTAAGAATCGTTCTTCTATTCCCAGCCCTTGGACGAAGAGCGGCAAAGAGAATGAGCCCTTCGGAGCTGGCCAATCGGCTGCGACACCGGCCAAGGAACAGGATGCCGACGCTTCGCAAAGCGCCCAAAAGAGTGGGCAATCAAGTCGTTTCAAGATGTCCGGCTTCTTTTCTTCACCGGCCCTTCTACCTGGCATGGAGAACGCCCAGGCAGCCCTGGACCGCAAAAGACAGAGCCTCGCGGCCGAGGAGGAAGCTGCCAACCGTCCTGCAGAGAGCCCGATCCACGTTCTGCAGACCAGCAACACCATGTTCCCGACCGTGCCTTTCAAGAGCACTAACCCGTTCGCGAACGCGAAGGCCCCGGCGCCGAGCTCACTACGAAAGTCGGTCCTGGCGCCGAGCACCCCGGATCGGTCGCGGGCTCCGTCCCCCGGCAAGTCGGGTCAGAAGAGCCGTGAAGTTTCCAAATTGTCGTTTGCACCGGCTCAGTCAGCAACGCCGGTTCGGATGCACCTGTCTCATGCCGACATAGAGAGGTGGCAGGAAGACTCGGCTCTCGATGAGTCGTCCTCGTCTCCCGATCACAGGCTGAGATTTCTCCGCACTCTTCCGGCTAAGAATGCCTCGCCCAGCAAGTCCGCCATCCGATCGCCTCTAAAGGCGCGCACCCCAGGTCGTGTAGTCGTCTGGGACAGCGGGGTTGAGTCGCCCATGACGCAGGCGCAGAAACGACACGAAAGAGAGCTTGAACAGGCCGCTGTGGATGAGTTTGCTCGTCGCCAGTGGGAAGCCCAGCAGAGTGCCGACAGGAAGCGCACGAATATCCAGCCGGTGCACGGGCAGAGCGAAGACGCAAACGCCGAGATCACGCCCGACGAGGATACGAACGAAGAGAGTACGCATATCGAAGTTGTCGACGATGGTTACAATGATATTGAAATGAACGACGTCGTTGGTGATGAGACCGAAGAGGAGGAGCTCTCGTCAAGCCCCCCTCCTGCGAATCAGCCGTCTGCCCAGCCTGAGGAGCTCCAGCAGGGACACCAGATTGAGCTTGAACTACAGCTTCAACGCGAGCGCATGGAACAACACGCGCAGGGCCGACAGGAAGCCCTTCGACGTCAGAAAGAGGAGCTCGAGCTCGCCCACCAGCAGAGGCTCGAGGAGGAGCAAAGGGCGAAGGAGCGCAAGGAGATCGAGCGAGAGCGTTACCGCAAGCAGGCGGTCGCAGAGTGGGACCAGCCGCTGTCCAGGACCGTCTGGGGCGACACCCACTACCGCTACATGCACCGCCTGATCAAGATGCGGCGCAAGGGCGCCTTCAAGGACTACGTCTTCCCCGAGGACTTTGAGCGGCGCACGGGCTGGCTGATAGGGCAGACCGTCTACGCGCACGACGAGACCCAGCAGACCCTTGTGCTGAACCCCTGGCACCTCAATGTCATTGACGTGTTCATGAACGAGGTCAAGGGCGTCTGGGACGAGCTCGAGCTCGCGATCAGGCTCTTCTCCCTCGTGGTCATGGAGCGGCTACGCGAGGAGTGGCACCTGCCCCTCGATGAAATCCGGAAGACCATGGTGGCTCAGCGCGCGGCGCTGGCTGCGCAGGCGGAGGCGGCCGCCCTTGCGGAAGAGGCGGCGGAGCAGGATGCCGAGCTTTGAAGGGCGCGGCAGGTTGCACTTGGATGATGGGGAGTGGACAAACAGCTGCACGTTGGCAGCTTCATCAGCATTGGCGTCTGCATATTTTTTGCCTTCCACTGCGGCAAAAGCGTTGTGTTTTCTCTTCACGTTGAACACGAGGTCATGCCTGGACTATGGGGTATTTGGTTTTTTTTTTCAATGGGGGTGTTCAGGAAAAGGGGTGTTCGGATTCTGTTGCAGGGAAGCGACAAGGTTTTGAGGCGTTGGCCGCTTTCATTGTTGTATTCTGTCTGCGTACCCCGGCTTGCTGCTCTCAAGAGCAATGTGCCGGGGAATAGGGATGGCGGGGATGGCCTCAAGCGCCAGGGCGTTTTGATACCCAAGTCAGGGTTTGCTGTTGAGATACCCCGTGTTAGGGACTGTAGGGATTACCCGTTGTGGGATTTTATGGATGAATGAACGAGCATTTTCTCCCGATTCCTTTCGAGAGTGACTGCCCAATGGGTGACACGGATGAAGGCGTAGTAGACGTAACTTGACTCACTCATATGCCATGATCAAGGCATAGTGCTGCCTGTCTTTATATCACAATGCTGATTATTGCGCGGAGTATACGTTCTCAGGACAGGCTCACCGAGCGTCGGGTTTGGTAGGCTTGCCGGCTATTTGTGTCACACATGAAAAAACGGTCACATCATTATCCAGAGAAAGCAGAATTATCAAGCATGCAACAGTGCGATGGACAAGGCATCGAATGATTCTCGTCCGGCTCCCTCGCCGGCGGTATCTATGATGTTGTTACACTACAGCTCGCCTTCCATCCTCCCCCGGGTTCCAGCCTACTCGAGCTGCGAAGCCTGGTTCGTGTAGAGCACGTCCACGACGCCGCCCAGCTTCTCGATCGTCGCCAGGGCGTGGTCGTACGACTCGTCGCGGTGGGTCTCGTCGAAGATGATGAGGCAGCCGGCGCCCTGGTCCAGCACGCCGATGATGACCTTGTCGAGGATCATCTGGGAGAGCTTGCGCTCGACCTGCTGGGTGTCGAGGCCGACCATCTTGGCGATGTGGTCGATCTCGACGCGGGAGAAGGGCTCGATGACCTTGATGAGGTTCTGCTCGAGCATGGCGTCGTACAGGCGGCGGAGGTGGTTGCGGATGAAGGCGTCGGAGCCGAGCTCGTAGCGGTACGAGGTGAGGGCGCGCTCGTACTCCTCGAGAGAGCGGTTCGAGTGGGCGCGGGCGATGGCCTTCATGGCCTCGAGGTTCTGGCCGGCGTACTTCTGGGCCTGCTTGGAGGCCATGAGGTTGTTGACGTCATCCGCGAGGTTGAGCATGATCTTGCAGAGAAGCATGTACTGCAGGGCGGCAGTGGCCTTGGTGGGCTCGTCCTGGGTGTGGTAGCCGTCGAGGGCCTCGATGAAGTAGGAGAAGGCAGTGTTGAAGTCCTTGTCCTCGGCGTGGAGCATGCCGCTCTGCATGTCGAGGTTGGCCTGCAGCAGGGGCGGCGTGTAGACGGAGGCGGCGCTCGTGCGGGCGCTCGTCAGGGCGGCGCGGGCCTTGGGGATGTTGCCGAGGGCGTGGTAGACGCGCGACTCCAGGAGCTGGACCTCGACGAGGACGAGCTTGTCGTCCAGGCGCTTGAGCTCGCGGAGGAGGCCGTTGATCAGGGTGAGGGCGTCGTAGTAGGACTGCTTGGCCATGAGGAGGGTGACGAGACGGGTCTCGAGGTTCTGGCGCAGGAAGCTCCGGCGCTCCGAGGTCGCCCACTCTATACATGACTTGGTCACGGCGATCTGGGTGTCGGTGGTGTTGGGGATGGCATCGAAGAGGTCGAGGAGCTGGCGGACTGGGGAACGTCAGTGTCAGCGGGCGGCGCGGGCTATCGTTTGGCAGTGGCGGATCTCCTTACCGAGCTTCGCCGTCTTCGCCTTCGCAAACGAAGAGAGGGTCGTTCTGCTTGTCGTCACCAGGTCCACGAGCGATTGCGCATTCCTAATGTCGTCAGTCAGGGCTGTCCATGCGCCATGGTGGCATCAGCGGCGATGCGGGCAGGGGGTCCGGCTCACTTCTCATCCCGGTACAGCTCGCCCAAGCTTATCAATGCCGCCTCGTACTCCTTGACGGCGGCATCGGAGGTCGCAGATGGGGGTTTCGACAGGATCTCCTTGTAGGCCTGCTCTGCTTCGCGAGGGTTCGACTTTGCCAGCTTCTGGGCTTCCTGCACCCTTGCCGAGTCGCCCTGAGCCATGGCTGAAGATGTGTGTGGTTCGGTGTATGTGGTTGTGTGTGGAAGGACGGACGGGGTTGTGGTTGGAGGTTTGGGGAGACGCGCAGGGTTCGATGGTTCGGGGTGAAGCGCAGGGTTGAAGCGGTCGGTGGTGATGCAGCTGGGCTGCCTGAAGCTCCCGCCTTCGCGTCAGTTGCTAGGCTGGTCGTTACTAAGACAAGTGATGTGCTGTTTAGATGCAAGATCGGCAGTGTAGGGGCAGTCAAGAGAGTCTATGCATTAAACGCACTTTGTTTGTGGGGCACAACCAGCTTCGCGCTAACTCTCTCTGCGTAGCGCCTGCCGTACAGCTCTGAAATTCCTCCAGGAGAAGGCTGTTCGGCCGGCCCGACGATTGATCCAAGGAGAGCTGTGATTCGAGATTAAACTCCGATAAGCCCCACACCCCGCCAAACGCTCTGGAAATTTTTGGAGATGTCGAGGCAACGAGGGTCTGAAGATCTTCAGAAAATTAATGGTTGAAAGACCTGCACGCGAATCCGACACCTGGCCGCCAATTCCTTTACCTACGAAGCTTCGAAACCTCCGAATCGACTCTTCAGCACATCACGCAGACGGTTTTCTCAGAGCTTGCCTCTGAGTCTTCATCTTCACCATGAAGATCAAAGCTCTCAGCCGTTCGGTGTCGGAGTACAACCCGCCCGGAACCGAAGTCGTCAAGCAGCCGCGCAACCTCGACACTGCGGCGCATCCCTTCGAGCGAGCGAGAGAGTGAGCCATCCAGTCCTGGCGCTGACGAACACAGCTGACGATCACTAGGTACACCAAGGCTCTCACGGCGGTCAAGCTCGAGCGCATGCACGCCGCGCCTTTCGTGGCCCAGCTCGGCGATGGCCACGTCGACGGCGTCTACACCATGGCGAAGGACCCCAACAGCCTGCAACGGTTCGCGTCGGCGAGCGGCGATGGTGCGGTCAAGGTGTTCGACCTGACGAGCCGGGACGAGATTTGGCAGACGAAGAGCGCACACGAGAACATTGTCCGGAGCGTCTGCTGGACCAAGGACCAGCGGCTGCTGAGCGCGGCGTCCGACAAGACGATCAAGCTGTGGGACCCCTACAACACGCCGAGCGAGTCTGCGCCCATCTCGTCGTGGCTGGGCAGCAGCGGCTTCACGGACCTGTCGATGCACCGGTCGAGGAACGTCTTCGCGGCCTCGTCATCGTCGAGCTCGGTGGCGATCTACGACCTGGAGCGACACAACGCGGCGCCGGACGTGCTGGGATGGCCCAACTCGGTGGACACGATCAACGCGGTGGCGTTCAACCAGGTGGAGACGTCGGTGCTCGCGGCGTGCGGCCTCGACCGTTCGCTGGTGCTGTTCGACCTGCGGACGTCGATGCCGCTGACGCGGACGACGCTCAACTTTGCCTGCAACGCCATCTCGTGGAACCCCATGGAGGCGTTCAACTTTGCGGTCGGCAGCGAGGACCACAACATCTACGTGAGTCTCACCCCAGCCTGTGTGATGGAGTGAGTCAATGACTAACCCCTCGGGCAGATCTTCGACATGCGCAAGTTCGACCGGGCGCTGAACGTGCTGAAGGACCACGTGGCGTCGGTCATGTCGGTCGAGTTCAGCCCGACGGGCCAGGAGCTGGTGTCCGGGTCGTACGACCGGACGATCCGGCTGTGGAACCGGGACCAGGGCCACTCGCGGGACATCTATCACACGAAGCGCATGCAGCGGGTGTTCAGCACCATGTTCACGCCGGACTCGAAGTACGTGCTCTCGGGCTCGGACGACGGCAACGTGCGGCTGTGGCGGACGAACGCGTCGGAGCGGTCGGGGGTCAAGTCGGCGCGGCACCGGCAGGCGCTCGAGTACAACAACGCGCTGATCGAGCGGTTCAGCCACATGCCGGATGTGCGGCGCATCAAGCGTCACAGGCACGTGCCGACGGTGATCAAGAAGGCGGGCGAGATCAAGGCGCAGGAGCTCAAGTCGATCAAGAGGCGGGAGGAGAACGAGAGGCGGCACACGAAGAAGCAGTTCGAGAAGAGGAGGAGCGAGCGCGAGAAGATGGTGCTGGCGCGGGAGAAGTAGCGACGGTACAGTGGCCGTGGGCTTTTGGCGGGGGTGTCCGGGTTTGCAGGGCGTTTTGGCATGGCATTCCTTCCTTCATTGCTGGGCGTTTGGTATGTGTAAAAGGGCGACGGTGCGATGACGTTTTATACCACGGCCTTGCCAATGCACACTGATCTTATGATCTCGTTGATGAGCCATCTGCGTGCTTGACTGGACCCTCTGCATATCGTGTGTCGTGTAAAATGCGGAAGAAGAGGCATTCCGGAAGCGAGTCGTGCGTGTAACAGGGCCATGCAGCTGTGGGGGGGCTAGGTGGTGCCAGGGGAGGGGTGCCAGGGGAAGGGGTTCAAACAGGAGGCCCCCCTTTGCTTGGGCCGCGTTTCATCAACCTCAACAGCTGTGGCCCCTCTTCTTCGACTCTTGGCTTTCTGTCTGCCTTGCTCTCTCTATTCATTCATCACATGTTCGACGCGCCGCCTTTCCTTTCGTCTCAACTTCCCTCCTTCAACGCTGGACGGAACTTCCTCCCTAATCCTAATCCCGCTT
The DNA here is from genome assembly GCA_002851775.1 of Verticillium isaacii. Taxonomy (NCBI): domain Eukaryota; kingdom Fungi; phylum Ascomycota; class Sordariomycetes; order Glomerellales; family Plectosphaerellaceae; genus Verticillium; species Verticillium isaacii. The sequence continues at coordinate 1,549,327 of NMXN01000006.1, read as the reverse complement.
CCCGCCTCCCAAGCCTCCTCCCGCCCATTGACACCTGTCGCTTCCGACCTCTGCTGCCGGCAGCTTTTGTCTCTCTCCTCTATCGATAGACGGTGACCAGGATACAGCCAGCACACGCACTCTCAAGCTCACAGCTCCGAGCTACCCCTCGCTCGACGGACCTCAGCCCACGAACACACCGCACCACACCCGCCGCCGCCATGGAACACCCACCCCCCGGCCACGACTCCTGGTTCGACCCCTTCTCGGTCGACCTCCTCCTCAAGGTGCTCAAGACGACCTTCTTCCACCCCTTCATCTCGTGGATCATCCCGCTCTGCTTCCGCGCCCAGATGATGGAGTGGTCGGCGCCGCCCATGCTCGTGTCCATCGGCTGGGCCGCGCTCATCACCGTCATCTGGATCCTCTCGGCGATCAACACGCGCGTCGCCTACGGGCTGCCGCGCGAGGTCGACCTCGCCGAGGAGGTCATCGTCATCACGGGCGGCGCGTCGGGGCTCGGGCTGCTCATCGCCGAGGTGTACGGCATGCGCGGCGCCACGGTGGCCGTGCTCGACCCGCGGCCCATGGAGAACGGCGCGGCGCGCGGCGTCACGCACTACGCGTGCGACGTGGCCGACAAGGCGCAGCTCGCGGCGGCGGCGGCGCAGATCGAGCGCGACCTCGGCCCGCCCACCGTGCTGATCAACAACGCCGCCGTCGTCACCGGCCGGCCGCTGCTGGACCAGGACGTCGCCACCCTCGACCGCAGCCTGGCCGTCAACCTCCTCGCGCCCGTGTACGCGCTCAAGACGTTCCTGCCGGCGCTGCTGCGCGCCCCCGACGGCGCCACCATCGTCACCGTGTCCTCCGTGCTCGGCCGCCTCGGCGCCGCCGGCCTCGCCGACTACGCCGCCGCCAAGGCCGGCCTGTCCGCCCTCCACGCCTCTCTCGCCGCCGAGCTCGCCCGCTCCCACCCCAAGGTCCGCACCGTCCTCGTCGAGCCCGGCCAGCTCTCCACGCCCCTCTTCCACGGCGTCCGCACCCCCAACGCCTTCCTCGCCCCCGTCGTCGAGCCCGTCGACGTCTGCAAGGAGATCGTCGCCGCCATCGACGCCGGCCGCAGCGCCCACGTCGCCCTGCCGCTGTACGCCCGCTGGATCGACTGGTACACCGTCCTGCCCGCCGGCCTGCAGGTCTTCGCACGGCGCCTGGCCGGCGTCGACAGCGCCATGGACACCTTCATCGGTCGGCGCGAGGAGAAGGACAAGTGAGCTGCTCTCGATCGGGCGCCGGCGCCTGGGGCTCACAAAAAAAGGGGGGGGGGGGGGGGGGGGGGGGGGGGGGGGGGGGGGGGGGGGGGGGAGGGAATGGAGGAGGGTTATTAGGTTCGATCGTAGGAAGGAAAGTGGTAGCGTCAATGAGTCGCGCGGACCTCGGAGCTGCTCTATCCTAGCTGCCCCTAGCCTTCCTACGATCGAACCTAATAACCCAGATGTGTATAAGAGACAGGGGGGGGGGTGTGTGGGATATGAGAAGAGGCGGTAGATTCATGTAATATCTTGTACATCACGCAAATTGTACATGTCACGACGCACACTGCTCGCCCCGATCGTGACTTTCTATGACTTCATTAAGCATCAAGTGCTATATCGTATTATGTAGTGTAGTAGAGTAAATCCCATGTCAAAAGCCAAACGCTTGCAACCACCCAATCTCTCTGGCGGGACCGGACAGAACCCCTTTCATGCTCCTGATGACGCCAAACGCACAGACTTTTTCGTCTCTACATCTCTTCTCCACAGACACCAGCTACACAGCATCGCTCTTGTCGCGGTTGGTCAGCGGCGCGTTGGCGCGCGCCGCGAGATCCTCCTCCTTCTCGGCCTCGCGGTGTCCGTTGACACCGTTGACACCGTTGACGCCGTTGGTGCCGGCCGCGGCCGTCTGCGACTGCGTGGGCACGGCGCCGGGCATGTCCTCGGGCTCCGGCTCCTCGTCGCCGGTGGCCTGGAAGGTGGGCGCGTAGGCGCTCTTGGCGCGGATCTTGTGACCGTACATCCAGAAGATGACGGGGATGGGCACCAGCACGGCGGCGATGCAGCCCAGCAGCGTGGAGGCCCACTCTATGCCCATGCCGTTGAACATCTGGGTCGCGAACAGGGGGAAGCCGGCGCCGCAGAGGGAGCGGAGGAAGGTGTTGCCGGCGATGGCGGAGGCGGCGAACATGAGGTACGAGTCGACGAGGTAGTTGAGGGACTGCAGGAAGATGGACATGAGGCCGAAGCCGGTGAAGAGGCCGCTGAGGGTGGGGACGATCCAGTGGATGTCGCTGCGGTAGCCGGACCAGCCGAACCAGAAGATGCCGGCGGCGAAGAAGACGCCGCCGACGATGACGGAGGGCAGGCGCCACTCGGGGATGGGGACGCCGTTGTTGGCCTTGAGCTTGCGCAGGTACCAGGGCTGCTGGAGGAGGACGGCGGTGCCGGCGATGAGCTGGCCGATGACCATGCCGAAGAAGGCGAGGCCGGACTCGCCGGCGTTGAAACCGTGCACGCCGCGGAAGACGATGGGGTAGGCGGTCAGGAAGAGGTAGAGGATGCCGTAGATGAAGGCCATGTAGATGGACAGGAGGGTGACGATGGGCTCGAAGAAGAGCAGGCGCATGGGGCGGGTGAAGTTCTTGGTGACGAGCTCCTTGAGGTCGACCTCGATCTCCTCCTGCTTGGCGTGGATGCCCCAGTTGCGGGTGCGGCGGCGCAGCTCGGAGGCCTTGCTGACGAGGATGACCGGGGGGTAGGTCTCCTCGAGGAAGAAGAGGTCGAGGAAGAAGGCGAAGAAGCCCATGATGGCGATGAGGTACTGGGTCCAGCGCCAGCCGAGGTAGGACTCGACGATGAAGCCGCCGACGAAGGGGGCGAGGAGGGGGCCGGTGAAGACGGCCATGGAGAAGACGGTGACGGCGACGCCGCGGGTGCGGTTGTCGAACATGTCGGAGAAGACGGCGGCGACGACGGCCAGGGGGCAGGCGCCGAAGAAGCCGCTGAAGAAGCGGCAGATGAGGATGGTCTGGATGTCCTTGCCGGTGGCGGCGGCGATGGAGAAGAGGGAGAAGCCGAACATGGAGACGACGAGGGGCAGGCGGCGGCCCTTGAGCTCGGAGAGGGGTGCCCAGAGGGTCGGGCCTGTGGCGAAGCCGAGGACGTAGAAGGAGACGCCGAGGATGCCGACCTCGCTGGAGACGCCGTACTGGGCGCTGATGGGCATGGTGGCGGCGGAGAAGATGCTGGAGCCGAAGGCGGAGGTGAGGGTCGTGTAGGCCAGCATGACGGCGGTGATGAGCCTAGGCGTGGTCAGAAGTGAACTCTCTGGGACAGAACAGGGGACAGAACAGGGGACAGAACAGAGGAGGACTCACTTCTTGCGGATGGGCCAGTTCTGGGCGTGCAGAGGGTCGCTGGGCCCGTCAAACTCGACGACGTACTCCTCCTGCTCGGGCAGCGCCGGGGGGTAGGGCTTGCCGGCGCCGAAGCCGGGGAGGGGTTTCCTCGACTCGCGGCTCTTGACGCTGCGGCCGACGGTGTTGCTGTGCTGGCTGCGCTGGGTGGCGATGCGGGAGAGGGCGGTGGGATGGCGCTCGAGGTCGTTCTGGGTGGAGACGCGGCTGATGCCGACGCGCTGGTAGGCCTCGCGGCGCTGGTGGGAGGACGAGGTGGAGGTGCTGGAGGTGGTCGAGGCGGAGAGGACGCGCTCGATCTCGTGGCTGCCGCGGGACTGGTAGCGGCCGGGCGAGGCCTCGCGGGCGGCGACGCTCAGCTCGCGGTCGACTTCGTCCATGTTGGCGTGGTTCATGATATGGTGCGGTGATGTGAGGTGAGATGAGGCCGGCTTGGGCCGAGTCGATGGGGCGTGTCGATGGGGTGTGTCAATGGGAGTGATAACGATGTCGTGATGTGATGAAGTCGAGGGGGAGGAGGAGCCAAGAATCGGAGATGGTCGACGGGGGGGGGGAGGGAATGGAGGAGGGTTATTAGGTTCGATCGTAGGAAGGAAAGTGGTAGCGTCAATGAGTCGCGCGGACCTCGGAGCTGCTCTATCCTAGCTGCCCCTAGCCTCTCTGGGAGCTCTAAGTGCTCTAGGTGCTTTAGGGGCACGAATTTTAGGTGGTTAGAGGCTCGATTTTCGAGGTGCTGCTTGGTGAGCGCCCAATTACGTCAGGGGCGGCGATGCGCGACGGCAAGAGCGACGGCGACGGCGTCTGCGAGCTGCGACTGCCGGGATGAAGATGCCGACTTTGGCGCGGCGGGGCTGATGAGTAAGACGATCTCAACGGAAGTGCTGGCGAAGGAGGGACAGGCCGAAGATGACAGGACAACAGACGATGGAGATACGAAAAAAAAAGTGCAGCGCGACCCTAAGTCCGCGTTGACACCGGGCCCGACGCTCTTAACATCGTCCCAACTCCATCCATCGAAAGGCTTGGTAACGGCCAAGCTCTGTCACCATGGGCATTCCTGTCCCAACGACAGGGCCCCTGGCGGATGAAAGCAACCCAAGGTCGCAGGGATTAGTAAAATATTTTCCTCGTCCTGGCTGTCCGGGCCCTGGAAATCGGCACCGGCAAGGAACGGAAAGAATGCTGGGTTCCGCACCTGCACTTGCACCCACTCGCACCTGACTGCCGCACGCGGATGCCGTTTCGAGCGGGTCCCCCATTGGCCGCGAAGGCTCCTGCCGACCCACCACCTCGGCACCGCCCGGCCTTGCCGATTCTGTCCTCCACTTGCCTGTCTCCCTCCTCCCCCCTTCCTCCCCCTACGTACAGGGCCATTGACTGCAGACCATCAGTCATCAACGATCCGTCATCAACGAATCCTGCTCACCAGAACCGAATGCAATGGATATGCCTCGGCCCTCGCGCCCAAACACCTCCGATCCCCCTCTCGCCGCCCGGATTTACCATGGCTCTCGACCGTTGGCACGTACGCCCGTTCCGTCGAAGCCAGCCCAGCAGCCGCCCCCCCCACTCGGCCGAGTCGGCCACGCTCGGTGATGTCACTGCACCCTGCATCCGCCAGCAGCGAAAAACAAAAAGCCAAGTCGCGGGTGGTGCCACATGGAGCCTTGTAATCTGCAGCCCTAGCCCGCTGCAGGTCGGTGCTCTTAGGCTGGCCGTCCCCCCCCTGGGCTGTCCCGCCCGCTGGGGCTCCAAGGCCTGGCCTGGCGTTGTGAGCCCACACTGAAGGCCGACACTTGCCGCGTCTTCAATCTCTGACCTCCGCGCGAACATACGACGGCGGGGGGGAGAACTGGCGAGAAATAAGGACGATATGAAGAGACAGGATTTTTCAAGGGTTTTTTTTTCCCATCCTCGATTGTTTTTTTTCCCTCACGCGGCTGGCGACGGTAATAACGCAAGACCAACAGATGAACTCAGTGGTCCAGATCCATGTTTTTTTTCTAATCATCCCATCCGGGTCCTCGTATCACGACTCGCGTTTATATTGCGTCCTTGACGTCAGGAGGGCGATGTGACTGCGTTTCCTGCCCTGCCAGGACTCACCCCTGCGCCGACCGAGCTGAGCTGAGTCGATCGACGTGCTGAGGGCCAGCAGAGGAACGCCACCATCTGCTCCGATCTGCCCATGATCGTGGCGTACCGTTGTCTGACAGCCGCGTGGAACCTTACAGCCGCTCATCATGTTTCACTTTCGTGCTGTGCAATGTCACTCTAGTTTGGGCAGATATGCTCTCAACCTCACAAGACGGCACGTAGGCCACGGGTTCATACCAGTCACCGTCAACAGAGCGTCATAAGACCCTGCGTATATTCATCGAGTCGTGATAGCATAGACAGCCTACCGCCGCACCCCCCACCCCTCGTCCAGCAGCCCCGTCGCCTCCTCGAGGCTCAGCCCGGCCGTCTCGGGATAGATGCGCCAGACGAGCGCGTACCCGACGGCGCACAGCAGCGCGTACAGCGTGAAGGTCCACGGCGGCGTCAGCACGTCCATCAGCGGCAGGAACGTCAGGCCCACCACAAAGTTGGCGCCCCAGTTGGTCGACGTCGCCACGCCGCTGCCGATCGACCGCACCGCCAGCGGGAACAGCTCGCTCTGCATCCACGGCACGTTGCCCAGCCCGATGGCGTACGCCGCCACGTAGATCATGATGCTGACCAGGATCATGACGGCCGCCCCGCGCGACGTCTCCGCGCCCTCGCCCTCGCCGGGGACGGGGACGGGACCGGGCCCCCCGTTGGGGTCCTCCGGGGCCGGCACGCCCGGGTCGGCCGCCGGGGCCGCCGGCGCGAGGTCCAGGAACGAGAAGCCGTAGGCCGCCAGCAGCAGGCCGGCGACCATGAACGGCAGCGAGTAGAGCATGATGCGGCGGCGGCCGATGCGGTCGATGAGGAAGAGGGCGGCGACGGTGAAGACAAAGTTGGTGACGGCGACGCTCATGGCCGTCAGCGTGGGCGTGCGGAAGCCGACGAGCGAGAAGATGGTGGCCGAGAAGTACATGAGCGAGTTGAAGCCGCACAGCTGCTGCAGGCCCTGCAGCAGGCACGCGATGCCGAGCGCCCGCCGGTTGCGCGGCACCGTCAGCAGCTCCTGCCACCCGCCCCACCACTCGAGCCGCGGCGAGCCCTCGCGCCGCATCACCTCGCGCTCCGCCCGGATCTCCACCTCGATCTCCTGCACCACCCCCTCGGCGCCGCGCGCCGCCGCCGGCCCCCCGCCCGCCACGCGGTGCACCACGCGCTTCGCCAGCGTCGACCGCCCGACCATGACCAGCCACCGCGGCGTCTCCGGCATGTACATGACCACCACCAGCTGCACGGCCGCCGGCACCGCCCCCAGCCCGACCATCCAGCGCCACGCCGACGCCTTGTCGCCGTAGGTCGAGAGCGCCCACCCGACGATGTAGGCCACCACCTGGCCGAGGGTGATGAAGAGGACGTTGGTCGTGATGAGGCGGCCGCGGTGCGTGGCCGGCGCCATCTCGGCGATGTAGAGAGGCACGACGAAGCTCGCGGCGCCCACGGCCGCGCCGACCACGGCGCGCCCGAACACCATGAACGTGACCGTGTGCGCGCCCGCCTGGAGGAGGGCGCCGAGTATGAAGAGGAAGTCGGCGAGGAGGATGACGCGGCGGCGGCCGAGGGCGTCGGCCACGACGGAGGAGAAGGGCGACACGATGAGCGCGAAGAGCGCCGTGCTCGAGGTGATGATGGATTTGTCGAACGACGTGAGCTCGCGGTTCGAGAGGGAGGTGTCGATCGAGACGAGCGTCGCTGAGATGACGCCCGTGTCGTCTGGAGCAAGGCAGGGGGGGGTCAGCAGGTGGAAAACATCGTCATGGGACGGATGGACGGCAACGTACAACCAAAGAGCAGACCGCTGATGCCGGCGGCAAAGGTCAGCAGCCAGATGAACAGGCCGGCCTGGACGTCCGCCGTCTTGTTCGGCGGGGGGAGGGCATCCTCCTCGGCGTCGGCATCGTCGTAGTAGTCGTCCTGGCGGAGGAGCTCTTCGTCATCGTCGTCTCGTCTCGCGTCCCGGTCCCGGTCCTGCCGGTCCGAGATGAGCGGAGCTTGCGACGAGTGAGGCATGCTGAGGAGCGCGCAATCGAGTGCTGCTCAGGCAAGCATCGAGAATTTCGTCCGCGGCTGTTTGCAGCACCTGAGGGGAGCTCAGGAGAGGATGTGGTCGAAGGTGGGAGCCCTTGTTGTTGAGAGGTGCCAGGAGGGAGTTCTGGGATTGGGAATCTGGCAGTCAGTGCACAGGGCAAGAATGATGTACGTGGAAGCGCCTCTTCCGAGAAACCCGTGTGGGTCTGCGGCTCACGGGCGTCCGGCATTCGGAGATGACAGGTACTTCGGTCACCACCAATAAGGCCGTGAACACCATGTACTGTCTAACTTGCTTCAGACGGACGTTGAACTCCAAGGAAAGACTGGAGCACGGTCTTGAGACACCGATTCAAAAGGCATCAAGATGTCGAGATGACCAATCTCCAAGCTCCTCATATTTCCGATTTCCTACATCTGCATCTGCGACTCCCAACTACCGCAACATTGGAAAGCATCCGACTGTGAGCAACCCTGCACGAATAACTCCGAGGCTGACTGTTATCACGCGAGAAACATGGCCGTGGCTCCTCCGTTGAGGCGATAGTTGCACCAACGCCCAACCTGGGGAGCGGAATGGGAAAAGCAAAGATCGTGAGATGCACGCCATCCAGTCAAAATCGGGCGAAGACGCACGCTGCCGCATTCAGACTTCCACATGCACTCTTTTCTTTTCTGTTTGTCACGCAAACTTCCTCATTCGATGTGGCCTCGTCACGTAACCACTCCCACAGATCGTGTCATCCGTAATCATGGCATTCAGCATCCTAACTGGATGATACGTTCGAAAACCAACAGGCACACATCAGCGATTAGCTCCAGCTGCAGGGTTGCACAGAACAGCGTGTCGCTGCCGGACAACATAAAACTGCCGTGCCCTCGCAGCCGGCGACAGCCTTCCATCGTGGTCTTTTAGACATTCTGCCACCTGCTGAACGCTCAATCAAAATTCAGATATCCTGTCAGAACGGCAAACGGCATGGCATCCTTGGCCTCATAAAACATGTTTCAGCAAAAAGAGCGTAACGCCTTGCTGCCCGTACAGCACTGCGCCAGGTGATCCAGTCTCATCATACATCGAGCCTCGTCTCGTCATGGCCCCCGCGCTCGTCGTCCGTGTTCATCTTCACTTCGTCCCAGTCAGTACACTGACGCCTGGCCACCGTGCCCCGTATACACCGACGGCGCCCCGGTAGCTGGAGGAGCCTGCCACGGCCCGGGTGACCTCACCTGGGGCACGCGAATATTCCGCAACGCGGCGAATCCAGATCCCGACACGGACATGGAGCCCGCGCTCGATCCCAGCTCGGCGTCCTGACCCCCTCTCTCGCTGCTCGCAGAGCTGCTGGCCCCACTGTTGTTCGACATGCCACCGCTGCTGTTCGTCCGGGAGTGGCCCAGTCCTCGCCCGCTGAAGCTTCCGCTGTCTCGGCTCGACCGTGAGGCGCTTGTATTCTGGCGCTGCGGCATCAAGCCCGCATCGAGACCGGACGTTGGCGACTGAATGCGCAGGTTGTTAAAGCCCAGGTCCCAGCCGCCGTACCGATGAATGCAGTGCGGCTCAGGTATCCCGGAATATTGCGTCAGAATCTGGTACATCCGGTTTTGGACCTCATCCGCCGTTGGCCGGTCGATCGGATTCGCCGAGAGCATGCGAGCAATGATGTGAAGCATCGGCACCACGCCACGAAGGACCGCGGCGCCGTCGCCATCTGAAGTCTTCTTGGATGCCTCCTTGGCGAGGATGGTCATCCAGGTCTCCACCTGGCCGAGGTTCTTGTGGAAGGACGAGTCCGGCACCGCGCCCCCACGACCTGCCGTCTTGTTTTTCGACGCCCTATGCGTCGCAAAGGCTTTGGTGCTCTTCTTCAAGATGAACCCCATCATCTCAAGGAGGACGCACCCGAGAGAGAAGACATCGGCTGCCTGCGGATTAAGGTGCGGATTTGGAGTGTGTAGCATGGAGTTTGGGTTATTTGGATTATCGCTGCGAGGGATAGAAAAGTTGGTGTGTGTCTCTGGTGAGACCGACATGGACAGGGTCGCCTTGCGGCTGCCGGGGCTCGTCGGCCCCGTCGTGGGACGGAACCACTGCTCTGGTGCTGCATAGTCATACGACTCTCGGTCGAACGAATTTTTGTCCGCCTGGCCGGACAGCGCCTCGGCGTTCAGCCGTGTGAAGTCCGAGTAGAAGATGTGAAGCTGGCTGGTGAAGAGAATGGTTGAGAGTTTGATGTTGCCGTGGGACAGACCCCGGCTGTGGATGTACGCAAGTGTGTCGACAAGGCAGAGCATCCAGTTCATGACGAGCTGTCTCCGGTCCTTCTTGGCGCGGGTCTTGAAGATGGACGGGGTGTTGCCGAGGAACGACTTCAGCGTCGTATCGGTGGCCGGAGTAAAAAGGACGTACCCGGCGCCCTTTTGGGTGTAGGAAGCATGACACGACACCAGGTGCTGATTCTGGATGCCCCGGATGCTGTTGACGGCTTCCTGAAACTCGTCCGGCGTCAGGCTGCCGAGGCTGTTGCCGAGGGGAATCCGACGTCGGCAGAACACCTGGCCAGGGCAGTTGGGCAGGACGACCTTGTCAACCGTATGGCTGCTGGCGAGCCCTGCCCGTCGATCGACGACCTCGACAGGGACGATTTCATGCTCGGTGAAGACGACGTGGTCTCCCTTGTGGAGCTGTTTGACGAGATAGTGAAACTGGCGCTGGAAAAACCGGCGGTCGAACCTGCCAAACCGAGATGGCGTCAGCGTAAGCTGATCGACCTGGTCCTGCGATATCGGAAGGTCGTGGTCGTCCCACGAGTTGTCGATGATACCAAAGATCTGGCTGGGGACCTTGAGGTCGACAAGGATCAGGAAGATGCATTTGGCCTTGGTGTCGATCCATTCCCAGTACGTGCCGTCGGTGAGGTCGCCGCCAAAGGTAAGTGAGCGGTCGAGACGCTCAACCTCGTCGGCGGAGAGGTGCTGACAAACGAACTGACGGGTGACCGTGGCCTCGATTTTGGCGGGATCCCACCATTGAACCATTTTGACGCTACCGCGGTCGTCGCGGGACCTGCATCACTGGTGGCCGGTAGGTTCAGCTCGAAGCTGATGGGATATGAGCGAGCCGGCGAGCGTAAGTGACGAAGGGCGCCTGTGTGTCTCGGGGGTTACACGCCTGAGAAGCGCGTGAGGGAGGGTCCTGGGTGGGGTGAGGTCTCGTGGAGAGCCGAGGCAAGGGAGCGCTGGCTGTTAGATGAAGACCTCGTCGTCGAGTCGGCGTCGTGTGTCCAGAAGAGAGTCGAGGTGAAGTCGGGAGTGAGAGCTGGCGCTGTGGGCTTGGTGGACGGTCGTCTGGAGCTGTGTCGAAGAGGGACAGGCATGAGCATGACACCCGGAACAGATGTGAGGTGGTGGCGGGTGGGCCTTATCGGTCTGGGGGAAGGACTCCTTCGCTGGTGGCCCGCCGGGCGTTCGGGGTGGTGATTGGCCGGGATGGGGGACGAGATAAGGCGAGCCCCATCTGCTGAGTGGATGTCGGCAAGAGCTGGCCTCTGATGTTCCTGCTCCACCTCGACCACTGCGTTGCACCTGCTTCTGACCTCGACAGCCGCGGTGCTCAGGACAACGATGACAGCCGTTAGGGACCTCAGGTGCTGTGAAGCCATTGGCAGTAGCATCTCTGTAGCACGCTTTACGAGGCCATCTCGGTGGCTTTGACGTGCCCCTTCTGTGCTGGTTGTCCCCCTGTGTGCGCGTGTTCGGCGCAGCATGTACCCCGACATGTACTGCCATGTACCATGTCGACAGCGCAGGATGCACACTGCAACATGCTCAACTCACCCTGCCCTGCCCTGCCCTGGCATCGTTCCCCTCCCACCTATCCAAGTGTGCGGTAGCACGCAGAAAGAGGCTTCTTGGCAAATGTTAGTGTCGCATAGCATCATGTTAGCGATATGGACGCGGGGGTCAACAGGCGCCGCTTCGGCCTATCCTCCTGCTGCTGGCGTTGCTGCGCCCTGCCCCTCAGTACTCCAACGGTACCTCACTGATCCCAGCCCAGCCGGAAGGGGACGGCGTGGGTGTGGTGGGGTTATCAATCTGAACCCCGAAACGGAGGAGATCCCCCACGACACCGACAGGCAGACGGGCTTCGATTCGATATCGTCGCCTCGAGTGACTCGAAGAACTTCCGGGATCAATCACTCCTGTTGTCGTCTGTCAACCACGGAGCTGCGTTGTACCTGGAGCAACAGGCAAGACGAGAAGCACCATCGGCTAGAGTCGCCCTTTTCCCTCAGACAGCGAACCTGTCCCCCCCCAGGGGCCCCAACGAGCAAATCACACGTCGTCGCAGTGCAGTCGAGCGCCCGCAGCAGGGTCAGGATGGCGCGCAAGGTGGTGGGAACCGGCAGCCTGGCACGCGCAACTGATCCCCGGACGCCCGCACGACCTCCCACACTTCATTTGAACGCGACCCATCAGTGGCCGGCACACGCGAGATGTCGACCCATTCGTGCTCTCTCGTGAAGAGCGGGGGAAGGTGGTCGGCGAAGATCAAGAGTCGCTCACAGCGAGGCACTAGGGTCCGCGGAGGTTGTCAACATGCGGCCTGCAGCCACACCACGTGACAGGCAGAAGCGCCTTGGAGCTCTATTTTCACTTGTATGCTAGTCGTCGTTCAGCTTCGCCGTATTCGAGGCCCGACTTCGAATGATGTTTGCGGTACTTTGCACCGGACGTCACGGAGGTCATGCTGAAGTCATCACCTCTAGCCATGGATCTGTATCCCATGCGCATACGGCCATTCCTCTCCGGCGCCCGCAACAGACAAACCAAAAGCTTGTGTCAAAGCCGCAGCTAGCCTTGGCCTTCGGCTCACGGCGCATGCGCCAGGGATTTCGTACGAGGCCCGGGGCTCTGCGGGCGCTGGTGAGCCTGACCGGAAGCTGCGCAATGTAACCTGGTTGGACTGTTGGTGTCGGCTGAAGCAGCTGTCTTCGACTCAAGCGCCCGGCTTGCCAACGGGGGCACTTTTGCTGCCTCCGTGCGACCCGTTGCGCCCGCTCAGCTGCGGGTCTCGTATGCTGCTTGACTTTGTGCTTGCTGTCTTCGTGGGTGGTACCAGGCTGCGTTCAGAATGCCAGCTCTATGTGGCCGGAAGATTCGCGGCTGATATGCGGGCGGCAATTTGTTCAGCATTAGGTTGTCGACAAGTGTCAACTATGGCTAGTCACAACGTACATCGTCCTAGTCACCCTGACGAAACAGAAAGAACTGAGAGGAAAGCATTGCAGAAAGTAGACCCAAACCAGGCTGCCCACTGTGGCAATCCACACTGTCCATTGTTAGAACTTCAACTTGGCCGCGGCCGCCGCAGCAAGCGACCTGGAAATCAGCTGGGACGAAGCCTTGGTGATCTGGAGAGGTTCGAGCTTCTTCCACGCCTCCGCCTTCAGCGTCTCCGCCCCGAGCAGTGGGATCTCCACGGGCAGTGGGACCTCCGCGCCCGACGTCATGGGCCGCGGGATGTCAACGGCATCAAGATCGATCCCGTCGTCGAGGTTCATCTGCTCGACCTTCTGCAGAATCTCTTGGAGCGTGGGGTCCTCGTTGCGCCAGGTGCTGGAGCCGTTGTCAATATTGATGAGCTCGTCGAAGATGACCTGGTCGGTGACGGCTCTGATGTCCTAATCGTTTGCATCTGGTAAGCCACTATATTTTCGTTCAAATTATTGGGGCTGCCTTACTCCGGTGTACTGAGTGACCATGCCTTGCATGGTGAGCTCGAGGTTCGCATACAGGATCTCTCTAATGGCGGGATCCTTCTGCTGGTCAAACATGTCACGAAGGAGGATGTAGCTGTCCGCTTGGCTCTGGATGCCCTTGGACCTCGCAAGAAGAAGATGCATCTTCTTCGCCATGAAGCGATACGTGGCGAGTTCATCGATGGCCCTGGCAGACATAGCAATCAGTACTTTGGTCCTGCCCGTCTTCCGCACGAGCAAATATACTTACTCTCGCAGCTCGCTTCTCATCTGAGCCCCCTGGATTGCTTCAGCGACAACACCGGCAATGAAGGCCAGCGTGCCGGCGATGGTCAGGAATTTTCCGAACTTGGCGATCTTCATAAGCTTGGTGAACTGGCCGATCCAGGGAGGAGGCGTCAGGCCACGGGGGGCGCGCTTGGCGAACCGGACGATATCGCCAGAAAGCTTGAGCAGGGAACGGATCTCCTTGACCTTACCTGTTCTTGTCGTCAGCCTTCTCAACGTCTTTTCACAACAGGACAAGCATCGTCGTAACTCACCCAGGCGCGAGTAGTTTGCCAGCATGGGCCACACCCTCTGCGAGAACCGGACCATGAAGTACGCCTTGACGACCTGCGGCGCCTGCCATGCGGTGCCGCCGATAGTGATCATGGCGCCCGTGGCGAAGCTGATGATCTTGAGCCTCTCGTTGTCGCCCGTGAAGCTGTCGTACATCCTGCGGAAGTCGGCCGCGTCCTCGGGCGGCAGGACGTTCATGGCCTTGTTGATGAAGTCCTCGGGGCCCGAGAGGCCGGCATTCTTTGCCACGCGCTGGAGCGTCTCCAGCATGCGCTTGTCGTTCGCCTCCTGGGTGGGCAGCTCGTCGGCAGCATCGCTTTGGATGTGGGCGATGGAATTGGCGAGGTCGCGTGCGCGGTTCGCGCGGTTCTGGTTGTCTGACAGCAGTCAGCGCCGTTTTGCCGCACATAGGAAAGGCCCTCGGGGATACCAGGATAGAAGAGGCCGCTCATGATGAAGGCTTGTCTTGGTGTGGTGTGAATGTAGGCTCGAGCTTCAAACACGTTGTCAGTCGATATAGACAGAGGGTCGAGTATGGAATAGGTCAAACAGTTTGTAAGGTAGATGATGATTTTGGGCAAGAGAACTCATCATCCGCTGCCATACTTATACTACAGTCCGACCATCAAGTACGGCTTCATTCTGCAGCCCCTTGGTTTCGCGCAACCACGGTATTCAGCCAGCCTCCGTACGGCACAGCTCCAGGTCGTTTATTTTCCAACAATCGTGAATGTCAGTTGAGCAGTGTCGCATCGTTTCAGCACATTTCGACCAAGCCTCATTGCCCTTTCGAGGAGGAGTACAGTCAGCGTAGCCTCCCTCCCCGAGGTCCTCTCCGTCGGCACTGGCCTCCTGGTCGCAACCGATATCCGGTGTCCGGTTTTCTAGCTCTCCTCCTCGGCGGTGTTGTCCTCATCTGCATCCTCGTTCCCGACTATGTTGCTGTAGGCATGGTGAGCGTCGCCTACAGCAGCATGAGATTTGTGATTTCATCAGCTTATGCACACCCAAACCTAGTCAGTGTTTTATGGACGTCGTGTGATCAAAGTGACGATAGTTTTCTTGGCAGCTGGTCCAGCGTATGTGACTCGAGCCCCGGAGCTGGCATCACGATAGCTTCAGTTCAGGGGTTGTTGGGTTCCCCGCACGGCTAAGCTTCTACAGGATGGGGTACCATTGGGTGCTCAGTCATTCTGCATTTATTATTCGCTGGCATCATGCGCTTCTCGCAGCCACATCTTACTGCAGCCAGCCGTCATGTTCAGCTGCTGACAGGTCATGTGTTGTCCTGTGAGTATCATGGACTTCGGTTCCTCGACCACCACCACACATCACTGTCCCAGACAGTGACACGCCATGAAATTTCCACCCTTATTCTTCTCTGCAAGACTGCACGCAGCAGCCAAAGCAATGAAAACAGTGTATAAATCAAAAATTCCGCCACCGACGGCCCCGAAGGACAGTCGAAGAAGCAGAGCTCCACGGTGTGCAATGCAGGCTCCCCTCCTTAGAGACACGTCTTGATGAGCACGTGAGATCTCTGCGACAAGGTAAGTATGAAGAGAGAAGAAGGAAACAGGAAAAGTGATTGAGTGGTTGGAAGTTTTATATTGCTTCTTAGGGCGGTGGGACGAGGCAGAATGCGTGTTTTCCCAAGTGGGTACGAGCCGCACGGTGTTTTGGCCTCACCCGGCTCCGCAGCACGCGGAACACCCCCTGCAAGACGCCGTGGGAAGCGAAATGACGGGTTTGACTTGACTTGCATCGTCTTGGTCCAGGCCTTCTGCCAAGGGGTCCAGGTCCGAAGAAGATCTCGAGCGGTCGAAGAGCGAATATCGCGGGAGATTGATGGCCAGATGATGCGCCGCTTCTGAAAATAGCAGATGGGCTCCGGCTGAGAAGCAGTGTAGGTCAAATAAACCGGTCCACATTTTTCACCTGACAGCCATCATCGGCGGACGTCGTGAATGGTGGCAAGAATAGCCTCGGCACTCACGCTGGAGATGTTCTACTCGGCCTCGTCGCGACAGTCTCCTGGCTCGCTCGACTAGAGTAAGGTCTATCATTTCTCAACTTATCAATGTCTGCCTCGGTGAAAGCTACAGGTCAGTCGAGGATGCTTGAGAAATACGATTGTGGCCTGAGCAACGTGGACGCGGCGTAAAACTACGAGAGCGTTCCTTGTAATTTTGGCGCCGCCTCTTACGGCCTTGGAGCCTGACCACAGGCTGAGAGGTACTGGTATATCGATGAATTCTCAGGGATCCTGGGGTCAGACATGTGGTCGCCGTTGGCTTCACGACTAAAAGTCCGTGGAGGGCAGCCAGGGAACGTCATGAATTCGCGAAGATATTAAGGGTTTACGGAGACAACCCCATATGAAACGGGGGTGCAGTTATAGACGAATACAGGGGCGAGAAGGTTGTACGATTAATTTGCACGTGGGGAAAGCGTATGTTTTCAGTATGCGATTAACATGGGCGTTCTGGAGGGCGGCCGCCGAACTAGAAGCATGGTGAAGTGGGTGTTTTCGGAATGGAACAATGTGAGAGTCCTAATATGTCGATGAAGCTAGGATACATATGAATTGTAAGGAATGAGGGTGAAGCTAGATGTGGTGCTGCTGGAAAGTGTCAGCCGATCCAAACTCATGGTGGAACCTTCAGAATGAGGGTGAAGCTGAACGACCTACTATGGGAAGGTGTGTACTGAACCAGAATGTTTTGAAGCCTGTTAACCGATGGTGAAGTTGATTCCTTGTAGATTTGAGGCTCTCGAATATTGAGGTGAAATCAACAATATGAATCCAGTGATAATGTAATGTGGTTGCAATTTGTTTTCCCCAGTGGCGAGAGGAGCTCATCCAACGTTGTCTGCCTACCATATGAGCCATGAATATCCCACGAGCTGAGCGTAGAAAGTGCCAGGTCCTAAGCCCTGTAGTTCGAGCGGTTGAAAAAATGGGAAGCCGAATTATTCAAGTAATCTGGCCCGGTGAACGCGGCAGTGGATACCTCGACGGATGCCGTGGCTCTACTTCCTCACCCGCAGGTGACATAAGGTCCCAGGCTAAGTAGGAGCAAAAAACCTCGATGCTCACAGTAAACGCTGACAGAATTCACGAACCTGGTCTCGTCTGAGAATGTGTCACTTGATATCTGGCGATGACTTACTTGTAGTCACCCCAAACTCACGAGATTTCCATCCCATGCGCTTGTCGCGATTTTTCCACTGTTGCCCACTCACCGAGGCGTCGTTTTGCCCACCATTCACCACCACCAAAGTTCTCAAGTCAGAATGCGCGCGGATGCGTCGTGAGGCAGGAATGGCTGGTCGTTCTCGCCTTCCCGCCGGCCGGAGTGGTTCAGGTTGTGGCTCAGGCTGTGGCTCAGGTTGTGGCTGCGAGCGGTGCCTCAGGTTGTTGATAGTGCCTCAGGTTGAGAGATGCCGCTGAATGCATATCCCACTTAGCTTAGAGTACACACCATCAGCCAGGGCGAAATGCATGCGCATACATTCTCTGGACCAGCAATCATCACAATGCTGACTCATCTCATCGACGCATCGATCATGACTATATGCGTCTATCAACTTTCTCTCTATGCACATCAGCAGGCCGTCATGTTTCAATCATAACTGCGGTGTAGCGTCGCAAATGGCCGTCGCGGCCATGCGATCGGCTGCTGTCGACGCCATTCGAGGGCAGTCTCTACTAGCCATACGGCAGACTGGGTCTATCCCGTCTTCGTTCATCAAGCAGAATAGAGTCGAAACGTGAAACTTCGAGCTGCCCATCGTAATGTGAACGGACAAGTCGTCTGCACAGCAGATGTCAATGCAGTCGGGCCGCTGGACCGGATGAGCGAAAACGCATTTAGCGCAAGTAAGCTTATTCCTAGCAGGCTGTGAGGCGTCCAGCTGATGCTACGTCGCACCATGGCCGAGAATTCTGGGTCCCCGGTAGCATGGGCGAGTCAAAGAGGACAGAGATCCGGTTTTTGCGCGACATCGGCCATTTGAATTTTTCGCCGGCTCCAGTCCAACAGGAGGGAGGCAAGGAGAAAATCAGGGTCAAGGTCCATGTCCAAGTCCAAGTATAGGCTGCCTCAGATCGTCAGCTAAGGTACCTACCTACCTACCTTCCCTAGGGCGCCGCGCGTCTAGCGCGACCAGGTATCGGTACAAGGCTCGAGTCTCGGCAAAACTCTTCACTGCAAGTCGAGGCAGGCACGGCGAGGCAGGGCGTCTCTCGGCGCCAGCTGCAGGGGAAAGCAGGTTCCCGTGGTGGACAGAACAGCGTGTGCACTGCAGCGCACTGCAATGCCAACTGCGAATGGCATTGATGAAGCGCTCGGCAGGCAATGCCTTAAGTCGAGGAGGGACGTGTCGTCATGTTATCTCCGCCGAGCAGATTGCTTATCTTGCCCAACGACCAGGATGTATCGCGACATGACGTAGAAGCCTCGCCAAAGTCCCTCTGCTCCCGCTGCACCCAATGGCCGGCCGCGACCCACCTCCACCCACCCCCTGCCCCCCACCCCCCCTACCTCCTTCTTCGGTCGAGGTGAAAAATCCCTGCAATCGGCCCGCGCTAGGATCACTCCACGCTCGAAGCTTCCGCCTGGACTCGACATCGGTCCATCGCACCCTGGCGCGCACCCCCTCGCTGCTCCACGCGTTTCCGTTCTGGCTCCATCCTTTTTGTTGGAGCTCCCCTCGTTTGCGGCCACTCACCTCTTCCTCTCCTCCCGATGACCTTGACATGGACGGGGCCGGACTACGAGAGGGACCCAAGACATCCTGAAAACAAGATCTTCCACTACTACTACTTTGCTCGCCGCCATCCTCGCGGTGCTTGGCTGGATCATGGGGTTTCGCTGCTAGGCCTTCTAGTGCGTTACTTTATCGCCCACCTTCGCTCGCTCGCTCGCTCGCTGCCGCCGCCGCTCTAGGATCGGTTCCAAGGCTACCATACCCTACGGGATTCCAAGGCAAGGCCAGGCCACTTTTTTAAAGACATCCCACGAGCCCCCCCCATCGCTGTCGCTCCCCCCGCCGTCTGGCACGAAGCTCCCCCAGATTCAATCGTTAGATCTCTCCTCTTCCTCAACAGCTAAAGCTTGGCACTCAAGCTCGATCGCAAGCTCGACTGAAAGCTTGACAAACCTCAGTCTCACCAGCAACAACATTGACCCGCCCATCGCTCGTTTCAGTTGGTCGGGGAACTACGGGGTCACCAATCGACGCATTCCGCAGAACCTCGTGGACGTGGGGCTGCGCGACACTCTGAGAGACAGAGAGACACGACAAGGCTGTCTGTCCGCAGGAGGAACGAGCGAGGCACACCGAGCCTGAGCTCTGGGCCCTGAACCACCCCCATCGACCCTGACGACCGAGTCAAATTCGCCAACCTTCGTTTCTGCTCCTGCCCGCATCGCACGACCACAGCTCCTGCGACAGCTACCCTCGCTACACCAACTCTGCTCGCACACCACGACGCATGCCACCTACGCCATGCTGTACTCGATAGTTGCTTCGGCGTTGCTGGGCGCTGGAGCGGCCCTCGCACCCGTTGACACAGGTCTTACCTGCCAATTACCCCCAAGTCAGTGCCCAGACCGTTGCACGACAATCATGGAGCTCGTCAATCTAACCTGGTCTCCTACTACAGACGAACTGCTGATCGGAGCCGAACAATGCGACGGCGGCTTGCTCGATGCGAAGACAGTCCTGGCCTGCCATGCCGAATGGGACGCCTCGCGCGGCGGACTCATGTCGCTCTCCGAGGACGCCGCTGCGTGTTACTTGACCGGCTTTGAGGCTCTCGAGGCGCAGAACTTCCACGTGAGTACCTTCGCCACCTGGCTTGTGACCGTGTCCTAACGTTCCATGTCAGACCACTCCGTACTGTAACCAAACCCAGATGGACGCCTGCGCCAAGGCGATGGGAGACTTCGACTCCTACCACGACGTGGACCCGGCAGCCAAGCCAGTACGGCAACAAGCGCCGGCCGAGATCGTTGTCCAACCTCTGAAGGGTGGCGGCGCAGACCACCATCAGATTCGCATCGGGCAGCCGGCTCCCGAAACTGAGCTTTATCCCCTCACTCGCAGCCAGCAGCCTCGCAGTGCTTCAGCCCGCGATCACGGCAAGCCGCTCGCCCGCAACAACCTCCGTCCCTCGCTCACGAACGATGCGATCCAAGGAAAGCAATCCGCTGCCAGTCCTCCACAAATCCGCGCGACGACCGACCTGTTCTCCGCGACAGTCAGCTTCCTCCCCTCTGCTCCGGGCAGCAGGCACTTTGCGGGCATGGCAGGCGCGCTGGCCATTGTCTCGCTCATCTTTGTCGTCTGGATGTAGACCCTGCTGGGACTCCCAACGATCGTTCCACCCCTGCTCGCGTTTGGCTTTTGTGTGTTTAATGGTAGATACCCCTGTCCTGATACCCTAGATAAGGAGCGGTCGGGCATTGTTTTATGGCGTTCTGTTCCTGTACATACGACGGCGGTAGATTTGCCGAGGGGCATGGCGTTCCGGGATTTATGTGTTACACGGTTGGAGGAGGGAATGAAGATGATGCTCGAAGCATTGCTGTCATGCTTATAGCTGAGACTTAATGGCTACGCGCGAACACGGTCGGTGTCCGACGCTGGATGTGGACGGGCTGCTCGAAGCAGCGGCCGAAGGTCTGCGTGGAAGTAATCAAGTCAATATCCTTAAGGCCTATCGATTTGCGTTGGTTGTGCTTTGGTGATCGTGATGACCCTGGACTGGACACAACGCTACGGGCCTTTGATCCCGAGCGTCTCCAAAAAAAGCCGGGCCGGCACCTCTAAAGCTGATCCAGTACATGCGCGAAGTCCTTCAGCACCCTCCGAGCATACCCAAGTCACAAATACTGCTCGAAATCCTTGGCGGCTGTCCACCAAATAAACTGCGTTAGGTACTGCTGCATGAGAGATGCTATCCGCGCTCCGACCTAAGATCTTCGTAGACTCTTAGCGTGTCCAACATGTGATATCAACATACAAATTTGTTTGATTGCATTCGATGAGCGGCATTGCTCATAGCCACGATACCTTTGACTGTGTCGGGATGCTGGCCGATGCATAGACTTCTGCTGGTATTCAAGGCTCTCATTAGTAGCTCTTACGCCGACTTCACCCCAGCCTTGGGGCGGTCTGGACCGTGGCAACCTTCACCTCGGTGCTTTTGAGAGATTACGTGATGGCCGAGACGTGCACCCCCCCCCCCCCCCCCCCCCCCCCNCCCCCCCCCCCGGCTATCATCCTTCAGCTGTTCAGCTCACTTCAAGACGTGGATCCACGATCTGATTCTCGTTCTCGGCATCATCACAGCGCTGGTCAGACTCTTCTAACCGGGCGAGAACGGACTTCAGCCCTTGAACGAGGGGCATGAAGTCCCTCTCAACTTTGGCCACCTGCTCGGCACACTGAGTGACCCGTTGCAACAGCAGCATACCTCCCTGATGCACCTGTGGTGTCGCCTCGACTGCCTCATTACGCAGTCCGCCAGGTGTGCGGAGAAGAGCTCTCGGCGCATCCGACGTCATCAAGACCCTGCAGGTCAAGAGCACGGGCGAGCTCGCATGCCCTGTTGTGTACCTCCCAGCTTAGTTGGTCCTTCAAGTTCCCCAGGGTCGTGTAGATTATCTACATGGCAGCAACGACGTCGGCAATGCTGCTCGGCTTGCAGCTCGGAGATTGTCCGGAGGCAGTAGACAATTATTTGCTTCGCGAAGCCGCCCACGAACAAGCTCGGGCCGTGAGAGGAGCAACCCTGCCAGAGAACACAATAGTGGATGAGGATCATGGAGGCATCGCCGAGCGCACCTCCGAGAGCGATCTGCGCCTGATCGGCATGTCTATGAGCGGATCGGACTACGGAATCAAGATACCTCCGGATAAAGCATTCCCGGGACTCGCCGGGGAAAGTCGATGCAGGGCCATCGAGGGATAGAGCAGAGGTCGAAGACTGGGTAAAAAGCAAGACGCGAAGACCCAACAGAGTACTATGTTCCCGTTGGCAAGTCTCTTACTTTCGATAATGAAAATCGTGCATCTTTCCTGACGCACATGGCCACAACAGAGTCTATCGGACCCTCTCGAAGAGACTTGCTTTGCAGCCACACACGACGCCAGGAGCGAGAAATACCCTGTAGAATATCGATGCCAATGCCTCAGGAGCGGAAATGTCGGCATGATGGAGCACAGCCTTCATTCAACCAGCTAAGGAATGTACCTGTATCCTGCATCCCGTGCGAAAGACGACACGAAAATAACGCCAACGTCACCAAAGGCCTGCCGGTACCGGCACTTGTGCGCTGATCTTTGCCGATTCGTGCGCAAGCGTAGGTCAAGTCTGACTCTCCTCTGGCCAAGATCAGATAAGATGATCAGATAAGATGGACGAAATAAAGAGGAGCCTCATGACGTTCCATTGCAGGGTTGGCACATGAGCATGGGTCCGTCGGGATCGTGCAGACGGAAGACGGAGATGATCACCAAGGGCGCTTTGAAGAGTGTTCTTCTACCTGGATTTGAGGCATCTCTAGAAAGTCAGGACGCGAATTTGAGGTATGCTACTTGTTTCCTCACTACTTACGCATCGAATCCGACGTCGGTCATGTCTTGAACGTTCTCATCTAGTTTGCAAGAGTCTCAACAACAGTCTCAGAAGTACTCAGAGAAGGAGCGCCAATTTCAACTGTCGATCACAAGCACATCTCCTGCAGACTTTACGTAAATGACTGTAAGCCTGCAGACACCAATGCAACACACCACCAGTGGGTTGAGCTGCGGCATGCCGATCACTTGAGACTGTGTTCTGGAATTATATAAGATGCAAGTTCAAGTCGAGCCTGTATGTTCAGGCCCCCATGGGAGATCCTTTCTTCTTGAATTAAACCCAGCACTTCTCTTTATCCCCTGACATGCGATTCTCCCGAAGTCTTCTTCTAGGCCTTTCGCCTCTGGCGCTTGCCGCCAATTCGGACCACACGGATGATGTTTTTGACTACATTGTTGTGGGCTCAGGCCCCAGAGGTGGCCCCCTTGCCGTCAACCTTGCCTCAGAAGGTTTTACGGTCCTCCTCCTCGAGGCCGGCCGCAATCACACCGACCGCGACTCGCAGCAGATCCCTGCCTTCTTCGCCAGTGCGCAATGGGACGAAGACCAAAGCTGGGAGTTCTACGTCAAGCTACACGAGAATGAGACGATCGGCGCTCAAAACTCCAAGATGGTCTGGGAGAAGCCGGATGGCGAATACTGGGTCGGTCTCAACCCCCCCGAGGGCTCGACCCAGCTCGGCATCTGGTATCCTCGAGCCGGAACTCTGGGCGGGTGCGATACGCATAATGGCGGGTTGACCGTCTTGCCATCCGAATGGGACTGGGATAACGTGGTGGAAATCACCGGCGACGAGAGCTGGCGTCACGAAGAGATGTTGCAGTACTTCGCTTGGATTGAGCGCAACCTCTACTTGCCCGAAGGCACTCCCAACCACGGTTTCGATGGGTACCAGCCCGTGGATGTCGGTGACAAGAATCTCTTCGAACAAGAGCCGCAGATCCTCTCCGTGGCGCAGGCGGCAGCTGCTGCTCTCGGGTACCAGAACCGCAGCCTCAGCACCGACTTTGACATCATCACCAACAAGGACATCAACAAGGTCAGTCCGGGCCGCGACACCGAGAACGACATCTACCAGATCACATTCAAGAAAGACGAGATGGGCCGTCGCTACTCCGCCGCCAACCGAGTCAACGATGGCGTCGCTGCCGGCCTGCCTCTAACCGTCCGCTTCGACAGCCTAGTGACAAAGGTCGATATCGATGACGACCTCCGCGCCACGGGCGTCCAGTACCTTGAGGGCGAGAAGCTCTACAAGGCCGACCCCCGATGGCAGGCGAACAGCAACAACACAGGCATCCCGCGCTCCGCCCGCGCGAAGCGCGAGGTCATCCTCGCCGGCGGCACCTTCAACACGCCCCAGCTCCTCTTGCTCAGCGGTATCGGCCCTGCAGAGCACCTGAAAGAACACGCAGTCGACGTCAAGGTCGACCTCCCCGGCGTGGGACGCGGACTGCAAGATCACTACGAGGTTCCCGTCATGCATCAGTTCGTGAACAACTTCACCTTCTGGGACCGCTGCAACGTGGCCGAGAACGAGACGAACCCATGTTATGAGGACTGGCGAGTCAACGGAACCGGCGAGTGGTCCACCCTCGGCTTTGTCGATTTCATCATGTACACGTCGAGCGTCGCACCGAGAGAAGAGCGAGACGTCATTCTCTACGGCGTCAGCAATCCCGTCCTCGGCCATCTCCCGCCGTACACCAACTGGACGGGCCTCATCGCGCAGAATGACATCTACACTTATACCCTTTCCGAGGCTCACATGAGGACCCGCGGCGGAAGTGTCACGCTCCGCAGCAACGACCCCACGGACGTGCCGGATATCTACTTTGCCTACTTTGATGGAGAGGGCGCGGACGAGGATCTCCAGGGCCTAGCGGATGCTGTTGAGTTCGCCCGGGGCATCTTCGACCGGATACCTTCGGACATCGCTGTTGGCGAGGAGTACCCCGGCCGCGACACGGTGAAGACCCAGGAGCAGCTGAAGGAATTCGTCAAAGCTGAGGCGTATGGCCATCATGCCACGGGCACTGCTCGTATCGGAGGAAACGATGATCCGCTGGCAGTCGTTGACTCGGAGTTCCGCGTCAGGGGCGTCAAGGGCCTTCGGGTTGTGGATGCTTCCGTCTTCCCAGAGGTGGTAGGCTCGTTCCCCCTGATTGCGGTGTTCATGGTCAGCGAGAAGGCGAGCGATGTGATTGCGGCGGCTGCTGGGGAATATGCTTAGAGCTGAGAGGTAGAACATGAAAAGAGGTTTGACAGCCAGGCTGACGCAGCTTCTTCTTCGAATGTTACATCCAAGTTCTTGCAGAGATGCTGCAGAGCTTTATCCTCCTCCATCCTCGATATCGTGGTGATTGACCCGTGGACTAATCCGCTGCGTTCGTCCTGCGCATCATGGCCAGAGATCTCCCATGGTCTGTATTGGGCAGACATGGATCTAAAGGCTCAGATGTGGTGCCCTTCACAGTGCCTGTTTGTTTGTTGTTAAAATACAGACGCTGTGTCTGTCTCGTCGGGCAGGACTTCCTATATCCATGCTCGTGGCTTGAGAAGGGCACCGTCGCGCCGGGCCCATGCACTTCGCGGTAAAGTGTAAGGTAGATGGCGATGCCCTGGCCCATGTTCATGGGGTTCTTCACGGGCGTGTAACCGACGGTTCCATCAGGACGAATTTTGGTGAAAGTCCAAGACTGCCCTGGGAGAGCTTCTCCAGTAGGTCAACCTGAGAGTAGCAGAAGACCGTACTTGCCCATGGCTCGGCAGCGGAAGATCTTCATGCAAAGGGGGCTTCAGGCCAGATTGCTTCGGGAACTGCATGCCGTATCTGGACGCTCACTGCTTCGAACGACAGGATTCTTCCGCGAGGATGCGTCTGTCACAGGCAGGGACTGAGTAACCAGAGGCTGACAGCAATCCTCCCGGGATCTGCCACCTTCAGCCCCGGAAATTGCATTGGGGGCCTCATCCGAAGAACAAACATACAATACAGGCTTCAGAACACTCACAATATGCCGCCAAGTTCATCCCTTGGATAATGGTCAAGTGACATCGGGGTGCGTGTCTAGAACCATCCGCCCAACGTCGCGAAAACGGCTAGATCGGCATGCATTCCGGCCAAGCCTCGCACGGCTGCATGGGAGCGTACCATTCGCTACTCATGCCACAGCCTGACTTTATTCGCCGGACTACGTCAACTTGGCTGTCGCTCTATTCTGCATGCTGAATGTCATCATTGATAGAAAACTGTTTCCTGTCGTCTGAATGAACCGGGCCTGATTGGACTGTCAGGCAGCCCTCTAGGGTGGGGCTCTTCTGACTGATCACAGTCATCACAGCGTTCACCACTTTCTTCGGAGTGTCTCCTTCTATTTCTTGAAGTCAAGGATGCTGTGACCGGAACCTCTGACTCACATACATCATATCTGTGAGGGCTGGATTAGTGACTGGGTCGGTGACGACCGGCGAATACCCGTTGTTGTATGTTTTGCTTGTTTTTGTCCTTGCTTCTAGCGGAGACCTGGGGCTTACTAAGAATAAGGCAGTAAAAGAGTAAGCTAGCTCCTTGAAGAACCCCCCTTGATACTGTCTAGAGCTTAGTTGGAGATATCAGTATTCTAATACCAGCTCTACCTTTGGTTTTGTACCCGGCCGATCGTGACTAAGTAAGGATAGAGAATGATACTATAAATAACTACCTTACCTTGATTAGGTGGGTTTACTCCCCCGGACGTAGGGAGACACTCTCCTGCCTACCGATGCCCCCGCCATAGAGCTAGTATCGGTAGATGATCAAGTGAAAAAGCCCTGGCGCGGTCACCATAAAAGTCGTCATGGCAAAGGAGGTTGTATTGGGGTAGGTTTACGCCCGGAGGACGACGCCTTATGGGTGTGGCCGTCGAGCTGTCTATAGTCGTGGGGCTGTGCCCACTACCAAAGTGCCAAACCACGGCTCCACACCTATCATCGCTCAAGCCTCCACCACGAACCGATCATACCAATCAGATGACGCCGTATTCAATCCAGTGGAGACCCGACAGGGCTCTTCCTGGCAAAGCAGGGCGCGACAGCCCCTGTCCATTGGTCGTCAGGACGGTCTTGGACTGGTCTCGACAGCTTCTGAAGGAGCGGCCCGCAGGCGACTTGAGATGATGGGGCGTTTCACTGGGGATGGATGCTGCAGTCATCATTAAGGGGCCCCGCGGGAGACCGTGGCAGCAGTCTTCTTTTTCGATCAAGTGTCTGTCACTTGCCCTCTTTCTTATAACCGCGCTTGTCTTCCGAGTGCCAACTTCTGGAGTCTTGCAACGAGCAGACCTCTCCGTTGCACAAGCCCAGCATGTTCCACCGATCGCGGGTCTCGCCGATTGTTCACGTCCACGAGGGCGAAAGCAGCCATGTCGCCTCGTCTTCGCGTGGCGGTATCGTCAAGACGCTGCTGAAGATGGCGCTCTTCTACGTCCTGGGTGAGATCAACGACGCCTCCTCGTCCGAGCCATTCGGGATGAGCAAAACTGACTCTTGGCCTGCCAGCCCTCTGCTTCATGGGCGCCCATTTGGGCATGTCCATGTACCTTCACGGCGTCCCCGTCGAGCGATCGGGCATCTCCCAGAGCTGGCAGGGCGCCATCGGCAACTTCCTCGCTCTGACGGGCGAGCTCATGCTCGTTTCGGGGGTCGGTGTCGCCTACGATCAGATCCTCTGGAAGTCGTTCCGTCAAACTAGCCTGGATTTCGACGTCATGGACAGGCTCTCCACGCTGCCGAGCGCACCCTGGGACCTTACTCGTGTGAAGCTCCTTCTCAAGGCCAAGCTTCTCTGGGTAGTCTCGCTTATCTGCGTCTGCATGCCTCTCGCCGGCATGTTCCCTCCTGGTACGATGAACGTCGAGTTCGAAAACACCGTGCTCGACACAAGCATCGACGGCGCTCTCACCATGAATGCCTCGGACTGGGGTACGGGAACCGAGCGAAGCTTCATCGAACACTCGCTCTTCAACATGGACGGGGCACTCCGTTGGATGCAAGTCATTTTGATGTCCCCGTGGAAGCATAGCTGACGAGTATGGTTGGGCATCACTGACACGTGGTACAGGGCAACCCGTCCGGACATGGAGGCACTCGCGCTGTCCGTCTTGTCACAAGGCCGGCCCATCGACCCCCCGACTCCCTGCTCCGGTGCTTGCAGTTACGACCTCACCATGCAAGGGCCACGCGTTCATTGCGAGGAAGATGACTCGCCCGAAGCCGCGCTCTTCCCACCATGCAGTGGTCAACCCCTCATGGCCTACAAAGCAGAGACGGGCATGAACACTCGATTGCGAGTGGACCCATCCAACAGGGGCTGGGGCAACAACTTCACTGCATCGTTCCACCGGGAAATCCTGATGGCTCCCGAGGGCACGGCTTGCAGGAATGAGACCCTCACGACGCTTAAGTGCCATCTCACCCTGGCTACTTACGACATCCACATCCGAAACGAGGAGAACGGTACCAGCGTCTACGAGACCGAGATTGTCGGCGACCGGGAATTCTGGGAGGAAGAGAAGGGCACGGCGCCACTGATGAGCTATTACAACTTCTTCCACAACTCATCTGGCGGTCCCGCTTACGAAGAGCCCATCAACCAGACTCAATTGACGAAGGAATATGCCATCACGCAGTCGTTTTCGATTGGTCATGCAGCTCTCAACACGCTGATCGGAAACGTAACAGCCAGTACGTACCATGTGGCCTCTCACCGCGGTGGCAAAATCTCCGAATTTCAGTGCTAACAAGGCTTTCTCCCAGTGTTTGATGGGCAGTTGGTCAGCTACGAGACCGACGGACCCAAGATCATCAACAGCCCTTATGTCGGCATGTCGGATCCCTTCGTGACCGAGAACCACATGTCACCCAAGTCGTTGCAACAATTCCTTGAGCACGTCCTCATCTCGACAATTTCGCTGAACGCCGAGGATGACCCCTTGTGGGTCAACCAGGACCCCGTCTTCGCCATGGAGGGCGGCCAGGTGTTCTCCTTCGAGGACAGACTTCAATTCTTCGTCCCGTACGGCGCCTGTTTGTTCTTCGCGGCCCTCATCTACGCCCTTGGTATCAAGGCTCTATTCGATAATGGCGGGCCTGCCGGTAGGAATTACGACCATCTCGCGACAGCCGTCAACACGACGTCCCCGTCGGAGGAGTTCTCGGATGCCAAAGGCGAGGAGGCCAGGTACGATAGCGGAGAGAAGACAACAATGATCCACTAAGGTATGATAAGGTACCTTGGGAGCTTATGGCTGTAATGTAAGAACAAGGATTGAATGGCTCAAATACTGAGTGAAATTCATCGCGAACTGCTCCTGGTGATATCTCAGAGTGTTAGCAGTGTCATCGACCTCGACATTTTTGCTTGCCCACTTGCCATTCGACAGAACACATCTGTTTCGGTCAAACCAGTCAGGATTATTGGGATTATAACGCATAACATGTTTGAAGAGTGCGACGCCAATCGCAGCCACGTCAACAGCAGAGCCGCCATGGCCGCCACCGTTTTGATTGCAGATGTCGAAGATGAAGTTGCGCAGTCCCAAGACGGCATGGTCATCTTCGTTTAGCTGCGCTTCCAGCCCATAGCTTGTATGGGAGCAGATTTGGTAGTTCCGTTGACGTTCATTATGAATGCCCGGTATCGACGAAACAGTGTATCCGAGAAGCCAGACATCTAAGCAGTACTGCTGTCAAAACATGGCTGCATGAAAGAAAGTCGAAAATGTCTACAAGCCCGATAGTGCAAGGCCTCAGTAACGAAAAACCTCTTTCCAAACAGTCTATCGGCAAACGGGTCCCGACAGGACTAAATCCGTGGCGCCCCCGGATGCGTGCCCCTGACTGCCCCGGAATTTTGGTCGGGGCTCTGAGGGGGGGGGGGGGGGGGGGGGGGGGGGGGGGAGGGCATTTCCGGGGCTCAAATCCCGTCATGTACCCCCCGAGCAGTATTGCTCAAAATCAATTTTAGCTGCATGTAGATTAGATCCCGCGTTATACAGTCCAATTGAAAGATTGGTCAATGCAAACTCATGGGGTCGTGTCGGCGTTGAGACTCTTGATGAACCAGACCAGCGCTGGCTCGTCCACTTCTGCTTGCCCAGCCAGATGTTGCTTTACCCATCAAACCAATGCCGCAGTCCTTGCTTGATCGGCTCGAAAATTTGCCATTTTCCCGACCAATCCAAATTAAAGCCAATTGTTTAACTCCTGTTTGTGTGACCCAGGAAGCTAATTGGCTTTCGATAGCCGTTGCATGCCTCATTCGTCTCTTGGTGTGCTTGTTGATGCCCCGGAATTCGCACTCCGGGCCTCAACCCCGAAACACCCAGCACAGGGCCCCAGCCTGGAGGGGCCACTCCTCCGCTGGCATAGCAATGCCCACACTCCCCATAGGAAATTTACATTCAATGTAATTCATCCACAGAGACGAGGGCTGGTGAGGTATTGGCTTGGACTTTGTGGTGTACCGAGGAGCAAAACATCGTGCTGATAAGCCATCTCGTCGGTGTCTGACCCGGCCGAAAGACCAATGCCATGAACATGATGATTAACGGAACGCATCAAGCATAAGAATTAGGAGCAATTCCAAACACAAATCCAGTGACATTGGTTCTCGCGACCACCGTAGCACTGGCCTAGCCTTGTTACCGTGGAGTCATGAGGGAGTAGTGCATTGTTCAAAGAACACCGTGCTCTGGTGGTCATATAAAACTCCAGCCTCCATTTGGGCAGGATTTACCTTTGGCGGGTTATTCCACGAGTTAACCGTCTCGTCACCACGAGCTTGGCTAGAGGCGAACACACCAGTGACCATAACCTCGTCACAGCGGGATTTTCCGGGCTTCGGGCGAAACTCGCGTCTGATCATCGGTATCTGCGTTCGTGGCGCCATCAAATTCGTATTCGGATCAGGACGAAGAGCTGTTGCACTGGTCGAGCATACCCCATCTAACGAAGGATCTGATAGGTCCATGATGCCACTTGCTCTTGCTCTTGACATGACAAGGCATCTCCTTTCTATTGTCGAAGCATACCAGCACTCTGCAGCGTCATAGTCGATCCGGGTAACCTCGGGGATAAATAGCCCGTTTTGGGTCGTTGAAGGGATTGCAAAGCCGGAATCGACTATCTGAAGTGCCGCAGCCCAGTTTGGTAGTGAAGAATAACTGAGCGAATGGATCCTGAAATGCCATCCGGGGTGAGTTTTCGGGCTGGCAACAAGCGTTGTGTCGACAACAATATCAAGGTAGTTCCACGGCTTCCACCGGCTGGCAAGGCCTGATATGAGACCTTCGCGGGTTTTGACTTGTACAAGTCGAACATCTGAAGGGCATTGTCTGACACTCCAAGAAGCACCACCGTCGATGGATATGGCCAGTGTGCTGTCCGGGGCAAGCTGATGCAGCAAATTGCCCGTAGGCACACTGAAACCGAAAGTAGACGAATACGCAAGCTTGCCGTACTTGGCTTCCCGCCCTTTGATTGGTTTCGTTGTTCCCTGGCCCGCGGAGAGCATGAAATGATGCACAGGATCATTGACCAGGATCTGACGAGCGGGCCAAACCACCGCAGCGGTCTGGAATACTGGGGATCGAAGATCGGCAGGGTAAACTTCTTCCTCACACTGCCAGAAAGCATCTCCCGCTCCAAGCGCGAGAACAACAAAAGGCTTGAGGCACCAGTATACAGACTGGGGAGAGTTGTAGTCTTCGCTCATATACATGTTGGGGTAGGTAAAGCCGACGCTCAGACAGCCGTCGGGGTTGAACATTGTAGCGCGCTCGGGTGCGGCCCACCATCGAAGATGACGAAGAAGCAGGCCCTTCGTGACAGCCAGGCTGAGTGCATCGAGCTTCACGAGGGCGGCAGCGGCCCAGAATGCTGACATGGCGAAGCGATATGTCATGCTGCGCCCGAACGGGATACTGGCTCCTGTGCCATCAAAATACCTCCAGTATTTCGCTGAGAACTCGTTTGCCTGCCGCCGATATTGCTTCACCCTTTCGCTGTCACCACCGACGAAGAATGTATACAACAGCGGTGCAAATTGCATGGCAAAGCTACCGGAGTAGTAATCGGCCTGCGCTCGTTCATCGCCCCAGAGGCCGTCGCTGCTCCATCCCTCGCCGACGTAGAAGGAATCCAGCATGGCAAAGTCTTCGTCGACCTGGGCCTGGACATCGCTCTCAGATACGCCCAGTACTTTTGTCAACGCCAAGTTGCTGAAGATACGGAACCAGCGCCAGTTATTCTCAGGCATGCGCTTCCCGTTCATCCCGCCAAGCCACACCGATAGATTCTGCCGTGCCGTCTGGTTCATGGCGCGTAAGAAGATGTCTGGTGTCAACAGCAAAGCAAAGGCAATGCTCTCTGTTTCTACCATTCGCTGGTCGACGTGCCCTATATCGCCCCAGTAGTCGGAATGCAACGGATCGACACCATTGATAAGGCCCCTGACCCAGGTCATGAGATTCGGGTCTTCTCGCGCCGTCTTCTCTGTCGATAGGAGCGGGGCGACAGCAAACAGAGGTCTCGCAAAGCCCTCTAGTTGCGCAGCAACATCGTCGAATCCAGCCGCTGTCTCGGTCGGGAGTCGGATGCGAGCGCCGGAAGTAGATTTATGTGGATGGAGCGGATTGAGTAGGGCTGAGGCCGCTCCGACCATGTCGGCACGGCTGCGGAAGGGGTTGCCAGTGAAGCCGGGAAAAGCTGCCATATTCTTTGGCTGCCGGACAGATCGGATTCAGGGATACGCCTCGCATCATGATACCCCGGGTAGGTAGTGATAATGAAGTGCTCGGAAATCGGGGTAAATCCCCATTTTCATGTGATCGTAATAAGCGGTGGCCCTTGCGTTGACTGTCGGGCCTTCGGGTTAAAAAGTCCGGACACTGCCCAGCAACTCTCCGCCCGCCCGGAGGATTGACCACGGCATGTCCTTATGATCGCCAGCGAGACACAAATGCACCTGACTTTGTGCCTTGTACATCGCTCGGGCATTGTGCATCGAAGCTCCGCGTGGACTAGGCCGACTAGACTCCTCCGAGGCCAACGAGTCCCGGAGTTGCCGGAAGATTGGTCGCCGTCAGCGGCCGATCAGGGCCTGCCAATGGCAATGGACGCCGAGAAAGTCTTACCATATTGAATATACGGGCATTGCACAAAAGGCGAGAAGCGGGACATTGCTGGAAAGTTTCATACTCAACCGCCAGGATTGTGTTCGGATGTCGATGCCATCCTTCCCAGAAAGCAAGACTGCAATGCCTTCTCAAGCTCTACAAATCAGCATGTCTTCGGAAACCTCAGAAATCTCGGAGCCCCCGCAGGCCTTGGGAACACCCAGTGAAGGCTCGCCGACAAGCGAGAGTTCTTGGTCCGATTTCATTGGCCATGGCCAACAGTCTTTCGCCAGTGACCGCGATCTCAAAAGTCACCTTGCCGAGCTTTACAACGAAAACATCGTCGCAAAGGCGCTCAGAACTGCAGGGAGGTCTTTGGTTGACACAGTCACTTCATCTGGCATAACAAAAACTCCAACCGGATTCCCCGAGACCGTTTCCCAGTCAGAGCAGCACAATGGTCAATATCAATTCCGAGAACCCGACTTTTGGACCTGTGGGTTCTTCCCCGGAGAGCTCGCTGCCCTCCGAGAGCGTTGTGTTCAATATCCACGCTACGTGCGTCTTGATGGTACAGAAGCCATTCCTGTCTCGCAGTTGTACAGTCAGCTTGCCGAGTCCTGCGACATCTGGTCTGAGCCATTACACGACATGGCAGCTCGGACTGACACCCACGACTTGGGCTTCATCATCATGCCTGCTCTTCAGCGCGACTGGGAATTGACCAGCAACCCTCGCAGCTTAAACAGCATCATCAAGGCCGCTCGAAGCCTAGCAAGCCGCTACATTCCATCGGCAAAGGTCATCCGGAGCTGGGATTGCCTGCTGAAAACAGACATCAGCGTTACCAACATGGAGCAGAACGCCATCATCATCATCGATAGTCTATGCAACCTCGACCTGCTGTACTACGCCGCAGCACACAGTGGCGATGATGAGCTGGCAACAATAGCCACGGCTCATGCTCAGACCCTGCTGACGACTCACTTGCGGCCCGAGAGAGTAGTGACTGCTGCGAAGAACGGGTTTCGAGGCCAGCTTTACTCGACCTGCCATGTTGCCAATCTGGATCCAAGGTCAGGCGAGTTGATGTGGCGCCGAACCGCCCAGGGATATGCTGATGCATCGACATGGTCGCGTGGGCAGGCATGGGCCATCCTCGGCTATGCCCAGACGTACATGTGGACGAAGAAGCGCGAGTTCCTTGACGCCGCGTGTGGGACAGCTGAATATTTTATTCACCGACTGGAGACCGCACCGTCCTGTGTGGAAAAGGTCACCAAAAAGGGCAAAATCGGCCGCTACGTCCCCCTCTGGGACTTTGACGGGCCGATTTCGGACGCTTCGAGGCCTCTTCGAGACAGCTCGGCAGGCGTAATCGCCGCCAACGGCATGCTCATCTTATTCCAGGCGCTGACCGCCATGTCACGGCACTCACTCGCCAGCCGGTTTCTTGAAGCATCTATCACAATTGTGAGGGACACGCTGGATCTCTCCCTAGCAGAAGAGCAGGCGCATTTTGTGGGTGGGCCTTCCGCGAGCGGCTCGCTCGAGGTTCAGGATGTGATGCAAGGAAAGACATTTGACGCTGTGCTGAGAAACGGCACGGCTAACAACAACGAGGGAGCGCGGCGGAGGCTTTGGGACCACGGGCTGGTGTATGGGGACTACTATTTGGTTGAATATGGGAACCGGCTGCTGCAGATGGGCCTTGTATGAGGAGCTGACTACAGGACCATAAGGACCAGGTGCAAACATCGGGTAGAGCTCATGAAACGCCCAGAACACGATAGATAGATGCACAGCACGGATCTGCATATGCGACACCCATTAAATGTGAGGGTTTGTTTTTGACCACTCAGAGGCTTCTGTCGGAGCTTGGACCGCCCTTTCAAGACGTGTTTGACCTGGACTACGTCGGAAATTCAGAGTCCTTTCATGGATGTTCCATATTGTAGCAAGGCCTGCGGTAGCGAAGTGGCAATTCGATTCCCACGACAAGAATTTCGGGACAGGTAGCTCGGGCAAAACAGTCCGAGTCCTTTAACCCGAGTATGGTCCTAGTACTTCCAACGCATTCTCCCACTGAGCTGACGAATCAGCAACAGTGTCCAACCAAGCCCACAGCGGCTGATCCGCATAATACATCCTCTTTTGATGCTTGTACCGACCCACCCACACCTTTCCCCGCCCAAGGCGGGAGGGGCCGAAAAAGGGTACGAATGGAGAAGTCTCAAGAAAGACTTCACGCCGACGCCCCGATGAAGCGTAAGTGAGCCCTCCAGCCAGCACAACGGCCATGATGGGCGAGTCCAACGATAACCACAGCAACATGGAAAACGAAGGTAACGAAGATGGTATCTCCAATCCCTTCGAGGGGGCCCTGGCATGCAATGGCTGTCGTCAGCGGAAGCTTCGATGTTCCCGCGAGGTTCCCGCATGTCAGCAGTGTCGCAAGACAGGTGAGTTGATCACCACTATGCCCAATCACCAGCCCCGACGGAAGCGTGGGGACTATTGGCTGAGCTCGCATTGCTTCTAAGCTCGCGAATGCGTCTACCAGACGAAGCGGGTGAAGCCGGGCATGAAACCCGGGGTGGTCGAAACGCTCCAGACAAGACTAGGTAAGCTACCTGTGCGTACGGGGCACTTCAATATCCTTGTCAAGAGCCTCTTTCTCACTACCTCATGCTTCTAGATGCTCTAGAGAAAATTGTTCAGCAGCAAGAATCGAGAACGAAACACGACAGTCCGAACTCTCATGGCACGCCAAGGGAGGTCAATACTCCGCTTGCTAACAACAACCACTATGGCATTCTCTCCTTATTCGCGCGGGAGTTACAGCGCTTCAACGAACTATCTGGGACTTCCCCTGGTCGCCAGGCCGCGAAAGATTCAACAGAGGAATCCCCCCTGGCCAAACGTCGTCGAGTAGACGGTAGCACTGGTGCTGGTGTGAATGCACCGTGTGCCCAGCTCAGCCTTGATACTCCGCCATTGCCAGCTGATGAGGTTTTGGAGGCAATCTTGTGCTCTTACTTCCATCATATTCACCCATGGATACCCCTAATCCATGAAGGCCGTCTGCGACGGCGTCTCCTCGGCCAGACTGAGCAAGAGAGGCTGCGAGTAGTGCTGCATGCCGTAGTGCTCTCCGCGTCACGATACGTCGAAGACGTCGACATTGCATCTGCTTGGACGCTTCCATACGATCAGCAGATGAAGACCAGAGATTGGATCGTCGCTCAAGCTATGAAAAGTCCTTGCGTAGAGAGTCTGCAAGCCCTGGTCATCGTGGCCTTCAATGATGTATTCTCGACACTCCTCTGCCTCTAGCTGGCCGATGCTGACAACTATTCTACAGATTGGCGGCGGCGAAGCGTCCCTTGCATGGTCGATAGTCGGATCTCTGACCCGTACTGTCGAGTACTTGCAATTAACTGTTGAGAACGACGGCACAGAAAGACCATCGCTCGTCCAGCCCTGGGTCTCTCTGCCAAACCCCCAGAACTGGACGGAGGCTGAAGAGCGTCGCAGGGTGTTCTGGACCGTATTCAACTTGGATAGGTTCTGTTCTGTGGCTATGGGATGGAACACCAGCCTTACTTCGGACGATGTGAACCGTCGGCTACCATGTGACGGAAGCACCTGGCGGAAGGAAGACCCCGTTAACACACCTTATTTCGGCATCTGGGACAAGGCTGCGGGTCGTATCGGCAACCCTATCGTCTTCTTACCTTCGCACTATCAGGCTTCCTCAGATATCAAGCACCAGACTCCCTCTGACTCAGGGACATCGCCCGGAGCCCAGTCAAGAGGCATCGACATGTCTGCCGTCGGAGCCTTCGCGTATAGCGTGGAAGCAACGGAGTCCCTCAGCCGCGTTAATTCGTACTTCCTCCAGCAAAAGGTCAACATGCAGGATAGCCAGGATCTATCGAACTGGCTGACGCGCTTTAAAGAGCTGGATCTCCGATTAGTACATTGGAAGATGTTCCTCCCACAGAAATGGAAGGTTGATATGTCAAGGCAATCGTCGCGGATGGACCCCAACCTCACCCTTGCTCACATTACGCATAACACCTCGATAATCTTGCTTCATCAGGTAATGGCCTTTCCGTCCCCAGAATGGACGTTCAAGGACCGCCTGCCGAGCCTTTTGAGTGTGGAAACTTGCCATGCAGCAGCTGTTGAGATTGCGACCATCACGCAGAACTACCTGAAGAACGCGCCTCCAACAGTCCCCGTTGTGAGTCAGTTCGCTTTTGGTATCTACATAGCCGCGAAGGTTCTCCTACTGTACTGGAGACATACTGCAGCGCAAATTCTGGCGCCTGACTTCTGGTCCCTGGTGAAGAGCCTGGACGAGATGGCGAGACGATGGAATGGGCCCCACAGACAGAACTACGAGCGACTCAACCTTGCAGCCAAGTACGCACATAAATTAACACAACTCCACAGTCGGTGTCTGAGTGACGATTCGTATAGTATTGGCGTCTTACGGTACACTACCGAGATCAGTCACACAGCAAATATGGGCTGGGTAGGGTCAGATTCCGGACGGGACGAAGGTACCCGAACTCTTGCAGTGGCCTCAACGTCCCAAGGGCCGTCGCTGCCGCCGCGGCCAGGTTCCGACCACTATCCGGGTGAAAGCCTTCCCGACCTTTCTCTCCCACAAGCAGCTCCAGTGATGGATTTCACGCCCGGCCCAAATATTCCTCTTCAAGCGCAGTCGCCTATGAGCGCTGCGGGCAGCGCGGAGCTGGGGGCGATAGCCCAAATTTTCATGGACGAGCAGTTCATGAACATGGACCGCGTAATCAGTTATGATGACGGGGTTTTTGAGGCAGAGTACGAAGGGCTTTGGT
The DNA here is from genome assembly GCA_002851775.1 of Verticillium isaacii. Classification (NCBI taxonomy): domain Eukaryota; kingdom Fungi; phylum Ascomycota; class Sordariomycetes; order Glomerellales; family Plectosphaerellaceae; genus Verticillium; species Verticillium isaacii. The sequence continues at coordinate 1,511,714 of NMXN01000006.1, read as the reverse complement.
GAGGACAGACTGTACATATCGTATCAAAAACTCATGATTTATCATGCCCTACTCTGGGTGCTGCGTGGAAACGAACATCTGGGTTCCGACACTTGAGAATGGCATTCAACTCTGCTCCGGACTCGAGGATTTTTCTTGTTTTTAGGATGCTAACTTGGACAAGCAATCGCTTCCAGGTCTGGACCACGGCCACCCGCTTTTTGCGGCTATTCTAGCCATCGACCTTGCCTAGTCAAAGGATGATATATTTTCCCAGCCGCCTGCTTATCTGTTTAGTCCCCTTCTACCACCTCAAGTGCAGGCGAAGCCTGCCTTGCTTGGGGAATCGGGGATAGCGCCACCAATACAACCTGACATTTTCAGTGGCTGGATGATCGCGCAGGACCTTGGTCACGTGGTAGATCACATCCCGGCTAGGCGAGGTGGCTGGTCCTGTCACATTATCATCTTGGGTCCCCAAGACTACATCATGAGTAAAAGCCGTGCACTTCGAATTGCTGACGTGCTTATCCGCCTGCTTGTACCTCTCGGCATCTACAGCGGGTTTGGAAGGACATACAGTTGCCATCAACTTTAAGCGACGGAGAGAACATGCTCCGAATGCCGGAATTACCGAGAGTTCCTCCTTGACCCGACAGATCCTCCGAGTCTACGACCGCAGCCACGTTAGCTGCGATACCGACACGCTGACGTCCCCGCTCCGGGATGGTGTCGTGTGGGGTAGCGAGTCTGCAGCGACTATCAACTTTAGCGACGGAGGGAACATACTCCGAAGGCCGGGAACATCGAGACATCCTCCTTGTCCCGACAGGTCCTCCAAATTCCATCGCAGTGAAACAATCTGGGGTAAAGCGCCCTACTTTCATTTAGTCCGGGGCCCCGGACAACCGGCGGTGGATACATCTGGATATAACTGAGCCTCGTCGGAGAGCTATTAGAACCCGGACAGAAGTTGGACTTTGATGCTATGATCACAAGCCAACAATCCCGTAGCCATCCTCCCGAAACTTTGACCAAGATGGCATCACAGCAAGGAACGAACAACGATCTCAACATCCAGCCACTGGATGAGCAGACCCAGCGCCCACCCGGCTCGGCTTCGCAAGAGAATCCACTTGAGCGTGTCGTCACTGCCACTGATGAAGTGGTTGTCAGCTCGTCTACGAAGCCCCCAAAGAAGAATGTCTGGGTTGCGTGGCTGTACATCTTCGACTGGTACCCCAGCCATTACAGCAAGGAGGAGAAAAGACTCCTCAAGAAGCTGGACCGTATCATACTGCCTCTGATGTAAGTCGTTGTGCTCTCTCCAGCCGGCTTCCTCTGATGACAGACCGATCTAACGTCCACCAATAGCTGTTCTATGTGTATGTAATCCCTTGTTTTCATCTCTCCTTTCAACGTTTCATGGGAAGATCTGACATGAAGAAGACTTCATCAAGTGGCTTGATCAATCGAACATCAACAATGCATACAACTCGGGCATGAAAGAGGATCTCAATCTCAATGGCATTGAGTACGAACCGGCTCTTGTCGTCTTGCTAAACTTTCATGCTAACTTTTCAGGTACAATCTGTTCCACACCTTCTACAACATCGGCTACCTTGTACTGGAGATCCCCGTCATGTTGCTCATCTCTCGACCCAAGCTGTCTCGGTGGATCCTGCCAATCTGTGAGACGCTGTGGACTATCGTGACTTTCATTCAGTCACGAAACAACAGTGCCGAGATGATCTATGGCATGCGCTTCCTGATGGGTCTCTTCGAGACTCCGGCTGCTAGCGGATCTTTGTACATTCTGGCCTCTTGGTACCGGTCTGACGAGGTATTCAAGCGCGCCGGAGTGTGGTACGTCTCTAGTAACATCGGCGCCATGTTCGGCGGCTACATGCAGGCCGCCGCCCACGCCGGCTTAGACGGCAAAGGCGGAATGCAGGGGTGGTATGTTTACGATCTAGCTGTCCCATCCACAGCTATACTATGCTTACTCTATTGTACAGGCGCTGGGTTTTCATTATTGACGGCATCATCTCCCTTCCGATCGCTGCCGCTGGTTTCTTTCTGTACCCCGGCATTCCCACCAGCCCGCGTATCTGGTGGCTGAAGGAATCCGAACAGAAACTGGCCCAGGCCCGTATGCAAGCTGACGGTGTGAGGAAGAGCCGCAAAATCGGCAAGCGCATGCTCAAGCGCGTCTTTACTCATTGGCACTTCTACATTGCAGTGTGCACATACGTCTGGTATGAGCATGCGCTCGACTATGGTCCCGATGCCGGCTGACATATCTTTCTCTAGTTTCCAGCTGACCACCTGGGTTGCTGGTCAGATGATTGTCTGGGTCAAGTCCACGGGCGAGTACTCCGTCGAGATGATCAACATTCTTCCGACTGGCGTCCAAGCCTTCGCTATCGTCGTCGGCATTGTAGTCCCGTCCTTTGTGATGTGAGCTTTGCATTGCTCTCCCAAGATTCTGGATGAACTATCTGCTAATATGAATTTCAGGGTCTATCCGATCTGGGTTCCTTTCTTCTTTGCGGCCACCGTTCTTCTCTTCTGTCACTCTACCCTTCTCGTCTGGGACACCCCTCTCGGCTTGCACTTGGCTGCGTACTTCATGCTTGGAATGACTTCATGCATCACGCCCATGCTGTTCCCATGGGTGCATCTTATCATGAAGGATGACAACGAGGCGAAGAGCTTCACCACCGGCGCGATGGTAAGTCACTCCTACTCGTCACCGATTACGATCCCGTCCTTATTCTTCCGTCTTAGATGACTGTTGGTTGGGCTTTCTTCACATGGTACAATGTGGTCACATTCCCGATCACTGAAGGGCCTCGTTGGACTCGCGGGTTCACGGCAAACGTCACCCTGACATGCTGCTACATGACCTTTTTCCTAATTGGTCAGATTCTCTGGCGACGCGATACGAAGAAGGGTTTGTATAAGAGGGCCATTGAAGAGGAGGAAAATCAGGAAGCCCTGGATGAGAAGCTCGAGCCTGTCAGTTCCGAGTCGAAGCCCGAGCAGGCTACCACGGAGCGTGTCGAGCAAAAGTAGCTGGGTCGGGATGCTACCGAATACGCCGGGCGTAGTGCGGCTTACCCGCGCCATGCGATCTGCGTGTCAATTTTAGGTACTGTCAGGGACTTCCAGTGCAAGCAAGGGCAGGCCGAAACAGGGAACGGTCGTTGAGTTACAGCAAGACATCTGTGCTTCAGGTAACCAGGTATAAGAGGAAGGAGAGGACCCACGAGAGAAGGGGGGAGGGGTATGGATTATTCTACTTCTACCTAAAACCTACCTGAAGACTACCACTTATTGTCCTTCACTCGGAGCCAGACCTTCGTCCTTGACAAGTACTTCAGACTGTTTGCTTTAATCGTTGGCCGCAGCGGTGACGCTCAGGCTAAGAGATAAATCGCATGGTTGACAGCGACGTCAAAAGCCACCTCCCCGTAGTAGATAGAGGTTGTTCACTGTATAGGGGATACGGTACTGCTTAGTAAGCAACCCTCAACCCTGAGAGCGCCTACCTACGCGTTGTCAATTCGGCCTCAGTCAATGTCATCGAAGAAGCACCGACAAGGTCCAACAATGCTATCCTGGTCAGAATTGCTGATCTCGCATGCGGAAAGAGGGGAACTCGCAGGACTTTTTCATTAAAAAAAAAGATAAAAAAAAACACGGTTACTCTCTGCGATGGCTAGTTGAGCACCACCACAGCGGCTGTCCAGCATCACTACGGTCGCTAATTCAGCATCCGCTGAGTGACGCACGGCAGAGGGGTGAATGCAGCACGGCAGCGACCCTCCGCTTATCGCCGCTATCGGGCACGCAGGTGCAACTTCCCTCTGCCCCTCCAAACCCCAACATGGCAGCGTCCCGAAATCTTTCCATCGCACCGCAGTCGCGATGAGTCAACCCTGAACACCACCTCCGCCGTCGCACACCTCATACCACCTCCCCCTCGCGGCCAGATCATCATGGCTGCCCCGGTACATCCCCATCCCGCCCCCATTGACCCTCCCTCCCCCTTCTCGACCCGCCCCGCTGACTGACGATGGCCTCCCAGCGCGGCGTCGTCCCCTCGCTCGAGACGGTGAGGAGCATCCTCGACGCCCCTCCACCACCCTCGGGCAAGAAGCCCAATCTGGTGCCCGTCTACCGCCAGATCAACTCCGACCTCATCACGCCATCCGCCGCCTACCTCAAGGTTTCGGCTCACCACCCCGACTCAGAATACTCCTTCCTCTTCGAAAGCGCTGCCACCGAGCGCGTGGGCCGGTACAGCTTCGTCGGCGCCGGGCCCCGAAAGGTCCTCGCCACCGGCCCCGGCTTCGGCCCGGCGTGCGACCCCCTGCCCGCCCTCGAGGCCGAGCTCGCCCAGTACACCGTCGCCCATGTCCCCGGCCTGCAGCTGCCGCCCATGACGGGCGGCGCCATCGGCTACGCATCCTACGACCTCGTCCAGTACTTCGAGCCCAAGACGGCGCGGCCCATGGAGGACGTGCTGCACATCCCCGAGAGCCTGTTCATGCTGTTCGACACCATCGTCGCCTTTGACCGCTTCTACGGCGTCATCAAGGTCATCACCTTCCTGCACGCCCCCGACAGCCCCGCCGACCTCGACGCCGTCTACGACGCCGGCAGGAGGACCATCGACGAGCTCGTCGACGTCCTCAACGCCCCCGACATCCCCCTCCCCGCCCAGGCGCCCATCCAGCTCGGCCACGAGTACACCTCCAACATCGGCCAGCCCGGCTACGAGGCCCACGTGCGCGCCCTCAAGGAGCACATCGTCAAGGGCGACATCATCCAGGCCGTCCCCTCCCACCGCCTCGCCCGCCCCACCTCCATCCACCCCTTCAACATCTACCGCCACCTCCGCACCGTCAACCCCTCGCCCTACCTCTTCTACATCAACTGCGGCGGCTTCCAGATCGTCGGCGCCTCGCCCGAGCTCCTCGTCAAGTCGGAGAACGGCCGCGTCATCACCCACCCCATCGCCGGCACCGTCAAGCGCGGCCGCACCCCCGAGGAGGACGCCCGCCTCGCCGACGAGCTGCGCAGCAGCCTCAAGGACCGCGCCGAGCACGTCATGCTCGTCGACCTCGCCCGCAACGACGTCAACCGCGTCGGCGACCCCCGCACCGTCAAGGTCGACCACCTCATGGTCGTCGAGAAGTTCAGCCACGTCCAGCACCTCGTCAGCCAGGTCTCCGGCGTCCTGCGCCCCGACCAGACCCGCTTCGACGCCTTCCGCAGCATCTTCCCCGCCGGCACCGTCAGCGGCGCCCCCAAGGTCCGCGCCATGGAGCTCATCGCCGAGCTCGAGCGCGAGAAGCGCGGCGTCTACGCCGGCGCCGTCGGCTACTTCGGCTACGGCGGGCTCGACGAGCACGGCGCCGACGTTGAGGGCGCCATGGACACCTGCATCGCCCTGCGCACCATGATGGTCAAGGACGGCGTGGCGTATCTGCAGGCTGGTGAGTCGCCGGCCCCCTGTTCAGAAGATGCAACGAGTGATGCTAACACGGACAGGTGGCGGCATCGTCTTCGACTCGGACGAGACGGACGAGTGGATCGAGACGATGAACAAGCTGGGCGCGAACATCAACTGCGTGACGACGGCGGAGGAGCTGTACTACGAGCAGCAGCAGGCGGGCAAGCCCTAAAATACCAAGTCCATTTTCACTTTCCACTGTGGACCTCACGTGTGACATGCTCATAACAGCAGGCGATCTGATCATGGTATCTCGAGTAACTAACCGTCTGCTCCATGCTGCCCCCCAACCCCCCGGTATTACAACATCATTACAGCCTACATCATCTTCATCGTCCACGGGTCGAACGCCGGCACGAAGACCGACCCCGCCGCCAGCCCGCCCGCTAGGAAAAACGCCCAGATGCACGCTGCCAGCACCACACCGTCCTGCAGCACGCGCACCTCGCTCTCGGCCACGGGCCGCGTCGTCTCGAACACGCGCCACCACAGCGCCGTCTCGGCGTACGCGCGCACCCAGCCGTACCGCCGGAAGCCGTTGCCCGGGCCGAGCGTCCGCAGGCTCGGCTTGCGCAGGGGGTCGGCGCCGCCTGCCGCGGCCTCGGCGGCGGCCTCCGCGCGGCGCGTCGCGCGGCGCGACCGCCAGGAACTGCGCGCGTCCTCGAGGTCCGCCGGCGTCGCCGGCTGGGCCTCCCACGGGCGCAGCTGCCGCCGGCCGGCGAAGTAGAGGGAGATGCTTAGGCCGTCGGCCGCGGCGACCAGGATGGCGAAGCCCGGCGCCCAGAGGGCGAAGGGCGCGAGCCGCCAGTACCGGCTCAGCGCGTAGCGCGACGTGCAGAGGTTGAGGGCCGCGGCCGAGGCGAAGCCCAGGGCGAGGAGCAGCCAGGCGGAGAGCCGCAGGAGCAGCGTCGTCGGCCGGTTGGTGTTGGCGATGGAGGACCGGATGAAGTTGGGGTGGAGCTTGCCGCGAAGCACGGCGTCTGCCTTTTCGAAGGCCGGCAGGAGCGCGGTCGGGTGGGTCGTGTGTGCCGTCGCGTCCATGACGGAGGCGCGGTCCTGGACTGTGAGGTTGAGGTTGCGGGACGCCGAGGCGTCAATGTAGTGGGTGAGGATCTCGGTGATCTCGTCGCGGAAGGGCTGGTGGGCTTGCTCTTGTCAGTACAATCATTCACCTGGGACGAGCAGCGATAGAGGGCATACGTGGTGACGTCCAGGCTTCGACGGTGCCTGGCGGTGCTGAGGGCCGGGAGAAGTTCGTGGACGGCCTCGAGGAGGCGGAGCTCGCAGATCGCAGCGACTCCTTCTCGTCCTTCTCCTCGCCGTCGGCGTCGAGAATGTCGAGGATGTTGCTGACCTTGCTGGCGTTACGCGCCCGTCGGTGGCGGCCGGACATGGCGACGCGGGGCCCCCTCCTCTTGCGCGAGCCGGCCTCGGCCTCGGCCTTTGCGGCGGCGCGGGCCTCGGCGTCGGCGGGATCCCATCGAGGCACTAGGGCACGCTCGTGGGCGTTGAGCTCCGTCCAGCTCTGGACGTAGCCGCAGTACCAGAGGAAGAACTGGAGAGGCTCGGCATTCTGCTCGACATAGACAAGGTAGTCCATGAAATCGCTCAGAGAGCAAGGCTACGCATCGTCAGCCGCCGACCAGAAAGAGGGAATTGGACATGTCAACGCACCGGCATGGTGTGGTTTCTCACGACCTGCTCGAACCGTAGTGTCGGGGGCAGCCACTTTTTCGCCCTCGCGGCCATCCTGGCGTAGCGGCCACACATTTCATCCTGGATAGGCGGCCGCCAGGGATGGTCCTCCTTGGGGGTCTTGTAGAACTTCAACGACATGATGCCGAAGTTGTGATTTGAGGGAGCATTCGCTCAAGAAAATTATAGATGACGCTCGCCGACGACGAGCCCTGGTGGAGGACGCTCAGACAACGACGATGGACGGCCCAGGAGTGCCTAGGGCCAGACGGAGGGGAGGCGAGGCGTTTAAGTCATGGACAGCTGCCACGGAGATCCGGGGGCGGCCTCGCACTCGCGAGACACGACAGGCAGACAGACACACTTCTTGGGCCGCTGCATCAGCTTCGTCCGAAGGGCTGGCACACCGCCGCCGCCGGGCCCCCAGACCAGCCAGGTTGGGCGACGACGCGGCCGAGCGTCGGAGGACGGGCACTCGCTCTCGTCTTCGGTGACAGGCTCAGTCGAGCGGTTGGACGCTTGGCTGCGAAAAGAGTGCTTTCTTGCTGGCCGATTTTGTCCCCCCATGATAAGCTCGCAAACGAAGCAGCTGCAATCACGTACGAGGGTCTGCGAGAAGGAAACGGTGATGCGCAGACCCCATCGCCGAGCCACGATCGCATCGATCCGAGAGCCCACCGCCGCACCATCACCCCATACGACTTAAGAGCGGCGCTATGCCCATGCCCTCGTGGCCACCCCCAGCCAGGCAAGATCCAATCCTTTCGTTTCTGGGTCTTCACCGGCCGGGGGGCTCCTGAAGAGTGAGGGCGATGATCAAGAAACAGGGTGAGAAGGAAACCGGCAGGCTCGCAGCCTGACCAACGGGATCGCCGAAAACCTTCAACCTCGAACACGACAAAAGCAAAGAGTTCGTTTCGAACCGGGGGCCTCTGGCAGGTGGTGGTCAGTGAGGTGTTCTCCGGGTGTGGCACGGACGGAAAGGTTTTGTCGATGACCGGGGGTCACGGGCCCAGTTCATGGGGGAGCTTCTGGTGGTGTTTCAGGGGTGAGGATCCCTGACGACCTGACGTCGCCGTCACGGTGGGCGGTGATGTCGGTAGCTCTGGTAAATGGCAGGTGAGCGTGGCCAGGTTCCGGCTGTCGGCACTCTGATCGGTGGGTCGGATTGCCTGTGGATCGGGCGTCGAGGAGAATGGTCGTCAGCTTAAAGCTATCAATAGGCCATGCAGATAGGGTCTGCGTTTGTTGATCGCCGTCCAGACACCCATGCTTGCTTGCTACTGTCACGACGTCGCTCTGCCTTCGACCAGGACTTCCTGACGGAGCACGTGTCGGTGAATCCATCGACGCCCTCCGTTTGATGAGCCTCATGTGCATGCTGCAGACGAGCCACCTGTGTCGAAGGCGGCGGGAGAGTTTTGAGAGGCGAATGACCCGGGGGAACAGCCGAAGGGGGGAGGGGGCGGAGCGTCTGTTCGCGGGTGACGCCTCGCCCTCCTCGTCGTGGTGAAACGGTTTGACCGCCAATATCGTCAGCCTGCTATGAAGCACCAGCGAGGTCTGGCTCAATCCTGCGAAGGAGGCTGACGGGCAAGGAAGCTGATGCTGATCTTGATGATCGTGTTGGCGAAATCGACTTTCAAGTTTCATGACGATGATGCGTGCTGGTGAGGTGCGGAGAGGAGATCGCTGGACAGCACGTGACTTGATTATTTTGCATGTCTATCTCACCGTACGGATAGACTACTCGTATGTCCGGCCACATTACCGCACCTTATTCCCCCCTGAATCCATCATTATGAAGACACCGGCTCCATCGCGACTTCCTTCGCCTCTCCAACTTCACATATCGTGATATCACCCAAAATGGGATTGGACGATTTCTTTTCTCACTTCCACGAAGGCATCGGCGGCTCGAGCACAAGTCGACAAATGGTGGAGTTCTCTCATATTCAACTGTGCGCAGTTACTTCGAGAACATTTGTGAAGGCCCAGTTCCTTGATGTCGTCTACTGCACATGGCGTTGGTCTGCACGCTGCGCGGCCGAGGCGCGTGAGATACAGCCTCACGAGGAGGAGAAGGTCACAACCACTCTCCCAGGAGAGTTGGAGCCGGTGATATCTTGTGTCGCATCACTGACACTGGAGGCCGCAAAGTTCGACCCCCCACCGCCTCCGGCTGGGATGGTACCAATGGTGCTCCCGAGCGTCCACACGAGCGAAGCCCCGCTACCGCCGCCCCTGTAACCGCCGCCACCACCCCCCGAACCGCCAGCACCGATGCCCGGCGAGCTGGGATTAGGCACGCCGTCCCCGCCGTCCATGTTGTTGCCAGCGTTGCCGTTCTGCTGGTTATCAGAGTATCCATCAGTCGTCCCCCCGGCGCCAGGGTTGTCAGACGTTCCCGGACCACCTCCCCGCGAGATGGAGTAGTAGTTGTCCCGGGAGGCACCCGGCGGCACAAGGTAGCGCGTCACGCCAGGCGTTCCGGCGTTGCCCCGGTTGTCGTCAGACAACTGTTCCTGGCTGGGTGGGCCCTCCCCATTTGAGCTTATCCTGATCGAACCCCCGCCGCCTCCTCCGGCCACGGCAAGCAGCTCGTCAGCCAGGCTCAGGGCGCTTGCTCCGCCGCCTCCGCCGCCTCCGTTCACTGCGTTTCCGCCGTTTCCGTACGCGCTCGTGCCGCGTTGGTTCGTGGCACCCTGGCCACCGGCGATGACCGAGACTGCCTGCCCGGGGGTGACCGCGATGCTTCCGATGACAGATCCCCCGGACCCTCCTTCGCGTGTATACTCTCCACCACTGCCACCTTCGACCGTGAAGCGCATGATCTGAGCACACTCGGGGACAGTCCACGTGGCCTGCGCGCCCGCCGGCCCATCCGCCGCAAGCGTACTGGTCTCGGCAACTTCGCACGGCGTCGTGGGAGAGGCTGAAGAAGCAGGAGGGGCTGACGACTCTGGAGGAGCCGACGACGGAGCCGAAGAAACAGGAGGGACAGACGACTCTGAAGGAGCCGACGAAGCTAGCGGAGCCGAAGAAGCCGGAGGAGGTGACGACTCGGGAGGAGCCGAAGAAGCCGGAGGGGCTGACGACTCGGGAGGAGTCGGAGAAGCCGGAGGAGCCGACGAAACCGGAGGAGCCGACGAAGCAGGAGGGACTGATGACTCGGAAGGGGCTGAAGAGACGGGAGGCACCGACGAGATTGCAGGGCCCGATGACGAGGGAGAATCCGACGAAGCGGGAGGGACAGACGAGACCAGAGGGGGTGAAGACGCGGGAGTGGTTGAGGAAGCAGGTGCCGAACTCGGTTCTGGAACAGTCGTGATTACGGTTGCTGTGCAAGACCCCGTACAGTCTGCGGGCGGTACAATCGTCGTAGGCACGCAGTTCACAGTTCCTGTGCAGGTCTGGAATACAGTCCTGGTCACGTCCGGCGGAGGCGTCGTCGTAGCAGGAGGCGTGGTGATGACCGTCGCAGTGCAAGTTTGCGTACAATCCGAAGGCGGCAGGATGGTCGTAGGCAGGCAGCTTGAACCTCTAGTACAGGTCTCGACCACAGTCGTCGTCACGGGGTCCGGCGGAGGCGTTGTCGTGGCAGGAGGCGTGGTGATGATCGTCGCAGTGCAGGGCTTCGTGCAGTCTGCAGGCGGTAGGATTGTCGTAGGCACGCAGGCTGATGTCCCAGTACACGTCTCAACCACAGTAACGTCCGGTGGGGGGTAAGTGATGACAGTCGCAGTGCAAGGCCGCGTGCAATCCGAAGGCGGAAGAATAGTCGTAGGACCGCAGCTTGTAGTGGCTGTGCAGCTCTCAAACACTGTTGTAGTTACATCTGGAGGAGTGGCAGAGGTGGTTGGTCTCAGCTCCCTAGTGGATGAAGGACTGCCTGGGACCGTCGTGATGATCGTAGTAGTACACGGATGTGGACAGTCTGAAGGTGGAAAGATAGTTGTAGGCAAACAAGTCTCGTCCCTAGCACAGGACTGGAAAACAGTCGTAGTTATATCCGGAGGTGTCGTGGGCGTAGATCCGGGAACGCTTGTGATGACGGTTGCGGTACAAGAACTCGTGCAATCGGGAGCGGGAAAGATGGTGGTAGGTGAACAGAGCCCATTCCCGGTGCATGTCTGGACCACAGTCGTTGTTCCAACTCCTGGAGGGGCAGACGAGGTAACTATTTGGGTTTTGTAATAGTGGTGAAGCCAGTGCCGGGGACACCAGGCTCTGCCGAAGTACCATGCAGGCCACCAGGGGCACCGGGAGTACCAGGCTCACCCGGCGCACCAGGCGTACCAGGAGTACCGGGAGTATCAGGCTGTCTACCGGGGGCACCGGGAGTACCAGACTGGCCATGTTTTCCAGGAGCACCAGGCTCTCCTGGAGTACCAGGAGTACCAGGCTGATCAGGGTTTCCAGGAGTACCAGAATTGCCAGGAGTGCCAGAAGCGCCAGGAGTTCCATTTTGACCTGGGGTGCCCGGGTTGCCATGCGGACCGGTATTCTCGAGACTGTCAGTCTTCTCAGGGCTACGAGTGGCGGTATTGGTTCTGATATCAGATGTTAGGTGAATTCAGCTGTTGCCACCGCATGTACTCACATGGTGCTTGTGAAGGTCGAAGTAACCCCTTCACAGATAATCTCGTACGGTTGAAGCTCGATGACGCGGATACCATTGTCACAGTCTTGATCGTCAGTCTGAGCGAAATCTGGTCGCAGCAAGCCGAAGGCTGCGCCGCTCCAGATAAGCGGCCAGGGTCGCATGTTGAAGTGGTAGAGGTAGAAGACCTGTTTGACGAGAGGATTCTTGAATGAGGTCTTGAGAATCTGTGAATGGCTATGATGAGATGAGATGCCAATTTCATAGACTGAATGTTGGGTTGCGTGTGACAATATATATACACGATATCACGTCACGCCATATCCTTTTCCGGTCTCAAGAAAGGGGCCGGGGCTGTGACGGGGGAAAACCAGGCCATGATCCGATGATGCTCCGTACTGGGTCCCTGATTGTTAACCTTCCCAAAAGCATCAGGACGGATCCGCGTCTGAAGCTGAATGACGAGATATACGGCAGATGCTTAGATGAAGACGATGCCTCATATCAAGCCATTTCCGGAAACAGACGTGAGTCGATACAAGTAGTGTGAACAAACGAAGGCTTGCGGCATACATATACGAGCATAATTCTTTGTGGGTCCCAGATGGAGGAGACTCTCGAGGGGAAAGGTGAGCGACGCCCCATCCATGTTGACAGATCTAATGGATCAAGGGAGAACCAGGCGGCATCATTAGTCGTTCAGAGCAGAAGATCCACCGCGGTGGATGGAATCTACGCGGACCAAAGCTTCAGACATCGGGCCTCATATCAGCCTCTGTAATGTCCAAGTTTTCGCTGCTTTCGGATTCTCAACAACATCTGTGTTCACCAATATCAACTTCTGGCTCGATATCTTCGAGTCAGAGTGATTTCTCGCTTTTCCTTTCCCAGTCCGGAGTGTAGACATCTGCCGCATTTCGTTCGCCTCTCAAAGGCTTTCGGAACTTGCCACAGGAGCAACTCATGTACCAGACTCCTGCATCAGAGCATTCATACGTCTTTGTGTCAAGGGTACTGAAGGTGCTAACCTAGAGCAGAGTAACCGGATCATGTCCCAAATAGAGAAGTTTCTGCATGCAACAGTGTATGACCTGACACAAATCAACTGAGCTGTGGTTTGCGTCATAGGAGCTTTGATTCCCAAGCCAACTATAAAGCAGAGCAACTTGACGCCGTACTGTTCCTTTCCACGATACGACTCCAGGCACTCATCTCCATCCGTCGCATCGTCGAGCCACTTACCAATTTCCATTATCTCTCATCTTCCTCAACGCCAAAAATGAGGACTCTCACGGCCCTTACATTTCTCACTCTCCTCTCAAAGAGCCTTGCGGAGGATATTTCCGTGGCTTCAAGCTGCGCTGTCTCCCAGCACCTGCTTCCTGCCATCACCCTACACTCCTGTGCTGGAGATAGTAGCTCGACCAAGACTGTCTTAACGCCGGGCCATACTCAACTTCCAGGCCCCGAGGTCAACGCTCCAAGCACTACTTCAGTCGCTGACCCTGGCACCCCGGAAGTCGACAAGCCTGAAAACGGACCGGGCAGCCAGGGTCACCCCGAGGCAGACCATCCTGATTCAGCACCGGGAGCTTCTAGCACCAATATCGCAGGGCCTGCTCAGCCTAGCACCACTGATCCGGCGATTGTGCCCGGCAGTTCAGCGACGCCGGACACTGTTCCCGTTGCCGATGCCCGCATGGTATCCTACGACATGATATTTCTCGGCATTGCTGGCGTCATTCCTCTGGCGATGGTATGGCTTTGAGACAGGTATCTCGACGGACTCGGCTACTGGGTTGGAAAGGACAGAGCCAAGCATGACTGCAGGGGCCGGCTCAGCTTCATTTAGGACCCGCACATGGTGCTGTGTGCTCTTATGTTGGAGCACAGGAGATAGCTGTACACGATTCAGATGGAACATAATCAAGGTTGACCCACAAGCTCCTACGTTCTTTCCATCATCACTTGTTACATTTCAGAATGACTCGATTGTGGCTCATATATCAGTTGTCGGATTCCTGAGTGCCGCGAGCCCCCAATGTCTGTAAAATCCCCATCAGTGATGAAACAAGCTCAGCTGGCTTGTCGATCAAATTTTACCGAGCTGTGCTTACGCGAAGTTGTGGAGCTATCTCACCTCGCCTGAGGCAAGATACCTAGTTTCGCCAAATGCGGTTCACAGCAGCGAATTGCCAGCGACCTTGAGGGGCCCTGAACCAGGACCATGGTCGCGGAGTTGAGCCACCTAGAATGTGCATTTAATCATTTGGAGTACAGTGTTCAAACGATAGTCCAGGCAATGTGAGAAGATTCCCAGGGAGACGCACCCGCGATGGTAACTTATGTCTGGCAAGTCACTCCTCGTGTTTGGATAGGACTCGGACCTCTCACATAGTGAAAAAAACCACAGTACACTCCGCCTTAAAACCATGATCAATGATTCGAGACGGCGTCTCCGCAGAGGACAGTGTTCAGCCGGTAATGATCTGACACGATTATGTCTAGAGGGCACAGAGCCCGGATCTTTCTGGAAGGGAATAGAGAACCATCTTGTGACGCACTGGTGCTACCTGGACGAATGCAACAGAAACCTCCCGTTGCTGTCACGCACTTCCTGATTCTGCTTACTTGATCCGGCGAAGCTGTAGCCGCTGGATTGTCTCATAGGTAGTTTAGACGAATCAGGTCTAACATCCCAAGCCTCGGCAGATGTGCGAGCTTTGAAATCCTCATTCCTCTTGAAGGACTAGACGCTAAAGATCTCTCGCAGTAAGCAGGTGTCGGCTTTCGTCTCCAGCTGAGCTCTCCAGTAGGCACCCGCCTTATTTCTTGAGTCTAGACCTGCCCAGCATCATCCATAGCTTTTCAAAACAAAGCATCTCATGCTGTCACTCAACTGCTCGGCCAACATCTGAGAGAATGACATGGAGCGGATAAGCGGTATCTCGACGACGCGCAGGGTACACTGTGAGACAAGCCTGGGTGACCCTGCTCTCCTACAACGTTGATTTAGGGCTTAAAGCAGCGTCCCACACCCTATGAGCTGGACGCGGCAGCCCGTTACATCGCGTCAGTAACTACCCAGTCGACCGGGTTCAATCCATTTGCCGTCCTCCGGTAAGCGACGTTCTTTCACCCTTGCTCTTCACTTGCCGATCATGCCTAATTTTGGGCATGGACGGCAAATACATGGTATGATTTGTCAAACCAATGCTCGCCCTACTGTACCGCTGAGACATCTCGCTTCCGAACATGTGGAAGAATCTTTGATAGCGTCGAGCTGAACGGCAGATACGAGGCAGAAAAACTACGCTATCGCTGGTGGCTAGGTGCCCACCAAAACATCCGTGGGTTCAGAAGTGACACAATAAGGGCATCACCGCCTCCCCGAGGCATTCTCGTGGAAGGAGGCCGCATTTTCGCAGGGCTCACTTCCAGCTCTTGCCCCCCAGCGGTTACTGGGATATCCGGAGGCCAACGTTTGCAATGGCCCTGCATAAAGTAGACCAGACCATACGATACTTGCACTGATCACTCTAGTACTCTACCTTTTCGGACAGTTTGTCAATACGACAAAGATTCCGAATAACCATGGCAGTAGCATTTGCTCACAGTCGCTGATCAATGACATTACTGTTGCGTGATACGGCAGATGGAGAGTCGAACGTCAAAGGCCACCTATCTCGGATCACCACAGATGCCGAGCTCTTAGAACTTACACCAATCGAGTCAGCTTAGCCCGGTATTGATGCTGGGTGATTACCCAGCTAAAAGAAGTAAGGCTGTGACCACTAAATGGGCTTGTCCGAATGCAATGGCTAAGATCAGAAACTCGGGGATGCCTGTCATCCGAATTGAGCGAGAAAGAGCCCGGCGCCACGAGCGCCCGCCCCCCTTTGCCTTGACGTTGCCGTCTAGCGTTCCGCGCCTGGGGACTGACATACATGCGGCACATCGTTAGTGCTGGAAATCCCACCATCACCAGCGTCGATGGGGTCTGAGGTTGTTCGGTGATGCATCTTTTATCAACCCAGGCAATCGGGTATGGGCTGCCCCTTGCATTTCGATGCTTACAATGTGATGCAAATGTGAATCCTGACAGGCATCGCACGACGCCTTGACGTCTCATTAGCTGAATGTTTTGATGACGCACCTCACAGTGCTCATCGATCCTAGGCATTTCTTGGTCAGTGCTGATTCCCGAGAGGCAGCTTCATCCTCGGAACAGTGCCGGGGTTACAGGGCTCCCATATCTCCGGAATTACACTTGTCTCCGCTGGAATCATCGGTGTCCTGCCTTCACTGATCGCCGTTACCTCCCTTCCGGTCATTCCGGCATATGGGACATGAGAACACCTGAAAGCAGACTCGCTCTGAGGCTTAGCGCCCAAGATGAGTCCAATGGATCAATATTATGACAGGGGGCCTTTCTAGTGCCCTCAGATACAGGACGCGTCAATGATGCTCGGGGTTCACGCTTTGGTCGAGCCGCCCGAGGCACGCATATTTGGACAGGAGTTCGGCTGGTTATCGATAGAATGTGTTTCGTCCTGAGGGGTACCAATTTTCCTTGCTTAAAGGTCACTGACGCTTATTATCGACAAGAATATCCTCTTCACGCAGATATCTCTGCTGCCATGGCTTGCGGAATAATATTTTGACCCGCACCGTTGCTCCATAGGTCATGGTAAAGGAGAGATCTGGAAGATCTTGCGAGATGAGGTGAGCATGCCGAGGGACTCAAAGGAAACTGACTGTGTGAGACATGAGCACCAGCTCTGGTCGAGTATCGTACGATGGCCGCTACTGAACACAAACGGGCTACGCGTCAAGAGTTTACCACCGCTTAAACTGACGCTGAGGTACCGCCAGCCGAACACTCCTCCGACAGACACATTAGACTCAACAAACGACAAGCACTAGTATATCGTCCACGCGCCCAAAGCCTGTGTCGACACTCCCGCCCGCCTCCGATTCAATTCCCAGCTGTCTGAACCGACCGACTCGAGTAGCATCCGACACACATACGACCCAGGTGCACGACAAAACCACACAACATTGAAACCCGACCACTCACGAATTGCCTATCCTTAAGCCCCAATATCATCACCGAGGAGAAGAGGACACTCTGGATACAGACGGCCGAATTCGGCTTCAAAAACAGCGCCAAGCTCTATGACAAGTATTGGAAGGACTATAACTCCGTCGCCATCCTCGAGACACGAACGAGTTCGTCGCCGACACCAATCTTGCAGCCAAACACGCCCAGGACTGTGACCACTTGGAGATGCTGCTTGCGGAACAACGCAAGAATCGGTAAAAAAGAACTAGAGAGTTCCACAAGACGTCGCCAGGTGTCGGAAATGTAGTTTCGATGACTCTTGAAATCGGTTAGATCAAGTTCTTGATGGCGTAAGTATACGTGTAGACCTGTAGAAGTGCCTCGAGCTTGTCGATTTAATGTACAACATGGGAGGCGGGGCTGCTGTGGGCCTCGTACTCTTGCCACAGCTGTCAAATTCACCATCCTGGTTTAAATGGCTTAAGGCCATGCATGATGTCTTGGGTTGCGAAAAAGCTCCTCGGAAAAAAGCTCCTCGGAGGATAAAATTGGAGGGTTATCGATAAGCGGCAACCGAATCACTGAAGGCCGTGATCATTCCGTCATCCCGTGACCCTGCTGCAGGTGCTTGTGGACCCGGGGCGGGAATGATAAGTAAACAAATATTCCGTGGACTCCCAAACATGGGTACTTCCGAACAGAGCCCAGAACGACGCAAGCTGCAGTAACTGACATATTCCCATCAGCCAGTAAGCAATAGGCTATGAGTGTAGCGTTCATTGTGTGCTCCGATGCGCGATATAAATATGCGGTCCTGTCACAACACGCTGATGGTGCTATCAGAGTCGTGCTTTAGCCAATTGCTCCGCCGCCATGTCGTCCGCTCCCAACTTGACCGCCACCGAGCACTTCAACAAGAATGCGGCCAAATACGAGGCCGCCACTGGCGGAGGTACCCGTGAACTCGGGCAGCATGCCATCTCCCTCATCGCGGGCCTAAAGCCCCTGGCGTCCGAGTCCAAGATCCTCGACAACGCTTGCGGCACCGGCATCGTGACCGACATCATCCTTCAGTCCGGCATCCAGCCTGAGATCTACGCCGTCGACGGCGCGGAGAGCATGGTCAGCATCGCCAGGGGCCGGTTCTCCTCGCACCCCAACGTCCACACGGCCGTCATGACCGGCGAGGACCTCTCCTTCGCCGACGATACCTTTACTCACTCCATCACGAATCTCGGGCTCATGTTCTTCACCGACGCCGACAAGGGCGCGCGAGAGATCGCGCGCACACTTCACCCCGATGGAGTGGCCGTCGTCACGGGCTGGGCGATGCTGGGACACTACAAGGTCATTAATGAGGTCCAGGCGCAGATTCGCCCCAACGAAACGCCTCTCAAGCCGCCCTTCCCCGACATCTGGCTCAACCCCGAGCATACCAAGGCCGTGCTCTCGGGTGCCGGGCTCGACGTGCAAACCAGCACTGTGATTGACGTGCACCTGGGCGGCGAGACGGCCGACGGGATCGCTGATATTCTGACCCAGGGGTTCGGCTCGAAGGCATTTGAGACTTGGAGCGACGAGGAAAAGGATCAGGTCGCTGTGGTGATGAGGAAAATTGTGCGGGAGCGGGCCGTTCCGTTCACGAGACCCTCGGGCTCTGGCGTCGGTATCAAGTTGACGGGAATTATTGTTGTTGCGCGTAAGGGGTCTGGGAGTGAACCACCTGTTTGAGTTTCTTCCTGATCGGAGAGGTTCTCCTTGAGACCCCACGACTCGATTTGATAGCTCGTATGATGTATTCAAAGCTTGGCCGGTGTCTACGTTGATATTTGGTGCTTAGAAACTCGGTCAGGCTTGAAAAAATATGATCCCTGACGGGCTTCAAGTTCGCGGCCTGGAGTTTTCGGGCGAGGGGAAGATGTCGAGTCGGTGGCAGCATTTCGGTCACTAGTCACGTCTTCCTAGCGTTATCTCTCAGGCCAAAATAATCATATTCCAAGACTGATGTATACGATCTATTCAAAACGAACGGTTACTTTTAACTTCGTCTACTTTAGCTACTACGACGGAGGTACCATATCAGAAGTGTTATACCGAATTCCGTCTACTCATAGTTCTTAGGAGAGTAGAAAGAAGACGTAAGCTACCATAATTACTAAGTCAGAGAGAAATCACAAGCGCTCTGCCCACATATGCAGTGTGAGCTCAACACCAAAGATTTACAGATAGCCCTTGGCTTGTTAGATCTTTTGGTCTATTGTCGCAAGGGGTAGCCCGCCCTATTACACTATGAAAGCTCCCCAGATGGTAAGCAACATGGTTGAACACAATGAAGTAGACAATCACGGCGACGAGGTAGACGATGTTGAAGACTTGGACATGAGGAGAGCAAATTTCGCCGACTGACCTAAGTCCGAGTATAGTGTAGGGGCGTAGTTAATGCATTGATGCCGCTGCGTGTTGTCAGGAATAGCGAGCTTTCTTCACATGAGGGGAGTGGCCAAGCTGAACTGCTGGAAAAATGGCACATCGATTGCAACGGCCGTACGGCGAAGCATGCGTTCCCCCTGGAAGAGATCAAGCCAGGTCTGCAGTCCATGCTGAACGCCCTTAGCGCCCAGGTGCTTTCTTTGCACCATCGCCCAATGGGCTTCAGTCTCGATGACGATGCCCTGGTGCTTAGCTTGAGTCCTTGGATTCGAGGCTCGGAACCCTTAAAGGCCCTTCAGTGATTTGAGGGTGCCGTTGCAATGACCGACCAGTGCGAGCCAGCGCGGCGAATAGTGGTAGAAGGAATACCAGCTCCGAGGAGGTTAGAACCGATCATATACAGGGGGCGAGTGTGGTAGGTCGTGAAGAAGGAGACTACAGTGCCTCCTACAATGAAGCTGGATTCATGGGCAAGTACGGTTCCGCGGATGTTGGGTGGTGCTATTTCGAAGAAGTAGATCGGAGCTCCCTTCCGCAAGTATCAGTGTCCACCGATACACTCGTGCAGTTGAGCCCGTCAGTCTGTGAGCGCTGCACTGACCCATGGCCAGAGTTCCAACGCCAATGCCACCAATGGTATGCCCCGCGACGAGGACGCCGTATGAGTTGGCCGCAGTCTGCATGATCGCCACGACGTTGAAGATGACGACATCCACGGCTATGGCCCGCTTGCGAGCAATTGTGTCCGCCAGTGTCGGCACGAACAGGCAACCGATGAAGGGCCGGGCTCAAGCATTCCGGTCACAAATCCCTTGCCGGAGGGAGTCATAGCCTCAGGAAGGCGGCGTGAGACGGGGGCATGACACTGGTAATCTAGATGACGCCCAGGTCATAGCCAAAGGAAAACCCTCCCATAGACGCCAGAGCGGCCACGCCAGAGACGAACCAGGAATTTCATTTCATTTTAGTTCACGTTTTACATAGAGCTCCATTTAACTGATTTCTTTCTGATCTTCAGACTGCCTGCTCCTAGCCACGAGGCTGTGTGGAAATATTGAACCATACTGTTGAACTTCGACAATCTTGCCGTCTTGCCACCTTGTCATCTGTTACGCCCATGACAGCACGCCCGGCACATCTACGTCTCGATCGACAGCGCCTTGACGCCAACCAGCCTCCCCTCCTTGCCCTCCCCGTCCGCCGTCAAGACCCAGTACTCAAACCTCGACCCTCCCCTCGCAATCTTGTACACCCGCACGTCGTTCCCCTTGCTCGCCTCCGTGACTGCCTCGATCAGCTCCTTGTACTCCCCTTGCGTGTCCCAGTCGATCGGGTCGAGGATCTCCACGTCCGCCTCCTTCGGCTCCGGGTGCTGCACCAGCTCCGCGAATTGCACTGTCCCGTTAGCACGAGCGTACCTCCGCCAGCGAGCTCACAAACTCACCCTCGTCAGGCAGCCCCTTCGCCCACGCCAGCGCCACGCCCTCAAACGGCTCGTCCGCCTCGGACGCGTAGAACTTGTCCCCGCCCTGGAGCTTCGCCGCGATCGCCCGCGGCACCTCGACGCCCTGGTCCCGCGCCTTGAGCTGCGCGCCGCCGCCGCTCGTCTTGGACTGCGCGCGGCCGGCGCTGGGGTCCTCGTTCGCCTTGTCGAGGAAGGCCATGTAGTCGCTGTCGGAGGCCATCGTGTGGCGTGTGCTTGCGCGGAGGAGGAGCGGCGAGGTCGTCGTGGACAGCCGTCGGCGGGTTCGGACGCTGGTGGTGTCTGCGGTGCGGAGAGCAGAGAATGTTCCTGGCACGGTCGTCTTGGTTCGGAGCAAGGGGAGGAATCGGATGGTTCGGGTTGATGTCTTCATTCGTGTGACGAAGAGGGGTGAAGTGGCAGAAGAGGGGAGCTTGGAACGAAACATAGTGGTGCAGCAGGAAGCCGGCAGCTGGAGCAAGGTAGGAATGACGCAACCTCTTCCCACTGGCCCAGATCGTCGAGCGACACCACTGGCAATCGCGCCCCACACTGACAAAGCTGGGTTCACTGACAACCAAACATTTTCTAGGCCGGTCGGTACGAGCACAGTAAACACGACCATATCAAACACACATCACGCACGTCCAGGCACAGCATTATTCATGGGATATCATTCCTTTCTTCGTTCTTGGGTTCGTGGCTCCTCAAGTCAACCGTTTTGAAGTCCCCAAACCATCCCGATAAGCGCGAGAAAGAACCCTCGACACCGTTGCAATGACCCAGATACAAGAAAACCAGACGGCCTTTTTACGCAGCGACGAGGTCCTTCTTGAGAGTACCCTGGTACTGCTTCTTCTCCGCCGGCGTCTGGAAGGCGCCGTGTCCGAACTCGGACGAGGTGTCGATCCACTTGAGCGCGATCTTCTCGTTGGAGCGGCGCGAGGTGTGCACGAACATGGACTTGCGGAGCGTGACAACGCGCTTCTTGGGGCCGGGGATGGAGCCCTTGACCATGACGAAGTCGTTGTTGATCTCGCCGTAGCGAACGAAGCCACCGAGGCTGTCAAAATGTTAGCGGGTGAAAACTCAGCAAGATGGATTCGGAGCGGCGTGACGTACGGAGTGATGACCTTCTTGGTGACGTCGAGCTCGGTGGAGGCGCTGTCCTCGGCGCCGGCCTTGCCGATACGGTAAACCTTGTGGTTGACCGAGGTACGGTGGTGGTAACCCATCTGACCGGCACGGGCGACGGTCCACTGGACGTGGGACGGGTGCCAGGCACCGATACAGGCGACCTTACGCAGACCCTTGTGGGTCTTGCGCGGCAGCTTCTTGGTGCCCCAACGGGAGGTGACACCGTTGAAACCCTTACCCTTGGTGACGGCGATGACGTCGATCATCTCGTCCTGCTCGAAGACGGAGTCGATGGACACCTCCTTCTCGAAGAGACCGTAGCCGAAGTCGACCTTGTCGGTGACGGAGCCGCCGTTGACCTGGATCTCCATAAGGTGGGCCTTCTTCTGCTTGAGGGGCGTCTTGCGGATCTGGGTGTGGGCGAGGACACGGACGACGGAGCAGTACTTCTTGATGCGCTCGATCTCGCGGGTGATGGAGGAACCGCTGGACTCGGAGTGCTTCTTGGCGTACTTGGTGAAGGCCTTCTTCTTGGACTTGTACCAGTTCTTGTAGAACCGGCGGCGGACCTCGTCGCTCAGGTGCTCAGCCCAGACGGTGGCGAGAGAGCGCAGACCGCGGGGAGTCTCGATGTAGCCCACGAGACCAACAACGACCATCTAGAAGATGTTAGCCATAGGCACTCAAGCCAAGCGGGCTGCGTTGCTCGTACAGGGGGGGTATCAATGATGGACACGGCCTCGACGACCTCCTTCTTGTGGGCCTTCGCGCCGGGACGGTCGAGGTCGCGGACGATGGTGGTCATGCCGGCCTTGTAGCCCATGGTGGCCGTCAGGTGGACGGGCTTCTTGGGGTCATCCTTGGGGAAGCTGTGCAGAGTCCAAAATGTCAGACTTGATTTTTCTCTCCCAGAGGACGGACTGGCTACTCCTCCGCCGGCGGAGGAGCGCCCTTCTTTTCGCAACTTACGACTTGACCTTTCCGCGGTGACGGGCAGCACGCTTGCGCGGCAGGTACGCCAGCGAACCGTGACGGGGAGCCTCGTACTTTCGGTGAGACATGTTGGGCGACTGATCTCGAGGGTCGTGAGGGTGATCAATCGGAGAGGTATGAGGAAGGAGATGCCTCGAAAGTGGTTCGCAGAAAACGACTAGATGGGCGGGCGGCCACGGCGAGAAAAAAAGCCCTAGATTGACCCACTATGGAGTTTTGCTGCTGTGGTCTGGTGCTTGGTGCACTCGATTGGCGGCTGCTCTGGGTACCCTAGTCACGTGAATATCCACTTCAGAAAGAGAAGCGGAGCCCTTTGGGGACCAGCCCAAATGAGAGAAACACTTGCGGGCCTCCTGGGACGCACGTGACCTATCAACATTCCTCCGGTGTCCTCCAAAACGATTGATGGAGGTGCCCTCACGGCGTATAGACAATTCGACATAATCAAGATCCAGGCGCATAGAAATATCTGTAGGACGGAGCATCTTCAAGTTATGTTCATTCGTAAACTACCAAAGCAAGCCGTCTTGCGCCGAATCCTCGTCAAACGAAAGCCTTCTCGAGAGAGCTGGTCTGTAAAGATGAAGTGGTATACAAGGCAACGAAAGGTGATCAGTACGGAAACAGACAAAGGAAAACGCCGGACGGCCAGCTCGTTGTTCAACCCTTCCCCTTAAGTGGATTCGACCTTGGGCTGAGGTCCCATCAGCCCATTCACATTACCGCTCGCGGGCGGCTTCGCCTCTCCCGCAGCCGGCGCCGGGCCTGAACCGTTCGTCGTCGCAATCGGGGCCTTCTTCTCATCCTCACCACTGTCATCATAATCTTCGTCAACGTCCATCTTGCGAGCAGCCCGCTCCGGCTCGCTGGGAGCGGCCGGACGCGCAGGAGGAGCCTGCTCGGGGGCTGGCCGCTCCTCGGCAGGAGGGTACTCCTTCGCCGGAGGGGCTGGCGGCGCGTTCTGGACGGGGCTCTCGTGGACCACAGGCTGCATGGGCGCGGCTGAAGCCTGCATGGGTGGCAGGTGGTTCGAAGACAGTGGCTGACCAGGCGGGTGGTGGGCGGCATCCGAAGGATGGTACCCATCGCTCGGCGGCTGGCGCTGCTGGTCTTCAGCTCTGCGCATGTCGTCTTGCCTTCGTTGGTCATCAGCCCTGCGCTGGTCATCAGCCCTACGCTGATCATCGGCCCTGCGCTGATCATCGGCCCTGCGCTGGTCGTCCATGCGACGCTGGTCATCGAAGCGACGAGCTTCTGATGAGTTTCGCCTGTATGGCTCTCGGGGACCCGGGGGGGTGGATGGCCGGCGGGGGCGCACATCGTCAAGACGCGCCCTGTTCTCATCATTGGCGGGCCGCTTGTGGGTCGACTCCTCTTCCCATTCGCGCATGCGCTTGGGTCCCACTGATGCCGGTCGGTCGTGCTCGCCTCGCTGCTGCACCGGCTCAGCTGATTTGGGAGCCGGCGGCTGCTGCTGGGGACCCTCCAGCGGCGTTCCCGGACCTTCCGGGTGATGGCCGTAGGGGGGAGGAGGGGGAGGCTGATGCTGCGGGTAAGCCGACTTTGGCGACGGCATCCGGTTCTCATGAACGGGTCGCTCTCCGGGCCTGGGGCTGTTGGTGCCGCGGAAAGGCGGCTGGCCTGGCGGGGGACCCCCGTTAGGACCGGGGTTCATCGATGGCATCTGCGCAGAGGAAGGCGTGGGGACGTAGTTGGGGTTCGGCACGCGTGGCTGTGAGGAAGGAGCCTGATGAGACTGAGGAGGAGGAGGAGGAGGACCTGAGGCATAGTGACCCGGAGGGGGAGGGGTCGGACCCCTACGGACCGAGCTGGGACGGCTGGACTCGGGGTACTGGGGACGCGCATGCTGCTCCTGGCGGGGGGGACTTGGCTGGCGGAGAGGCGGCGCCGGACCACGGAAAGGCTCACCCCGTTGATCGAAGGGGTTACCGGGTTGAGGAGGAGGGTTGATATCGGCCAGTCGGCCCCAGGCGTGCTGACCAGGACCGCCCGCGGGCGGGGGCGGCTGGGGAGGAAGCTGCTGCTGCTGCTGCTGCTGAGGTCCCGAGCCTCCCCACTGAGGTGCCGGCGGGCCAACCTGGTAAGATGCCGGGTGGACATCCGAAGGCTGGGGTGCGCTAGGAATCGGCGCTCCGTTGGCGGTACCGTTTCGCAGGAGTTGCAGTCGCGCCTTGATGTGCGGGTTGTTGGGGTCGAGCTCCGCAGCACGCTGGTAGGCATCCAGCGCATCGCTGATCTGGTTGTTGCAAGACTCGTACTGCCGAATTGATGAGTTAAGGCAATACAATGCTGGAACAGACAGTGACTTACCAGAGTTCCCAGATCATACCAAACCTCCGAAATGAACGGGTTGAGACGAATGGCACGCGAGTAAGCGTCAAGCGCATCCCTGTACTGGTTGATCTGGTAGTAGAGAACACCGATGGAGCACCAGAAGGTCGGGTTTCGGCCATCGCGGTAGACCGCCTGCTGGTAGGCCTCGTATGCCTTGGGGTATTTTTGCTGAGACATGTAGCATCGGCCAAGAAGATACCAGCTCTGGGCGTCGTTCTGGTCGGCCGCGACGGATTTCTCCAGGTACTCGATGGCCCGCTCCTGCGCCGAGAACAAGGTGCTCTGCTGGTGGTGAAGCCAGCCTAGCTGCTGCAGGACCTTGGCATGGCTCGGATCGCGCTCCAGGACGCGCTGGTAAGCAGCCTGCGCGCTTTCGTACTGTTTGCACCGGGTCAGTAAGGCTACAACGAGGTAGGGGTAGTGTCGCGACATACATCCTTTTGCTGTTCGTGAACATGGCCGATTTGGAAAAGAATGTCCTCCTCACTCAGCGGGGATGGTGGCGAAGACACGATGTACTTGAAGCACTATCTCGGTATTAGCTCGATGTCGCGAGGTAGAGAGAGGGAGAGCAGGGAGGAGAAGAGCGGGATGCATACCTCGAGACTTGGGCCGTACTTCTGCTGCTGCTTGTAGATTATGCCGAGGCGGAAGTATATCTCGTTGGCCTTCTCGAAGGCGGGGTCCATCTGCATGACCTGGGAAAAGGCCTCTTCGGCGTGCTCCAGGGAGCCATATCTGTCGTACAATATGCCGATGCCGTACCAGAGCCGGGGCTCCTGGAAAGAGAGGTCAGCATGGAACAACGGCAAAAGGATGGGGGAGAGGCTGACCTTGGGGTTGCGGAGATTGACGAGAGCATTCTGGTACGCGCTATATGCCTGTTGCAAGTCGTCCATCATAAGGTAGCAATGGCCTGTGTCCTGCGCATTAGCAAATCGGGGGTTCGAGGCGGCGGCAGGTTGGATGCGACGTACCAAGACTGCCCCAGGCTTCACCATTATGCGCGTCGATCTTGAGAACAGCCTGAAGATACTCGACGGCTTTGGCGAAGTGCTCCCGCGTTCGCAGAATCAAGCTGATGGCGTTCATGGCTTGGATGGACTGGGAGTTCGCTCGCAATGCGGCCTCGTAGGCGAGGATGGCCTCGTCGAGATCACCGAGCGCTTCGCAGCAGCTGCCTGTGATGAGAGTCAGTGCATGGCCGGTCGTCAGGGATTGATGGAGGTCTACATACCGACTTGCATCCACATGGCTTCGATGACGAAGGAAGCTTGGCGCGATGGCGCAAAACCCTGGCCTTGCTGTGGAGGGCCCGAAGGCGGCGCAGGTCCGGGAGGGCCATGTTGCGCCTGCATCGCCATTGTCGGCGACGGGTGGTGGTTGGCCATGGTCGAGTCTGTGTCGAGGGCCGTAGGTCGCGTGCGGTGTGAGATGGCTCGGTCGTCCCACTGGAGCAATCGTGGCGAAACTATCGCGGCGACAACGACGTGGCAATGATGTACGGGCCGGCAGCGCGACCGCGATATCTACCGCGATCTATCCTCGAGGGAAGGTAGGGAGCGGCGTTGCGTCGAGTCGGCGCGGGCGAGATGGACGGGAGGCGTCCTTGGGTGACTGATCCCAGAAGAGTTGCCTGTGGTTCTGGCAGACCATCCACCGAGCAGGAGCTCCGATGAGGTCGGACGAGAAGACCGCGACGAGGGGCTGGGGAAAATAAATCGTGACAGCTGTCAGGAATTGATCCACGGCGTGCCGGTTCCCCTTGGTCGCGATGACAGGAGGGGAGGGAGAGGCACGGAAGGGGGAAGACGAACGGCGGTCGAGGAGGTCGTGGTCGTTCTACAGACGAGAAGATGCGTTCCAGACCAGGTTCGAGTTGGCGACAGGAAGAAATTGGGGGGAAGCCGCGCAGCGTTCTTTGGGAGCGAAGGGGAAAGGGATGGGTTAGGTGAGTTTGCGCTGACCTCCTCCCGGTAATTCCACGGCGGGCGTTTAGGAAGTGCGGGTCTTAGGAATGGACAGGGGTCGTGGGTGTGGAGGTCGTGGCTGGGATGACGGATCCAGCGATTCCAGCCCCCCCCTCTCTCTCCCCACCCCCCCTTGTCCGTCTTCCCCTCGACGCCTGGTGGCCTGTCCGCCTCCCGTCCGTCTGCCAATCTGTAAAGCAGATAGGTACATGACACAAGTACCCTCCACGGCTCAAGCCCCGGGCGCTCCCCCCCCTCTCCGATGGTCAAGCCCCCAAGCCTTCCAAGCCTCCAAAGCCCCTGGACAGCTGGGCCTGGGGGAACAGGGCATCCGCTGCCCGCCCACCCGCTCCGTTGCTTGCCCTGGTTGCCTTATTGTTTGCCTAGCCCCCCTGCTGCCTTTTTGCAGTACCCTCAGCCCAGCCCACAGCGCGCGGCAGGCGGCGAAGAAGTACCTCCTCCCCCCAGCGCACACACAACCCTCGGCCTGCCGATCGATCCTTTCCTTTTCTCTGACCTCATTGCGGACGAGACGCGGCCCCCGGGCGAGCGGTGCAAAGGCTCCAGAGGCCACAAGGAACCACCTGCACCTGAGATCAAGCTCAAGCTCAAGGATAAGCAATCTTTGATCTGCAGGCCGCCGCGCGCACTTGGGTCGTTGCTGCGTTTGGGCGCAGCCCACCGTCTGCCTCTTGTTGAGCCAGAGTCTTCAAGCCTAGAACATGGAGCTGTTGGCATGATGAACTACTGGCAGGAAGGGGATGCGAGAGAAGCAGGCTGGAGTGGAAGATGCATCGTACGGATTCAGACGTCTACGCAGATGAAGGCTCGTTCGCAGATTTGTCCCCCAACGTGACACGGAGAGGCACGCCATAACGGTACAAGCCGCATTGGCAGCGTGGATGGGGAAGGCTGAGATGCGAGATGCAACCTCGTAATAAGGTAGGTACCTCAGGCATGGATATCTCCGTCTACTAATTCCCAGCCGCCGCTTCCTCTCCCCTAAAGAAACCCTGAAAAGCAGGGCATCCTCGGCTCGGACGATACAAGCCACCGGTACAGCTACCACCGTACGAGCAGGGGGAGGGGGGGCGCCATGATCCTGCTACTAAATTACCTAACCTTAGTAATAGAGCATTCTGGGGCAAGCAGGGCAGAGTGTTTCGCCGCTAGACAGCTCTTGGGGGAATTACCCACGTGTTTGCCCATCACTCATCAGTCTCGTCTGCCGTCGGAGGGAGGGAAGCCCGGTCATGTTTTGATCTTGTGAGTGGATTTTCGCGGAACGCATGGAAGACCTGCCAACTCCAATGCGAGCATGCTGCCTCGCTGGTCCTATTTTTTCCTCCCGGTGACGGACAGCTCATCTAGCTCATCAAAAATTGGCAGATCTTTGATCAGAGCGTTGACAGGGAGGCATCGTCAGCGTCGACACGAAGGAAAATCGACTGTGTTACCGTACCCTCAGCCCAGCCTCAGCCCAGAGCCCTCGTGGGTGAGTTACCGCGATACACTGCGTGCATGCCAATGCCTACTCAGACCCAGGCGACGGCGACGACACCGCATCCGCAACTGGTTGCCAATTTGCATCTCGTGCCGTGCTCCGGTTCCGCAACTGGCCTCGCCTCTCCAACCCCCTCTTCCCCGTGTCGCGTACAATAGAGCACAGCACAGCACACAGGACGACAAGTGACGACTCACCCGCCTCGTGCCGTGAGATGGGGTGCCCAGCGCTTGTCCGGCCGAGGGTCGAGAGCCTCTCAGTCCCACACCACCCAACTGCCACTGTTAATAAGGGGCGCAGATGACTGCGACACGAATGACTGATCAGAACAGACCTCATCCTCCGTTCAAGCCCACACCCCATTCATCCTCCGCGCTTTCCCCCTTCCCTCCAGTTCGCCTCCAATCCGCGTCTGCCCGGGTCCCTCACACGCACAGAGACACACACACTCTCTCTCTTTTTTTTCTTTGCCCTTCGCTCATCGTGCACCCGCATGCGCCAGAACGCCGCAAATCAGAAGCGGATGGTGGGGGCGTGGGAGGAGGCCCGAGATGGGGGCGTGGGAAAAGGGACAACAAGCAGGGCGGGGAGGGAGAGGGAGGGGGGCGTGGCACGCATCGGGACGAGGGGTGTGTAGTTCGATGGTTCTATCTGGGTGGCGCTATGCTCATTCGTTGGCGTACCCCGGTGTGACGAGGTTGCTCCGCGCATGCAGTCTTGGCGGGATGTCGCCCGTCGAGACGGAAGGAGGAGGTGGGTGACGTGCGAGCTTGGCCTGGCGGGCAGGCGGGCAGGCTGGCAAGCGTGGCATGGCACCTGCGAGCTGACGCGCGAGGAAAAGGGGAGGGAGGGGAGGGAAGGATCCGAGTGAAGGGTGTGGTGGGCAGCACGGGTGTGAGTGGGCGTGCGTCCTTATGGTGGGGTGGAGCCGAACAGCAAGCAAAATGCAAGTGCAAGTGCAGGTGCAGCAGCCAGCAGCAGGCAGGTAGGTGCAGCTCGTGATGGTGGTGTGGTGCAGAACGGGGGAGGGAGAAGCAGCACAAGCAGAAGCACCAGCAAGAGCAGAAGCACCAGCAGCCCAGCAGCGAGAGCAAGAGCAGGGGGCAAGGGCTAGCCCGCGTGCCCGCCAAAAATGCGTGGGCCCCCCCTGCGATGCACTCTGTACTTTGTACTCTATCGAGGTACCGGACGCCGCCTACCTACCTTGCCTACCCACCTAGGCGAGGCAGGTACCGCCGTACCAACGGACAAATTGGGACCGTCGTGAGGTTTGGAGCAAAAGGCGGGCAGGCAGGCTGGCTGACTGCCACCTCTAGCGGACGACTGGCAACGGAGGGCATCCAGTCATCCACAGGCAGACGCCGAGCGACGTCTGGCTGACCCTCTGGCTGGCTCGGAATCCAGCTGGGTCTCCCCCTGATGAACTGATCCGGGGCCGAATCTTGACTGATTGTGCGTGGGCCGCCGGTCAGCCTGTGGTCAGGATGAACCATGATGCGTCCGACAGCAGCCAGTGGCCGGCGCCAGACGGCGACCGTCTCCTTCGGGGGTTCCCCATCCCAAGCCATCGCCCAGTTGAGATAAGTCTCGTCCATTGCCGCGCGCTGGGCAGGCAACACTCAGGTTCGTCTTGTCGTCCGACAATGACCCGCTGCCTCACATTTCAGTCGAAACGGAAACAGGGGCACGGGCTGCGGCTGTTCAGGTCCAAGTGCAAGCAAGGCTTACGAGCGTTTCCACATCGAAGCCATGGATTGCTCCGCTGCTTGTGTTGAGGCTGACCGGCACATCCTCCAGTCCGTCCATCGTTCTCATCAAAACAGCGGGGATGTAGGGCAGTACCCATTGAGCAGCTTCTGCAGCTCACGTGCAAATAGCCCCGAAGTATCGGCGTACCGACGACCGATCTCGTTGTG
This sequence comes from Verticillium isaacii, assembly GCA_002851775.1. Taxonomy (NCBI): domain Eukaryota; kingdom Fungi; phylum Ascomycota; class Sordariomycetes; order Glomerellales; family Plectosphaerellaceae; genus Verticillium; species Verticillium isaacii. Next base: position 1,481,081 of record NMXN01000006.1, on the reverse strand, counting down.
CTCGCGGGGATGGGAACGGTTCTGGAATGGGATTGGGGGGAAAGGGGAATGGGACTGGGGAGAAACGAACCCAGGAAACCGGCCCTACATAACCGCCCGCAACCAGATGCGCAGATCGACGAGCCGACGAACGAGACGGATTGCCGGGCACGAGCATCTTCTGTAATGCCGCGTCGTCCAAGGCTCTCTTTAGAGGCCTGGCTCCCAATAAGCTGACGGCAAGACGATGAGACGACGGCCCTGCGCATTTTTCTACTGAAGCTTGTCCCCGGCGAACCAGAGCCCGGTACCGTCCATCTGTGCCCAACCGACCTCCCGTCCGACCAATCTGTCCCATCGTCACCCACCGGCACCACGCATAGTGCCGCACCAAGCGCACCTTTGCATCACCTCATGTTGTGGAATGCGAGAAGAGCGGGATGTACCAGCACCAGCACCGGCTCCAGCCTCAACCCGCCCGCACGCACGCAGGACAGACAGGGCAGGCAGGGCACGCTGCGGTCCAAACAAGACAAGGGGAAAAAAAAAAAGTCCACCGGTGAGACAGGCATCTCACCCGCCCTCACTCCTCTGAGTCGAGTCACGCCCACCGGGTTGCCCACCGAAAATGCTGGTCTCAGAGACTGCCACTTTCCCCAACCGACACGCAAGCCACAGCACGCCAGACGCCACATCTGCCCACTTCTCGGGCACATCACTCACTCCTTGTGAGATCGTCCCGCAGAAGACGAATCGAAGCCTGCCCCTCCCCCCCCCCCGCCACCCCCCAAAACACGCACACCCTTAGCCTAAGGCAGGCCAAGGGCCCCAACCCAGGGCCCTAGTGCGCTTCAGGGGCCGGCCTCGACCTCGGCCTGCCAAGCCAGTCCGCGCAAGGACGGCGCCCTGCCGTTCAACGTCACGTTTCGCGTCAGAAGCCGTCCGCGTCATTGGCTACCGCCCCCCAAGGCCGATGGCTGTTTCCGGCAGACTGGCATGATGCTCAAGTGGCAGCCTGGCTTCCGACCCTTTACCGCACACCGTGAAAACACCGTCAACCGGTTTTCCAAGCGTCGCTGGTCTCGGTGGGTTGAGCTGGGCTGGGGGATGGTTCGGCGCTTTTTCTTTTTAACCTCGGGCCAGGGACTAGCTGGCGATTGTTCAAGCTTTGGTGGTCAGCTTGTGGCCTCACGACTCGTGGTATTAAGACAAGGCGTCTGCCGGGGTGTCTCGCCTGCATTCCTCGCCGCCAGCAAATCGAGGTCTCTCCCTCGCAAGAGGCATGCTGGAGATCGCTTCTCGGCGAGGTGCTCGGCTTCACAGCATTGTCTGTTTCCGTCTCGCATTTCCTTTTTAATGACAACATGGGTAAGCGTGTCTGAAAGAAGGAGAAGGCCATGTTGTTTATCCCTCCGACCGCTTTGACCTGAGTCGATCTGCATGATGAGTAAACGGCCAGATAAGCGACCTGTGACCCTGACGTTTTACTTCGCAACGTCCAGGTATCCACAGCGACACACGACCACCATTCTTGGCAGCAAGTTGAGCAACTCTGGCACAAATGTCATGATTCAACGACCGCTATAATCCTACAATGCGCACCGTGCCGCTGCCGTGTCGTGCCCGCGCCTGTGCCCTGTGCCTGTGCCATCCGCCCACCCATTACAGACAGGTATCGTCCTTGTACGCCAGTGCAAACCATGCTGAAGTCAAGTTTTCCTCAAGAAAGAGAGGGAGGAAGGAAAAAGGGCGGTGGGGGATGGTTTGCCATCTCGTGACCCTTCCCCCTCCATCCCGCCCTGGACATCTTTCCACCCGCGATATACCAATTCTCTCTAAACTGCTTGCCCCGCACGGCCGCTACGCCCCGTGCTTGTGGTCACTCGTCTCTTGGTCCGGGGTATAGTTCGTCTCGCCCAGCATCGCCGCCGGCTGCGAGGTCATGGCCGTCTGCGTGTTGGGCTGGGGCTGGCTCTGCACCGTGGGGCCCGTGGGCTTCTGGGCGGGCGCCGCCGCGGAAGGCTGCTGTGCGGCGCGTCCCGCGCCTGCGGTCGCGGCGTGGAGGCGCTGGTCGAGCGTCTTGAGGGCGAGGGCGCGCCGCCTCTCGGCCTCGGCGCGGGCTCCGCCGGGCCCGCCGCGCTGGATGAAGCTGCCGCTGCCGCCGCGGGCGGCGGCGACGGAGTCCTGCGAGAAGGGGGCGCAGACGCGCATGGCGACGAGGACCTCGAAGATCTGGTTCGTGGCGGCAGCGACGATGGGCTTGGCGGGGCCGGGGAAGAACTCGGCGAAGGCGAAGGTCTCGCTGGCGTCGCCGCGGAGGGCGGCAGACTGAGAGGCGTCGAGGTCGGGGAAGACGGTCTTGTAGAAGCGGAGGTAGGTCCAGCTGACGATGAAGCCGAAGATGGCGAGCAGGAACGAGGCCGCCGACATGAGGGTCATGGAGAGGAGGGTGATGACGCCGATGTATATGAGGGGGAAGCGGGGGACGCGGAGCGACAGGATGCCGCGGAAGAGGGTGACGGTGTGGGCCGGGACGAGCTGGCTGAAGGCGACGAGGAAGGCGATTTGCAAGGGGATGGTGCCGGCAATGGTCATGAGGCTGGGACGTGGATCGTTAGCGTGGTCGAGAACGAAATGGGAAGCGTTCCAACTTACGTCCATCTCTCGTTACGTGTCAGGGTAAAGAAGATCATGGAGACCAAAAAGGTCAAGACGTTGGGGATCAGCGAAGAGATGAGCAGGAACTTGGCCAGTTCCGCGGACGACCAGGCTCGCTCGAGATACCTCCCTCCATAGTAGAGAGTGGCTCCGGCGACAGAGAATGTGAAGACGTTGCTCTCAACGAGCGTCGTGGACACGAAGGTCCATGGATAGATCAAGGAGAGCTGCGGAATCAGCGTAAGATAGGGGATGACAATCTCCGAGTTGGCAGTCCACTGGCGATACCGGATCGCGGCGCTGAGGAAGGACTGGATCGCCAGCGCTCCTAGAGCGACTCGCGTGACGGGCGGGATGTTTATTCGCGGCGGCATGGCGGAAGTTGTGGTATAGATGTGTTTAGCGATACGATGCGATGCGGTCGTTCTTCGATCGAAACAAGGGTGCGATGCTGAGGCTGATATCACGAGCTGCGCGCGTCGTGGTGTTCTTTCTGCTGGCAAGGGACCAGCACCTCAGCTAACCCGTCCGGGATAAGTTCGGCGCAGACCCCTACCTTCGTCGGAGGTTCGTTTTTGCGGGTCCGACGAGACCTCGCCCGGGCCACCTCAGCTCATCTTGAATCCCGAGTGCCGAAGCTGATGCACGGAGCACGAGGAGCCTAAGAGGTAGTGGGCCTGGCCATTTTCCTCTCCTCCAAACCTGAAGCCTGGAGGCCCCAACCCTCTGGTGCCCTCTACGGCTACGCCCGCCCGTGCCCTTGCCCGTCCTGTCTTCCCTGCTGGCATTGCCAGCTCGTAATCCCTGCCTTGGGTATTTTCTGCTCAATCTTCGCCAGGATGCGACTTCATGAGTGGATAGCCGATCGACCGATTCGCTTTCGTCGATAACCCTCGCCAGGCCATTTGATCTCATCCTCCGACCAGTACGACGGAGAACATCGAACATACCGGCTATCGCGCGGATTTTGTCCCGCACCTGCGATTCGACGGACAGCTGCGCGGTCGTGTGGAGGTGGGGAACGGGTCCCTTCATCTGACGCTCGGGTTTGGGTGATGGGTGGTAAACACGAAACGGGTAGATCTCGTGGCTCCATCCCTGCAGGGCGCCAGACGCCCAAATGCTTTTCGGTCGAACGCCAGAACCCCAGCGACCAGCAGTAAGCCGAGAAGAGTAGGGGGGTCCCCCTGGAGCCCAGCCAAGGCCAACCAAATTCGGTCGACTCGCCGCCGCCCGTCATTCACACGGAAGAGAGCCTATCCCCCGTGATGTGGTGTGCTAATAACCATCATCCCTTGTTCCTCGAGTCTCTTTTCACGGTTCTCTGTGTCCTGACGGGAAGTATGGTTGGCGGATAGAAGTCTCGCGTTGGTCGTTAGGATCGGGAGATGCACGCAGCTGACGATCGACCGCGTCATTATTTATGACCTGAAGGGGATGCGGGATGAGGTGCACGGCGGTGGGAGTGTGTCCCGGTTGCAGGGCCAGGCAGCCCAGCCCCAGGTAAGACAAGACAATCAAGACAGGCGGGCGGACAGGATCGACTGCCAGTGGGACTCTGGCCGAGGTGTTTGCGAATCATCCCAACTCGCCTGGGCGGCCGGCAGGTGTGGAAAAGTCGCACGCTCGTCCTGCTTGGCTCTAAACGGGGGGACGAACGTGCCCTTTCATCAGTGGTTGCAGGTCACGCCGTCACGGACCACGGAGAGGTAACGGGGCAGGGGTGTCGCAAGGGGGGGCTGAAGAAAGCCCCGGGTCTGGTCAAGATCGAAGCCTCGAATGTCTTGTCACCCATGGCACATCCTTGTCCGTCGGACGGGCAAGCAATGCATCCCTCTTTTCGAGGCAGCGAGGCCACCGGTTCCCGCCCCGGGCGTGGGAAATCCCCCTCAGCGCAGTGCCACGTACGACGCATCTTGACTCGTCCACTCTGCCCTTCCGTCCGTCGGCTTGGAGCCAGAAAGCGATGGTGCCGGAGCGTAGAGGAAGGTCGCTTTTTTTGTGCGGATCATGGGACCCTCTTCTGCCTTTCGGAGCCTCCACACGTCGGGGCACTAGAGGGCCTTGAGGGTTTAGTGTTCCCGCCCACATCGTGACGAGTACAGTACCGGTCTACTGATCAAAGGACGTCGAGGTACGTTGTCGAGGTACCTCGCCTTACCTATGGTGCGGTACGGTTCGGTCGGTGGTGGGCGAGTTGGTGTCCTTGTCGAACGTTGACCTGCAGCGCGCCCCCTTCGGCATTAGCTCGCGGTGCCCTGGATGCCAACGACAAGCCTTCACCCCCTCTTCTTGAGACACGAGCAAGAACTGGTTCAGGGTAGACAGAAGTAATCTGCCAGACGAGAGCCAGCGAGCGATCAACCTAGGGCTGAAGACACACGAGAGAAAGAAAATACGGCCTGCGTTCTGGGGGGGTGTCCTGAGGCGTCATCAAAGACCGTGGCAAATCGTCCGGTGTCGCTGATCAGCGGACGGGCGATAGGATGGAGGCAGCCATTTCCCTTAGCATTTCCATTTCCATCCCCCAGTCTCAGATTTTGCAGGCCATCGCATGCATTGCATCTTGAAGCGAGACCGGGGGGCGCAGAAGGGCCACCCGCGCCTCAGCGTGCGCTGCGATTTAGCGGGCGTGGGTACCGGCTTGGGTGGGGATTAGGTAATCGAGCGAGTGAGGCCGAGGAGCTGGAAGCCTGGGTCCGAGGTACCGTTACCTTGTCTCGCCTGTCATGGGATCCACAGGTTTAATGTTTGTGATGTCCCCTTTTTTTGATGAACGCCCTTCGATGAGCCGCCGTGCATGCGACGGGACAGAATGGCATTCGGCAGCGTGGGAATGCCGTCGCGGATTGACTCGGCGCATGTCTCTGTCGAGGCTTGTCGACGGTGTCTGGCTGAGGCTCCCGTATGACGACGAGCAATCGACGAGCCATCGAGTCGACGTCAAGTCGGTCAGGCCAGGTCACGTCAGGTACCGCGTCGAGCGAGGTACCGTTGGAGGGATTGGCGGATACCTGCCAGGGTACGGTACCTGGGTACAAGAACCTCGAAAGGCAGGGGTCTGGTCCGCTCTCCCTTCACCTCCCTGCCAGCGCTCTTCGCTATCCCCCCCCTTCCCCTTCCCTGCCTGGCCCTATTCTCCGCTGCAACGCGCCAGTCCGGCGCCTGCCAGTGCCCTGCTGCCACCGCTGCCAGTGCCAGCTACTGCCAGCCCGTCTGGCGCTCCTTGCCTCTCCCCCCCCCTCCCCCCCCCAAATCTTAGCGCCGGCTGGCTGCTGCACTGCCAATTCCTGGACCCAGTGAGCGAGGCTTCCCAGGGCCAGGCAAAGCCCGTCCACCAGCCCAGTCCAGTCCAATCCAGTGCACTCCACAGTCCACAGTCCAGTGCACTCGGCTCCGTCTGGCTTCTTCCTGCTGGCCTTCTCCCGTTCCTCATCTTCAAATCTCCCCGTCCGTCCCCTCGAAAACCTCAACTCATCGCCCAACCCGATTGCCCGCCCCTGCAGCCGGCCAGCTTGCCGTCAAACGACTCGCACGCGTCTCGCATTGACGAATCCGACCATTCCACCGCGCATCGCGGTGCACGCCCCGCCATGATGAAGGAATACCTCGACTCCGATAGAGTGAACTACTTGGTTTGGAGGTAAGCCCAGGGCCACCCACTCCTCTCTCTCTCTCTCCGCCTCATCCAGTTTTGCTGCGTCTCACCTCAACCGCGCCGCCGGGGGGTGGAGGACACCAGCACCTCTCTGCCTGCACCCTCACGCATGGCGCGAGGCGAGACGAGACGACCGCCCTTGGGGACCACCAGTCGCTGACCAGTGTGCGTGTGTTCTTCGCGCGCAACAGATACCTACTCGAAGGCAGTACGTGGATGCCTCCAACCCGCCGCCGCCCGTGGCCGCCGCCGCCACGGTGCTTCTTTCCCTTCGCCTGCCGCTCGTGTTCACTGACCATCCCGCAGACTATCGAGAGACGGCCGCCAAGTTCCAAAAGGAGTGGCACGCCGAACCTCATCGCCACTTTGACTTTGCGCGCCACATAAAGAGCCATGCCCTCGTCTCCGTCGTCAACAAAGGCCTTTGCTACCATGCCCTCGAACGGGAGCATGTTCGCAAATCGGTGAGTCCACACCCAACCCAACCCACACGCCCCACAATCGCAACTTCGCAATCACGAACCCTTCCTCCCTCTCGGCACCACATCGCACGCACCGCACCTCACCGCACCGCCACCGCACCTCGTGCTCACCACCCCGTGCTCACCACCTCGACTCGGGACCTCACTCACGCCGCTCAATGTGCCCCCGTGCCGCCCGTGGATCAACTAACCCGCCGTGCAGGCATCCCCCGTCGCACCGGTCGCACCAATCGAGGGCCTGCAGATCGGCATCTTTGGCCCTCTGAACGCCCAGCCTCCGCCGCAGAAGGTCGAGGAGCAGGAGGAGGACGCCGAGGGCGACGCCGACGCTGATGCAGACGGCGACGCCGACGTGGACGCCGACGGCGATGCGGACGCCGATGGCGACGCCGACGGCGACGCGGAGATGGAGGAGGTCGACAACTCACGAAAACGCCAGCTCGACAGTCGCACGCATCACCAGCATCAGATGAATGGTTCGCCGGCCAAGCGCCCGCGACTCACCAGCAATGGGTACGAGAACGGGGTGGATGCAGCCACAGACCCCATGGAGCTAGACAGCCACAACCACCAGCCAACCCCGGCCGACCACAACAACAATCACGCTTATCCCTCACCCCTCGAGGGCGAGCAGGCCCCGTCACCCATCCCCCATACCGACGGCCCCGAACAGGGCACGCAGGTCGACAAGGTCGAGGAACTCGCGCCCGAGACGACTTTTCTGCGGCTAATGCCAGGCGACCTGCCCAACGGCAACGACACGGCGTCGCCCTCGTCGTCACCAATGCCGGCACGAGCTGCAGCTGGAGAAAACGCACCCGTCCTGTTAAGCTGCGAGTGGAGCCCCAAGGATCCATCCATCTTGGCGGCTGCTGGAACCGATGCGCTAGCCCGCGTTTGGACGGTTTCGCGTGCCACCACCACCTCCGAATCTGACTCGGACGCCCACGACCCCCATCACGTGAACGGCGTCAACCGCCCCTTCCTCAGCCTCGTCGACAACGCCACGCCGCGCAGCGCAACGGTCAGCCAGATCGCCTGGAACTCCGTGGGCTCCGCCATTGCCGTCGCCGTCGACCACGAGGGCAAGACGTCGGTGCACGTCCGGGGGACGGATGGTTCGCAGCTCGGCAGGTTCGACGTGACCGAATCGCCCGTCATCAGGCTCCGATGGAACCCCACCGACACGGCTCTGCTGGGCATCGCGCCGGAGAACGGCGGCGCCCTCATCTCCGTCTATCAGCCACTGGCCTCGACCACGCTGACGTACTTCTTGCCCGATCACGACATCGACAACTGGCCCCTCGATGCCGCCTGGACCAGCGAGACGACCTTTTTGCTGTGCGGAGGCCAGGTCCTGGTTTCGCTCCGCTGCACCGACACGGCCATCGTCGTCGACAAGAAGATCGAGACGCAGCCGGACGACAACTTTTCGCAGGTGCAGTTCGACGCGAGATCGAACCTCGCCGCCACAGCGAGCGCCAGCGGCGTGCTTGACGTAAGTGCCGGCCGGGCTCGTGGTGCCCTCGTGTGTGTTTCTCTCCCCCGCATGTGCTGACATGACAACAGCTCTGGAACGAAGCCGGGGAGCGCCATTCCATATCTGCGCACTCGGGCGCCATCACAGCTCTGCAATGGCAGCCATTGCCCAAGGACGCGCAACTACCCGACGACGAACGGTTGATCGCCTCGGGCGGAGACGACTGCGCGATACTCATCTGGAACGCGCGAAAACCGGACCAGAAGGCCAAGTGCTTCCTCACGATGGATTCGCCCATTGTCAGACTGGCATTCACGCCCGACGGTGCTTTCATTGCGGGTGCGACCGCGGGGAGGATTCTCATCTGGAAGGTCGGCGACACGGCCATGCCTCGGGCCAGCTGGAGCCGGACGCCGCACCTCGGGTGGCTCAGCCCGAAAACAACGACAGAGTCGGAGGACGAGGACGAGCACTGCCTCGGCTGGGACTGTGACGGCCGCCGGCTCGCGTACGGGGCCAACAGCAGGGTGAGTGCACATTTGCCCCGAGTGGGTCCATGTGAAGGCTGCTAACGATCGCCAGCTTGCCGTCATCAACTTTCGAAGGTAGCGTGGGCGACTAGTGCGTGCTGTGTATCAAAGGCGCTCCTCGTCGGCTGGAGTCGAGATGAGCGCGATGAATTAAAAGGGCGTTCAGGCCCGGGACATGTTTCGAGGCGTTTGGCTGCAAGGTCGCCCGGGAGGCGTTGCTCAGGAAGCGACCAGCCCCAGGGCGGCGGCGTTTGGACGAGGCAAGCCGCCACTTTCGACGCCGCGAACGGATCGTCCACGATCCGAGATGCTCCCACGGGACGTGTTGGAAAAAGCGACGGCGGTGTGACATTGTCGATGCTCGTGTAGAGTCGGCGCACGATAGAGATGCGACTGGTTTCTTTTGTAGCGAGGCATGCGCTGGATTATAGTACCCTGCGAGTGCTCTTTTTCGTTCCTTAGGGGGAGGCGCGGGTAGGCCGGAGGACATGGGGATACCTCGATGGTTTGGCTCGAATTCGAGCGGGCGCTGTATAGTAAAAGGGGAGGGTGGGGGGCGGGTGTATACCACAGGGAGGACTGCTGATGCAACAACAACTGTACAAACCGACTCTGGCTGTGTGTGCGTGTGTGACTGAATTGATGAACGTGATCGTTGTCCGTTTGCGAGGCGACGAGACCACGGTAAACCTAGGGGCAGGCAAGCTCTGAGGTGATGTTGGGCTCGAGCGGTGCGAATTGACGTATCACAAAGCTGGCCGCTCTACCCCGCAACGTCCACATCGTGTCATGTACCTTGGGTTGACTCGTCCCACGGACGCCTCACAACGCCTTTGTGCTCGACGGCAACGCCACAAGCTCATTGTTGGACTCGACCGCGGACCGGCCGATTTTTCTCCTGCTCGGGAAGCAACGTACTGGTCGATCTCTGTCAAGAATTGGCATCACGACGAGCGTGGCGGCGACATATCTCTGTTGAGGCGGTGAACCGTCACAGATATCGTCTCCTGCATCAGGGCAAACTTCCGCCTCAACCAAGCAATTCCTCCAGAGAACAGAGGCCCCCGTCGTGGCTACGTAATCACCTCACCTCCTCAAGCCGTCGCCGGTTTCCCCTGGGTAGCTTCACTGTGGAAATCATCATCTGCCTCGTGGCCTAACTCTCCGGTCTTTGTCACCATCGTCCACGACCCCAACAAACACCCCCCCAGAACAAAACCTCACCACAGAAAACGCACGACAGCGCCAGCCCGCCGAGGCACCAGCACCAGCACCATGTCCTCGACGCCCTTCCAGACGTCCACCCCGTCCTCGGCCCAGCGCCCGGCCCCCTACTACGCCACGACCTCGCACGTCTCCCCCTCGCAGCCGCGCCACCGCCCCTCGCCCACCCCGTCCTTCACGCCCGCCATGCGCGACCGCCAGGCCCGCGGCAAGGACCCCTTCAGCCCGTCGTCCGCCGGCGACGCCTTCGCCTCGCCCGCGGCCGGCGCGCAGCCCGACCCGGACGCCGACGGCGCCGCCGACGACATGGCCTTCCTCGGCGGCGGCGGCGAGCGCCAGCGCGGCGGCGAGACCTTCGAGGCGCGCCGCCGCCGCGAGTGGGCGCGCGACGTGCTCGAGAGCCCCGAGATGCTGATGTGGTACGCCTCGAGCCGGGAGGACGTGAGTCTCCCCCCTTTTGTTGCTGTCACTCTTCTTTTATTACTGTCCCTCTTCTTTTGTTGCTGTCCCTCTTTGCTTCTCGCACACAGGCCCGTCTTCGAGAGCGTGCCATCTTCACCCCCCCCCCTCCACACACACACACCCCTGGACAGGCTGGCTGACCGCTGCAGAGCATCCCCGGCACCCGCCTGTTCTTCACGCGCGTCCTGTGCGGCTTCGAGGACGACGACGACGTCCCGCCCCCGGAGGCGACGCAGAGGAAGACCTCCGGCTCCGGCTCGGGGAGGTCGCACGGGCACAAGCGTCGCTGAGCGCCGCGCCGACGACGGCCCTCGCGGCAGCACTGCCGTACCGCCGCTTATCACGAGTATGGCATAGGGAGGTGGGAGTCTGGGGGACCTTGAAATCTGCTTTAGGAGTTGTGGCGTTGCAGGGCTTCCGTTTCGGTCGGTGGGAAAAGGGATCATCAATCACACAGGGACCAACATCACAGAGAACGAAAATAAATGCTGAGACGTCGTCATATTCATGCCGGTGTGTCCAGACGAGACCAGCCAGCTGACCCTAACCTATGTGCCATGTCCCATGTCCCTCGCAGACCTCCGAGGGCCCATGAATACTCCTCGCCCGACGGTCTATTCAGATCGACCTGTACTGTGTGTACTGTATATGCCGGCCTGCTACATGATGATGGATATCCAATGTGGCGCATCAATGATGCGCACTCTAAGTCGAGTCGCTCTCCAAACAAAATTGCGTCCATCGGTGTCGGCCGCTCGCCCATGCGAGGCCCTGATGATTGGGTAAAAAAACAAAAGAAATGACGCCGGCCAACTCCGCCCAATGCAAATGCAAATATGAAAGGCTATCCCCTTTTCTACGCATATCTCATGCTCATCGTCCGGTTGTTTTGCGGGTGCCACTGTCCCGGATACTGCTGGCCGGAGTACGAGTTGTTGGAGTACCCTTGCCCGTGATGCCCCGCATATGCATCGCCCGTGTAGGGCACGTTGTTCGAGCTCTGCACAGGCTGGTTCTGCTGCGGCGTCGGTACCGGGGCAATGTTCGAGGCATTCCACGCCCCGCCGTAGCTGTTCCACGTGTTCATAGGAGGCGGTGTCGGCGGCAGCTTCGACGCGTTCTTGTGTCTCCTCCTCTTGCATGCCGACGAGATGCAGCACCAGAGAATCGCAATGACGAGAAGACCACCGACCGAGGCACCCACAGGGATCAAGATGTGCTTGTTTTTCTGGAACCAAGCGAGGATATCGTTGGTGAACGACGCATCCCGACACACGCCGTTGCGGCACGAACCGCCGCTCTCGCACGGGGTTCCGTCCAGGAAGTTCTGGTTCATCAGCCGGCAGTCCTGCGTCTGGAACACGTTGGGCGAGCGGCACGAGAGCATGCAGCCGTCCTCGCAAGCCGTCGTCTGGTTGTTGGTGTCCCGAGAACCAATGGCCGCCTGGCACTGCTGGTCTCGAGACGTGCACTGCCCGGAAGCGCATTGCAGATTGTCGCCGTCATCGCCGCACGAGTCGCCGTCCTTCCGGTGGTTGTCACTCGGACAGACCGACGAGTCGCCGGGGCAAGTCTCCTCAGGGTCGCAGAGACCAGTACTCTCACGGCAGACGCTGCCCTTCGATGCATAGCGGCACTCGTTCGTGCAGCAGTCCTCGTTGGCGGGATCGCATTGCGAATTGGTCGTGAATCGACACGTCGCGGCGTCACAGCACGGATTGTCGCCACACGTCTCCTCGCCACCGCAGTCGCATTCTTCCCCCGATTCAACGATACCGTTGCCACACTGGCTTCCGGTAATGGTTTCGACGTCTCGGTTGTTAGCCAAGCACTCGGATCGAACGGCATTGCGGTACAGCGCGGAACAGACGTTGCCGATGGAGCAGGGCGAGAAGTTCTGGATCTGTCGACCAGTCGAGGGGTTCATGATGAATTGCGATGCTGCGTCGCAGGTATCCGAGCTCAGTGGGCAGCACCTCTGCATCTGGCTATCACTGCTGGCGCAGAGTTGGTCGTCGCAGTCGTGAACCGCACCAAATGTGTGGCCCGCTTCGTGGGCGAACACTTGCCACTCACTGTCGGTTTTGACGACAACGTTGGCCCCAGCAACAGTCTCGTTAGAACCGTCGCTGCCGGCCGTGGTCTGCGACCCTGGGACGCACACCTGCCCGAGCCACGCCAGACCGACGGCAGAATTTGTGTTGCAGGTACTGAGCAGAGTCCAGAAGGCGTTGCCATCATCCGACCGCCCACGCCATTCCGAGAACAGGTTGAGACGATCACTGATACGGAGGTTGCCGGTGCACCCAACATTCCACGGAACGAGGTCGCTGGCAGATCCTGGGCAGTCGGGATCGCTGATCGTAAGGTTCTGAATGCCCAAAGATATGTTGAAGCTGCTTTCGTACACCTCGGACGCCGAGTTGACCAGGTCAATAATGTTTTGGCGAACAGCCTGGGTGTCGTTGAAGTCGGCCGTGTACGTGCAGTCCGTGGCGATGCCGACCAGCGCGATCTTGCGAACGTCGGGACAACCCTGGGTTGAGCCGATGGTGGAGACGAGGTTCTGGCCGGCGCCGTTGTTGCCCGTCTGGCCGGGATCGATCTGCCGTCCGAAAAGTGAGGCCGGGGAGACGGCCTGCAGGGCGGCGTCGTCGAACGCATTGGGGTCGTACTTGGCATTGTACTGGAGGGACTGCGATTCACAGTTTGTGCGGCCCGCAGTATCCCGCTTCAAGTCCTCGGGATCAAAGTAGTAGCTCATCACATCCGAGTCCCTCCAGACAACCATATATTCATCCGGATCCTCGGTCGTGTCCGGCAGTGGGTCCTCTGGGTGTTTTAAGCGTCGATATTTGTTGCCGGTCATGATGTGGTGGTGATCACCGTCGACCCGGAAGGCGCCTTGGAAAACGGGGTGCTTTCCATCACGCTGCACCGTAATGCGTGCCCAGCCAACCTTGCTCCATTCTGCTCGACCATCGCGGTGGATGAAGGCAGTGCCGCGGAAGACCTTGTGGTCATGGCGGTTGATGCGCTTAGACTCTCTAATCGACCCGTCTGCGCCGAGGTAGTTGACGTGCATGTCATCGTGGAGAATGTCGTGGTTCGGTTCTAACGCCAGTCGTATTTGTTGCTGAGTATCGCGGAGAGTGAATGTGAGGTCGAAGGAGGAGTGGTATTGGCATCGTTTTGTTGGTGTGCTCAGGGAAGGGGAGTCGAGAAGAGATATGGACTTCAAAGGGTTTCGCTGTGCGGAGTGTGCTGTTCGAAGCGTACCATGGATTAGCAGTCTGCCATAGCACAGGGCATGCAAGCCGAAGGGGGTTCACGAACCGACGACATCTTGTATTACGGAGGCGATGCCGAGAGCACTGGTGAAGAGGGCCCGTAAGCTAACCATAGTGGTTGAAGCAGAGGCACGAAGAGGGTTGCGGGTGTTCCCTGACACGGGACGGGGCGTAATGAAAGTTATCGCATCAGTTGGAGCGTGTCGTCTGTATCGTCGAGAGTCGAGTTGGGGTTGGTTCCTGTTGTCCAAGAAAGAGAAAGAGCGAAGCGGCGAGTGGTGGCGATCGGAGGCTTCGGGGTGTTCGGAGCTTGAGATCGTCGTTGGCGCAGAGGGTTCCCAAAGGGTTGCGAGTGGGTGAATGAAGGGATGGATATGTGCCGGAGTGCGGGTCGGAGCTGAGAATCGATAGTGAGTTGGGGGGGACGACGGGATGAAGTTGGAAGAGAGTTGGGAGGTTTCTCGACGACGACTACGACGACGACGCTGGTGAGTGCACGGAAGCCACAGACGAAAGGTGACAGTGGAACGGGGATGGCAGATGGGAAAGAGACACCGGGAGGAGCAGTAGACGTGGAGATGGAGGCGAAGCAGACCGGGGGCGAGGCGCGAGGTACTAAATTTACGAGTACGCAAGCACCCAAGACTCGGGTACCGCGCTAGCGCCCCTTCTACTTGCCCCCCTGGTCGCCCCGACGCCCCCCCCCCTGGTGAACACTGGCAGTGGGAAAGCGCCCCTCCAAGGCCCCTGCCAACCAGTTGGGGGATCGGTTTCACGTTAGCTCCGAACAGCCAAGATGGCTTGTCGACGTTGACTCGTCAGCACCGCCGCTACCCTTTGCTGTTGACTTGCTTCCTGGCCGCCCAGGGCCCCCATCAGTTGCTTGTTCAAGCGAGAGTCGTCAGCGTCACCCAAGACAAATTCAGCCGACCTTAGCATTTTTGCGGAGTCTTGGGCAAGTCCGAGCCGACCCCTTCTCCCCTCACCCTCATGTTTCTCTTTGTCTCCCCCTCTTTTCCATGTGCTGGCACGGCACATGCAGCGAAAAAGGTGTTGCTGTCTTGCTTCGCCCGATCCCTCTGCCTTGTTGAAGGAACAGCACAGCCTGCTCCGAATGAGTACGGCATCCTGACAACCCCGACTATCAATCAGGAGCCCATACGCCCGGCACACGGCAGGCATGGCACCCCAGGCTCCAATGGCCCAGCGCGTGGAGCCGCCCACTGAAAGGCCGGCCTCCACTGGCCCAGCGCCTCCCCAGCGCCCAAGCGGCTCTGACATCCGAGACGGGGCTGAAGCAGAGAAACTGGCGGCGCCGACGCTCCCGAAATGCCTCTGGATGGGGGCCCGCCTCTCCTCACAGACCACTTCCCCCCGACCAAATAGGGCCATCGCACCACATTAGCGGCGAGCTATCTTCAGCAGGCGTCGTGATCACTGCCGTGTTACCCTGGCTGACGTCTGGTGACAGGCGTCATGTTTGGGCCACAGGTCGAGCCCCCTCGCCCTACAGAACAGAACAGGAGGGAACCCTCTCCGAATCCTACCCAAGAAAGCAGACCGGTACCAGGCGTGACAGACAGCTCCTTCGGCTGCACTTGCACTGGGAGCTCTGATCCCCCTCGTTGAGTGTTTCACGTCCAACCGGCCGCCAGCGACACGACGATCCTCTTTCGCTGCCACCTTATGCAACGGACGGTTACACAACAGACAAAACATGCGCAAAGGACCGATGCGGTGCGCTGTCAAGAAAATGTGCCTGGTCCGAGGCAACCACGGACGGCGAGGCCAATACGAGGCGTGGAGGAATTTCCCACGAGAGCTCCCCTGCCAGGATGGGAATCTCGGCATGCGACCCGCCCACTCTGATCTGCCGAACGGCGAAATCTCGTTGGTTGATGATGCACCTGCGTCTCCAGAGCGACACAAGCAGATCGATTACGAATCTGCGCGACTCGCGATTGGGGACGCTGTATTCCATCAGATGGCTGTGGCACCAATATCGGATAGGTCCACGAGCCAACGGGTTTCTTGGCTTCAACTCTCACCACTGCCAATTGTCGATCATCCGCGTGGTTACTTTTGCTCTCCGCCAGTCCCCTAACTCCAGAGGCGACCGAGCCAATCAATGAGCGGTGTCTCTGGCCGTGATCCTCAACAGGCCAGTCACAGTCGCCTTTCGACCTCGCACGACACCTGTTGGCGCAGCGCAGACAATGTCTGACCGAGTTGCACAGCCTTACGCTGCGCTTGTTCACCCGCTCGGCTCCCAACTATCGCGCATCCTGTTGATGATGTGCTGATTCGAGAGAGGCCATGTCCCGCGAAAGACATCTGACGTCTACATTCCAGCCACGCGAAAAGTCCACGTGGAGTTCTGGGTCGGGGGGCGCACTCCCCCCCCCCCATGCTCCAACCAAGACCGGACGAAGGATGACGACGACTCTCAGCCATGGTCTTACTTCCCCACCCCACCTTTTGGATTGGCGACCTAAATTCGCACGCTCAAAGGGTCTTCATCCCTCGTCTAACGCTGCAAGACCTGATAGTGGCACTCCGACTGGAGCCTAAGCTCCCGAGTTTTCCAGGTGCTGTCAGGACATGCGCTAATACAGAGTGCCACCTTCTAGACTTTCGGGGTCGCCATGGTTTTGCCTCGGGGAACAAGCATGACTTCTGCTGCCGGTGGTCTTGACTTCGATCGCTCCAGGAAATCCCCTGAGCACGTCCGAGCCGACGAGTGAGCGTAGATGTCTCTCTGCAACTGAGCCACAGCCAAGAATAGATAGGTTCGCGGTCGCATGAGCCAGGTCTGACCCTTGAACCTGCTGCCGCCTCACAAGATCAGCACAAAACTGCCCTCGTGTCTTCATCCCAAGTCTGGGGGGATTTCGGAGACGCCCGCGCCACGATGAGACCTCACGAGGGATGCTGCCAAGACGAACTCACCAGCACATTGCCAGAGGCGTCAGCTCAAGGAGCTTGATGCCTGGACCAGGAACCATAGCTTACGAAAATCTCCATAGCCGGGATGGCCGTGATGTTTGATCGGAAACCCGGTGATCTTCGTAGCTCTAAAATCATCAGATGCCAAGATTTCAGATGAAAACTATCTCGAGCCGCAGCAGGCACCTGGGTCTCTCCTTGCTGGTGGCACCGTGTCCTGACGCTCAAACTTGCTGGGCTTGGCCACGTTCCCGGTCTGTTTCAAACATTCGACGAACATCTCCGCCTGCAGTGAACAATGAAATGTACGCGTGGGCTCAGAGACTGGGAAAAGCCTGTCCACGAGACGGAGGTGAGGCTACTGCGCCGGTGGCGACTGTGCGTGAGTGTTGTTCTGTCGCTTATTTAGTATCCTGGAACCCATGTTTGCGTCCTGAGTTTGAGGCACTTGCTGCTCGATGACGCGGGCAAGTGCTCGATGTCGCAGGTTGGTGTTTTCCGATCGAGCAGGGACGACATCAGTGTCCATGTGCGAGCTCTCCAGCGTCACGACCTGGCGAGGACACACCGGAGAGCGTCTAGCAGCCGATAGCATGACGGGAATAGACCCTTTGGTCGTTCGGAGGAATGCAAATGAGAGGGTGTGGGAGGCCAATGGACGATATCCCGGCGCATTGATACATGAAGAGAGGCAGCTCGGAGCTGTGTTGTTTCACATCGCAATTACCACATGCCCTCTTCTAGAAAATGTCCAACACTGGAGAGATAGGGTACTCCGAGCTATGTCGCTGAGGATGCTATAGTCTAAGCTTCATGGTGTATGGGAGCCTCGGGGCCGAAATGATACTCTGGACCCTTCGACTTTGCGCTCGCAATGCGCCTCGTGCGACCTACCATCGTAGAGCCTTGACAGCAGCCTCTCTTCGAACGCAGACCTTCGCGCCGTGGCTTCACTTCTTCGCCATGTCCCGATCGACCGCCCCTGAAGCCTGACGGAGAGACACCGTTGCTGCCCAAGCCAACAGGAGCTCGGCATACGGCGTGCCGTACCCCCGCGACACATTATCCCTCCTCCCTCTGGCTGATAGCAATCATACCAGAACCTGCCATGGCCGTCTCCCAAGATCAGATCTCGGCACGACCAAGGGTCATTAGATAGCTTAAGCGGATGCCAAGACCTGTCGATAGGCTGTCCTGATCATGGAAAAGATGCGCTGTGAATTGTCTCGGGAGACCTGACGAGCGATCAACAACTTATCACCGCTACTTCGCATCCAGAAACGGGATGAAGAGAGCAAAAACAAAATCGCGGGAGTCAACTCCAGGGGCCGTGCTCTTAATTGAACTACGAGATGGCATGAGTGAGCGGAGTATTGACACGTCTAAGGTACGGCAACGACTGCCAAAGACTATATCACAGTTGTCTATGGCATGTCAGAAGAAAAACACCAGATCGAAGCCGCTTAGCTATTCAGCGGGTAGCAGTCCTGACACAAGAATATGACTGGTACTTGACCAAGCGACTGAATCGACAACCTGACCACCGAGTGTATCACGGATCCCTCGTGCCCTTTCCAGACATTGACAGAAGTCTGCCAATGCAGGTTCCCGTCATGGCGGAAAGGACACAACGGATCAGAGCGATATGCGCCCTATTTTCAAAATCATCGAGACGCACGTTGAAGCCTGCGCCACCTGCCCCTTGCCATATTCCCAGGCCTGTGATGGAGAGGCGCGACCTCAGACCCGTTCTAGTACCAGGCCAGGCGCGGTTGGAGTCGAATGACTCGGACCAATGTCGACGGCCATGATCGCGGCACTCGGGTGATATTGTCTGGCTCTCTGTGGCAACTTTCGTCGCGGCCTCATGGGCCCGTCCACATCACGTCGACAGCCAGGCGGACTTCCGAGCCCGGGACGCAAGGTGGTTGTTGGCCTCGGGAGTTGACTCGCGAGAACCAGGCAGAGCGGCTCAAACACATTGGATGACCTGACAGGCACAGGGGCGAAGGCGAGCGGCGTCGTCTGAATCTTGCGTCTTTGCCCTCCCTGCGACGATCACGGCGAGTCAGCCCTCGTCTCGTGTCATGATGTCGGATGCGGAAGACGGGTGTACAGTCGGGATGCCATCTGAACAGGCAAACGGCCATCCACCGCCTAGCATATCATCAGCAGTCCCTCGACGCTCACCGAAAGACATCGCTTCTTGCAGACATCATTCAACGCCACAAATACACGGAAGATCGATCAGAACTCTAAATTCAACTCTCAACTCCATGTACGACCTTCCCGTCATCAGATCAATACCCCGTCGCGTCCGAACCGTCCTGGAATCATGGTATCAAGTACGTCCGCGAAATATCCCCCCTGCCCCAGCCCCAGCTGTACGCTCCGAATTATTTCTTTCCCTTGGCCTCGTGCACGAGGTTGATGATCTTCTCGACGATGGACGGATCCGACAACTAAAATGGTCAGTTTCATGAATCTCTGATGCTAAAGAGTGGTGGGGGGGGNGGGGGGGGGGGGGGGGGGGGGGGGCATACCGTCGTGATGTCGCCGAGCTGGTCCTCCTCGCCCGCGAGGATCTTCCGCAGGATGCGGCGCATGATCTTGCCGGAGCGCGTCTTGGGCAGGTCGGGCACGATGAAGACGGCCTTGGGGGCGGCGAAGGGCCCGATGCTCTTGCGGACCTGCATGATGAACTCCTTGCGGAGGGCGTCGCCGGCGTCGTTGCCCTCCTTGAGGGCGACGAAGGCGTTGACGGCCTGGCCGGTGAGCTCGTCCTGGACGCCGACGACGGCGGCCTCGGCGATGGAGTGGTGCTCGAGCAGGGCGGCCTCGATCTCGGCGGTCGAGAGGCGGTGGCCCGAGACGTTGACGACGTCGTCGACGCGGCCGCGGATCCAGTAGAAGCCCTCGTGGTCGCGGCCGGCGCCGTCGCCCGTGAAGTAGTAGCCCTTGTAGACGTTGAGGTACGTGTCCATGTAGCGCTTGTGGGCGCCGTAGACGGTGCGGGCCATGCTCGGCCACGGCTGCTTGAAGGCGAGGACGCCCTCGACGTCGTTGCCGTGGATCTCGTCGCCCGAGACGGGGTCGATGATGGCCGGCTCGATGCCGAAGAAGGGGAGGGACGCGCTGCCGGGCTTGGTCGGGGTGACGCCGGCGAGGGGCGTGATGACGTTGGAGCCCGTCTCGGTCTGCCAGTAGGTCTGTCCGGTGTTAGTCTGCGAACGGGGCTGGGGAGAAGACGAGTGACAGGGGAACGTACATCCACGACGTGGGCCTCCTCCTTGCCGACGGTCTCAAAGTACCACTTCCAGATCTCGGCGGCGATGGGCTCGCCGACGGAGCCGAGGACGCGCAGGTGCTTCATGTCGGCCTTGACGTGCTCGTCGCCGGCGCGCTTCAGCAGGCGCAGGGCGGTGGGGGCGACGTAGAACTGGGTGACCTGGTGCTTGGCGATGATGTCCCAGTAGCGGGAGAAGTTGGGGTAGGCGGGGGTGCCCTCGAAGACGACGGTGGTGACGCCGAGCAGCAGGGGCGCGTAGACGACGTAGGTGTGGCCGGTGATCCAGCCGACGTCGCCGCCGCAGAAGTAGCGGTCGCCGTCGTGGATGTCGAAGACGTACTTGCCGGTGCAGGCGGCGCCGAGGAGGTAGCCGGCGGTGGTGTGCATGACGCCCTTGGGCTTGCCGGTGGAGCCGGAGGTGTAGAGGAGGAAGAGGGGGTCCTCGGCGTTGACGTGGACGGGGGGGAAGTAGGTGGGCCACTTGGCGACCTCGTCGTGCCACCACCAGTCGCGGCCCTCGGTGAAGGGGACATCGGCGCCGGTGCGCTTGTAGACGAGGACGTGGGAGACGTCCGGGCACTGCTTGAGGGCGTCGTCGACGATCTTCTTGGTGCCGATGAGCTTGCCGCCGCGCTTGCCCTCGTCCGAGGTGATGACGACGCGCGACTTGCCGTCGATGACGCGGTCGCGCAGCGAGTCGGCGGAGAAGCCGGCGAAGACCACCGAGTGGACGGCGCCGAGACGGATGCAGGCGAGGATGGCGACGAGGGCCTCGGGGATCATGGGCAGGTAGATGGCCACCGTGTCGCCCTTGCGGACGCCCATCTCGCGGAGGACCCAGGCGACCTGGGAGACGTCGCGCAGGAGCTCCTGGTACGTGACATTGCGGCCGCCATCCGGCTCGTCGCCCTCGTAGATGATGGCGACGCGGTTGGGGTCCTTGTAGGCGTGGCGGTCGACGAGGTTGTAGCAGGCGTTGAGGGTGCCCTCGACGAACCAGGCCGTGTCGCCGCCCTCGAGGGAGCCGCTGCGGACCGTCTGGAAGTCGGTGTACCAGGAGAGCAGCTCGCGCGCCTTCTCGCCCCAGAACTTGGTGGGATCCGTGATGGACTCTTTGTACAGCTTTTGGTACTCCTCGAGATCTGTCGTCTCGTCAGTGGGGGGGTTCTGCCGAGGAAAGGGGTCCAAAGAGGGGTTCAACGGGGTCAGGAGGAACTCACTGGCAATGTGGGGTTTGCTGGGGTGCTCTGCGGAGAGGGGGGCAAGTTGTCAGCACAGAACGAACACTGGACGCGCTATGACAGCATGGGGTACATCGGCCGTGGCTTGATCGCCGGGTGGCGTCGCGCAGCACCAGCCTCGGGGGCTGCCCCTCCATTTTTTTTGCCCGCCCTTGCCCTCCTGCGGCAAAGGCAGCTGGGTGTATTGGAGACGGCGCGGAGCTCGCTGGCGCTGGCGCTGGCTCTGGCTACTGTTCCGCCCCCTGTGCTGCCCCGCCTCAAACTAGCTCCGACGAGAGCAGCGCCAGAGGGGGGGTAACCTCTGAGAGGGGAACACAGGGCGATCGGGAAACAAGCCCCAGCACCAGCGCCAGCGAGCTCCTTGTCTTCTTCGACCACGGGCAGAAAAGGCAAGATGCGGTATCGGCGCACGCGCGCAGCTGGGGCTCAATTTCACAAAAGAGTGGAAACATACTGTCAAGCATCTTCTGGGGAGGGTCTGGTTTCGCACGCGCACAACTGTCAGCATTGCGTCCCACGGCTAATTTGGGGGGAGGCGGGGGGGGGGCGTGTCTCGGTTGTTCCTGGACACCTGCACCACCAAGCGAGCTTCCCGGACCGGAACAGCTGGGGAGGGGCCAACAGGACAGCGACAAGGGAGGGGGGGCTCTCGGGCTTACGGAAGGTGTCGACATTGTGGGCCTCGGCCACCACGGGGGTCTTCTGTTGCTCGCCTTCGGCCATTTTGACGATGGGCCTGGTTGTGTTGCGAGAGTCGCGAGTAGGTGTTGAAGTCAAGGGCGAAGATAGGGCTGGCGGCGGTAGCAGGGAGGAGGTCGACGGTATGTCCGTCCGGCTGTCGCTATTCACAGCGCCGAAGTGAGTGCGCTGGAGAAGGAGGAGGAAGAGGACGAGGTTCCCGTCGCGTCGTCGTGGGCCAATGCGGTGGGTAGGTCGTCGGTAGGGTCGATGGTGTCTCGCGTGGTTCTCGGCACAACGAGCCAAGAGTCTGCGGTCTGTTGAGGAGGAGGAGGAGGAGGAGGGGCAGACGACGTCGAGGACAGGAGGAAGGGAAAATGTGAAAAGGAAAAGAATAGCCTTCGCGACCTCAACAAGTTTGCGGGGAAAGGGCTCTTTATGGGTCAAGCACCCAAGCTTCCAATGGCGGGCGGGATATTGCGTATGAGGCACGATGGAGATGGGACGGGCGGGACACGGATCGGGGCTCAGCGCAAGGGCAGGTGTGATGTGAATGGGTCCCCCTCCCCCCCTCTCCCCCCCCCGAGCGGAGGTGATCAAGTAGGGGTCGGGTCGCCCGCGCTTGTTGAGGTGTGGTGGTGGATGTGATGTGGTCCATCCATGTCTTGGTGTTTACCGTTAGGCCGGGGTCGTACCCGTGGAGAGCCTTTTCCCTTCCCCCGGGCGGCCGGCCATTGGCGAGAGCTCGATTACGCTCGTCCTGGACTGTTGCTATGCTCCTCCTCCACCCATTCGACTTCGTCTCACCTTGCCGACTTGCCGTTGCCCTGCATTTTCCATGCTGCACCATGCTGCTGCTTCGAGTCACCTGTCGAGGGACCGAGGATGCTCAATGGATGGGCTTTGCGACCATCCCTTCAACCTCCAGAGGATGCTCGATGTCCCTAAGTCCCTAAGCCTCCACCCCAGAGGCACCCGAGCTCTCGCTCGCTGTGCCCATCTTAGCCCTTCCCGGACGGCCGGTGACGAAGTCCAAGACCGCTGGCTTTTGGCTTTTGGGGACTGTGTGGAGGGGTATGGCCTAGCGTCGCCCGCACCTGGTCATGGCACCTCCGGTACTTGCGTGTTCGCCGCCGGATCGCCCGTCGCCTGGATGCAAGGGCTGGCATCGGCGTCGTCGAAAGCTCGAATACCGACGTCCTGGTGACGGGCAGCCATTTCGTGTGTCATGCCTCGTGGGGAGCGCTTGCGGCAGGAGGCTCAAGGCTGCCAAGTACGCTGGCATCACTGTTCCTCCCTGGTAAGGTAGGTAAGGGTACTCTAGGCACATACTCTTCCTTGAGGTACGTACCTTGACTACCCTACCCACCCTGCTGGCGGGGTACCTGAACCCCTCCAGTTGACCTCGTCTGATTGATGCGTCAATGAGATTCATCAAAGCGACTCACAGTTGTTGCGAGCTTAAAATAAGACCACGAATGTAAACGGCAACATAAAGAAAGTGCAATCCTAATGCTAACTACAGGCCAGTCTTCCTAAAGTGCAATGAGGTCAGACTGCTACACTGCGCATCACAAAGCCAAGGCGTCCCTCGATCCGGCTACGCTGCCGTAGAGCACTGTGGTGTGGTGCAGGTGCAGGTGCAGGTGCAGACAGACCGCACAAGTCCTTGTACCCCTCCCCCGCACCCAATGACACCAGCTCACCCGCTACCACGTTACCACGGTTGGAGGGGAGAGCCTCCCAGCGAACCACACACACCGCACCTCGTCGCGACCTCACCTGCCGCAGCCTACCTAGTCGGTACTTGTGCACCCTCTGGCTGATCGAGATGCTCACCCATGACCATCCCGCCGCCCCCTAACCTCGGGCCTCAACCTCACGGCATGACATCGCCATGACCTAACCTCGCCGGCCCTCCGTGGCTGAGACTGCTCACCCGCGCCAGCGGCCCTCCACCCGTGTTCTGTTCGCCCAGCGTCTGGCACTCTCTGCAAATGAGAGTACTGTCTTCGTGAGGCATGGCACAACCGTCCATACGGCATGAGAACGGCCTAAGACGTTTCGCCCAGCCAAGGATGAACGGAACCCCCCCAGCCCGGCTCTCCCACACCTCGGGTATGGTGCAGCATCCCGCACCATCAATCATCCACCATCTCTACCGCGCCGGCCGGATCCGCGGCTAATCAATTCCCAAGCCTCGCGACACCTGCCGCGGGCTGGGCCTGCAGGGCGTACTTATCGCTAGACAGGCTCAGCCCAGAGAGACCCCCTCCCCTGATACCCCTAAAAGTGCACCCCGCAGCCCCCCCCCAAGCCGGCGACCCCAACCGTGCCATCCCGGGAACGCGAGCTCTGTCCGCGTCTTCTCCGAGAAGAACACTCAAAGCCCAGCCGCAGGGCTCTCGGCCGGCGTCGGACGCCAGCCCCTGGACGAATGGAACTTCGAGTTGCGTGCTTATCGATTGCGCACCACCCGGCCACGACTGTCTGACACGGATCACGGGTGCAACTTCTGGGCTCCGGAGGCTTCGGATGCGCGTGTTTGCCATTATCTTTCTCGCAAACCCGGCGTCGAATCGTCGGCCGTCTCGTGCCTGATCTGATCCCTCGCGCGTTTCCGCCGTCGCGGCATGCCTTGCTTTTTCGGTCATGCGGCCAGGCGGCCCAGAGTATTCCCTCATCCCTATGTGAACCCGAAAACGCCGGAAGACGCCTCCCCCCTTCCCCCTCTGCCCCTTCACCCGCCGACCGCCGCATCACAGATCCATGCTCATCAGGTACATCTCGATGATCCTCATGAACTTGGCCACGAACGCCTCCAGGTGGAAGATGACCTTGGTGCCCATCCTGATCCTGTGCTCGTAGTACGCCGACCACTTGATCACCTCCGGCTTCAGCGCGTCGTCGATCATCGACACCAGCTTGAACGTGAGCGTCTTGAGGATCGTCGTGGCCGGGATGCAGTGCGTGAGCAGGTCGTACAGCTTCGCCCGCACCTGGAGGATGCGCGCCGGCGTGTGCTCCTCCATGATTTCCTTGGCGATCTGCCCGATGAGCGCCTCCCAGTCCGGCGGCGGGATCCGCGTCGAGTCTGTCACTTTCTCGCTGCCACATCGTTAGCACGCTGCCGCTCCTAAAGATATGGTTTTTGGGGGGGGGCAGAAGCAAAACGTACTTTTGCGCGTGCACCGCCTCGTACATCAGCAGCGCCCGCCGCAGATTCCTCCCGCTCTCCTGCGCTATCCTCATGTGCAGGCCCTTGACCGCCGGCCACCCCTCCCTCTCGGCGCTCTGGCCCAGCACGTCGCAGATCTCCTCGTGCGTCGGCGCCGCCACCCGCACCAGCAGCGTCCGCGAGCGGATCGGCGCGATGATGTTGGCCGTCGAGTTGGCCAGCAGGATGAGCCGCAGGTTCGGCGAGTACTTCTCCATCGTCCGGCGCAGCGCGGCCTGCGCGTCGCGCGTCAGGTGGTCCGCCTCGTTGATGACCACCACCTTGAACCGCTGCCGCGCCGCCTGGTCCACCTGCTGCGTCTGCGCCACCTCCTTGAGGAGGTCCTGCACCACCACGCGGTCGTAGTTGCCCACGTCCGACGGCGTGATCTCGAGGTGGTAGTTGGAGGCCACAATGTTGAACTCGAGCTTGCGGTTGCTCGACGTCTGGAACACGCGGGCGTCGATCTTGATCTTCTCGACGCCCGGGCCGTAGAGCTCCTTGAGGGTGGCGACGATGCGGGTTTTCTTGCCGGCGCCCGAGGGGCCGTAGACGAGGAGGTGAGGGAAGTCGCCGCTGCGGGCCTGTGGGAGAGGGAGGAGTGGTCAGTTTCGTGAAGAGGGAGGGGGTCTGCAGAACCAGGGGGAGGGGATTGCGTACGAGTGAGCTTAGCCTGTCGGACAGCTCTGGGTGGTAGGTGAGGGCCTCCAGGGACTTTGGCCTGTGCTTGTCGACGATGAGCGCCATTGTGTGTCTGTATGTGCGTGTGATGAGGGGGTGGTGAGCCGAATGCTGGGGTTGATCGGATGGCAGCTTCTGCCTGTTTTTCGCCTAGTGATGGGGATGCGGATGGGCGAAGTCTGGGTGACGCGACGGCACGCGTTAAGTGCGATGCAGGTCGGACAGGGATTATGGTGGTCTGTGGCTGGTGGGTGGCTCGTGCAACGAGCAGGGAGACATGCTGAACAGCGTGAGTGCCAAGCAAGCGAGGAACCCGTGAGGAACCCGCAAGGAACCAGGAATAGGATGATGAGAAGGCAATCACCTCTTGAGAACATCGAGTCGCCAACTTGTCTCATTTTGGAGTTGCACGTTGCGCTTTCAATCAGCTGCACCGTCGACGCAGGCTTCATCTTCCGCTCATATCATACAGATATCTGCCCTTCTATCTCACTTTCACTTGATCTCACAAGCCTGGCCCTTATGCCTGACATGACATGCTATAATACAGTCGAAACATTCCGCTTGCCGTCACCTCTACGACGCTGGTGCCGAGGGAGCAGCGCCCGTAGCCTCGGCGGGCGTCGCGGGAGCCTGCGCCTCCTGCAGCAGCTGCTCAGGCTCGATCTTTTTCCTCGGCCGCTTCAGCTCCTCCAGAGTCACACCGTCAAGCTTGGTGATGCCAACGACAGGAGGCTCGCCCTTGTGGACGAACTCCCACTGACCTGATGGTTGCGTTAGCGGAGCGTCCTGGCGCATTGAGCGGCAAAACCTACCAGGGAGCTTGTTGCCAGCCAAGCGGAAGGCGTCCTTGACGACAGCCTCGTGGACCATGCCCTTGACCTCGAAAACGACCTGGTTGACGGCGACACGGGCTGCCCAATGGTCGAATCCACCCTTGCCCTTACCCATACGAATCTGCATTCATCGTGAGCACGCCGTTCCCTGCCGCGTAGCTCCCGGATCGCCCTTACCTCGTTACCGGAGACGTAAACGCCAACGTTGCATGCCACCCTCTTGTACATTCGGTACTTGGTTCCACGGAGTCTCGTCTTGATGGTGTCCTCAGCGTTCTTGAGCTGCTTCGCGCTGATCCGGCGGTGGTGGTCCTTCATGCGCAGGCCGTAGTCCCCCCACATGACCGTCGTTCCCTTCACCGAGCCGCCAGTCGCTACACGCGGCCTTCCCTTCATCATCTTCTTCGTTCGGTCGATCGACGGCTCTAGCCAGTTGCCCTCGCGGGCGGGCGTGGAGGAGAAGGGGCGAGCATCGCGCAGGGCGGTCGCTACGGCCGAGCGGGCCAATTGAGGTCGGATGGGGGAAGCGAGCGTCCTCGCTGCGGAGGAGGCCGAGATGTGAAGGCCCCGGAAGGCGTCGAGTAGCGTCGTGGACCTCATCGTTGCGGTCTTCGGCGGGTGGTGCACGCTGGATGGCCCGAGTCGATGGCCGGTTGGGAAACGTGATTTTTCGAAGCTTCACCAGACGGCGTGTGGCTGGTGCACGCCGAATGGGTGCCTGAAAGCCGGGGCGGCAAAGACCAAAAGGCACGACCCACTGTGACTTGAGCCACACTTTAACGCACCTACCTACCCCCTGTCCTCCTGAAGGAAAGCGCGTGCTCTTCGCGTCACGATTTCGAAGCTACAGCGTTCACGCCCGCTGCACATCCCTCCAGGCAACCTACCCACCATCAAGTCACGTCTGCCAGATCGATTCCAGGCAGCAAGCGCCTCGACCCTCAAAAGGGTGCTCAGCCGTCGACTTTCACTTCTTGTATCAAATCCATTCCCAACCGCCTTCCAATTCCTGTTCAATTCGACATGCCTGACATCAGGTCCTTTTTCGGGCCCAAGGGTGGTGCGCCGCCTCCCAAACCACAGCCCGCGCCCAAGAAGGCCGAACCACCGGCCAAGGGCCGCCGCGGTCGCAAGGTTGTCGAAGATAGCGACGAAGACGATGCTGTCATTGTAGAGTACGGTAATCTTCAACACTTGCGCCTCAGTCGCTGACGATCAATCCAGAGACAAGCCCAAGAAGGCCCCACCGAAGAAGAAGGCAAAGGAGGAATCCAACGATGTTTCGATTTCCGCCAGCGACTACTTCGCATCGTCAAACGGCAAAGCTCAGAAACCTCCCGCGTCGCCTGTCAAGAAGGTGAAGGCAGAGGTTGAGATTCGGACGAGCCCCAGGAACAAGCAAACCGCAGCGAAGGCCGCCCCCAAGACGACCGCACCGGCATCGCCGGTACAAAGCCGAGCCGCACCGAGGAAACGCACCGCCACATCATACAAAGACCACGACGACAACGACGATGGAGATGCGTACGTCGATGACGGCGCGGAGGAGGACGACGGAGACATCTTCGCAGCAGACGCCAAGGGACGCAGTAAGCGCAAGAATGACGATTACGCCGAAGACGAAAGCGAAGACGACCTCTTGCCGAAGCCGAAGCGGATGGCTTCTCGGGCCGCTACGACGACCACCACCACGGCCAAGAGCAAGCCTCCCGTGAGCAAGAAAAGAAAGTCGCCTGAGTCTGAGTCCGAGTCTGAAGAGGAGAA
Source organism: Verticillium isaacii (assembly GCA_002851775.1). NCBI lineage: Eukaryota > Fungi > Ascomycota > Sordariomycetes > Glomerellales > Plectosphaerellaceae > Verticillium > Verticillium isaacii. Next base: position 1,452,666 of record NMXN01000006.1, on the reverse strand, counting down.
GCCCCGCAAGAAGCAAGCCCCCGCCAAACCGCGCGCCCCGAAAGCAAAGAAGCCGACCGAGGTCGAAGATGCTTCCTACCAAGCCATCCTCGATGACATTCCCACAGTCAGGGCACCGACCCCTCCAGCCAGAGATCCCGATGTCAAGTTCGACTGGAGGACTGCGAGCAAGACCGGGGGCAATGGCGCCGCACCGCCCCTGAATCCCGGTAGCGCCGATATACCCGAAGGAGAGGACGAGTGTCTTACCGGCCTCGCCTTCGTTTTCACGGGCGTGCTGCAGACCATCGGCCGTGATGAGGCACAGGCACTCGTCAAGAGGTATGGTGGAAAGGTCACAGGCTCTCCGAGCAGCAAAACCAGCTACGTGGTGCTCGGAGAGGATGCCGGCCCCAGCAAACTCAAGAAGATTCAAGATCTTGGCATCAAGACGATCGACGAGCATGGGCTCTTCGAACTCATCAAACGCCTCCCTGCTTTTGGTGGCGGCGGAAAGGGGGCAGAGAAGGCACGGGAGAAGAAGAAGCAGGCCGAGGAGAAGATCAAAATCGACGCGCGAGAGATGGAGCGTGAGGAAAAGGCCAGGAAGATCGAAGCCGAGAAGGCGGCACAGAAGGCTGCAGCGGCCCGAGGCTCGGCGGCTGCTCCCACACCGGCAGCACCTCTGGCCCAGCTCTGGACTTCCAAGTATGCACCCACGCAGCTGAGCCACATTTGCGGCAACAAGGCCCAGGTCGAAAAAATCCAGAACTGGCTGAAGAACTGGCAGAAGAGCCGCAAGTACGACTTCCAGAAGCGAGGTGCTGACGGGATGGGCGCGGAACGAGCCATCATCATCTCTGGACCGCCCGGCATTGGCAAGACGACCGCCGCACACCTCGCAGCTAAGCTAGAGGGCTTCGACGTGATCGAGAGCAACGCAAGCGACACGAGAAGCAAGAGGCTTGTGGAGGAAGGCGTCAGCGAAATCATGAACAACACGTCGCTTCTAGGATTCTTCTCTGGCGATGGAAAGAAGCTCGATGCCGGCAAAAAGAACATTGTCCTGATCATGGACGAAGTTGACGGTATGTCAGCCGGTGATCGCGGCGGCGTCGGAGCTTTGGCGAAGTACTGCAAGAAGACCGAGGTGCCGCTCATTCTCATCTGCAACGAGCGTAAGCTCCCGAAGATGAAGCCTTTCGACCATGCCGCTATGGACGTCATGTTCCGCCGACCTACCGTGGACCAGGTACGATCACGCATCATGACCATTTGCCACAGGGAGGGTCTCAAGCTCCCCCCTCAAGTAGTGGACGCCTTGATCGAGGGCAGCAACAAGGACATTCGCCAGATTATCAACATGATCTCAACAGCAAAGCTCGATCAGGCGGCCATGGATTTTGACCAGGGCAAGGCCATGACGAAGGCTTGGGAGAAGCACGTCGTCCTGAAACCGTGGGACATTTGCCAGAAGATGCTCGGCGGCGGTCTCTTCGCGCCCGCCAGCAAGGCCACGCTGAATGACAAGATTGAACTCTACTTCAACGACCACGAGTTCAGCTACCTCATGATCCAGGAGAACTACCTTCGATGCAAGCCCATGGCGCTCAACAACAGAGGCTACAACAAGAGAGAGGAGAACCTGAAGGCTCTTGAACTCTTTGATCAGGCGGCGGAGAGCATTAGTGATGGCGATCTTGTTGACCGCATGATCCACGGGCCGCAGCAGCAGTGGAGTCTCATGCCGACACACGCCATCTTCAGTTCCGTACGCCCTGCCAGTTTCATTTCCGGCCAGCTCATGGGGTCCAACTTCACGTCGTGGCTTGGCAACAACAGCAAGACAGGCAAACTGAACCGGTTCATCCGTGAGATCCATGCTCACATGCGGCTGAGGTCCTCTGGCGATGCAAACGAAATCCGCCAACAGTACCTTCCGGTGCTCTGGGACAGGATGATTCGCCGGCTTGACATCGAGGGCAAAGAGAGCGTCGAAGATATCATTGAGCTCATGGACAGCTACTACTTGACTCGAGACGACTTCGATGCGATGAAGGAGCTGGGTGTCGGCCCACAAGATGAGTCTCGCATCAAACTCGAGACGCAGACGAAGGCACACTTCACGAGAACGTACGTATCATCAGTTTCCAGCCTTGACGTGTATGCTGTGCTAATTGACATTCTAGATACAACCAAATGTCTCACCCTGTGCCTTTCATGAAGGCCAGCAACATCCAAGCGCCCATGAAGAAGGCAAAGGACGCTCCGGACCTTGAAGAGGCCATTGAGGAGGAAGACGAAGGCGAGCCGGATCCGGCCGAGGTGGTTGACGACGACCAGCTTGATTTGAAGAACGACAAGTACGTCAAGGCAGCCAAGAAGAAGCCAGCCAAGGGTGCGAAGGCGAAGACGACGAAGAAGGCGGCCAAGGCGGATGATGACGATGAAGAGGATGTCAAGCCTGCGAAGGGGCGCCCGAAAGCTGCAGCTGCTAAGGGACGGGGCAAGAAGTAAGGAGTGACCGCAGGCGTTCGGGGGGAGTCACTGGCGCGGCATGGCTTCCAAGCGATGTACATGATATTGCAACTGGGTTAATCACCCCGGGGAAAGACTGAGCGGGGATCTCGCTGGTGTAGTCGACTCGAGTGTTCCCCTTATTCGGGGCTTGTGTGAGGCCGTACGAGCACGTTTAGGCCGAGGGCAGTGGAGTACCATATATCGCAACATGGACCTTACTTTCAGTACACCCAGTTCCGAAGCTGTGAGTATTATTACGCATGCTAAGCCTCCTCCACATTATTCAACAGCTTCCCTGAATCTTCTATCTCGACAATTCCTGGGCTTGTCAGGTGAGCAACACCTCCACCGGCCCTTACCGTGGATGCCAAGCCAGGACCTGGCCGCTCTGCATGGCGTGATGACTTGAGTGGTTAGTAAGAGGGATCTCATATGTAATGCTATCAAGGTACATGGGACTTGATCATGACGAAGGGTATATTCACTAATCCTTCGATGAAGACAGCTGCCGGACACCGAAAGGAGGCGGCGGGACCTACGACGAACTGGACGCCACCCGGACGGCGAAGGAGGGCGGAACCGTCAATGTCAGCGATCCGAGAGGCAGAAATGACAGCGGTGGCGGCATAAAGCACGGCGTTTACCAGAGTAGTGAAGCCTTCAGACAACGACGAGGGTGACGAGGGTGACAAGTACAAAGTTATTGAGGACGATTTTACCCCTGAGGCCTTACATCCGGATTTTCCAGGCGTCATTGCCTTCATCAACACGAAGACTTGCTGTCTTATGTACTCCTTTGAGGAGGGAGGCCTAGGCGCTCTGACTCTTTCTATTGTAGGTATATACGTGCACGGTTCTTAATTCTCTTTCTTTCAAATCCCCCTGAAAGTGAAGCCATCACCATCGAAAGAAATCCAGCCCCTGAAGTTCAACCAACAATGGGGCGCAGCATGTAAGCCGTCGACTCAGAATTACACAAGGATTGTCCTGGCTCACACTATCTGTTCCGCACAGCGTGCTAGTATGTTCATCCTGCGCACTGCGCACCACGCACCCGAGCTGTCGCCGACTGCTGACGGTCGACAGCAGCTCCTGGGCCTCGACCGCCAGGGCCGCAGGTCACGATGCCCCGACGACGATGGTCAGCGCTTAGTCGGCAGGCCGCCCCCTCACAAGAGGCATCTATTCAGAGGCAGAAAAACACTGAACAATACGTTGTCACCCTCCTCCAACAGCAAAAGCCGCACCTTCCTCTCGACCATTGGCCGACATCTGCGGCGAGACTCGATCCGCAACACCGCAAATCGGCATACAATCGTCAGACACTTCAAAAAGACACCTCGAAAGAAGGAAATCAAGATAGTTGAAGCTGTGAGCGGCAGACAGATTTCCTGCAGACAGTGGGTCATGGAGAACAACCCTCAGGAAGAGGGCCGCGTCGCCCACCTCTACGACGAAGAAGGTAAGCTATCTTCCTGTTTGTTTTTTCCTTTATACGTTTGGTCTCGTTTTGGAAGCTAATTCAACTGGGTCATCGTAAGTCCCAGCGGCATCTTTTGAAATCGAAGAAGATGGAGCCAACTACGCGGCTCACGAGCTGTCCATGATCGAGGAGGTCTCGTCCGACGCTGAGCAGTCTGGCCTCCAGGGATCGCGTACCGACATAACTACGCGAAAGAAGAGCACCAGCAATAACCAGTTCAGCACTTATCCTTCCGAGGACGATGATGTGTTCGCCGACAGCGCAAACATCCTCCATGCCCTTCGAGCCGGCAACCAACAGTATTACAACGGTGCCTACCAGCAAGCCAGCCCATCTGGCCGCATCATGCAGCGTCGGTACACGGGCGGCTTCCACTTCCACGATGAAGATGATTTTGGTTCGTCGCCCCCGCGTCAGGCTGAGACTTCTCGGCGCCTGCCTTCGACATTCACTTTCGAGCTCCCGACCAGAACCGTCGGTCGTGCTGCTCAGGGCGGTCAGATGTCTACTCAAAGCCGTCGTCGTCGTCGCGGTCAAACGCACATCAGCCTCGGAAGCCCAGAGCGTTACCAGGACACAGACAACGTTCTAGGTGGCCCCCAGGGAGGCGCCCACAATGGCCAAAGCCGTGGCAGCTCGGAGGCGAGCACCCTCCGCATGGACATGGGCATCGACTCGCAGTCCCTCGTCAGCCTCCACGCGCGTGGCTTTTTCAGCGATGATGAGCATAGCATTCAGGACTATCCAGCCGACATTGGGATCTATGGAGGCAGAACTCCCCGGTCTCCCGAGTCCAATGGAAGTCGCCTTGGCACGGGTCAATCTGACGGTTGTTACCCTGAAGAGAGCAGCGAGAGGACGATGGCGCCTCGTGCGGATGACCAGGATGATCAGGATGACCAGGACTGTAGCTTCGAAACCGAAATCATGGGCGACCATTTCAATGTCTCTCAGCCGGGCAGCTGGGAGACCGCCTCGGAAGTCTCCCTCCCTCCCTCAGGCACCCAACCCCAAGACAATATCACCAACCATCAAGGCCCCTTCGAGTGGTCTCCCGGCAAGCAGCAGCTCCTCCGTCGCGAAGGCAGCCTCAGATTCCAGCAGCCAGTCGACACACCGCTCCTCGTCCCCGTCAAGTCGGACCGCAAAGGCAGCGGCCCGTACGGCTTCGGCGACAACATCTACCCCGAGGATTGGGTACAGGCCGGCGAGCTCGGCGAGGGACTGTACCCGCCAGGCAACCACCACGGGCTTTCCGACCCCTTCTCGTCCTCCAGCGTGGCCGTCCGCGAGAAAGAGATCGTCGAGGGCGTCGCCGGTCTGAAGGTCACGGTGATGGGCCATTCGTTTACCCCTGAGGCCCTCCGGTGCGGCCAGCCGAATGCCCAGGCGGTGGCCCACAGGAACCGGCTGGCTAGTCCTTTTTACAACCGGCTCCAACAACTCGCCAGCAACTCGCGGCGGCACGAGGTCGCCGACGATACGTTTGACCTGGGTGCGAGGGCGCGTCGAGGGGTCGCTCGTGAAGCCAGCGTCGACACTACGCCTCCTTCCCAGCATACTGATGTGCTGCCCGAGGCCGTAGAGTCTCCCACTGCACATGTTATTCAGGACTATCAGAGTTCTTCTGGTAAATTTGGCTCCTTCCTTTTCTTCTTGATTCATTCACTGATGTCTTGCAGAAATCATCAGCGCCACCGACGAGGAGAAGGAGCCCAGCCCTACTGGCGCTGACAACTCCCCGCGCAGCGAAGAAGGTATGCCGGATACAACCTGAGCACCGAGACGGACATCGTGAGCTGACAAAATGTAGAAGTCGTGTCAAAGCTCCAGTCACCCGAAGCACCTGCCACGATGGGCACTTACACGTTCAACACGCGCGACTGGGCCGACTACGGCAGCGCCCTCGTAGATCACGCCCCTGAGAAGACCGCCCCCAAGATTCCCGGTTGCACAGCTGGGCAGGCGGACAAGAAAGACTGGAAACTCACAGGATCGACCCTCCACGCGTACAACGCCATGCGTGGCTCGCGCATGGTGACGGGCGACCCCCTGGGCACCTGGATCGCCGTCAAGACACAGGAAGGCCTCATGAGACAGCTCCCTGAGGGCAAAGGAAAGAACAAGGACCCCGACTTCGACGTCCAGCAGCTGCAGAACTTCGCGGCCGACATCGCAGAGACGCTCCAGGAATGGCCGAGCATCGACAAGCAGGGCCGCCAGGCGGTGGCCAGCGTCCCGCGTCCGCAGTACCAGCACCTGAACCCGCCCGAAGGCTTCACGTATCCCGCCCACCTGGCGTCGTCCATCAACGGCATCGCTTCGGAGAGCTACGAGACGAGCTTCCAGGACGAGTACGACATCTCGGACGACGAGGGCGAACCGCGCGACGGCCGCGTCTCGCCCTGCACGTTCCGCGCCCTGGCCGAGGGCTGCACCCGCTGGGACGACCGCGCGAAGACGCTCGTCGAGATGCCCCCGGACGCGGCGAGGCTCCGGCCCACGACGCCCTCCGGCGGATCGCAGCCTCGCCCGCAGCCGGACCGCATGACGCACAAGTTCACCTGGCAGCGTGACGCCGACGACGGCGACCCCATGTCTCCGGCATACACCCTCCCGTCGAACCCGTCCATCGTCTACACGCCCCCGGGCCTGCGGCCCACGGCCCAGATGACCAACTGGTCGTCCAACATGTACGACCGCATGGATCCCCTCGCGGCCAAGCGCCTCCGCGACCTCCAGATCGGAGCCGTCGGCAGCGACAACGACAACAACAATGACAGCAACGGCAAAGCGGCCGACGACGACGACTCCCCGAGCACGCCCCCGACGGCCTCCTCCGAGAACAGAGCGTACACGCGGTCCGAGGTCGCCGCGGCGCTCTCGTCTCCGCAGTCGCGTCCCTTGGCGGGCGTACCCGCCGCGTCGGCCGAGCTCGTCCTCCGCCAGCGGTGGCAGGCGGCGGGCCGGTGGCGGGCGGACGAGGAGGCGGCGGCGCGGCGCAACGGCGAGCAGCTGACGCCGCGGCTGGCGACGGCGCGGGCGCAGCTGCGGGCGGTGCGGGCGGGCGTCGACGAGATCGTGGCGGCGCGGCGGGCCGAGAGCGAGCGCCGGGCGGCCCGCCGGAACCGCCGCATCCTGCGCCAGGTGAGCGGCCACCTGCGGGAGGTCAGGTACCAGCTGCGGCTGCGGGCGCAGAGGCTCGGCGAGGCCAACGTGCTGGCCTCGCGGCTGGAGGCGGAGATCACGGTGCTCGAGGGGGAGATCCGGCGGGAGCTCGAGAGGGTTGGGCTGGAGGACGTGGCGGCCGTGAGGGCCGAGGTTGGAGAGGCGTTTTGGAGCCAGTTCGAGGGGGCGTGATGTGCTCAGGCGCGATACTCGGCCATGATATCACGGTGGTTCGGTTCGAGGTCACGCGGCCCCTGTTTTGGGGGCGGTGGAAGTGACAGATGGTGTTGGGTTCGGGCGTTTGGATTTCCTTTATTTCTCTTTTGCCTTTCTCTCCTGCTGCTCGCACGATACCCTCAGCGATAGGGAACAAACGAGACGGCAGACCCTGGTGGGCAGCCGCCTCAGGGCACGGGGGACGATAGACGCCTCGTTTCTGTACAAGTATTGTAGGATTAAATCGTTTGACTACACAGCGCCCGTGGGCCTGCTGTGCGCCGGTGACATGAGGCCTCCTCGGTCGTCTACTTGATACATCGCCAGCCGCCCCATATGCCACGCCATATGTGGGCTTTTTGTAGGTAGGTACATCTCGGTCTGTCCAACGACCGCGCATTCGACATGCCGTCTCCGTCTCCTCTTCCGTCTTCTCTTCCACTTTCCGTCTTCGTCATGAGGGGAGCATTGTACACATCGACCGGGACGCCCTTTCGCTGTCCCGGTCGAAGTCGTTGTGTTGTTGTTGTTGTAGTTTCAGTAGTAATACACGGCGACCTGCCCCAGGCAGCGTCGCCATCTCTCTCTCGCTCTCTCTCTCTCTCGCTGTCTCTTTCTTGTTCGGTGTCTAGTTCTTGACGACGCCGACCTTGGCAGCGCGCAGCACGCGGCCGTTGAGCTTGAAGCCCTTGGACTGGACGTGGAAGACGGTGTTGTCCTCCTTGCCGGGCTGGGGCGTCATGAAGGTGGCCTCGTGCTCGTTGGGGTTGAACTTGTCGCCCTCGGGGCTGAAGCGCTCGAGGCCGTGCTTCTGCAGCGTGTTGAGGAGCACCGTCTCGGTCATGCGCAGGCCCTCGTGCAGGCTGGCGAGGTCCTTGGCGGCCTCGGGGGCGTCGGCGGCGGGCGTCAGCTTCTCGGCGGGCACCATGCCGAGGGCGCGGTCGAGGTTGTCGATCGAGTCGATGAGGTCCTTGGCGAACTTCTGGATGGCGAAGTCGCGCGCCGACTTCATCTCGCGCGCCGTGCGGTCCTGCAGGTTGCGGAAGTCGGCGACCGAGCGGAGGCACTTGTCCTGGAGGGAGAGATGGGTCAGCGTTGCCGTCATGAACGAAGTGGGTGAGATGAGAGGGCGCCTACCTTCCAGTCGAGGGCCTCCTTCTCCTTGGTCTCGAGCTGCTTCTTCAGGGCGTCGAGCTCGGGGTTGGCGCTCTCGGACGCCGCCTCGCCGTCCTTGGCGGCCTCAGCCTTGGAGTCGGGCTCAGAGCTGTACCACCGGGCGGCGGCGGCGGGCTGGGCGGCGCGTAACCTGAAGGCCGGGGCGAAGGTCTGGGTCTGGGTCTGGAACTGGGGGCGGAGGAGCGCCTGGGAGGCGGCGGGAGCCCGGGCGGCGGAGCGGGCGGCGCGGGAGCCGGAGGTGATGGCCTTTCGGAACATTGTGAGTGTGAGGGGGGGTGAGGGGGGGATGATGATATTAGGAGGATGTAAAGGGGGATGAGGTCGTCGTGTTCGTCGTCGCGTGAGGCTGGAGCTGGTTGAGCGTGGTGTTGCGAAGACGGAACTGAAATTTTATCGGGTCCAGATGTCACCAGCTTAGCTCAGGCTCGGCTCAGGCCAGCTGCGGCCAGCTGCTTGACGGCTGTCAGCTTGAGCCGAGCCGGACGACGGGGTGTAAAATGGCCGATGCGGGCCGGGCATTCTGTCCAATGGCCGCGCGAGGACTAATGGCCAATGAGAGGGGTGGATAATATGTGTCGAGAGAGAGGGAGGAAGACCCAGTGACGACCGAGACGCCTGTCATGATCCGAAGATTGGACTCGGGCGTGACAAATTGTGAGTTGATTCGACTCTTGGCCCAGCATGATGAGTGTTTTTCCTGCCATCCATCCGCCACCTCATCACGCACTTCAAAGCCCAAAAGAGCCTCGGGCATCGGTTCGGGCTGGCAATGAATTGATGACCTGCAGCGTTGAGTGCCGTCAGTCAGTCAGTCAGTCAGTCAGTCAGTGCTGAGCAACCATCACGCGCCGAAAAGCAAGTGCTCGCAGCAAACCATCAAGCAGCTACCGAATGCCAAGGGCGCGGTGTTCGTTTTGGGTCGTCAATGGTTTATTAAATGCAGAGGAAAAGCATGGAGGGCGAGTGTGCTGTCATCCAGTCCGTCCACTCGGGGCATCGATCGGCCCCCTCGGATGCCGGCATACGGCGTCATGAGTGGTACACGTCGGTCGGTGCTGTATCTTTGTATGCAAGGTACTCGATATTGTTCCCCCCCGAACCGAGAGCCGGAATGTGAGCGGCGCCGGGGCCTCGTTTCTTTTCTCCTTTTTTTTTCTTGTTAGCCTCCCCTTCACGATTTCTCACCGCTCACCTGTTTCCGCCCAGCCAAGAGCCAAACAGCCAAGAGTAAACAGCCAAGAAGCCACAAGCTGCGCCTTCCTCCCCAGCGACTGTCAAGGAAGGATGGGCAAACCAAGCACCACACCAAGCTCAAGCCCGCCGCGATCGTCCCGGCGCACACCACGCCCGATGGATGCAAGGCACATCATGCATCCCGGGCTCTAGAGCGTGATTAAGGGGCCAGGGGCTCGTATCGCTTTTTTAGCCCGCCCACTGTAGGTGGGAAGGTCCCTCCAGTGGCACCTTCTCTGGCCCCCCCCAGCACCCCAGCACCCAGGCAGGTGCTGCTGACTCACGAGCAGAGCGGGGTCAGAGCGACCCTGCCAGCCAATGGTCGCGTTGTTTCAGGCTCCGTCCACCTGCGCTTGAGCTGCTTTGGATCGCGAACGGACGTCTTCGAGAGGGCAAACAACACTTCAGACGCATCACGACCTTGGGACGGGGACCGCAGAAAACTCGGATTTTTTCAGCCAGCCCATTGACGGGACAGACAGGGTCAGCCCACCGTGCTTCGACCTCGACCCCTCTCTGCCTGCATCCGTGCCTGCGTCTGTGCCCGCGCCTGCGTCTTTGCCTGTACCTGCACCTGCACCTGTCTGCCTGCGCCTCCTCTCCCCAGTGTCTCTCCCTCGACTGACCGTTGGGCACGAGCGACGTCGAACCACGTTGACGCCCCCTCTCGGACCAGCGGGAAAGGCGGCCACCCGGCAAGCCATCGACGACGAGGTCTCGACGCCGGGCCATGTGTTTCTCGAACACGACCGCGAGAGCCCCCCCCCAAATAGCCGTGTCCCCGGAGTCCAGTCCTTCGGGCCCAACAAAGAAACATCGCGACGATGGATGGAAATCGCAGGACGATCCACCGCTAGGACAGCGCCGTTCACGACCCGTCTTGTGCCTGCTCGCCATTTCTGGTCGTCGTTAAGCTCTGGGCCCTCCTCCAGGGGTCCGACCGCCGCCCAACCATCGGACGGCACTTGGCCAGGAACGGCATTCGACCTGGACCCATCCGATCTCAGCTTCCCGCGCCAGGCCAGGTCCAGCGGAGGGGGGTGGGCCCCATAGGTCGCCCCCCGAGATCTCGTTCTCGCTCTGTCTGGTCGGGTCTGGCCTTGGTACCAGCTCTGACCCTGGGGCCAGGGGGCCAGCAGCCAGCACTAACCGTCGTCGTGCCGATGCCAAGGTCGCCGTGGTCGCCGTGGCGCCTCCCGGTCGTGTTGAATTCAGGGGGGCCTGTGAGCGGAACCGTGGGCCGCCATGGGATGGGCGGCCGAATCGGTATAGCTGCGCGCTACCATCACCGTCGTCGTAGCTCCCAGGAAAAAAAATCCCCGACTAGGCGAGCCTCGAACCACCGGACTGGACTTGGCCGCGAGCTCAGAGCTCCTCGTCCCCCGATGGCCCACGTTGCTGGATTTTTTCCCTTCCGGCTCCTGGTCCTGCTTCCTGTTCACTGGAGCCCTGGGCCCGGAACAGCCAGACCGAGCAGAGCACCAAGCGGCCTCTAGCCGTTGACGCCATCCTATGTTTAGGACCCCCTCCCATGGCTCGTCGACTGGGGTCCAGCCTTGAGCCATCCTGGACAATGGCAACGTGGATACAGGCTCCTTGCTTTGTCCGTTGTTTCTGGAGCCGGGAGCCAGACCCAGTCGCAGTCGCAGTTGCGGTGCTGCAGTACCACTTGCACCTGTTGGCCTTCCCCGGACGCCGGCCCTTCGCGCGTTTTTATATAAGGTCGCCGTCTCGCCTCGTATCCGTGGGTTTGTTTCCTGTTCCTCATCAGCCTCTTGTTGCATCATTCTTTTCTTGGTCGACCTGGTCTACCACTGTCGTTGACTCTGACCAGCTTCAGTTCACTCACTTACTCGAAGCTTGAGCCTTCCTGTCCCATCAGGATCACCACCAGCACATCATGCGTGCCAACCTCGCCCTCGTGGCCCTGCTAGGCGTTGCCGCTGCCACTCCGGCACCGGCTCCCCACTGCCTCGTGACCGGTACTTGCGGTGACGAGCTCGAGTCGAGGCAGATCGGCAAGACCATCTCCAGCATCATCGATGCCATCAACTGCAAGATCTTCAAGATCTGCAGGCCCACGACCACCACGACCACCACCAGGCCTGCCGCTGCTACCACCACCAGCACCAAGCCTGTCGTTCCCGCCGTCACCACCACCACCACCACGCCCATCGCCGTCCGCACTACCACCTCGGCTCCCGCCACCGTCGTCACAACCACCGCTGCTCCCGCCGCCACCACGACCGGCGTCACCACCGGAACCTCCTCTTCCACCTCCACGGCCGCTGCTGGCACTGCTCTGCCCAGCGCTTCGAGCTGCGACAGCACAGTTCTCATCCTGGCCCGCGACGATGCCGGCGTCGCCGCCGGTAGCGCCGGCCTCAACGGCTACGGCATTCCCTTCAAGGGCCTTGCCATCCCCCAGACTGGTGCTGCTCTGCCCGAGCTGTTCTCCGGCTCCAACGGCAACTTCGGCGCCATCATCATCGTCGATGCCGTCTCCTACGAGTACAGCGACGGCTGGCGCTCTGCCGTGACCACCGAGCAGTGGACTGCCCTCCACAACTACCAGCTCGCCTTCGGCGTCCGCATGGTCCGCATCAACGAGTACCCCGGCCCCCTGTTCGGCGCCTCGGCCGGTGAAGGCTGCTGCGAGGCCGGCGTCGAGCAGCTCATCAGCTTCACCGACGTCTCCGACTTCCCCACTGCCAACCTCAAGGCCAACGCCGGCGTCAGCAGCCAGGGCCTGTACCACTACCCCGCTACCATCACCGACCCCGAGACCACCAAGGAGATTGCCAAGTTCGCTGCCGGCTCCGGCGTCGTCGGCGGCACGGCTGCCGTCATCAACAACTTTGAGGGTCGCGAGCAGTTCGTCTGGTTCATCAGCTGGGCCCCCGAGTGGTCTGCCACCTCCAACTTCCTCCAGCACTCCCACATCCACTGGATGACGCGTGGCCTGTTCCTCGGCAAGCGCAAGGTCCATCTCTCCGCGCAGGTGGATGACCTCCAGCTCGAGACTGATCTCTACTACCCCGCCGGCAGCGTCTACAAGATCGGCACCGGCGACCTGGACGGTCACATTACCTGGCAGCGCAGCATCAACAGCCGTCTGCCCGCCGGCTCCGAGTTCTGGCTCGAGTTCGCCCACAACGGCAACGGCGACTTCATCGCCGCCACGGCCGAGGGCCAGCCTGAGGATGGCGTCTGCAAGCCTGACACGGCCATCTTCTACGACGAGCAGCCCTCGACGCCACTCGAGTTCCAGAAGCCTCTCGGCACTGGTGTCGATGCCTGGCCCAGCGAGTTCCAGAAGTACGAGTGGACCAAGACCTGCGCTCAGCGCGACGACTTTGCCAGCTGGTTCCTCGACTCTTCCAAGCTCAACAACTTTGCTCACCTGTCCCACACCTTCACCCACCTGGGTCTGAACAACGCCACCTACAAGGACGCCGAGCGCGAGATCCAGTTCAACCAGGCCTGGATGGCCCAGATGGGCATCGACAAGGCGACCAAGTTCTCCGCCAGCGGCCTTGTGCCCCCTGCGATTACGGGAATGCACAACGGCGACGTCATCCGCGCCTGGATCACCAACGGCATCAAGAACGTGGTCGGCGACAACACCCGTGCTCCTCTCCGCAACAAGAACCAGTATTGGCCCCTGATCTCCAACGTGGCTGACAACGGCCACGCCGGCCTCGTGATTATCCCTCGGTACGCCACGACCATCTACTTCAACTGCGATACTGCCGAGTGCACTACGCGCGAGTGGATCGAGACCTCGGCCGGCAAGGGCGACTTCAACAGCCTGCTCGACAACGCGCGCGCCGAGAACTCGCGGTACCTGCTCAGCCTGCAAGCGGACCCCTACATGTTCCACCAGGCCAACATGCGCCAGGTCGACATGCCCTCCATCACCGTCGGGTCCGAGACCGGCAAGATGTCTCTGATCATGGCCTGGGTTGAGACGGTGGCGCAGGAAATGTACCGCCTGACCAACTGGCCCATCACGTCGCTGAAGCACGATGACCTGGCCAAGAACTTCATGGACAGGATGACCCTCGATCAGTGCGAGCCCAAGCTGTCGTACGGCTACAACAACGGCACCACCATCTCCTCGGTGACCGTCACCGCCAAGGGCAATTCGTGCGGCGTGCCCGTGCCCGTCACCATCCCCAGCGGCACCGTCACCAGTTCGGGCTCCGTCAGGGCCGACAAGGTCGGCAGCGAGCCCCCCATCCAGTGGGTGACCCTCAATGGCTCGCCCGTCACCTTGACCCTGGGCCAGACCGTCGGCGGCGCATAGGCCTTTTTCCACTTTGGATGATATTTTCCCGTATATAGTATTTATGGCATGGCGTGATGTTAATTATAATTTCAGTAATGTTCAATCATTCGTCTCCAGAACATGCCCTCTCGTGACTAAGTGCCATGGGGTGTCGCGCGGCTTGCGTCTAGCCGCCGACGTCTCCGGAGCTCGTGCCGACAAACACCACCAGGACCGCAGCGTACGTCGCCGTCGCGACGAGCGTCTCGGCGTTGGACACGCGCACGCCAAAGGCCAGAACGAGCGAGAACAGCAGCACGGCCGCCGACACGATCACGAGACTCTTGGTCAGCGACGGCCGCAGCGCCATGACGACCATGGGCCCGACGAGGAAGCCGCCGCCGGTCAGGGCGATGGCGAAGCGCACGAGGCGGTCGACAAAGGCCGACACGTGGTGCGGCGGGCGGCCGTCGGCGTACTCCTTGGCGCGGCGGCGCCTCTCCTCGCGCGAGAAGGCCAGCGCGCGCGGCAGCCGGCGCATGAGGGCGCGGCGCAGCGGGTCGACCTCGGCGGGCCCGGCGTCCTCGAAGAAGGCGTAGTGGCTGTGGAACGGGTCGAGGTAGTCGTCGCCGGACTGGAAGTGGGCCTGGAGGAGGGCCTTGCGCTCGCCGGCGTCGGCCGCGGGGACGGCGCGGTGGGCGCGGAGGTGGCGGTAGTCGCGAACGGCGGTCGCTTTTTTTTTTCTTCTCGTCAGGACAGAGTCCGAAGCTCTGACGGTCTCGGGAAAGGCGGAGGGCGGGCTCACCGTAGTCGCGCAGGAGGTTCCGCAGCAGGGCGGCCTCGGCCTCGGAGCACGCGCCCTGCCTCTGGAGCCGGCTCTTCAGGCGCGCGAGCGTGACGTGGAAGTTGGTGAGGTTCAGCCGCTGGAGCGACTCGAACCGGAGGAAGTGGAATTCCTCCTTCTCGCGGAGGGACCTGGCGACGTACTCGATGAGGTTCTTCGCGTCCTCGTCGGCGTCGGCCATTTTGCTCGGTTGCTGCGTTGCGTGCGATGCTTCGACGGGGTTGCCGGCGTGTCAGGGGGCATATGACCGCTCGACATGAACCCTAGATGGCCCGCGCTGCGGCTGTGCCTTGGAGGCTTGCTGGGAGATGGGGAGTGCCTTGTAGATGGTTATTAATGGCGAGACACGGCGACGGAGGCGCCTCTGGTTGGTAGGGGGCGACGCCTCCGGGCAGCCAGCCGGTGCGGCTGAGAGGCAGCCGGCAGACTCAGCGAGCGGCGCACAGTTCAGGGTGAACGAGGCAGCCACTGGAAGGATACGAGATTTGTTGTCGAGGAGGTGGAAGGGGGCAAAGGTAGGGGACGTTTGGATCTTGAATATGACAAAGACGCATGATAACATGCCCTCACTTTTATTGCGAACACTTGTTGCACCGGATGAGCCCCACCTCCATCTAGAACTTGTTTTCACGGGCACTCACTCATATCATGGCTACAAACGGTTCGCTGCCCACGGCTGACAGGGCTGGCCATCTGAAAACGACGGCATCAGACGGTTCGGGGACCGGTCGCACCGGAGACCCAGAGCCTCGTGCCCTCCGTGGGCGACTTCTGAAATGGATCTCATCCATATCATTTTCCGGGACGAAACCGGCGAGATCACTCAGGAGAAGCAAACTGCCAGAACCCCCGAGCCAGCAATGCCTGCGCAACGGGGCAAGGAACGGCGAGTCACGACCCAGTGCTGAAGCACGTCTGGTCCGCCCGGCACATGAGACCGGCGAAGACGCTCAGCCCGCCGGCAAGGCCGTTGACGTCGAGTTGGAGCCTCACCCTCCTCTGATCAGTCGTTCTGCGTCCCTGTCATCGCTCCGCACCTTCCAGTCGCGTCGGTCTGGGATGTCGGTCCTGACGATGGGATCACACAGGTCGTGGGGCTCTCAGATATCGTACGACAACCCGGTGGTCAACGTCATCGAGACGATGCAAGGCCTCGTGAAGAAGATGCTGGCCAACCTCGGTCCGGCCAGGCAGTCGACCAAGAACCAGGTCCCGAATCCCGCAGCCGCAGTGCCGAGCGTCTTGGCCAAGATCGACGCTCATCTGATGAAGCTGGCCGACGACCCGGCAATACGCCACAGCATGGTCGACACGACCCCGAGAGGTAGGTCGCTTCACTCATAGGCATTTCTGCGCACTCCCAGCTGACGTTGGAACAGCACTGGTCCGGCTCTGCGACCAGCTCAAGATCCACGTATGGGGGGTGGTCGTCAAGGCGACCCCTGAGTCCCTCGACAGGGCATGCGTCGAGCTCAATGACACGTACGAAGCGTTGGTCGCATGGTCCGATGCCTTCATTGACGAGTTGAGCGTCGAAGCTCAAGACGACGCGAGGCAGGCGGAGAGAGGACAGAGCAAGCTGCCCCGAGGGATGCCTCCCTCGCACCGGACCCGAGTTCCCGAGCTTGACTACGCCGTTTTGGATCTAGGAAGGGACCGAAGGCCGACTCGGCGGCGGATGACGTGGATGGCAAGGCGACAGAGGATGTGAGCTGGTGATGCCGCGGGCTTCTTCAGCAGATTTCGACTGGATGAAGTGAGGCTGAGGCCTCTCGAGATAGGATGAAGGCAGAGAGGGGCCTGGATGAGCGCATTTTGGATCGGTTAGAAGAAAACTCAGAATCTCAAGCCAATTGCCTGAAAAATGGATAAAAGTGTGTCTTGTGAGAAGCGGTGCAGCCGTCGATGTAGTCCAGTTCACTGCTGGCTGCAGCACACCAAGAGCGCGCCAGGCAGCTTCGTGCTTATCTAATCGCGAAAATAATGGCTGGCGGCCCCTGCTCAAGAGACGACCTCACCTCCACCACTACCACTCCCACCACAACCACCACCTCCTCCAGCGACCCTCGACAAAGGCGACCGACTGCGACGCCGCCCACCTTGAATGCAGAGCCCATCGAATCCTTGACACCCCTTCCCCCGCCGCTCGAGCTCCCGGACAGACACCCCCCCAATCAACACACACCCGGCAGGAGCAGGCAAGATGGACTACGAACCCATGCTGCTTGACAACGAGGTCGGCGGTCCCTCTGTCAAGATCTCCAACGTAGGCACCCCCGCCACCCTGCGCGCGCGCTCCCTGTGGCCCCCATACTGACAGCTCCCGCGCACCAGACCGAGAGCGACCGCGTCGTCTTCAACCTGTCCAACTGCCACCTCTCCTTCGCCAACTCGCTCCGTCGCGTCATCCAAGCCGAAGTGCCCATCATCGCCATCGACCTCGTCGAGATCGAAGCCAACACGTCCGTCCTCGCCGACGAGTTCATCGCACACCGCCTCGGCCTCATCCCGCTGCAGTCCAAGGAGGCCGCCTCCCTGCACTACTCGCGCGACTGCGACTGCGAGCAGTACTGCGACAACTGCAGCGTCAAGCTGACCCTGCACGCCCGCTGCACCTCGGACGACGTCATGAAGGTCTACGCGAGCGACCTCGTCGTCGACAGCTTCCGCCAGAACAACAGCGTCGGCAACCCCGTCATCACCGACCCGGACGCCCTGGGGTCCCTGATCGCCAAGCTCAGGAGGGGCCAGGAGCTCAAGGTGACGTGCATCGCGAAGAAGGGCATCGCCAAGGAGCACGCAAAGTGGATGCCCACGTCCGCCGTCGGCTTCGAGTACGACCCCCACAACAAGCTGCACCACATCGACCTGTGGTACGAGACGGACGCCGCGACAGAATGGTACGTCCCCTTTCGTCCCCTCTTTCGCCTCTCGCGCGAGATGCATGCCCCCTGGCGCCGATGGAGAGAGAGAGAGAGAGAGAGAGAGAGAGAGCTAACCCCCGCCAGGCCGAAGAGCAAGAACGCCGACCAGGAGGACCCGCCTCAGGAGGGCGAGCCGTTCGAGTACGACGCCAAGCCCGGCCGGTTCTACTTTGACGTCGAGACGGTCGGCAGCCTGGACCCGGACCAGATCATCCAGGAGGGCATCAAGATCATGCAGGAGAAGCTGGCGCTCATGCTGCACACGCTGACGGGCGAGGCCGAGGGCGGCATGGACGGCGGCGACTTTGACGGGCCCCGGAGCCCCGACATGAACATGGAGGGCCAGGGCTGGAACGACCAGGGCTACACGACGCCCTACAACGGCGGCAACCAGACGGCGTGGGGCGGCTCGGCCACGACGCCGTACAACAACGCGACGCCCTACGGCGCGTCGGGCCAGTCTGGCGGATGGAACTGAAGGGGCTGGGATGGTCAAGGGGGGTCTGTCTGTCTGCCTGTCCCCGCCGCCGCGGCGTTCAGGACGAATTGGAGGGGGTTGTCAGATTGGGAATGGCTGGTTGGTAGGACTGCGGCGTTCTTTCGGGTGGCCGGCCACGCGTGGCTCGGCTTTTGTATAGTACAGCAACGATTTTTCGCGGACAACCAAAAAGATGCATTAGAGCGGCGGCGGCGGAGGGGGTGGAGTGCGTGAGGAAGGCCGGACAGTCGGCAGAGCATCAGACTTTTTTTGCTACATGGCTTTTTCTGCCTGCATGTAGAGAGAGAGAGAACAGGTGGGCTTCGAAACCGTGGCTCGATTTCCAGATTCGAAGACAGAAGATGAGTAAAAAAAAATACAGTCATAAAAAGGAACCCGCAAGGCAATACAGCAGACTTGCCCCCCAAACGCCTGGTGCCAGATGCCGCAATGCACCACGAATGCGTTCCATCTGGCTCCCGTCCCAACGCCTCGTCTAGTATGCAGATGATATGTGTATCCCGTGTGGCCGTGCGCGTGTGCGCGTGCTCGTCGCCGTCTATGCCTTGAGTCTATCCTCGTCCGTGCCGGCGACCTTTCTATATACCTTGCGATGCATCTCCAGGAAGACGAAGGTGCAGATGGTTTGCCTGGGGAGGGTCAGCCAAGAGGAACAAATCACTGTGATGAGGAAGGGAGGGGGACTCACGGCCCGAGCCGCAGGAAGCTGGGCAGCCAGCCCTTGAACATCCAGCGCAACCCCTCGCTGCGGTAGATGGTGCGCAGGGTGCTGGCGAGGCCCTCCTGGGTGGAGGCGCTCATGACGCGGGTCTTGATGACGTCGACGGGGCTGGTGACGGTGGCGGCCATCATGCCGGCGAGCAGGGAGGCGGTGAAGTGGGTGGTGAGGTTGTCCTGCATGGGCGTGTTGCGCAGGAGCAGGCCCTTGAAGGTGTCGTAGGAGGCGAGCTGGGAGGCGGTCATGACGGCGGCGCGCATGCTGTTGGGCAGGACGCCGCGGAACCAGCTGAGCGGGCCCTCGTCGCGGGCCATGCGGACGAGGCCGTCGACGGCGTGCCGGTAGTTGCGGCGCTCGGCGGCGGGCAGGGCCGCGTCTTGCTGCATGCGCACGTTGAGGACGTCGGCGGCGTTGCCGGAGATGCCGCCGATGAAGCCGGCGAAGGAGGCCATGGCGGTGAGCACGGGGAACGAGGGCTGCTTGTTGTTGGGGGAGCGGCGCATGGCGCGCGTCTTGAGCTCCTCGTAGACGCCGAAGCGGACGGTCGAGTAGGTCATCTGGCGGAGGAGGGAGGCCGAGAGGCCGGCGTAGAGGCCGAGGGGCCCGTCGGACCGGAGGATGTGGAGGACGGTGCCGGACATGTTCTTGGGGGCGTCGGGGCGCCGCACTTGGAGGCGAACCTGCGCCGTCAGTGTCTGGGGATCGCTTGGAAGAAGCCTGAGGGGGGTGGGGGAGATAGCAAAAGAGTTCGTCGCATACCTTCACTGTGACGGGGTCAGCTGAGTGTCGTAAAATGGGGCCAAAGAGGGAGGGGACACCAGAACTCACCGAGATCCAGGGGATGGGTCACGCAGGCGGCCATGCTGCTGGCGCTGCCGCCGAACCAGAAGGGGTATCTTGTCGAGCTCGTGGCCGTCTTCTGTCTCTTCTGCTCCTCGGCCGTAAGAGCGGGCTTCTCGGCGCCGGGGGCCATCTTCGCGGACTGCATCGTGGGCAGCTAGGGGTGGTATTCGGCCGAGGGTTCTCCCATGCCGGAATTCAGGGGTGGTGAATTTGCAATTGATCTTCCGGGAAGCAGGGGCAGAGCCAGAAAAAGGGAAGTGCTGTGGTCGGTTCGCGATGTCGTCGGTGGTGGAGAGGATTGGTGCAGCTTTTTTCCTGCGACTGGTTCGGACCTGCGTCATTGCGCACCGAGGTTACACAGCACACAGCGCGGTGCCTACAGGGCCCCGGCCGCCGTTAGAGTCCGCTGCGGTGCGCTACGGAGCGCTGGTGACAGGGGTCTGACCTCATCGCCATCGCTAAGCCGACTGAAGCCACCTGGAAGTGCTGTACCCAGGTGCCATATTCCTTACCTAAGCCGGTACGTCCATTTCCAGGGTTCGGCTCCACTTGTCTTATCGTTATCACCCCCCTGCAGCAGCTTGGGAAACCTCGAGCTCGACGTCGATCCTTTGGTTGACCTTTTCCACGATGATCCGTCATCACACCATTCCTTCATCCCTCGTGCCCCTCGACTCGTCCACCCTCAATGCGGTGACCACGCCTTCTTGACTGTGCCCCGAGCTTTCCGTCAACCTAAGAACACGCCCACACACCCGTCATGCAGGCCTCGAGGCTCGCCGGCCGCCAGCTGCGCAGCTGGGCGCATGGCGCATCGTGCCTGAGCAGAGCCGGAGCCAGGCATCACCAGACCACCCTGCTGTCGCGGAGCTGCGCGTGGCGGGCCTACTCATCAGGTGGGACTCAACTCTTTCCACGACCTGCAACTTCGGTCTAACATCCCCCAAAGGCCCCACGACACCACCGCAGACCGTCGAGGTCAACGGCAAGACGCATCCCACCGACCACTGGTTCAACGCCCCTCCCAACGTCGTGGCCGCCGCCTCGCGCAAGCTGCACCTGCAAAAAGACCACCCCGTCTACATCACCCGGCAGATCATCGAGTCCCAGTTCCCGAGCTCGACCTACAAGTACCACAACACCTTCGACCCGGTCGTCTCGACCCACCAGAACTTCGACTCGCTCGGCTTCCCCGAGGACCACCCGGGCCGCGCGCGATCCGACACGTACTACTTCAACAAGGACACCCTCCTGAGGACGCACACCAGCGCCCACCAGGCTGAGACGTTCAAGGCCGCCCGGAGCGACGGCTACCTCATCAGCGCCGACGTCTACCGCCGCGACGCCATCGACAGGAGCCACTACCCCGTCTTCCACCAGATGGAGGGCGCCCGCGTCTGGGACCGCGCCCAGTACCCCGAGGGCGCCGTCGCCGACGCCATCCGCGCCGACGTCGAGAGGCTGCCCAGGCACGACGTCCCCGTCGAGGACCCCCACCCCGGCATCGACCCCGAGCGCAACCCCCTCCAGGAGGGCCACCACACGGCGGCCGAGGCCGAGGCCATCGCCGCCCACCTGAAGCGCTCCATCGAGCTCATGGTCATCGAGATCTTCTCCCGCGCCAAGGCGGCCGCCGTCAAGGCCGACCCGAGCTACAAGGACGAGCCGCTGCGGATGCGCTGGGTCGAGGCCTACTTCCCCTTCACGAGCCCGTCGTGGGAGCTCGAGGTCTACTTCGCCGGCGACTGGCTCGAGGTGCTGGGCTGCGGCGTGGTCAAGCACGACATCTTGGCCAACGCCGGCCAGCCGGGCAAGCTCGGCTGGGCCTTCGGCATCGGCCTCGACCGCATCGCCATGCTGCTGTTCCAGATCCCGGACATCCGGCTCTTCTGGTCGCAGGACGAGCGCTTCCTGAGCCAGTTCCGCGGCGTGTCGGACGACCTCGCATCCCTGCGCCGCTTCGTCTCCTTCTCCAAGTACCCGGCGTGCCCGAAGGACGTGTCCTTCTGGCTGGGCGGCGTGTCGGCGGCGGGCGGCGGCGTGCGGGCGAGCGCGCACCACTTCCATGAGAACGACTTTATGGAGCTCGTGCGCGACGTGGCCGGCGACCGCGTCGAGGACGTGCGCGTCGTGGACGACTTCACGCACCCCAAGACGGGCCGGCGGAGCATGTGCTACCGCGTCAACTACCGCAGCCTCGAGCGGACGCTGACCAACGAGGAGACGAACGAGCTGCACGGCGAGGTCAAGAGGCGGCTGGTCGAAAGGCTGGGGGTGGAGATTCGGTGAGGGTGTATAACATGTAAAATCTGTACGATATGCGCACGATGCGCGGCGCCTCGGAAGCAGTCCGAGCAAACAACATACCAATACGAAGCATCTGAAGCACTTCATTCTTGTTCCGCCCCCGCAGCCAAACAGTGCTTCACCCCATGGCAGCAAATAACGCTTCACCCGATGGAAGCAAGCAGAGAGGCAAAGTCGATACCAACAGCCAGTCTACGGCGAAAAAAGAAGCAAAAAGCTCGCCAGGGCCGGTCACCCCCGGCCCGCCAGCTCCCTGCGTCAGGGGGCCGGCGGGCGAGGGGCGATGGGCCCTGGGTACGGAAACCGCCACGAGGCCCGCGGTTTGCTCTAGGTCTTGGTGGGCGTGAGATTCGAACCAGTGCCCTTCTGGTTGTAACGTGCGTCCACACCCGCTGGGCTAGCAAGGCTGTGGACTGGCGATGGGGTGGGCACGAAGACGGGATGATGAAGGAAGGGGCGCTGCCTGCTGCCTGTTGCCTGAGGCTGGTGTTGACACCAGTTGCCTGGTAGCTGGGACGACTCTTCACGTTGGGCTTTCATCACAGCTAGGCAGCGTGCCTGATATGCACCTTCTCGGGGTGAAATACACAGGGGTGATCCTCGCGGTTTAGTTGAGGCAGCTGTCAGGAGAGTCGTCCACATGCACACGTGAGGTGACGAGTACACCTACACCAAGGGAGAGAGAACAGACAAATTTGCTCTCTCCGGCTACATACATCACATCCAGGGGCCGTGCCAAAGTTACTCTCGCCTGACCACCGCCACGCAAGCAGACGGCGCAGACCATCCATGATGCCCCCCTCCAGCACGCCAGCGAGGCAGACACGCCTCGTCACAATTTACGTCTGAGCCGCAGCCGGCTGGAGCAGAAGAAAGAGGAACGCGGCAGGTACCACGTTTGCGAGAAACGAAGTAATTTGGAAAAAAAAAAAAATCATAATAGGGGCTCATATGCGTCGCACCTGTAGGCACGCTCGGTTCGTCCGCCGATGCAGCTCAGCCACGCATCGACGCAAGTCACGCAAAACGCGCGCGAGACTGTCGGCGCCCGACGGACGCGGCGCGCAAACCGGCCGTCTGACACTGGGAGTAGCAAATCTGTTCAGGGCGAGGGTGGTGTAATTTCACGAGCGCCTCGGGGCTGTACGGCGGCCAGCGCCCCGACACGAACGGGCCAGGTTCCAGCCAGAGGAGAGAGGGCGCAGGCGGACATTCATTCCCTGGCGTGACCTGGGCGCGCGAGCTGGAGCGGGGCCCATGCTGCGGACGGCAGTCGGAAGCCCGGGGCGCGGTGGGATGCCGGGGTTCGGGCAGCGCCCGAGGCAGTCTTCGCGGCGGACTGGGTGGGACTCTGGGAGAAAGATTGCGGGGCTTGGCTTGAAGCTTGATAGACGGGGGGGTCACGTCTTGAAGTTTGAGCGGGCGGGTGTCATGTCAGCAGAGAAGAGGGGGAAAGTGGTGAGGCATGACGGTGAGGCATGACGGTGACGGAAGTGCTGCGCATCCGGTCGAGTCGGGTCGAGTCAAGGCAGAGGAGGAGACGGGCGTGATCCGTGCCAAGCCAGCGGGTGAGCACAGCCTCGTTGGGGTGCGTCGGGTGGTGGGCGTGGTGGTGGGCGTGGGCGGTGTCGGTGTCGGTTTGTTGCGTCATGGCCGTGTTCGTGCTCGTGGTCGTTGCTCGTGTCTGTCGTGTCGTGTGGAATTGATTGATGTCTTGGAGGCCTGGGAGGGAGATGGGAGATGGAGATGGATGTGACGGATGGAGCAAGGCGAGGGAGGTTTGGCACCCACGATGCCCACGACGTGGTGTCTGAGGCAGACGCAGACGCAGGCGTCTGAGGTACGTACCTGCAGCGGTTCCGGTTCAGACAGAGAGAAACGCCGTAGAAACACAGATCCGCGGACCAACCAGAGACGGGACAATGCATCGGCGTGTCCTCCACATGCGCCCAGCCGTGCACCTGCATCTCCATCCCCTCACCTGCATCCCCCTCACCTCATCCCCCTCATGCCTCACACCTTCATCCCACTGGTCTGCAACCCTGCATGCATCGGAAGACTCTCGGGGTCGGACAGGCAGAGGCCGGGCCGTCTGCCACGGTCACGGGGTAGCTCTGGACCTGCCACCCTGCTGGACCGCGCTGGACCTTGCTGGACCTTGCTGGACCTCGCTGGACCCTGCTGGCACGCCCCTAGGTGGCGAATCGGCCGTTCTCGACGCTTCCGCTCTGCCAGAGCCTTCAGCGAGAATTCAAGCTGCACCGCCTCGCTGGGGAGGGATGAAGGCAAAATCAGCGAAAGGGCGGCCCTGGCTGGAAACGGAGGCCGTCGAGGTCCAGGGCCTTCCTTGCCCCGTTTCATGCTGGCGCGTGCCAGGCCGCCTGCCCGTCTGCCGCTGGGAGCGCCTGTCATCACGGGTCGCTGGGGGCCTGTCACCGCTGCTCGCTGGGGCCTGTCTGGGGCCTGTCATCGCTGGGCGCCCGGGCTCATCGCTGGCAGAGGGCGCTGAAGCACAGCGGGGTGTACGTACAGCGAGCGAGCTGTGGGCCGGCCCCCGCCTCCTCACGGGCCCCCGGGAGGCCTGCATCTGTTTTCAGGGTACGTACCGAATCCACCGTGACTTTTGCCCAGGTGCTGGCGGTGGAGGCACAGAGTGGGGACGAAGGGCCAGCACCCGCGAATGACAGGCGGGCATTGGGCCTCTGCCGCGCCTCGCTCGCGTCTCCACTTCTCGTCACTTGCACCGCCCCTCTGTGCCTGCCTCTGGTTTGTCTCGCCTCTCAACATCCGCCTTCTGCTACTGCGCTCGCTCCGACGACGTACGCTTCATCGCCTCGTACATATACCGTCCTCTGTCTTTCTTTCAGGGACGAACCACTCTGCTCCAGCTACAGCATCAACAGCACCAGCATCCTCTCCATACCACGGGATCATTACCACCACCACCACCACCACCACCATCCCCTCAACACCACAGAATCATCACCACCACCACCACATACGATCTCACCAAGATGGCCACGCAGTCCCGCCCCCTCAGCGCCCGCCGCCCCTCCTCGGCCAAGTCGCTCTCCCTCGACCTCTCCTCCCTGCCGCCCCTCACCCAGCCGACCCCCCCCTCCAACACGCTCCTCCTCACCAACCTCGACGACCTCGCCATCTTCCGCCCCGACAACCTCCAGACCATCCGCGACCTCATCGCCCAGACCGCCGCCATCTACTCCTGGTCCCCCCTCAAGTCCTTCCGCCGCATCATCGTCTCCTTCTACGACGAGGACGCCGCCATCGCCGTGCGCCAGATCTGGAACGGCGAGGCCGTCCTCGGCAACGTCTGCCGCGTCTACTTCGGCACCCCGACCCCCATCGACCAGCACCTCAAGGACCAGTACCTCGCCCTGCCCGACGCCGGCAAGCTCTTCTTCATCTCCCCGCCCCCGAGCCCCCCCCACGGCTGGGAGATGAGGCTCGAGGACGCCCCCAACAAGCAGGTCCACGCCGAGGACCTCGCCGACGCCCTCGCCAAGCTGCACCACGCCGCCCGCGCCGCCCCCTCCGGCATCGACACCCCCGTGAGCCCCGTCGACGGCACCCGCCAGACCCGCAGCCGCAGCTCCACCCTGCTCTACCAGCCCAACGCCCACGACGGCGCGAGCCCCGACCTGCCCGCCATCTGCCTCGAGGACATGACCGACGAGCCGAGCCCCATCGAGGCCCCCAAGCCCATCATGGCCCACACCTCCCGGCCCCCCGTCGAGCTGATGAACGCGTAGCGGCAAGGTCGAGGGACGAGGACGAGGCGGCCAGAGCGAGACGGCCAGGACGAGCGAGTTGTATTTTTCATGGCATGGCGTTTGGGCAGGAGGGTTCGGTGGCATCATATCACCACCAGCATCATCACGGTACATATGGAGGCACAGGTCGCTCGGGCCGGGGGCCACGAGCCGGAGTTCAGGAGCTGAAAAAGCAGGATTGTACACTAGATCAGCGTCGGCCACGGCCGGCTGGAATAAAACAAGTCATCACACGCGTGCCGAATGCTTCACAACATCGTGTTCACCCCGACCACTCACCCTGATACATCATCGTCCAGGCACCATACCCGGCACCCCCAGCACGGGGCCACCGCAGCCCGCACCACCACAGCCCGCACGCCACGACCACGGCCGCGACCCCCAGCGCCCCGAGACTCGCCCGCTCGCGGCGCCCCACGCCGGCCTCGCGCCCCTGTCGCACCGTCTCCTCCAGCTTCGCCATCTCGGCTGCCACCGTGTCCAGCTCCGGCACGTACTGGAACTCGAAGGTCGTCTCGCCGCCCAGCGCGCCCAGCTCGCTCCGCCGCACCGTGAGGTCGTACAGCGCCGCCGCCAGCCTCCTCCGCCGCGCGTCCGCCCACCGCGCCGGCGTCCACGCGTGCCACAGCCCCGCCGCGGCGAACAGCACGCACTGCCCCAGCACGAGGGCCGTGTAGTAGGCGCCGCGCCACCCGGTCGCCGTCTCGACCCGCAGCGCCGCCGTCAGCCGCGGCCCGTTGAGCCAGCGCGTCTCCGCGGCGAGGAACGGCCGCGACACGCGGCCCGGCGGCTGGTCGGCCAGCCCCGTGAGCACGTTGTTGGCGAGGGCGCGCGACGTGTCGGACGGGTCCAGCTCGGCCAGCAGCAGCGACTCCATGGTGGCGCGGGCGCGCGCCGGGGTGGCGAACGGCTCCGTCGGCGCCCCGATGACGTGCGCCACCCACCGCCAGAGGGCCACGAGGTCGCGCTTCTCGGCCGCCGACGGGAACACGCCCTGCCGCGGCAGCCCGATCCAGAGCAGCGCGGCCGAGAAGGTGGCGATGGTGCCGGCGGCGTCGAGGTCGCTGATGGGCACGCCGAGCGCCTCGACGGGGTAGTAGCCCGGCCGGCGCGCCGCGAGCGCCAGGATGCGCCGCCGCACCGCCGCGTGGAGCAGCCGCACGCGCACCGTCGACGCGAACCCGGCCCCGTGCGGCGGCCGCACCGCCGCCACCGACGACGTCACCTGCAGCACGTGCTGGAACGTCTCCAGCAGCCGCCGCCGCGTGACGTGCACGCCGAAGCCCCCCGTGCGCGCCAGCGTCTCGACCACCCGCCGCGAGCCCATCCCGCCCACCAGAGACTGGAACGTGAGCTGCCGTCGTCAGGATCGTCAGTCATGCTGCCTCAAGCTGTCCCATGCTGCCTCGTGAGGAAAGGGGGTCACGGCCTACCGCGAAGATGGCGGGCCCCGCGTACCGGAGGAACACCTGCTGCCCGCGCTCGACCTGCGCCCAGTCGACCCAGTCCGGGACCGTCGTGATCTCGGCCCACAGCTGCCCGAGCACGGGGTCCGTCTCGGCGTTGTCGCGCAGCAGGGCGTAGAGGTCGCGCGGCGGTCTCTTCTCGCCGTCCGGGGCGGCGGCGGCGGCGGCGGCGTCCTCGCCCGGCGCGCCCCTCTTCTCCGGCGGCGCCATCTCGTCGAGCCTGTTGAGGGCCGCCTCGCCCAGCGTGTCGTACGTGAACATCATGGGCCGCATCTCCTCGGCGGTGCGGTGGTCGGCCGTCCACCTGAACTGGTAGTCCCAGACCTCTCGCCACTCGGGGCCGGACTTGCGGAAGAGCCACGCCAGGCAGTTGGGCACGGCTTGGACGAAGTCGGACATGGCTGCAAGTGATGTCAAGGGGCAAGCAGACGAGACGAGACAAGGGAAAATGATGAAAAAAAAAAAAAAGAGAAGAAAAAAAGGCCGGGCTATGCTTCGTTCTGATGAGACGAGCGCGTAGGTCTGCTCAGAGAACGGGTCCAGGCGGCCTAGATGCTAGCGGGGCGATTCGGTGACTTCATCAGAGTTGGGGACGATGATGATCACATCTTCTTCGCTGGAGAAGTGCCGGCCGAGGAGAGGGGCCGGGGATTGTGAACGCACCTCCCACTGCTCGCATGACACATGAAGAGCAGAGGCCGAGGCCTTGACTTTCTGCCCCGCGAGTAAGAGGGGAGAGTGGCCACCCACCTCGCCAATCTTGGCGATGTGCTTGACGCATCACTCATGATGCACGCTGGGATGGGCGCAGTCGGGGCGCACTAGCGGCCCGGCTCCGAATCGAAGGGGTCACCTGGGCTCGACTGGCCCTCCATGACGGCGGCAGCGGCAGCAGAGGCATAAGCATCGGGTATCAGCATGTGAATGCGTTGCCGGTCAACGAGCCGGGTCTGGCTGAGCGATCAAGCGGACGATGGTGAGTGGCATCGTGGCAAAGACGTTGAATGCTACCGACCGAGTGATCTTGGTAAGACAAGATCGCCCCAGTCAACTTTCGATCGAACACACCTTACCCACGGGAAGATACAGATGGTCGTTGTAGCCCGCCGTATGGACCGAGGAGGGATCGGCGGCTGTTCTGGGAACATCTCGGCTTTGCGGCTGGCGTGCCAATTCGTCGGAAACACTCACATCACGCAGAGGTTTTGGGCTTGGGAATGCCCTCGTTCCAAGACATACGACCATACCTGCTGGAGAACTCGGGATCCCGTCCACTCTCCCCTAGATAAGCCAGTAAGGGCAATCCTGGAATTGGGGTCGGCCTCTGACGGCCATACGTCATTTGGCCCCAACGTACGACCCCCCTAAGCGTCTTACTAATAGAACCGCCGTTTACCTACTACACCGTTTACGTCTTCCCTCTCCGGTCCCCCCTATCCTATCCCCCCTACTTTTCTAGATCCTAGATCTTCTAAACCTAACTCTCTCGTCTTATTTCCTAGTTATACAGCGTCTAATGACAGAATCGATGGTATAGGGGGATCCCACCTACACGCTACTAGGAGAGTATCTAGGTGCTACGACCTGCCTATTCTTCAAGTGAGGAACAGTCAGTAGCGACGTAGGTGTTTGCTAACAGAGGCTTAGGTTGTGGTACTGAGGCGGATTGGTGTCGTAAGGCGTTGTGCACCCGTTACAATGTATACAAGGTAAGACTTAGATTAATTTAATCACTAGCGTAATAGAAGTAGGTAGCCACTGGTATAGCGATGTCCCTCCTTTTGTACTTGTCCATCCTGTCCCTATTATTTAGGCATGAGGCCATGTTAAATGGCTTACTGTTATGTCGTGATCCTGTTATATTGGATCATGGATCGCGGTGATCCTAACCTAACCGTGATCCCTTATTATAGATTACTATGCTTGATGATCCTGTTACGTGACCTGGCCTTGGCGAGCCTTATCTTATTAGGGATCTTGGGTCTTCTGACGCGGGGGTGCCTGCGGCCGGTTGTTTGACCTTTAGTCGTTAAAGTAGTTAGTTTTATTTCTATACTTCTCTCGTATACTATGGTTATCTTAGCGGCGTACCCTCCTAAGATTTTAGCCATTGATTAGGCTCTAAAAGAGTACAACTTCTGAGAAAGCCGGACGCTATTAGTCTGCCACGCCTGGCCTAGCTGATATGGTGTCATATAGGTATAATAGCCTCAAGAGTGACGAGGCCTAGCCTTATGTTACGGATGAACACATTGAACTCGCAGCACTGTTCGTCCGCCACAATGCTGAGAAAGTCCTCGGGATCCACCTCATCCACAGCCACTTCCAGATCCCGGAAGGCAACTCGATGTGTTTGCAGCGAGGGCGATCTGTCGACATTGTTGCCAATTGCAAACTGCGATGCAGGGAACCCTTTTTACCGAGCCAGCACGGCAGCTGTGAAAGCAATCGCTTTTCCAGAAGAGAGGAGCGTGAGTGAGGCATTGCCGTGCGCGAAACCCGAGGTGGTGAAAGATTGAAAGGACAAACGCGAAACGACGAGATGCTTCTCGCGTTCCGGTGTGGGGTACATCGACTTAGCCCCCAGCGGCAGAAGCTGTAGACGCCGCGAGCGGAACCGCCCGTGATGGGGGCAGTGACCAACTGAACTTCTTGCTAATTTGGACCGACTCCACCACAGTAGTCGGCCATTCCAGTAAGTCTGCCTGAAAGTTAGAACTTTTGTTATTCCCTGGCCTGTCAATACGAGCAACTCATGAGCAAAACGAGAACGCGGTGCCCGTCTAGATCACCCTATACGGGTAGCGGATCGCGTATAACCTGCGATTCAGCATACTATTCCTCCTCGAGCTTGCTATCGCGCTTATCTTGCTGTTGCTCTTCTCACGACCTGCCTGGGTAAGTTGAGCGTGGCGTCTCGGCAGGGGCGTTTGTTGTCCGTAACATCCGATATTCTTCAGTTGAAGAGGAAGTCCCTGAGTCTCGTTTCCTCGGTGCGCATTTGCACCAGTATGGCGCTCTGCCGCTTGCTCAAACCGTCGTGGAGCTGACCTCTGATGTCTAACATTACGATATTCGAGGATTCCTCCGCATCCGCTGTTCCTAAAGCTTCGTACGCTTCTAACTAGTCATGTTGAGCGGATCCAACTACGGAGCTGTGATCGCGACACAACATGGGCATCGCAGTCTCCCGGTGTATCCAGGTGGCAGTTTGAATGACGAGGCATTAAATTGAGGCAACACCATAGGCTATGTAACATCAATTGCGATTGTCCCCGTCTCACAAGACCCCCGCCATGAACAAATCATTTTATGGCGACACGCTGACTGACTGCCAGCGTAAGCTCCCATATTTTGTTCTGAGTACCGTCTGCTCGATAACCGCTGAGAACCGGGTTAGGGCCGCAAGGCTCGCCGTTCCAGGCCAGCCTGAAGGATGATTCAATTCTACCGTCCTTTCGCTTGCTTGGCGCAAATGCCTCCGAAGTCGCAGCATATACATGCCGCTGTCCAGACTCGTCCAAGCCCACAGTAAAGGGCCTCGCGACAGTAGTCATGGCAAAACGTGCGAAGCTGGAGATCACGCGACCCATGCCTTGCATGATGCCGGTGCCACGGACCACGCCAGGATAGACGTGCAGGAAGGAGATTCCTGAATGCGACGTGGCAAGTTGGTCCATGGCCAGAGATGTCATGGTGATGGCCTGGTTTGAAGCAGTTCTGAGGTCATAGCGGTTGATTACCTCGATATCGTCAGGGGCGATCTGGACCTCCTTGCCTGCACCGAGAACACTGACGACACGAGCAAGCTCGGCTCCCGCTGCCTTAAGAAGCAGGGGTAAAAAGTTCGTGATGAGCCTCATTCTGGAGAAGTACTGCAGCGACAGCATCATGTCCAGTCCTTCAGTGGTCTCTATTGAAATCCATGTCAGTGGCAGATCCCAGTCATCACCCCAGGGGTTGCGTACCTCGACGTCCCTGCAGACTGAGAAATCCTGAAGTCAGGAAGAGCAAATTCACTTTAGATTCCTTCTCGCTCACGATACGGAACACCAGGTCGGCATTGCGGAGGAGAGTTAGATCAGCCTCGATGAAGCGTACGGTAGCTTGAGGATTGATTGAACGCAGTTCTTGGACGATGGTCGACCCTTTAGACGGGTTACGGCCAACAATATAGACACGGGGGCTTCGGGCAAGTCGCGTGAACTCCTTGCACGTCGCCTCACCAATGCCACCTGTTGCACCGGCTGGTCATTGTGAGCTGACAGGTACTCCACCAAAGGAGAAACACCGCACGTACCGAAAACTGCGACGAGACCAGGCGGACCCTGCTTGAGGAGAGAATTGGATTGGCGAACCTCCGTCAGGGAAGGCATGGCTGTAGAGTCGAAATACTGCTGACGAAAAAGTCGTGGTTGAAATGACAAGTGATTTGACGAGGCAAAATTGGTGAAAATTACACAGCAGGTCTGACAGACATCAACGTCGCGAAGTTGAGATTCTCGGACAATAGATAATCAAATGGTAAAAGAGTTCGGCATGTTAATCGAAGTCACTTTCGTCTTTTATAAGTCCCAAGCCCTACCATCGTCGAGAGTTTCTCATCCCTGCCGATGGAACCGGTCGCAAGAGACAGCCGAGTTGGTTTAGCGTTTAATTTAAGCTTTGCGCTACAAGCTCAGTCATAACATTCACCACGGGACTTGCCATTCACATGAGAACCATTCTCCTCCTCCCAACGTCTCTGGACCCGCGACTGCTTCGCGTCTCTTAATCATGATGAATACAGTACGTCTGTCTGGCGGTTGCTTTTCTTGCAAAGATCGGAGAGTTAAGGTACAGACCCTGTTGGTCGACCCCCTCGCAAGTGGTCTTAACTGACAGCCGCGATCCTCCTTCGATCCAGTGCAACGAAGGAAGGCCCTCGTGCAGCCGCTGCACACATGTCAAAATACACTACACCGGCTATTCGGACCCCTGGCTCCTTTCTCTTCGCCGGCAAGATGCCCGCACCGCAGAGCCTGTCCGCAAGAGGGTCGAGAGTCCAGAAACGGAGAGCGAAGAGGACGGGTGCTCTGGTCCCGCTCACCAGGACCCTGCATGTTGGTGCTGAAGCGCCCAGCCTTTCCCAATTCTTTACCGACTACACCTGCAGGTCGGGCATTACGTTTATGGAATGCTTGGCTACCAGGCACACCTCGCGGCCTGCTACATGCCTCTCTGAGGCTATAGACGCCACTGCCATGGCGAACATGTCATGTCAGCTGGGTCGGGCAGGTCTCATGATTTGCTCTAGGGAGTCTTACGGTAGGGCCATCAATGCCATACGTGACGTGATTGAGGACGTATTTCTGTTGAAAGAGGACACGGTACTCATTGCGATCTTCGTGCTGGGCCTCTTCCAGGTGCGGTCCCCCCCCCCTCCCGCCAAACAAGCCATCGCTCGCTCATCAGGTTTGTCGCGCAGACCATCGCGGCAGAATTCGTGCCTCAGCAAAACCCGAATACTGAGCCGGGATGTCACCCCCATGCCCGTGGCGCTCTGGCGCTGCTTCGATATTGAGTAGAGCACCAACTGGCTACTTCGCTGGATCCTGGGTTCTTGGCGTTGTTCCGGGAAATTACTGTACGGACTCTTCGGCCCTTAGTGACCCTACCTTACCCTTGGAGTCATCGCTAACCACACGTTCCATGCAGTTGATGGGATTGCTCATGACTCCTCGCCGTGTCCCAGCACTGTGGTTCGAGCTTGAAACGTTTATGGACTCTTTGGATGACGTGCCAGACTTGGAGCCCCTAGTACACCAACCCGCCCACTTCAGAATTCGTTTTTTCCCCCTCACTCTTGGATCTTCGGGTCCCCAAAGAATGCCAGCCGCTAGTATTCGGATACCTGAGATTATTCAGTCCGACCTGTTTTTGGCTCAACAACTTGAAGAAGCGGCCACAGCGACTGTCTACGACGTCTTCGGCAACCCTGCTTCTCCCCCGCCTGCTGTTTTTGGTGGGTACATCGCTGTTTCGGCCCATGACGGCCATGCTTCGCTCTACGACGGCCGAAGAAACAAGCAAAACTTGGGTGCAACAGAAGCTTCTGGAGCTCGGCACCGATTGCGGCTTCGGCCTGGCTGTCTCTGCATCCAAAGGACATACTCAGAGGGACAAGCAAGGTAGTACGATCAAAGAGTTCAAATGAGCTGGGGAGGGATTAGGGCATATCGCTAGGCTGCAGAATGGTCGTCCGCCATGAATCTTGCAGTGTTTGAGTGCTGGGAATCCTGTACTTTGAGCCACTGTTATAGTGGCCAACTTGCGAAAGAGACTTTAAGGGGTGGCGGGGTTCCAGAACCAATCAGTTTCGCCTATCGCATGCGTAACCCGAAATGGTTAAAGCGGATACGCGGGCTTCCGTAAAGACCATCAAGTGTCCTTTGCGGCCAGCAGGCATGGTCCAGTTTGACTACAAGTGGAGAAACGCCAGGTGCATAAGTCACACATAGTGACGCTGACCTAGCCTCGGCCAGGCAACCTTTTCCCGATAGGTCAGGTCGGTGACGACCAGCGAATACCCGGTGTTGAATGTCTTTGGTGTTTTGCATAATTTTCTTGTTTATCTTGGTGTTAGTTGAGATTCCGGTTGGAGCCTTGGAGTGCGACAGGGGGTTTGGTCCATCATGTCTCTTGATGCGACCCGTCTGATAGGGAGGCTGAAATGAAAGGCTATCGCCCGAGACATGCATGTTAGGGACGGGAATCACCGCAGGCGTGCCAAAAGAGCACCAAATTGTAACAAAGTCACTGTATTTAAAGCTACATACAAACTAGTCTACCATGGCACCTCTATCTTGTGTTGAGTTTTGCTTCCGGGACTTTCCTGTGTACCTGACGACGAACTTCAATCATTGCCCAGTGCATTCTCTAAACCTGGGGATCAGAAGCCTGTTGCTGAACCGTGACGCTTTTTGAGCTCTGGGACACAAAGCTGAGCCTTTTTCCTGATCCCAGATTTCACAACCATGTCCATTCGCTCACCTGTGCAACTATGCATTGTTATTTTGTACAGGTCTGTGTGTACTAATCAAAGGAACAGGTGGCTGTAGATCACATCATAGCATACCTCCAGTAGGCTGACATGGCATTGCGGCCAACAGAAACCATTGCCTCGAGCTCCCTATCCCACCCTACGAGGGCCATAATTTGGGTTATCAGAAGGCGCGTGTAGCCAGAGGGCGCGCGTCGGAGCCTGCGATGCACAGGATTATTGCGGGCCGGGCCTATGCCGGTCATGTGGGGCAGTGTTCGTCAATGGCGTGCGGGTTTGCCGCGATCCGTATGGTTCGAGCAGCGACTCTTCTTCCAGCCGGTCAAAGGGCCTCTCAACCCATCGCCTGTCGGTATTTGGAGTTACCGATGGCGAGAGTCATGGCAAGTGAGACAAGCATGATTGGTAATTTAGCTGTTTTGAAAGGCTATATCTGCTGAAAATCGACCTCAATTGAATTACTCGGCTTGCTCCGTGTTGATCCAGTACCCAAGACTGTGCCAGCAAACATCAAGAGGGGAACAAGAAGAAAAAGCAGCAAAGCGCCGAAAAGATTGCCATGGTCACCGAAAACTGTTTGGCGCCTAGTATAACACCTACGCAGCTGAGCGTGGAAGTGAGTTTGGGCCCTTCCTCTCTCCTCCCTCCCCCCCNCCCCCCCCCCCCTTCCCGGCCCCCTTCATATTGGAGCAGAAAGACAGCGAATCCTCGAGTGATTTGCGAGCTTCCAGCTAGCTGACATATCGCGAAACTCAGGATGCCCGGTTTGAAGATCACACAGAGACATATCCCGAAGGGGGCTGGGATGCATGGATGGTGGTCGCCGGCGCTTGGTGTGCCATGATCCCCTCCATGGGCTTGCTCAACACCCTGGCGGTGCTTCACGCCTGGGTGTCCGAGAACGAGCTGCCGGGCATGTCGGAGATCGCCAGTGGTTGGATCTTCAGCACCTACGCCTTTTTCCTGTACTTCTGCGGAGCTCAATTCGGTAGGTTGCACTCCTCAAGCACAGCGTCTCCGACCGATGAGAGCTTTGTATTGCCGGTTCGCCGAAGTACACCGCTAGAGGACATCTGCGATGTGGCTGACGACTTGACGTTGTAGGCGCCATCTTCGATGCTCGGAATGTCCAGGTGCTCCTCATCCCGGGAAGCATAGGCATAGTAGCTTCGATGATGTTTCTGAGCTTGTCAGAGGGTAAGCCCGACCTCCTCGCAGACAAATTGGGATGCCACAAACGCTGACAGCTGCAGAGTTTTACCAGTTTCTTCTGTCCTTTGGCGTGCTGGGCGGCATCTCTGCCTCCCTGCTCTTCACCCCGAGCATCGCCGTCATCGGCCACTGGTTCCACAAGAGGCGCGCGCTCGCGACAGGCATTGCCTGTACCGCGGGAGGCATCGGCGGCATTTTTTTCCCTCTCATCATTCTCTACTCGGCGCCTCGCATCGGCTTCGCCTGGTCTGTCCGGATCATTGGCTTTGCGTGTGCCGGCTTCTGCCTCGCCGCATGCTGCCTCCTGAAGAAAAGGTTGCCGCCCAACCGACTGGGAGGCTCGTCGGTCGACCTCAAGGCGCTGCGGGACGGAAAGTACGCCATCACGACGCTCGCCGTCTTCCTCATCGAGTTTGCCGTCTTCATCCCGTACACCTACATATCCTCCTACGCGATCCACGCGGGCATGGACGCCCAGGACGCCTACCTCCTCAACACCCTCCTGAACGCCGGCGCCGTCCTGGGCCGCGCCCTGCCCGGCTACGTCGCCGACCGCTTCGGCGTCTTCAACACCATGTGCGTGACGGCCCTCGTGTGCACGGCCTTCATCTTCGGTCTGTGGCTGAACGCGGGGGCCAGCGAGGCGACCATCACGTCGTTCGCCGTGCTGTTCGGCTTCTGGTCCGGCGCCGCCATCAGCCTGACCCCCGTCTGCGTCGGCCAGGTGTGCGAGACCAAGGACTACGGCAAGAGGAGCGGCACGTCCTTCTTCGTGGCGAGCTTCGGCGCCCTGACCGGCATCCCCATCGCGGGCGCCGTGCTGCAGGCCAACGGGGGCTCGTACGAGGGCCTGATCTACCTGGCCGGCGCCTCGTACCTGGCTGCTCTGGTGGCTTTCGGCGTAGCTAGAGGCGTTGCTGGGGGCTGGGATCTCATGACTGTTTTCTAGATTCACGCGCCCCTCCTCCTCATGTCGTTCACGTAGCTCTATCGATAGGCACAAGCCCAAGTGCATGGTCACAGCGGAGGATAAGACGATGGAGGAATACAGCATGTCATTTATACAGCTTTTTATCAGGGGCTACATGGTCCCTGGATGTATATACCTCGCATCGAGTGGACGCGTTACTCATATATCATTCCTGGCATTACAACTCCGCCCTACTCGGAAGGACCGCCGAATCCGCGGCCGCCGTCGCGGCCGGGACCGCTGGCCACGCGCAGGACGTAGGCGCCGCGCTCAAAGGTGTTGGCGACGATGTAGCCGGAGGGGAACTGGAAGTTGCCCCAGGAGCCGACGAACTCGAGGGCGCCGCCGGCGGCGTCGTCCTCGGGGTGCATGTCGAAGAAGGCGAGCTTGCGGATCTGGCTGCCGTCGGGATGGGTGGAGATGGAGCGGACGTCGGTGACCCAGACGCCGGCGCCGTAGTTGGACTGGAACATGATGCCGTCCTCGATGTACAGGTTGTGGTCGATGCCGATGTGGTCGGTGTTCTCGAAGAAGCCGGTGTACTTGGGGTTGCGCAGGTCGCTGAGGTCGGCGATGTGGGTGATGGGGATGCCGCTGGCGGCGTCGCCGGCGCCCTCGACCTCGTCGAGCTCGTCGTTGAAGAGGATGAACTGGTGCCAGTTGCGCTCCGTCCACCAGCCCTGGTGCACGTACGTGGCGCCGGGGTACTCGAGCCGGCCGAGCATCTCGGACGCGGCCTTGTCGGTCGAGTCCCAGATGGTCACGCTGTCCTCGTTGTAGGCCACGCAGATGTTGCGGCCCTCGAACCGGCTGTCAGGGCCGTTGTACGTCACGCACTGGGCATCGTGCGTGTAGCCGTCAGAGCTGGCGCAGCCGGGCTTGGTCGGGTTGGCCGGGTCGGTGAGGTCGATGTACTCCATGCCGGCGGCGCAGGTCTGGTTGCGGGGCTGGGCACCGACGGCGATGGCGTACTCGTTGTCCCAGTCGATGACGACGTTGTGGGCGCGGCCGATGGGCAGGTCGTCGAACAGACCGACGAGGTCCGACTGGGGGTCGAAGGTGACGGGGCTCGCCGGGTCGATCTCGACGACCTTCTTCATGTCGAAGATCTGGATGTTGTGGCCGACAGCCTCCGAGCCGATGATGGCGAGGTCGTTCAGCACACGGATCTCTCGCCACGACGAGCCGATGGGGTCCTGCGACGGCAGACGGCCGAGGTAGGTCATCTTGCCCTTGTCAGAGACCTCGACGAAGGCCGTGCCGGTGTGCTGGCCGATGAGGGCGATCTGGCGACCCTCGGACGACACCCAGCCCCAGATGGAGGAGCCCCTGCGGTTGGGGAACCTGGGGTCCGCCTCGCCGCCGCCCATGTCGTTGTGGTTCAGGAAGTCGTACAAGTCCATCTGCGTCTTGTCAGCCCATGTCCGTCACGGAGCACAGGGGGAAGGGGACGGTCCAGTACGTACGTTCTTGCAGCGGAACGTCTGCATGGGGTTGCCCTTCTCGGCCACGGCAGTGCCACACTTGCCGCACTCGAGGCGATCCTCCTTGATCTTGGGGTCGAGCTTGTCCCAGGTGGACCAGGACGGCCACTGGCTGGAGTTGAGCGCTCCGGCGGCCTCGAGGGCATCCCACTGGGCCTGTCTGCGTGTCAGTGAAGATCCGGCGTGTCGCGGCGGCGGAGCATGATGCGACGTACGTTCTTCATGTCCATGATCATCTGGTGGATCTCGCCCGACTCATACTGCTCTCGCGAGAAGTGAGCGGCGTTGGCCACCGCGGGCAGAAGCATCAGAGCAGAGGGGACCTTCATCTTGGGCAGCTGGAGAGAGGAGAAGAACGGAGGATGAGTGGTGCTGGCGGGACGTGGCGATCGTCTCCCAGGACCCTCCGGGTGTTCTTTATACCACTATCCGTCCCCTTGTCCTGTCGACCAGCATACGTCCAGCATATTTTCAACTGCCACTTTGAGCAAGTGATCGGCATGGTACTTGGAAGAACCCCAGATCGCAACGCCGCCTCTGACCTTCCCTATTCGACGTAGCGACGGGCCAAGACTCCTACCCCGCGCAGAGCCAAGACCGTTAAAGATGACCCAACATGACCCAAGATGACCAAGGTTCTTATCTGTCCGCACGGTTTCCTAATCAAGCTAAGAGGACCGGTCCAAGATATGCGGACAGCAAGACGGCAGTGCGCACTAGCCAATGCCGGGGGCGAAGCCGCGAGTGCTGGGATACCCCTGCGGAACCACATCCTTGCCGACATACCTTATTTTGCAGGTGCAAAGCCAAACTTGACCGAGCCCGTTCATCCGGTACCCACGTGTCGTTGCTGTGTTTCATTCGGAGCGGGCAAGGCAACGAGCAGGCAATTGACGTAGGTGTGAGGAGGAGACTGAGCAAAGGATCGAGCAAGGCTGGCAACCATGTCACTGTCATGAATAAAGTAAGGTACGCTGTGAGGCAGATCGATAGACCAGCTAACCCTGTCATATCCACCCAAACGGGCGATTGTTCCCGCAATGCGAGATGCAGCCGACCCTGGGAGCTGTTAGCGCTTCGATAGGTACCAGTCGGAGTAGAAGCAGTGCTTCTCACTTGGTCGGGTAAGGTAGATTGGCTACTGGTTGCCCTTCTTTCGTGTGCATCCACATCCCCTTGTCCCAGCTTCACCAGCTCAATCCTGTCTCGTTCCATGATCTGTCAACACCAGTCTACCTAGATGATGCTATCGACGGCACGCTCTGGGGTCGTGACGTGTTCCCTTGAATACGGCCTGATATTCTCCGTCATTCACGACCTTGAAGCAAGGAACCTCACCGTCGCGCCTGTGACGATGGCAGGAAAAGAAAGCTTTTAACGGCCTAGCCCGAATGCCTTAGCCAGAAAATTAAACTATCTCCCAGCCTACCTGTGACATGAGCCTGTCTTCCGTCCAGCTAGCTATTTCTGCGGGCGCGATGGTGGTGGCGACGACCTTGTCGGCCGAGAATGCGGCATCCCTGTAGAGGCTCGGCGGGACCTACGAGCTACAAGGCAGTGCTCAAAGGGTGAAGATCATACCCGTGGTGGGTTCGAGGGTCCTCGCTTCTGAGGACTTGCTGTGCATGTAGAACGAGCTGGAGAGCAGCCTCTTACACATAGGTAGTCTGTGCTCTGTCGCATGCAGGGCCGTGGAGCAGCACCTCCGAATTGGTTGAGGAATCACTTGCTCTGTTTTACGGAGCAGGATAATGTTCAAGATGTCCACGAGCTTGAGCTAGTAGGATCACTGCACAGGCCCTATTTGGCTACATCAGTCGAACAAACCGATTTAGATAGGGGATCTAAATTTCAGTTGCGGATCTTGGGGATGCGCCAGATGGGAATGAGGGGTGTTATCGAAAATTAAGCTTAGACGGCATTGATGTGAGGCCTCAGTGTGTGTAGCAAATATCACCCCTCTAGGAATACTTCGGCCCTACGTCGAGTACATGGAACCTACATGGCTCTGACCAGTCAATTTTACATGCTTTCGAGGAACATTGGCTACCCATGTCATGCTACTGAAGAAGCGCGCAACTAAAACAACAAGATGGCGGCCCTCGCAGTCAGACCAGCCAGTACTGTGGAGCTAGCCAAGAAGAGGGAGACCCTCCCATAGGGCCCGTTGACAAGGTTATGCCACAGGCTGTGAGCGACGCGGATCCCCGTGTACACCCAGGCAACCCGGTATGTGTAACTGTGCTTGTCCCCGAGCAGGGCCAGTGCAATCGCAATGGCATAAAAGACTTGCGGTTGCTCGTGCAGGTTATTGTAGTTGTCAGCCATTCGGCGAATCTCGGCAGGAAATTTCGTGGCCTTTTCTTCCTTGACCTTCCTTTCGTCTAGGTCGATGTTGTATTTGGAGATGGCGGGAACTCGTGTTGCGTACATCCAAGCCTGAACTTCGGTGTCAGTGGAACGATCGAGGGTAAACATTGCGTCTGCACTTTTGAACCTACCTCTTGTACAAAAGTCCATCCTGCCAACGCAACGACTGGCTTGAGGAGCTGGGTGGAATCGAGGCCGAGAAGAACGGACATGTTTGGGTATTGGTGAAGAGCGTGATGAACGAAGAGTTTATGCAGGGAACGCAGGTCATTAGAGAGGTAACTACCATGGAGCAGCGAATGCGCTCCCTCTTATACGCATCCCAGAGGAAGATGTGTTGCACATTAGACCTAGTTTTAGTTGCCAACTGATCTGCGAGGCGGCCCCAAGCTTGGGCCGGAGTTATTCTCATCTACTATTTCGCCGAAAATGCTGCTTCTGGTCAAGGCTTTGTAAGCGACCTAGTTCGGTCGCCGTCATATCCTTGACCCCTGGTAGACTAGTGTTGAGGATATCCAATGTAAAAGCCAATGCTCGAACTAAGGGGCCACTTTCAGTCACTCGAAAAGGCCGCTCGTCCCCCGCCAATTTTCCAACAACACGTTATATGCCGTGAAATTTCCCATTGGAGTCGTATGGCACAAGAACACACCTTCCTCCCACGAGGTTCGCCGGCCCCCTCGAAAGACATCATGCAGAAGCAGATGCATACCAAGAGGAAGGCATAGCTATTTCCAGCATTACCCTATTGAACTAGACGCATGGAGCAATTGGGGAAGGGTGAGGAAAACCTCCGAGTTACGGCGATGCCAGGGGGATCTTGGCTTTACAGCATCCGGCGTATGAAGGTACGCCGGGACCTACAATAACCAGAAACTTGCCGGCACTGGATTTGTAATGCTTGGTCTCAGTATTAGTATAAGAAGAAGTAACCAAGGCCGTTGTCTTCGCCAAACCATGTGAATAGAAACTCGTCTTCACCCAACTTCAATAGGTACCTACCCCACCAACACAAACATGAGCACCGAACAGACTGGCATTCTTGTCGTCGGCGCCGGCGAGCTTGGTGAAGCCGTAATCAATGGCATTTTATCCCATTCCTCTAAAGACGCAACATCCATATCTCTCCTACTACGGCCGGAGACTATCACCTCCGAGATCCCAGGCAAACATGCACGGGCAGTATACTATCGCAACCT
This sequence comes from Verticillium isaacii, assembly GCA_002851775.1. Taxonomy (NCBI): domain Eukaryota; kingdom Fungi; phylum Ascomycota; class Sordariomycetes; order Glomerellales; family Plectosphaerellaceae; genus Verticillium; species Verticillium isaacii. The sequence continues at coordinate 1,410,952 of NMXN01000006.1, read as the reverse complement.
CGGCATCAGTCTTGTCCCAGGAGATGTCGTCTCGGACTCGTTCGAGAAACTTGTCTCAACATTTCGCCCGTTTCACACTATCGTCGTCTGCACTGGCATGTGGCTCCCGGCAGGCACGCAGCGGCGTATCGCGCACCTAGTGCTGGCGGCCGCTACGCCACGCTTCTTCCCCTGGCAGTTTGGCCTCGACTACGACGAGATCGGTCTGGGAAGCGCGCAAGATCTCTTCGATGAGCAACTCGAGGTGCGTGCTCTTCTACGAGCGCAGCAGCAGACTAAATGGACCATATTTTCGACGGGCATGTTCCTTAGTTACCTCTTCGACAAGGACTTCAGCGTCGTCAACAAAGAGGAGTCAGTTGTCAGGGCGTTAGGAGACTGGACAACCGAGGTTACGATTACCACAGTCGAAGACATCGGTCGCATCGTGGCCGACGTTATCTGGCGACCAGACGATTCGACATCGGGCGTTATCTACGTCGCGGGCGATACCATATCGTACGACAGACTGGCGGAAGAGGTGGAACAGGCTGAAGGGCGTAAGTTCAAGCGAGAGCGGTGGAGCGTCGAGCTACTGCGAGCGGAGCTTGAGAAGGATCCGGGTGATCATTTGATGAAGTATCGCCTCGTGTTTGCCGCGGGAGTTGGTGTCTCTTGGCCTGTCGAGAAGACGATCAACTACCGGAGGAGCATTAAGCTCGGCACTGTTAGGGACTATTTGAGAAAATAATGAAAAATATATACATGGTTGCAAACGGCTCCGACATCTGGTAGTGCGCGTCTAATGGAGTCTGATATGGAATCGCTATATTCGAATTTCAGACCTGAGTTACTAGAACTATCATCCGCCCAATCAACAAGTGAGTGTCGGCAACGTCCTCATGTCGTGAAGCGCCCCGAAAGTCCTGCACTCGACGGCGATCGTTGCTGTCATCGACACTGGCAATGCCACTATGCCATCAGGGAGGACCATCATAGCCGCCAATGTCGCGGCACCACGCGCTGACCGCAAAGTAGTTGGGGGGGTTGAGACTATCCGCGTCAGAGGCTGACGCCATCCGGCTTGACTATCACCTATTTCTCCGAACCTAGCATTCGCTAGGTTCGTTCATGGAGCTGCAGGGTTCCTTAGCGGCCCATGCCTTGAACCCGCCGCCATTGACACATCCGCACCACTCAATTGGCAAAGCAAACATGGAGTCTTGTTCCGAGAAACCCAATTCACCCGTCTTGTCTACGAGGAATGCAGGCGTCGAAAACAAAAAGGCGGTCAAAGAACCCTCCTCTTTTGCGGCACCCCGCTGGATGTGGAAGCACATGCATAATCAAAAGCATTCACATAGATGACATCTAAAGCGTATTTCCGAGTGCAAGCGAACTTGTGAACACGGAGCGTGCTCGGAGAATTGGAGCAGGACGAAACTGGCGGACGCTTCTTGCGGAACGTACCGGTCGCAGATTCCACTCGAGAAACCGAGGTTCCACTAATGCAGAGTCCACAAGTGACGCGGGTCGCCGTTCGAGAAGCAAGCGGGACCGGCGGGGTTTTTCCCGCCCTCCGTGGGATGGATTACCAATTCATCAAAATTATGAAGATTCACGCCTTCTTCTTGATTGCCAATTTCTATATCGACACATCCATCCAATAATCCGACTCCATACCTCATCGCTGCCCTCAGCTCCATTCCGATTGATTGCTCTGAGCAATAATGGAGCGTCCGGTTCAGAAGAGGCTGGCCTGCGTATTCTGCACCAGTGCTAAACGGAAATGCGATAAGCGGACACCATCTTGCACTAGGTGTATGAAAAAGCAGTTTTCTTGTAGGTATCCGGCACCCCGGATAGCCCCTTCCTACGATATTCGCTACGCAGAGGATGGGGCTATATCCGTTATTCCCACGGTCACCCGCAGTGCGAGTGAGATCGGCGCGCAGGCCTCGAGACAGCAAAGGGAAGCCGTTCAGGCGTTGCCCCAGAACTTGTCGCGCTTAGAATCATCCCAACTATCGCCCGGGGGGTTCCCATACCGTCCGGATACTCCCAATGTCAGCCCGTCCTTAAACTCTCAGTACCATACACCTTGGTTCCTCACTTTATCTTCCTGGGAGCTCAAGCACGCACCCCGCAACGAGTGTCTCACATTCGAGGAAGATAGCCTCCTGAGCTTCGTCAAGACGCTACAAGGTTGGCTGAGGCAATGGACGTCACAAGGCCACTGTGTCTTCATTCACCGCCGTCTCTATTCCGCCGATTTCCCTCTTCCCATACAGGACGCCTACACAACTTTGACTGCGTACCAGACCAAGACGCTGGAAACAGAAAGGATGATCCTACGCATCGTCCAGAACCGCTTGAGCAACCTCATTCAAAGCCAGCCGCTAGAGACCATTGTTGGTGTCGAAAATGTCACGCTAGACACCACCAAACACCTGGCTCGTACCCAGGCCCTCCTCATCTACACCGGTATTTGCCTCTTTGATGGCGATATTAGCGCTCGCGCCCAGGCTGAACGCGGTCTCGACGTCCTCCTAATTTGGGCATACCAACTTCTTCGGAGCGCTTCCTTGGATGCATGTTGCCAAGAAGCCTGGGGCGTCGCGCAGGAAGAGGGTCATCGCGGTGATGTCACATCTGGCGGAATGGCAGGCTCTGTAACGTCCAACCCGCTGGCCCTGGGCGCTGTCGCCGATTTCCAGTCGGTTTGGGGCGCATGGGTCTTGACTGAGTCCATCCGTCGCACGTATCTATTAGTCGTGCTCCTCGTGACGATCTACCCTACGCTCAAAGAAGGGTTTTCAGGATGCCCTGGCGGTGTTAACTTCACGGGCGACAAGGGGTTATGGGACGCGTCGTCAGCCTACTCGTGGTGCAAGATCATTGAATCGGGGAGAGAAAAAGGAAAGGGGCTGACTCCAATATGCAGTCACAGACTAGGTGACGTACTTGCAGATAGAAAGCCTGGTGATCTTGATGACTTCACACATGCTTTATTACAAGCTGGTGTGGGGCTCGACCTAGTTGAGCGGTGGACGGCAGGCGCGGGCCATGAATCACCGGTACGCCCTTGAAAAGAACAGACGGATTTGCAACGACATCAAGACAGTTTCTACCACTGCTTTATTAAATATGTCGTCTGTGTATAACTTGTCTAGCCCCTTGGAGGAGTAGAACACTGGGTTTGCTTTGATGAGGGGCCATCTGGCGCTGGTGGCGGCACCAGAGCTAGGTTGGCAAGAAACGAATGTTATCCTTTAAGGCGCCTGGCTGTTCTTGCCTCTTGTGGCACTGGAAATAGGGTGTGACGAGATTCTCTGAGGAAGTCTTCCACATGGCCCTCATCGAGGTGGCGATGAACTCCGGTTGACCCACTACCAAGTCATATTGGATCAATTTAAGTCGAGCCCACACTAAGGCATTCTTTCCACATTTGGCACTGGAGTATCTTTTTTTCTCCGTAGATGTGCAAACGTAGTCCAGTCTACCTTTCATACAGAGGATACAAAGTAAGTAATGACAAGTTTGTACAGTAGGCTTCGGGGTTCTTCGCGTTGAACTACTCAGAACAACGTCAGCGGCTTTTGCTTCATGAGCAATGATATCGGCGTCATCAAGACATTGACGATCTCAGCCTGGCTAATGCCTTGCGAATAGCTTCGCATTTGGCAGTGCCTCAGATCCACGCTCTAATTTAGTATTCCGTTACGACCTGGCGTGCACCTGGAGTAAGAACATCGCTACCGATGTAGCCAGTGGCACATGTACTGCACGCGAGGTTAACACAAGGATGATGATGATGGAAGTTGAGACTAATTTATGGAGAGACGCGGAGAATACGGGTGATGAAAATATGGGCCTTCCGGTTTCTCCGCAAGCAGCGGGTCAAACTAATCCTGTCATTTGCTATTCGGAATTGATGGCATGCGGACAGTGGGAAAATATCCGCCAGCCCCACCGTGATCTGACCTGAGTCTGTGGAGGGTCACTGCCTTGAGGTCTAAATTGTGGTGGGAAATACTTCCGCAGCTGTGTTGGTGACAGCTGGAGAAACAACAGCCGATATTGGAGCAATCGGCTTCAGATCTTGTGGCAGTCGGTGATGATGAGGCCCACTTAAGACGGCAGCTCCCTCGGCAATACAGCTACAACATTCCTATATAAAGCGGACACAGACAGGTACGAGCAACTGATGAACCTCTCCTCTGGCCAAAATAGTCACACAAGCAACGGCTTCTAGAGATTCAGTTTCCCTCTTCTACAACACTCAAGCTACAGTTCGACATACGGCCAACACAATGAGCCTTCCCGGACTTCATATTGTGCACAAGAAGCCCTATCCGGCCATCTCCCCTCGGAGACCAGAAGTCAGCCAGGAGGGTAGAACGATCCTCATCACCGGCGGAAATAGTGGTATCGGCTTCGCTATTGCCCGTGCCTTCGTGGCTGCCAGGGCCAAGCGCATTATCGTCGTGGCCCGACGCGACGACTCCGTCCAGGCCGCAGCCGCTCGGCTGGCCATTGAGGCCAAGGAGCTAGGCTCTCCCACTGACTCTGAGGGACGCGTTTGTGACGTGGCGGACTTGCATGCGGCTGCTTCACTCTGGTCAGACCTTGAAAATGATGGAATCTACGTGGACACTCTAGTCTTAAACGCAGCTTCGCTGGGCAACCCCCAGCCTCTGCTACAGAGCGGATGTGACAGGGTCTGGGAAGATTTCATCATGAACGTGCGCGTGTCCCTCGACTTTGTCGAAAGGTTTCACAAGCAGAAAGGTCAAGGAGCTGGAGGACGCAAGGTACGCTCCCCTGGCGCAAAGGCCTAGAGTGAGAACAGCATGTGCTTACTACCTAAATAGGCTCTGGTTGGTGTCAGTACCATGATAGTATATATGCGGCAGATGGCGGCCGATCGGCCGTCGTATGGCATAACAAAATTAGCGGGAACGGACTACCTCCAACAGGTTGCGTTGGAGGTCAAGCCGGAGGATATGCAGATCACCCTCTTCCATCCCGGTATCATCTTCACAGAAGCTGCCGTATCGGCGGGCTTAAATGGGTCTTCCTACCCATGGGACGATGGTGAGTCCAGGCTAGGGCCATGAAAGTCCCCGAGCAATATTCAATTGAGATGCTAATTCTTTTCTAAAAGAAAATCTCCCTGGGCATTACGCAGTCTGGGCCGCAAGCCCCGAAGCTGAGTTCCTTCACGGCCGCTTCGCCTGGGCCGCCTGGGACGTGGAGGAGCTCAAGGACCTCGTCATGAACGGCATGAAGAAGAACCCCAATCTTTTGAGGGCTGGCATTGAGGGTCTTACCGCGAGCATAAGCGGGTCTGCTCGATATAACAGGACAGGTCAGCCCCTGCGCTAATAGGCCAAACGATCTAACAATCCAAGGACTAAGTCCTTGGAATTGAGCCCACACTGCTTATGTAGGCAGAGCCTTTGTGATTCTTACACTGTGCCCCGCACTCGTCGCAACTTTAGCGGGTGCCGCTTTTGATGGAGGTGCTCCGCGTCTGCTCATAGGCGATGAAAGGAGGTGTGCTTTTGCGATTGTCCAAAGAATGCTGGTGGCTGTACGGTTGGGGAGATCAAATTCTGAAGGAGCTTCAAGTACTATCAGGTCCAAAATTATCATACGAAGTGGTCGTCACGGCGGTCATGACTAGAAGCACTACTCAAATATGCCCTTCATCAACAAAACGATAGAATGTCTGAGGGCTACACCTTAATGTTCGAGTGCTTGTTCTAGCTAGACTCGCTGGGATCCCAAATCTCAATGTCGCCGTGACTGACCCGGACTTCTCCCCCAAGTGCTACTGTCGCAAAGTTGAACAGCCCAAAGCGGTAGCCCATGTAGCCGGCCATGGACTTGCTCAGCTCGTATGCCGGGCCAAGCTGCGTGAATGTCGAACCGTCGTGGCTGTACCAAAACACGGCCTTCGTCGCCACCTTAGCCATTTCGCCCTCGTGCGCCGCTCGGCTATCTGCCTTGATCCGTAGCCAGACGCGGTTGTCCGTTAGAGGAACTTCGACTCCGACAGACCCTGCAGAGATGAACTTCCAGTCCAGCGCTGCGGGTCGGCCATTCATGAACCCAACGGGCTGGTTGATTGGTGCGGCCTTGATGCCATCGACGTACACCAGACTGGCGACCTTCCCCTTTCGATGGATGCCAATGTATGCGCTCTCGTCGCGGAACATGGAGAGACCGGCCCTGTCACCGTCTGTCATCTTTGAGACATCTAGACAGAAGGTGATGATGCTTCCGGGCCCCACGGTCCGGTGAGTGAGGGTGTTGGTTGCGAGGTGGAGGCTGTCTGTTACTGTTCCGGTCTGTAAGACCAACTGACCGTCCTGGACTCGCCATTTGGAGTTATCTGGGTTATGGTTCCATTCCCAACAAGGCTCAAGTCGAGGCTGGCTGAACTCGAGCTTTTTGGATGTCCAGGGGCGGCTAATGGCCACATTCTGGGAAATATGGGGATATTGAGCGAGCCACTGGCCTTTGGGAACCGAGTAATCGGCCACCACGCTCGGCCACCCTTCGTCGTCAAAGTTTATAGGCGCCAAAACCGGGACCCGGCCTGTAGGGTAGGCATCGATGAAGGCCATGTAGTACCATTTCCCGTCGGGCGTGTCGACGAGACCGCCTTGGTGCGGAGGAGCCGCCCCTGGAACGGGAGCGCGCATCGTCTTGATTACGTCGCGAGCCTCGTATGGCCCAAAGGGACCGCTGACAGACTTGAGCACGCACTGCGCGTCCCATTCTTTCGTAAGCCAGATATAGTATGCTCCGTTGATCTTGTACATTCGTGCACCCTCATCGTAGGTATCAGTCCTGTAGACGACCTGATAGACTTGTCAACATGCATGTCTGCGGACTCTCGCTGTCGCGAGGGTCAAAGCGTACCTTGCTCGTGATCTCGGTCATACCGTCAGGAGACAATTGTGCAACTTCGATTGTGCCTGTTCCGTGGGCGATGTACATGGTGTCGTCATCGTCGATCAGCAGGCCCAAATCATAGTAGAACCTCTCAATCGGCGGGTGGGCCGTCCACACATCGCCGGGCGACTTGGCCGTGTAGATGTACGTGCCGTCCGTGCCCTGAATGGCACTGTAAAAGTAGAAGAGCCCGTTGCTTTCGCGGTATTTCAACGTTGAAGCCCACACGCCCTTATTATAAGCGGTTGGACGTTTGCCATCGAGGGAGAAGCGCTCCAGCGGTGGGAGCTCGGGGACTGAATGGCCGATGTATTCCCAATTGACCAGATTGCGAGACTTGAGAAGTGGCGCACCAGGTGAGAAATGGAACGAGGAGGCGCTCATGTAGTATACATCGCCGACGCGAATAACCTCAGGGTCGGGGAGGTCCTCATAGACCACCGGATTCGTAAACATGTCCGACATCTTACCAACTTCCATGAAAGCTAGAGTTCCACGAGGCACGCTCAGATTAAGCAAGCACCTAGAACAATGTGTTGACAGGTCGCTTTTGTTCCGAGCCAGACAGTCGCGCCACGGTTTATACCCTGGTCATGGGTCATCATCGTCATCTTGCCCCGGGTCTTAATGTCCCGACCAGCGTTTTCGGAGACGAGGAAGATGGACGGTTGGTTGTCACCCCGTTTGCTCCGACGACAGGCAAGCCAATCGTGAAGTTTACGCATTCATCCGCAATTCCTAGCCTTGGCCTCGCGGTCCATAAATAATTGCTTTGTGGCTCCGCCCTCGGAAATCGGAACCGCGGAGCACGACAGCGTTTCCATTCCCCTGGGTGCACTGTGCCGACGTAGATTTAGGCAAAAGTGTGTTTTTGGCGGCCCGATGCTGGGCTAGCTCCTTGATGCTTCCTTGGCTTCCCATGGGGGCTCCCCCGTGGGGATCAGCCACACAAATTGAACCTAGTCTAGCCCGAGTCAGGGAGGTTAAGGCAAGCCCGCAGGCATCTTGTAACAAGATTTACAATGGAATCATGTGAGGACATTGTCACCCGATGTGATGGAACTTAGAGATTTTTGCCTGCCATAGGCGGCAGGCTCCGTGCTCGTCTCTTTACTGCTTGGGGATGAAGAGAGCCTGCATCCCCAGTGTTAATATCTGGAGAGACAAAGTCATGCGAATCTGGGCCAAATGTTCAAAACGCTTGGTGTTGGTCCCCCAGATGGATCTGGTCTAAGTGTCTCCAGAGGAAGTCAACGAATGACAATCCGTCCCCGATTTGTTTGGCCGTAGCCTTAAATGTCCCGAATAATAAGCGTATAGGAAAACACCTTTGAGGGGTCAGAATGCTTAAAACCTTTGATTGGTTCAAGATGAGCCCCGACTTATACCTGATCCTACACAGATCCACTACCCCTCGAACGCTCGGCAACCCAGGGGCAAATGAGTGCCACATTTCTCGAATAGAATTATCCCGAAGGTGTCGGATACATCACAGCCGTCGTACTGCAATAGATTTTCGGCCCCAAATCAATACGGCCCAGCGATTGCCAAGAGAGTGGGTAGAACCGGACGTAATGTTCTCGTATGAGCTTGAATCTGTTGAAATACCTTCGTGACCAGCCGACCCCTCCCGACCGAGGCGCCAAAGCAGAGATTCTCAGCTGACCTACATCCCGCCTTATCATTTGGACAAAGGTCGTGTCTCGCTGGTCTCTTTGTCTGTCCTTCCGAGCCGACTACACCGAGCGACCTGGACGCTTACAAGCATGACAATGGGCGCCGCCAACCCAATTATCCCGGGTTTCGCCCCTGATCCCTCCATCACCCGCATCGATGACACCTTCTTCTTGGTCAACTCAAGCTTTCACCTGTTTCCCGGACTCCCAATCTACGCCTCCAAGGACCTGAGGACCTGGAAGCACATCGGAAACGCGATCAACCGTCTGGGACAGCTCTCCCTGAGTGAGTCGACATCCCTGGCCCACGGACTCGATGATGCGAAGGCCGAAAAAATCGTGGGTGCCGGAGGCCTCTATGCACCTACTATTCGTCACCACAAGGGCAAGACCTACATCGTATGCACAAACGTGAGGCATATTAAGCCCGAGGAGGGGGCCGGGGGCGAGTACGGCATCGACTTTCGCAACTTTGTCATCTCGACGGAAGACATCTGGTCCCAGGAATGGAGCAACCCAGTCTACTTCGACATGTACGGCATTGACCCTGACCTGTTCTTCGACGACGACGGCCGCGTCTATGTATCAGGCTGTAGTTGGAGCACGTCGCCCAGCACCATCATATGCTTCGAGATTGACCTCTCGACGGGCGCGAAGATAACCCCGGAACGCACGATCTGGGAGGGCTTCAGCAAAATCATCCCCGAAGGCCCTCACATTTACAAGCGAGGAGCGTGGTACTACCTGCTGGATGCTGAGGGCGGGACCCACGAGGGCCACAGACTTGCCATGGCCCGTTCACTCAACGTCTATGGTCCTTATGAAGATTGTCCTCACAACCCCGTTCTGATACCCGGTTCAGAGAGGGCTGCCTATGAGTATATTCAGTACGCTGGGCACGGAGATCTCTTCCAGGACGCGCGTGGCTACTGGTGGCTCGTCTGCCTCGCGGCTCGGATCGACCGCGATGGACGATGCGGCCTGAGCCGGGAAACATTCTTGACGTCAGTCGCGTGGCCAACGAATGATTCTTGGCCTCAGATTTCCCAGCCTATCACCACGTCGTTGCCCAACAATCTGCCTCCGGAAACCTCATTGTCTTGCCGTGCCAGCCCCAAGATCGAGCTCGTCTGGATTCGGAACCCGGACCTAACGGCATACCAGGTCAGCGAAGACGCCCGCGACTTCGAAATTCGGCCGTCATGGGATGACCTGTACGAGTCAAACTCACGGCCTGTGTCCTTCGTCGGCAAGCGCCAGCGCAATTTGATCGGGCAGGCCACTGTAACCCTCGCCCGGCGCAACGGAAGCGCCGGGGGAGGCTCGCCTCCAGCTATGAAGGCCGGCCTGGCATATTACAAAGACGAACATCGCTTTGCCCGAATCTACTACGACTTTTCTGCGTCAACTGTCTGGTTCGACATGAAGAATTCCGGCAGAAAGCCCAGTATCGTGCAGAAGCAAGAATGCATAAAACTTGGGGACATTTTGCAAGGGGAGGACACCCTACATTTCCGAATTTCGTACACTGAAACGAGCTTAGAGCTGCAGTATAGCTTGTACCAAGAGTCTAAGAATGGCTGGATCAAGGCGGGAAGCGTTGACATACTGGACCTGACGGATCGGGACTTCACTGGCCCTTGCTTCGGCCTATTCGCCACGAGCCAGAGTGAGGCCGGTCGGCCCCCCGTAGTGGCAGAGCCGAGCTGCAGCAGGGCCTTGTTCACAAACTTTAGCATTGAATGAGAACAAGTTTCTATGCAGAACATGTCACCGGTTTACCCTGCGCCGTGAGATGGGCCCCACCATGGAAGCAGGTCTTCTAGTCGGATTCATCCCGTGACAGAACCAAATGTACTTCAGGTGAACTGTCAGGCCATCAGGCGCTGAAAGAGAAGTAGATTGAGTACACTGTGGATCAACTCTCCTTTAACGTGGGATTGCCGCGCAAAAACTTGGCGGTGAACATCCTTGCAACATCATTGTCTGAGTGAGAAGGCATTTGCCACCTGGAACCTGCGACCGTCTTAGAACGATCGATCAGCGGGAGCGGCTTGCGCAAATTCACGTCGTCTTGTTACATTCAGGAACATCGTTCTGACGCGTATGGGGCGGCGCAGACGTCGCTGGCCAATTCGTGGTGGGTGCCATCCCAGTTGGAGAGGCTCGGGCTCCCTCCCAATAGTCTCCCTCACACCCAGAACTTCTCACCACCTACTTTCATGAGACATCTGACGAGGGGCTATGGGAAGAAACTTTCGTGGGAGGACATGGACTGCCCTTCCACAAATCGTCTCCAACATGAATTCTCTATCATCTATGATAAGCCTGCGTCTAGAATAATCCTCAAGTACCTTCGAGCAGGCAGCTCCGCGTCCCTTTGAGACACTTGAACGATGATGTGGTACGACATGCCGTCCACACCAGTATGCGGCAACCAATGCTGCGCCGGCAAATCAAAGATGTCGGGGTCGGGAACCTTGCTGTCTGGAATCGTGACCTCAACCTTCGATCCAAGCGCCACATTCTTGAATCCGCAGTCATTGTTCAACAGCGTCGTTTCAGCGCCAACAGGCGGCAGCAATGACTTCATAGGGCAGCGCGGCACCGCCTGCGCGCCGATGGGATGGTTGAGGGTCGGCTCGGCATACTGGTACCACTGAAACTCGAGCTGCGAATTATCATGGGGATGATCAGGGTCTAAAGACGAGCTGGCGTCTAGAACGATTGTATCGCCCGATTTCACTTTGAGAACTAGAAACTCGGGCCCGTGGTGTCCATTGACCACGGGGACAGGCGGATGCTTGGCGGCGGCGAAGTCGGGAGTCAATGACCAGCTCATGCGCATTGCGAAGTCGTTTTGAAAATGATCTCTCCAACGGGCGATTGTGGCCTTGTTGTCCGTTCGCTCGGAGCCGTCCACATCGACAATGGCGTCGACGACGTCGGCATAGTGGGCGCTGCCGACGTTGACAGCACGGTAGCGGCCTCCCCAGCTGCCAAAGGCCGGATGGTCCCGGCTGCCGAGACCATTTTGTATCAGGTAGAGAAACGTCGGCGTGTCACCTTCCATAATATGCTTGCTGGTCGGGTACACGGCGCCGAGGGGGCCTTTTTGGATATTGGCCGCGAGCCACTCGATCGACGTCTTGGACAAGTCCCCCCGTGAAATGGGATGCGAGATACCCTGCCATGCCGACATGTCGAAGGCGCCGAAACCGTGGATCGAACAAATGTAGAAGACGTCGGGGAACGTGCTGCGGATCCAGTCCCCAGTGTCATCCTGATCGGAGATTGTGTACACTCGCAAACGCGAGTGAAGGGCTGCCTCTTCTTGAGGTGACTTTGTCTTTCTGAAATGCTGAAGAGCTTCGGCCAGAACATTTGTGCCACCCCAGCTGATGACCCAGAGTGGTTTGTCCGACTCTTCGATGCTCCTGACCAGTCTTTGGGCGCCGTCACTCAGCGGTAGCGCAAGAGCTTGTTTTCCGTAGACCTGCGAACCAAGTCAGCGTTTGGTAAAGAAAGAGACGTCAGCTGCATCCTTACCGTGGCGCCAGAACACACAAGTTCGGCCAGTGTCTTGGCTGGAGGATACTGCGCATTTGGATGTACGTGTTTGTTGAGGTTTTCGACCGCCTCGCCATAACCTCTGATGATCTCGAGCATGGCCTCGGGGGCCGTTCTGTCGGACAGCCATGCCGAGGTGACCGCGCAGATACCTCGAGTGTCAAACTCATTGCAGTAGAGGAGATACCTCACGAGTGACTGCTGGTCATCGGGCTCGTTCTCCACGTCCGAGAGCACGAATACCCTAGGCTTATTCGGGAAATCGTGAAGGTGACCAATGTCGCACGGTTCAGCTTCCGATGACATGGACATGGCGGGTGAGGTCGTGCCGGGGGCAGATGCGTGGGCTGAGAGGTTACAGTTTGACTTGCAGTATTGTGAACCACCCCATGCAAGCTGGGTACCTTTATACTCCGGCCTCGAAAAGCGCACCATCTTGCCTATTTAGGTATCTCCAAGCACCGGGAGGGTATGGTATGCCACCATCCTTGTCCCTGGCCACTGAAATGCTACCTCAGCCGACTCGGTGGGTAGACCTGTCAAGGAACCTCGCCATGCTAAGCACAAGCGCCAATGACTGTAGACAGAAAGTGGCAAATTAGGCAACACAGATCGCTTCAAATTGGCCCGAAGGCCGTTTACTAGTTTTCGTACTCTAGGCGTAAAAGAATCCGGAAATCGGTCCCCACACGCCAAGGGACCGGCGGCCGACTGCTCCACACCCGCCGTCGAGTGGGGCCTCTGGGTTCTACGCGTTGCCGTTCCCAGTAGAACGTGCCGGGGCAGCACACGACGAGGCACCCCCGCCACGCATGACAAGCACAATAACGGGTGCAAAACGCTTTGATCACTCGGGTGTTCAGCCGCACCGAGGTTGACGGTCCAGGCAGCTTTGGCCGCTACTCATACTCAAGGCTCTTAACGAGGGGGCCAAGGTGGTGTGGCGGAGACATCACGCTAAAGCCTGGAGAAGCTGGAGCGCTGTCCGGAGAAGTGTGGGGAGGACTCCAGAGTCGTGGCCTGGGAGTGACCTGCTGAATCCTTCCAAGAGACCGTTTGTGAACACATAAAAGAGCAGAGGCCCGGCCCTTCGACAGAATGACTATCCACAACCTCGCCAGCTACTCGTTGCTGCATTCAAGTTGCAACGCACAAACGCTTGCCCCTCAACACGCCTTGTCCGGTCCCGCTCCGGTTCGTTCCAATTCACCAGCAACATGACGTCGAATCAGGGAGAGAAGCTCTCGTCCGCTGCCGTGGAGCAGCTCGAGACCATCAACCCAGCGGCCAAGGATGAGCCGTCTCCGATGAACGCCGACGCCGACGCCGTGGGTGACGGTCAGCTAACCACGGGCTATGAGGATCTCAGTGTCTGGGAGACCATAAAGAAATTCAAGGTCGCGTCTGCCATCTGCTTCCTTGCCAGCCTGAGCGCTGCGACGGATGGGTACCAGATCTCGTGAGTTTCAGGGCTCTTATTCGGCTGCTCAAACATGTCTAATGTAACCCCTCGACAGCCTCATCGGAAACCTCATCGCCAATGCCGGCTTCGTGCAGCAGTTCGGCACCGAACGAGACCCAGATGGAAACATCGTCCTCGCATCTACGGTTCTCAGCCTATGGGCGTCCATGGGAAACCTGGGCCAGATCATTGGCATGATCAGCCAGGCCTTCCTGTCGGGTCGCTTCGGTCGCAAGGCTTCTATGTACGGGCTATGGCTCATCATTACCATCGGATGCATCATCGAGGTTTTCTCACGCGAGTGGAAGTCGTGGCTCGTCGCTAAGCTGCTCGGCGGAATCGCCGTGGGTTGCATGCAGACAACGCTGCCGACATACATCAGCGAGGTGGCGCCGACCCGCGTCAGAGGCACATTCCTTATGATGTACAGCGTGTGGTGGGTGACGGGCCAATTCTTCGGCAACCTGGCGCTGCAGATCATGTCGATGAATAATCCCATGGACTACCTGACACCGATCTATACGCAGTTTTCCCAGGTCGGTGTTATGCTCATCGTCTACCTTATCATTCCCGAGTCACCTTCGTGGCTCATCTCGCGCGGTAAGACTGAGCGTGCGAAGAAGGCGCTGCTGTTTATCAACCGAGGTGTCGAGGGTTTCGACCTTGACCGCCAGTACGCCGTCGCACTGCTCGCGCTAGAGCACGAGCAGCGCGTCGCCGCCGAACAGAATAACGAGAAGTGGTACGCCATCTTCAAGGGTATCAACGCGTGGCGCACCATTATTTCCTGCTGGTGTCTTATGGCGCAAATGTTCATCGGCCTGGGCCTCTTCCTAACCTACGGCAGCTACTTCTACCAGCAGGCTGGCATGGATGATCCCTTCATGGTGGTTTGCATCACGTCTGGCATCAACATCGCCGCCGCTCTCGTCGTCGTCTGGATGTCTGAGGCCAAGGGCCTGGGTCGTCGCAGACTGGCCACATATGGAACCACCTTGTGCTGGGTGTGTAACGTCGCGATCGGAATCCTGGGTGTCGTGCCCCTCAACACCGCGGTCAAGGCTCTCCTTGTCCTTTTTGCGGTTCTCTGGAGTAAGCAAGTTGCGCTGATGCTTGGTCGAACGAACGACATGCTAAAAGTTCCTCCCAGACATTGGCCTCATGGCGAACGGTGCCGTGGGTTGGGGCTACATCGGCGAAATCTCGACCCAGCGGCTCAGACACTACACGGCTGGCTTCGCCGCTGCATCGACATGCGTCGTTGGTTTGGGCATGAACTTCCTCATACCCCCCATGATCAACACCAACGAGTGGAACTGGGGTCTCAAGACGGGTTTCTTCTTCGCAGGCGTCGGTTTCTTTTTCACCGTCATGGTCTGGTTCCTGATTCCAGAAACATCTGGGTATGTGTCATTTTCCGGATTCTCAATACATTGCTAACCTGGAGGGTAGTCGATCTGCAGCCGAGCTGGACGAGCTGTTCGAGCGCAAGATCAAGCCATGGCGTTTCCGCCACACCGAGACGGCCACGCAGCGTCTTCTCGTAGCGGAGAAGAGCAAGATTCAAGGATGAACACCGAATGCTCTGAATTCCGCTCAATGAGGTCAAGGGACAACTATCGCGTGGGGACCTCATCTGTTCTGGCGGTCCATTTCTACCTTGTCTTATACAGAGCTTATACAATCAACGTACTCTACAAGCCAGTGACCATTTTTCGTGATTTCATCTGCACGGACTTTTGACTTTCATTTTTCTTAATGCTACATTACAGTATAGAAACCCTTGTGTGGAAAGCTGATTGAACATGATCTTCAGGTTACAGAGGGGTATAAAACTCTCAGCGCTAAAACACCATGTTCATCTTCAACAGCAAGCAGAAGGCGTGCTGATTGCAATGACAGGCGAAGCACGGCCACGGACAACAGTACTCTGTGAGAGCGCATCCTGCCTCATCATCAATCTGACGTTCGTTTTCAACTCATTGGCCCGGTCGCACTGTATATTCTCGGCTCGCACATTGACAACTCTGGTGGGTGATTCGTCGTAAATCCAAGTAGCGGCTCTTTCCCTTTCGGAGTTCGGCTCGTTGCTTGCTAACGTGAGGGTCATCCGTGAGACTGGCTTTCGAGATGACATGTGATAGGCACGTCTCGAATCGCCCTACAATCAACTGTCTACATTATGAAGTAAAGACGTTAAGTAGAAGAGACCCAGCGAGGGAAAAGAAGAAGAAACAGGAGAAAGGGGCGTCATGTGCTCGCGTCAGGCTGCCAACACGACACTTCGAAGATCACGTGACTACATGCCTCGATGAATGCTGGCCCTGAACTGGTGATCCCTGACCAGACCTGCATGGGAGCACGACCCACCTGGGGAGCTCCGAATGACGCCCCGCCTGCTGCATTTTCGTTGCCGGCGGTCCCAACGTCAACAGGTGGCCTAGCCTCACGACTCTTTCTCGGCAGACCAGCGCGTTCCCGCGGCATCGCGACTATCGACTTGGAGAGCGGCACCTTAGCTCAAGCAAACATCCGGGAGCTTGCACGAGAGCCTCATCGACATCGCCGAAACGGACAACCCCAGCCCACTGCTCCGCGCCAAGCTCCGGCCCTGCTGATCAGGCTCGCGCTCAAGATCGCCGCCTTCTCACTTTCCATCCATCCGGCCGCTCCTCCGAACCCCTCTGACCACCGCGCGATGGACGCCCAACCACCCCCTGCCGACGCGGCCGCCGCGGCCCAGCCGTCGCCCGAGCCGCCGAGCCCCCCCTCCGAAGAAGCCCTCATGCTCCAGGCCATGGGCTTCGCCGCCTTCGGCAACCAGGAATCCCACCCGTCCAAGCGCCGGCGCTACAACTCGCGCCTCGACGCGGCCGTCGTCGCGCCGCCCGACTTCGACGCCCCGACCGGTGCGAACGCCACGGCCGTGACGGAGCGCCAGGGCGCGCAGAACAACGAGGAGATCGATCTGGACGACGACGACGATGACGACGGGGAGGGCGTGCCGCTCGATCCCAGGGACGCGCCTGCCCTTGCGGGCGCGGAGGCGCAGATCGAGGAGATGCTCGCGCAGGAGGGCGGCGGCACGACGACGCTGCCGAACCGGCCGAACCCGGCGTGGGGACTGCAGGCAGGCCGGGGCGGCCGGGGGCAGGGAAGGCGAGGGGGACACCAGCCGCAGGACGACCGGGGAGAGCCGGCAAAGCCCTGGTGGGAGGGTTACTACGATGCGTGGTCGAACGAGAACCCGTGGAGGGCACTGGAGGAGAGGGCCGGCCTCGCGTCGACCGGCACCTGGGTTGCGAGGGGTGCGAAGACGTCGACGGGCTGAGCCACTGGATGTTGGTTCGCGTGAGGAATGGAACGACGCGCGACGAGAGGGACTCCGCGCCGAACTCGTTACACAGATCACGGCGACGCCTTCGAGCCTCACGATATCACGTGATCCGCTATACCTCATGGTGAAGCCCCCAGCATATGACGACTTTACGCGCATCACATGACGGTCACCGTCTCCCCAACGTATCCCAGGATCACGAACGGTACAGGCCACGTCGGGCCCATGATATGGTGTCACCGTGGAGACCGCAGACGGAGGTACAGCATGTCACCGGGCGGCCGACGGCGCGCAGCCCGGCGAAGGGGCTTGCCTCAACCGAAACAGAAAACAACGCCTGCTTGATTACTGATACGCCTACGGGAACACGACGACAACTTCTCGACTATCCGGCCACGAGTACATAGGAGAACACCGGGGTGCGAGGCGTAAGGACATCCGTCGTCCACCGTCAGGGGGGGACGTCATGACGGCCCCGAACCTCGCCCGTATCCTGAAGGAGCACCATCATACCCTCCTGTCGCCCAAAGGGGCCAAGTTCTGACAGAAATACCACCTGCTCGTCACCCCGTACCGCATATCTCTCCGTCTCCGCCTCCCCTTAGTCACCCTGCCGCCTGGTGCTGTTCATCCCAGGCCGGGCTCACCCCCTCCCGCCGGCCCACCACCGAAGATGGAGGGAGGCGTACTTTTAGAGAACTCATCCGTCAATATCATCCCTCGTCCAATCATGATTCATAACCGCGTTCCGACGAAAACAACCGCCCGCCGCTCGCGCAAGATGCACACGCCCATCCCGCCCAGCCCCTTCAACACATGGCCCCCCTCCCTTCTCACCCCACTCCCTGCCCTGCTCGGCTCCCCCCCCCTGCGCAAGCCAGGGGCATGCGGCGCCAGTCCCTCCCCGCGTGTGGAGAGGCCCGGCTAGCCTCCGCCGCCCACCGACAGGCTGGCAGGGTAATTGGGGCCGTAAAAGCAGCGTGAGTTCGGGCGGCTATGCAGGTCGCGGACACGGTCCGCTGCGCGTCATCCCAAACATCACACACCGTACCCCTCCCGCCCGCTTTTCCTGTCAACGTCGTCCCGCTCCCGCTGGAACGGATGGTGCTGTCACTCTTTTTTCGACCTCCGTGCTCCGCCCCTCCCTCGCATGTATCACCCGATGGAGGGGCGTGTCGTAAAGAAACCCGTAAACGTGGGTATAGAAAGTAGGAAAGAACTGGTATCTTGGCCGGTTCCTGCAGAAGGCCTGCAGGTCGCTTGCTTTTTGCATCTGTTGGTGAGATTCGGCAGGTAGTAGAAATAACACGCTAGAAAATTCGTGAACCGGCTTGTCGGGATGCGGCTCTGCCGCGGGCAGTCGGTCGTGGACCGCCGACCGCAGTGCTGCACGCCGAAAAGCTCGAAGAATGGAGAGATTAGTAGGCGTCGGGCGAGGGGTACCTCGCGCGGGCCTTGCTGTACTCCTTGGCGTGCTTCCGCGATGCCTTGGACTTGAGGGTTCTAGAAAGGTCCATGTTAGCTCATTTGCCGTTCGTGCTTCGTGAAACTCGCATCTGGAGATCTCGCTCATCGCAGAAACTCCAGATCCGCTACCCGTCTGATCACCCCACCGCCCTGGTGGGGAGATTGCAGCTGGCGGCTCGCTCGATTCCTTTGGGGGGGGAAAACGTACGAGACTTTCTTCTGCGTCCACTCGAGGTCGGCGCGCACGTCCTGCGCGTCGCGGTAGCCTTCGTTGAAGCGCTCGCGCGTCTTCGCAAGGCGAGCCTGCGCCTTGGCCTGCAGCTCAAGGAGCTCGCGGTGCTTGGCATTGAGCTTGCCAGATCTGCTGCCGTCAGTCATCTGCCGGGCCACGCGGTCGATCCTCTGCAAGATTGGGTGCTCACGTCTGGGCCTGGACGGCGATGTTGCGGTCCAGCGGGATGGGGTCGAAGGACTGCGCGAAGCGATCCTGCATGTACTCGTTGAAGTCGACGCCCGAGGCGGAGTGGACGCTGTCAAAGTCGCCGCTGTTGCTGCCGGCGTAGCTGGAGTTGGCAACGGAGTAGCCGCTGGGCTGGCTGTAGGAGGGGCCCGTGCCGGAGCTGACGGACTCGTCGACCTCGGGAGGCGAGACAGAGTAGCCGCTGTTGTGGTAGTCATAATCCTGGCCCTTGGAGGAGATGGGCATGGGGATGGAGTAGGAGTAGGAGTGGGTGTAGTGCGTCGACATGGTGACTGGTAGGGGTTGGTGGGGTGGATGATGGGGTGTCTGGGTAGGGGTGAGGGATGCTGGTGTGAGCAAACACTCAAGTTGTGGTGTGACTGAAGTCAAGAAGGAGGTAGTGGTCAAGAGATGGCACTCGAGCAGGCGAGGTTTAGGAGCAAGTTGGTCTTGGTAGAGTGTCCTGAGAAAGTGATAAGAAAGGAAGAAGAAAGAGTTGACCCAAACTCCCTCAAGTTCGCCCCTTTTATAGTTTTCCAGGAGACCTGTCCCGGTCTTGACCCGGAGTCCAGAAGATAGCTCATGGTCCTCGATTCGTCAGTGCTCCTTTACCCATAGCGTGTCGTGCCATCGACCCCGCTCGAGGATGACCATGATGTGATGGACGGTGCCAACGGCACGCGGCGGGAACGAGGGGATGGCCGACGACGGGGTGAGGAGCCGGCTTGCTTGGCTTCGGGACATGCCAGTGACCTCCAGCGTCTGTGGGTAAGAGAGGGGGGGAGAAGCGGGATCCCTGTCCTTAGCGGGTTTTCTTCCTCAGTCCGTCTCTGCCTCGGGGTGTGGATGTCCCAAACGGAGATGCAGCAGAAACACCATGGAGCGGCCGTGATGGAGGGTGACGGGTGGGGCAGTCAAGGACGATAGGAGGCCACGGGGACGAGCTAAAGCACCGACAAGGGGGAGAGACTGGATAGCTCGGGAGGGAGACTGGAGGTCCTCGCGAGATATCACCAGTGGAATGTGTCTGCATATGCCGAGAGGCGAATACCACGGTTGGCATTGGCTGAGGGGATCCACGACGGGGGAGGTGTGGTCCAGGAGGGGCAAGAGATCTGTCTGGACCGGCCGAGCACACAAGAAAATACAAAAAGACAGACTAGGAGGGGGTGAGCAGACAGAGGCTCGGGACACTGGAAGCGGGACATGGACTCGGACTAGAGCGGAGGAGCAAAGTGTGAAGTGGGTTAGACCTGCGTGGTGTAAAACGGCAAGGATGGAGATGGAAGGTTGATACTGGCAACCCGGGATTTTGGAGACCAAGGTGAGGTAAGGTAGGGTAGGGTGTCTGTACGACAACGCCTCAAGGCGTGGCACAGCAAAGCATGGCGTAGCGTGGCATGGCGTGGGCATGACATGGGGGCTCTGTGGGCAGGGGGGGAGGCAGGGCACAGGAGTGAGCGTATAAGTACGTGACATGTTTGTCTTCCGCGCCGAGCCAGGTCAGACTGGGGGCCAGGTTCGCGAGCGAGGAGCAAGCGAGTGGCGTCAAACCGGTGTGGTGTGCGCGAGGGTCTGAACGAGGTACCCGGAGACGGCATCCGTCGTTCGGCTCTAGGCACCGGCAGAAAGGAGACGCTGACCGTCGAGGGCAAGGCCGTACACGTACAGTTCCACCGGTCTGGTCTGCCTTATCCGCAGAGGGTGTGACGGAGCCAGGTACATCGAGTGGATGTCCCGCCCAGGTCGTGTTAGGCACCTCGTCAGCCGGCCAGCCGGCGACGCATACCGCATTTTGAGTGTCGTCTAAGTTACCGGGTGTGTCCCTAGCGACAGCAAACGCGGCAACCAGGCGAGATCGTCTGGGCTGGGCGAGGATGGGAAAACGACGAGCGGGAAAGAGAGACATGACGAGAGCCGGGGACGAAAGAGCCGGAGGAACGTGGTAGAGGTGAAGGGGCCAGAGGGGTGGGGGGGCGTTTGTGGATCAAAGAAAAACGTCCGTCCCACGAGCGAGCGAGCGAACGTTCGTCTAGGCCGTGTGTTCAGAGTCGGGCGTCCAATGTCCAGCGTCCCCTGTGTCCACGGCGGCGTCGTCTTTTGTGCGGACGGCCGTCGGTCCAACAAACGCGCTGACGCTAGAGGAGAGGGAGGGAGGGCAGCAAGACGTTGGGGTCCCAGCCCGTCCAGGTCCAGTTCCAGGTCCAGGGATGCGCGCAAAAGCAGCGGCAGATTTCGAACGGTGAGGTGCATCCGGATCGGATCTTCGTCGTTGGTCGGTGGGGATGGTATGACGGCTGCCCGACGTTGATGCTGCCGATGCTGCTGATGATATGCTGTTCGATGGGGGCAGGTCGATGGTCAATGGATGGTTCGGAGCCAACTTGGCCACATGAGGTCGGGCAAGACACCCAGGTGAGGAAGGGTCAGGCACAGGTGCAGCAGGTCGGGCATTTCCAGGTGCTGATGCGTTGTCACGGCGAGAGCCAGAAGGGGTGGGCAAGAGAGATGCGAGAGAAATAGGTACCGGTAATGCAGAGGGTGAGTGAGTGTGACCTGAGCTATGGGGGGGTTTTCGGGGGCGGGTCTTCAGGTCGCTCCTCCCTCTGGTTCTTCCCGGCCAGATGTGCGAGGGAAGGTGTGGGTTTTGTGCAATTTACATTGGTCCGAATCCCACAGACGGTGGGGAGATGGGCAGTCGTCCTGGCGAATTTAGCAGGGGACGATTGGGCGAGGGCATCATCGGCTCAAGGCAGGGGGGTTTCCTGATTTTTCCATTGGACATTAATCGGCCGGCCTTGATTGCGGTGCCCCTCCTCCGATGCACTTCAGAACTGTTCGATGCTGCCTGCCTGCCCTTGCGCGTCTGCCATCCATTGCCTAACCTTGACTTTCGCTCCCATCCTCCAGTTCCCTCTCTTCGTCTCTCTCCCTCTCTGACTCTCTCTCTCACTCCATCCCGTCTCCCAACACAACACGCCGACGGCATGGGGCACCTCACGGCTTCACCCCGAAAGGCAACGATGAAACAGCCATAACCAGACACGCGCAACGAATGGAATCGTCCGCCCGCCGCGGCTCCCCTCCGCCCAGCAAGCACAAAGCCAGCCCAGCCCCAGCGCCATGGTGGTGTGGGTGTAAGTGCAGCAGCGCAGCATGAGCTGCATACGGGCCTGGAGGCAGCCCAGCCCAAGGGGCCCAAGGGCGCCCAAAGATACCCAATCCCGACCTGCGATCTCTGTCGCCCCGTCCACCTGCGAAGTACTGCTCTCCGTACCGACAACTTCCAATCCGTCCGACGACCGCCCAGCTGGAGAAGGCCGGCTCGCCTCTCACTGTCCAAGCCTGGCGTGACGGACGCCCCGCCTAGCGTCGACCTCCTCCTTCGCATCCTGCGTATCAGGTTCGGCGCGGCCCCCGGATGACGAAGCGTGCGCCGACAAGAGGCGTGACCTGGCCTCCATGACATCGCTCGCTCGCCCGCTCGCGACGCCAGAGAGACTCACCGCGCCCACCCCCCCGCGAGACAGGGTCATCCTGGGCTCACTAGCCGTCAAGGTCTCGAGTTACGGCCCAGTCAGCGAATCACGTCGTCTGGTCAAACCTGGATCCGATGGTCATTCTTTGATCGGAGGCTTGAAGGAAGGTGGGGGAGATGAGGGGACGAGGAGCGACATGGGGAGGGGCATTCTTTTCCCAACTTTTTTCGACGTCGTCCTGTCGAGGGGGAGGGGTCCGCCTGCCCGTCATCCTGCCTGCCCCTCCCCCCTTCGCCGCCGATGGATGGTCCGGAACCGCCCTTTGATGAGAAATGTCTTATTCCATCATCTATCGGTGAGAGCGCGCAAACCGCCCAATCGCGCCCGAATTCCCCATGCCGACCCCGTCGCTCACTCGTCGTGGCGTCGTTATACAAAGCCAACGGTTTTCTGCCACTTTCCCCCCTCGGTGCGACCTACGGGAGGGGGGATCGCACCGCCGCCGGATGCAGCTCGGGATGCCCACGGAGGACAACGCACGCTTGCTCGCCTGCCCGCCAGGCCTGCCATTTGGCATGCAGGACCAGACGAGAGAAGAAGGGGCGAGATGCAGGAGGCAGGAGGCAGGGAGTGGCAGGTGGTTTATGTAGGCGGTGATGGCGGCACATCCTCACTGGAGGACGGGCCCCAAGGGGGGCGGCGGCATCACTCCAATCTCTGGGAGATGCCCCTTTCGGACTCGGTGAGGCCTGGCCCTCCTATTGGAGTGACCAGGCCTGCGAATGCTGCTGTCATCGAGGAGAGGGATGTGCCTCTCCGTTTCCGTGCCGCGATCCTCGTCGTCGCCCTGGGAGTCGAGAACCTGTGGAGCGCAGAGGACTGCCGCTGCAGGATGATACGCCCCCTGCAGGATGATGACTTGCACAAAATCTGCCCACGACTCATCAGGACACGCAAAACAGGGCAGTAGTGCCGTCGAGCATGTGAACATCATCGGATGCCTGCCTCGCTCAAAGGTCCCCGCCATCGTCCCACAAGCAGGGGTCGGTTAGAACGCCTGCCGCCTGTGATATACGACTGCTGTGCGAGCATCTATCAACCACCCCCCTTTTCCCCAGCCCGCCGCCTCCGGACACCTCGCATCTCTCAACATGCCTTGCCGAACGACATGTCGCACAGCAGTCGAACAGCGGACGATTTGCTCCCGTAGTCGGCTTGTCCGTTGGCCAGACGTGGAGCCTTCTCTTGCCCCGTTCCCAGTGCGCGCGGGAACACCTCCCCGGCCAGTCAACTGCCACCGGCATCGCCCCCGAACTCCTGCTGCGCGACGTTCCATCACATCGCATGGCAAGCTCAACGACATGTGCGATGGTCTTCCGAGAGAAGAGCCCACCAACTGCACAACACTGTTGCTGAGGCGGCAGGATGGGAGAAAAGGGGGGCGCATCGGCGTCGACTCCCGTCTCCGCACCCAACACGACATCGTTCATCATGCAAGGAAAAAAAAAGATAGAAAGAAAGAGGGCAGACGTGAGTGGGAAAAGGGTGGCGTTCGACACCGATTAGCTAACTATCAAGGGTTACATTTATACATCGCAAGTTCGTCGTCATCTACCCCGTCCGTCCCGTTCCAATGTTACAGAAAGTCTGGTCTATCACAGACACGCGTTCCCCCCCCCCCCCCCCCCCCCCCCNCCCCCCCCCCGCCCCCAGCAGAAGGAGCAAAAATAAAAAAAGAACATCTTCATGCCCTCCCCTGTCCGTCGCCCAGAGCCCGTTCGTGTGCAAGAAACCCTTCGAGCCAAAGCACGGTAACGCCCATGATGCAGATACCTCCGCTTGCAAGCCCTGGAGCTTGCTTCGTCTCCCAGTTCTGACGAAGTCCAAGTCTTCTCTCGAGACCGTGCGCTGTCCCGTCCCGTCCCGTGCCCGTACACGCCGTGCCGGTCTAGCCGAAGACCTTGAGGAAGCCCCAGATGCCCGCGGCGCTGAGCACGGGGATGGTGAGGTTATCGTCCCAGCCGAAAACGTCGACGACCTCGCTCGCGGCGGCGACGAAGCCGCTCCACACGCTGACGACGCCGAGGGCCAGCGGGCCGGCGATGGTGGCCTGCGCGGCGGTCAGGCCGACGGCGGAGGCGGCGGCCTCGGGCAGGCGCAGGGCGCCCTGGAACATGAAGTCCTCGTCGCCCGGCTGGGGGCCGAAGGTGGGGACGACCCAGCCCCAGAAGAAGGCGGAGGAGCCGACGCCGACGAGGAAGGCGGCGAGCGAGCCGGCGAGGGACTTGCCGCGGCGGATGCGCGGGGTGTAGCGGCCCCAGAGGCGGCCGAAGGTGCTGGCGGCCGTGTCGCACCAGCTGAGCAGGAGGACGGCCATGACGGCGACGTCCTTGGGGAAGGCGTAGCAGGCGACCCAGGCGCCGAGCATGTACCAGATGACGCCGTTGTAGCCGGCGTACTCGCTCTCGCGCATGAGGGCGCCGAGGACGGAGACGTAGAAGCGGTTGAAGGCGGCGACGTTGTGGCGCAGGGGGTCGGTGGCGGCGATGGGCACCAGGAAGGTCATGAGCCAGGGCGCGACGGAGCGCGTGTGGACGCCCGTCATGTAGAGCCACAGGGTCACGGCGCCGATGGAGACGTGGAGGACCTTGCGCGGCACCTCGTGCTTGTGGACAAAGGTGCGCCACTTGCGGTGGATGGGGATGAGGCCGAGAGGACTCGGGCTCCGGCTGAAGTCACGCCAGCTCCAGCCGGTGGGCGCGGCCGAGGGGACGGCGAGGTGACCGTTCGTCTGAGGCGCCTTGGCCCTGGTATTGCTGCCGCTGCCGCTATCGCCGTTCACGAACGGCTGGCTGGGGACGACGGGGGACTTGGACTTGGCCGACAGTGACGACGTCGAGGTCAAAGGCTTGACGCGCCGCGTGTCGATGGGCGAGCGGCTTCGCGTGCGTGCCCTCCGCAGGCTGGGATCCGAATCCTCCTCCTCCTCGTCGATGTTTTCGTTGACGGGTTGCGGGGTGCCCCGGCGCTTCCGAGCGGCGGAGCGCGTGGTCGGGCCGGCATAGCCATCTTGTGAGAAGGGGTCTGCTATTTCGGAGGGTGTCGGACTCGGTGAGATGACGCGGGGTGTGGCCGGGGTGGCCGTGGTCTTGCCTCGGGAGGCCATGTCGGAGGGGAACGGCGGGAGCGCGGGACAGCGGAGGGGGCCGACGAGAAAGGGTTGGAAGGAGAAGAACCGAAAGGGCCAAAAGGCGGAGTGGAGATGTTTGTCCTTCCTCGAGACGCGGGAGGGGACCGGAGGGCTGTGGTGGTCGGACTGGGGGTCGCGTTCGGGGCCGAAGAGGAACGCGAAAAGGCGGTGATGGCTCTGGCCCGGGCAACTATGGCCTGCTTCGAGGATAGAGGCGGCGTGGGCTATCGGATCCAGCGTGATGGTTTCTGTGGTTGATGCAGCAGAGTTCGACTCCGCCGCATGTTGGTCCCAGCGGGTAGGTCGATGGAGAGGATGAGGACATGCGGCCTCGAGGATGGGGGTTCAAGTGTGCTGTGACGGCACGGGATGGGATGGGATGGGATGGATGGAAATGAACAAGGCAGCCAGGGAGGGAGGGCGCAATCGGAGGGGTCGGATGGCGGCGCGGGTTTGGGGGTGCAGCAGAGACGGAGTGTCGGTATCTTGATTTCTGTCGACTCCGAAGGTGCAGTGCTGAGCAGTAGGCAGAGAGAGGCGTAGGCTAAGGCGGTTCAGGCTCTGACTTGACAGGCAACCACCAACCAGAGGATTTTTTTTTCGGGCGCCCTCCAGGTGCTGCACCGGCATCAGCCAGTGAGTGGAGGTGCCTGGGCGGTGTCCTGTGCACGAGACCGGGGTCACCGGACAGGGGGGCTCAGGCTAGGATGGGCCGGATCACAGGCCAAGGGTGCTCGGGGTCGCAATTTTGTAAACAAGTGACGTGAGGAGCTGTGTTGATGTCGCTTTTCTGCTGTCCACCGTACGTGTTGCGAGGTCGATTGGGGTCCTGCTCAGCCAGCTCAAGTAGTGCCTCGAAAACCAGAGTACATCAAACGGATGCAGAAAACGTCAGCCGCCCGGTGATGTGATGTCAAGCCACGCAGACCAGCGTCATCAGGCAGAACCGGGGTGAGCCACAAGAGACAGTCACGTGGCACTGAAATCGACTTCCTGGACGACGATCATGAGATAGATAAGATAAGCTTCGCAAATCACGATAAGATAACAGAAAAAAGTTCAGACAGTGCAACTCCAATTGACGACCAGGAGTTGTTGCCCCTCCAGGTTGTGAGGCTCCCCGATCACCACCTCGAACGAATACACCCGCCTTGTCACGCAAGTCAATCTTCTTGCGCATCACAATGGCTCCCTCTGCGACAGTCGCCGAGAAGAAGAAGGATCCCAGAGACTGGCGCGGTCTCACCCCTCCTCTGGCAGAGTGAGTGTCTTCCCTTTCTCCGTCTTCGTGTATTCCATTCCTCCTCTGCATCCGAGTCCTAACATTGTGTCTTCCAGATGGATCCTCGACTTCGTTGCCAGCCAGGGCTATCAGCGCATGACCCCCGTCCAGGCCGCCACCATCCCCCAGTTCCTCGGTAACAAGGATGTCGTCGTCGAGGCCGTCACCGGCAGCGGCAAGACCCTCGCCTTCCTGCTCCCCATCGTCCAGAAGCTGCTCCGCCTCTCCGAGCCCACCAAGCGCGGCCATGTCTTCGCCATCATCGTCTCACCGACTCGCGAGCTCGCCCTTCAGATCCACACCGTTCTCATGGGCCTCATCGCCTTCCACACGGCCTCCTCTGAGATGCTCCCCTACCTGAAAGAAGACGACAAGCGACCCGAATCGGCCGTGCCCATTGCCGTACCCCAGCTGCTCGTCGGCGGCACCACCACCACCCAGCAAGACCTCAGCTTCTTCGTCCGCCACTCCCCCAATATTCTCGTGTCCACGCCCGGCCGCCTCGTCGAGCTGCTCGCCTCCCCCCACGTCCACTGCAACCAGTCCACCTTCGACATGCTCGTCCTCGACGAGGCCGATCGCATCCTCGACATGGGCTTCCGCCAGGACCTCCAGCGCATCCTCTCCCACCTGCCGAAGCAGCGCCGCACCGGCCTCTTTAGCGCCTCCGTCTCCGAGGCCGTCTCCCAGATCATCACCGTCGGTCTGCGCAACCCCGTCAAGATCGCCGTCCGCGTCAAGTCCCTCCGCGACGGCAACATCATCGAGGACCGCAAGATCCCCGCCTCGCTCCAAATGACCTACCTCCTCACGCCGGCGTCCCAGAAGCTCCCCGCTCTCTCCCAGATCCTCGAAAAGCTCTCCCCGCGGCCCCAGCGCAGCATCATCTTCCTCTCCACCTGCGCCGCCGTAGACTACTTTCAGCACACGCTGCCCGACATCCTCCCCTCGGGCTTCTCCCTCGTGCCCCTCCACGGCAAGCTCCCGCCCAAGGTCCGCGAAAAGTCCTTCAACCGCTTCCTCACCTCCGTCTCCCCCTCGGTCCTCCTCTGCACCGACCTCGCCGCCCGCGGCCTCGACATCCCCCAGGTCGACTTCGTCTGCCAGGTCGACCCCCCGTCGGACCCCAAGGTCTTCATCCACCGCGCCGGTCGCGCCGGTCGCGCCGGCCGCAAGGGCCTCGCCGTGGTCCTCCTCCACCCGGGCCGCGAGGAGGACTTCGTCCCGTTCCTCTCCGTGCGCAAGACGCCCATCCACCCGCTGACGAGCCCCGAGATCACCCTCGACGCCGCGGCCGCCGAGGCCGCCACGGCGCGCATCCGCGCCCTGCTCCGCGCCGACCGCGCCTTCCACGACAAGGCCCAGCGGGCCTTCGTCAGCTGGGTGCGGTCGTACGCGGCGCACCAGACGTCGTCCATCTTCCGTCTGCAGGACCTGGACTGGGCGGAGCTCGGCCGCGCGTGGGGCCTGCTGCGGCTGCCGTCCATGCCCGAGGTCAAGGCGTGGGACGGCGACAAGACGCTGGGGCTCGGCGAGATCGACTGGGACACCTTCGCGTACAAGGACAAGGCGCGCGAGAAGGCGCGGCGCGAGGCGCTCGAGCTGGAGCAGAGCGGCGCCAAGAAGGCCGGCGACGAGGACCGCAACAAGCGCAAGAGGAGGAACAACGCGGCGTGGAGCGACAAGACCGAGAAGGCCGAGGTGCGCGTCGAGAGGCGGGAGAAGAGGCAGAAGAAGCGGGAGAAGGAGCGCGAGAGCAAGATGACGGAGGAGGAGAAGATGGAGGCCATGGAGCTGCAGGACCTGATCAAGGAGGTCAGGCGGAAGAACGGCGCCAAGGAGGCCAAGGAGGAGGAGTTTGGGGGCTTTGACGACTAGTTGATGATACCACGGGCGCTGCTGGGCTGTAAAAGATAAAAATGCATGGCGCTCTTTCAAGCGATTTTGACCCCCGCCCGTCCTGCCGTCGATCTTCGCACCACCGCCAAAAGCTCACTCGACAACAGGGTGACGATGAGCCGAACAAGCTCACTCAAAAAAAGTGAAATGATGAGCAAAAATGGTGAGCCACGAGGACGGTGTGTACATCTTCCGAACCAGGGAATCGAACCCTGAGCCTGACGGTGAGAGCGTCAAATGTTAGCCATTACACCAGTTCGGATGGTGATGCCGAGCGGAGCGGCTGGTGGGTTCAAGACTACCGAGACCAAGCCTTGGACGAATTAACATGATCCGTCGGGGGATTGGGTGGGGGGCGGGAAAATATGTGAACAAAGTAAGTCGAGACAGACGGTGGTCCTTGAGGGAATAAGCTTGCCTCCAAGCTATTTAGCATCATGCGCCCCTTGAAACTTGATCATCTGGTGCCTGTCACAATACGAGGAGGGTCTCAAGTTGTGTGTTACAGCATGACTGCTGCCTGGCAACAGAACGAAGCAAGGCCGTCTCCCTTGCGTAAATAGTGAGCGTGCATCCTCAATGTATTGAGTAGCACTAGAGGCAGGTGAGAGGCAACATTGTGTATTAGAGTGCGCGTCATTGAAAACTAAATCATGTCCACCATAACCGTCGAGACCTCAGGATGAACGAACGAAGGGTATAATCCCATCCTGTCTTAATCTCCACCTCCTCAGATTATTCCATAAAACCGAATCCCGGGTATCTTTCATTTTCATGGGTGGCCTCGTGCCATTTCAAACACCCTGTCTGTCCTGAAGCCATACTAGTTCATTAATGACTCGAGGGTCGGGTAGTTCGCGTGATGCGGAAGGGGTATCTGAAAGTCGAGAATAACCGTGTCGTGAACGAAAAATGCAAAGCAGTGTAGCGCGGGTGCTGAGGGTTGCCGCCAGGATCGTCAAGTGAAATCGCAGTGCCGAAGACGAGAGCAACGTTG
The DNA here is from genome assembly GCA_002851775.1 of Verticillium isaacii. Taxonomy (NCBI): domain Eukaryota; kingdom Fungi; phylum Ascomycota; class Sordariomycetes; order Glomerellales; family Plectosphaerellaceae; genus Verticillium; species Verticillium isaacii. The sequence goes on along the minus strand of NMXN01000006.1, from coordinate 1,381,188 downwards.
AGTGACATCTGTCAAACAAGGAGATCGAAATCATGAATGGGACCACGCTGTTCCAACCCGACGCAACCCTCAAGTCAGCACTCGATGAACACGTTTACAGGTTCTCGATGACACGAGCGTTCATCGCTTGTTGGAAACCGGGGTCCCCACCTCCGAAATCGCCGCCCCGGATCTCGTCCTTGCCGCTGGATTCGCCGGCGCCGTCTGTGATGCTGGCGTTGTTCAGGGTGGGCATACCCTGGCTGGCGCCGGGCAGGAAGATGACCTTGCTGTTGGCAGACTTGGCCATAGCCTGCATAGCCTCGAGGTAGCGGATCTGCATGGCAGGCGCAGACGACAGAATGTCGGCGGCCTGGCGCATAAGCTTGGCAGCTTCGACCTGGAGGGGAGTGTCAGTCAGATGGTGTTCGGTAAGAGATGGTGAAAAGTCTATGACGCACCTCAGCCTTGGCGGCAATGATCTTGCTCTCACCGATACGCTTGCTCTGGGCGGCCATAGAGAGCGACTCCTGCAACTCCTGGCTGAAGATGATGTCCTTGATGAGCATGCTCTCGACCTGCACACCCCAGCCGGCGGCGACATCCTCGATGATTTCGCCGATGGACTGAGCAATCTCCTCGCGACGCTCGATGACATCCTGGAGGATGCGCGCGCCAACGACGTGGCGAAGAGTGGTCTGGGTGCGCTCCATGAGAGCCTGGCGAACGTTGGAGATACCGAAGGCAGCCTTGTGCGGCGCGACAATGTGGTAGTAGATGACGGACGTCAGGTGCAGGGTAACATTGTCCTTGGTCATGCAGGTCTGCTGGGGGACCTCTACAAGGGGGGTCAGATACTCGGAGCCGATAGCAAAGCGTGTCGCATAGAAGAGTGAACTTACCGGCAATCTGGATCTTGACGTCCACCTGGATCAGGCGCTCGCTGAGAGGGTTGATCTTGACGAGGCCGGGGTCGACAGCCTGGTAAAACTTGCCGAACTTGGTGACGAGACCGACATTGCCCTGGCTGACGCTTTTGTACGGGTTGGGGCAGATGATGCAGCAGGGAATGGCGCCCATAGTACCGATGAGAGCACCGGCGGTGTTGATCATGGTACCGTACCAGCCCTTGGGGTTGGCGTTCTCCTCGACGACGGTGGCATAGCTGCGCTGGAGGTCCTCCTTGGCGGGGGGCTTGACGGTCATCTTGTGGGTGGGCTGGAAGCCGCCGTTGACACCGCCGGCGTCGCTAGAAGTGGCACCGTTGGTGGGCGCAGGCCTGCCGCTGTCGGGGCCGAGGTTGTTGTTGTTGAAGAAGTCCTGGCCGGTGGGCTCAGGGACCGGGGCCTTGCCAGAGCTGGTGCCCTGCTGGTCGTAGGCGGGGGCGCTCATGTTGGTGTTGGCAATGGATGACGGATACGACTGGGATGGGGTAGTGGATGTGTGTACGAGGTTCTGTTCGGACACGGTAGAGGATGGAGGTCGAGGGTGAATCAATCTAGACATTCGTTGGCAAGATGTCGGTGGGTGTGCACGAGCGGGAGGGTCTGGGGTATTTGTACAGAGAGGATCTGGGCGGACTGTCCAGTCTTGGGATGTCTTGGGGGTTCGGGGTTCGTTTCGAGGGAAAGAATGGGGAGGGTCGTGCGGAGCCTTGGAAGATGATATGGTCGCTCACTGATTGACAGATCCCCAGTGAAGGAGCGCGGCCACGGGCAGTGTTGACGTTGCCCAGCAGGCGCCCAGAGCTCTGGGCAGCTTCTTAGTGGAGAATTGCTAGTGTGGAGGCAAGTGCCGGCCAGTCACGGCGCCTGCAGGAGGGTGGCTTGCAGGGGGCAGGTGCTACCAGTCGCTCTTGGCCCACGATGGTTTCATCGGCAGGGGGTTTGCCGAGCGGGCCCACAGGGATACGCCTTACCGGAAGGAGCCCACCTCACTACAGCGTGACCACTTGTCCCAAGCTGCTCCATCCCATCACCATCTCTGCCCACTGGTTCACTGTGTTTGGGACGGTGGTGATGAAGTGTGACACAGCAAGAGCAACGCACTCCAGGGGGGTTACGCCTGCCCCCCGCTGCAGCCGGGTTGCCGTGGGCATGACCTCACTCCACCACCTCAATTCATTAGCGCGTCGCATGGATTTCGGGCCTCATACGAGATACGATCTTCTCTCGACCACCTTCTCTCTTTTCGTGATCAGCCTCACCGTGCGTGCGCCCCTCAACCCAACAATGTCCCACCGAATCGATCTCTACCCGAAGCCCCTGTGCGCCTGCTAGTCAGCCTGTCCTACGCCGCAAGGATACCGAGAGAGACGAACGATCCGCCGGGGCATAAAAGTGAGAAGTCGGCCTGAGGCTGTGGAGGGTTCCTCCAGGTCATCCTCCAGGGTGTGGCCTCGATCTGCCCAACGCCGGCAAACCCCTGGCCGGTCTGGTCATACAAGATGTGGGATCCGTGCTCAGCCGCCCAACATGCCACAGAGCATCCTCCGCCCCGGCGGGCCACATCACAGAGTCACCTATTCAACCACGCGACTGGCTTTCGACATGTCCCCGGATAATTGCTTCTCTTGTCTCGTCTGGTAGGGGACACGCGCTTTTGGTAGGGAGGCACATAAGCTTCGCGGTTGCTTGGCTATCTTCCACCCTCCGCATGTTGGCACCCAATGGGGCAGTCGACGCGTGGTCAGGGCTTGAAGGGGCATCACTGCCAGCATCATGACTTCATGAGGGAACGGTCGGGCCAACCTCTAGCCGTTTGCACTGGCGCTGTCGCCCAGCCCTAAGAGGATTGGGTGGCCCAAGCCTTGTGGGTGCGCCCACTACGATCAGCCCACCCGCCCCGGTTATTATCTCCATCTGTTTGGCCCCCGCAGCACGTTGCGACCCTCCCGTGACCGGCACAGCCTCCGCATGGCATGACCAGCCGCGCATCACCACAGCTCGTGAGATTGACTGTTCGCCCGAGCAAGCTGTCAATGGGGCTTTGCCGAAGCTTTGAGGCCATCCTGCCTCAAGATCGCCCGTCAACTGCTAAGCTATCGAGAGTGGAGTCGACCTGGGTTGATGGATCGCAAACAGGGGAGACATTCTCAGTGGCAATGCAAGGCGTAGAGATTCTCCACCCGTCACCGCCACGGAAGCCTTCTAGAATCCTTTCAAGCCGATCCCAAGCTCCGCCTCGGCTCCGTTACTAGGCTGCTAAGCTAGATACATCCCAGGACAAAGCAAAGGTCATTATGCACGGCCACCTACCGGTCCGATATACAAAGATTCCCATTTTACCTTCGACGAAGCCTCGCAGCGATTCTCGGGTACGGCCAAGCGTTCTACCTCATCTCCAAGCCAGGCCAAGCCTCGTGTACGATCAATTTGCCCCACAAACTGGAATTGACAGACCATACCTCTCATCAGTAGACTTGCCACCGATGTGCACACCGATGTGCAGTCTAAACTACCATGAGGGTATTCAGAGGACCCTTAATTCCGTCTGTGTCGTTGCGATATCAGGGACAAGATTGACGGCATCCGTGCCCGGTCTGTTGTCCGTCTTCACCTCGGGCCTCTCCTCCGTAAGTGGAGATCGGACTCGGCTTGAGCTCGGGGGCCCACTTTCCCAGCACTGTCAGATAATGAGCAATTCTTCAGGCTCTTCTCTTCGGCCGCATCGCATAATGCATCGTCTTTCTGTACGTCATAAGTTGTGTCCAAGTACGAACACAGTCCCTCGTAATCCGTCAACTTGGGCACATGCCGTCGCCGTTTGGAATGTGGTGGCTCGGCACCAGTCAGCGCGCTCATACGCGTATGAAAAAGGGCTGCCGGGAACGGCCTAATCGGATGGCTCGCACAGCCTCTCTGGGCTAACCAGCGCCAGTCCGTCCTGGACTCCTCATTGATGGCGCATACGCGGCTCCTCTCGTCTTGCGTCATAGGTATGTATCACAAGCCAATTCGACACTCGAGACGTCCGCCAAGACTACTTTTCTTTGGCGTTTATCAGGGTCCATCGCCTTAGAACCACATGAAGCATAGATCCTACTTAATATATGTTGCCGACCATCGTCCTCATCTACGTTCATCGCATGCTACATCTGACACGGCTACCGGGCAAACACACACATATCTCAAATCACGACGCCATCTCAAATCTCGAAAACAGACCATTCGACATCATGGCGAATTCTCCACTCTTTGACAAGCTATGCATCAACAAACGATACGGCGGCGCTCAAATGACCATAGACCGCATCGACCCTTCAGGCCAATTCATCCCCATCTGGGCTTTTCACAACAACCCCTCTGAGAAATCACTCGCCATCCTCTACGCCGACCCCCGCATCCAAAACCCGCATGCCGCCCTCGGCACAGCCAAGCTGCACTCCCTATCATCCAAGATTGACGTCGTTCTCCGCGGTGCGCCCCTGACGATGAAGGGCAACTCCCTAGGCACGAAGCACAAGTTCACGTACCAGGGCGCCGAGCTGAGCTGGGGCATGGACAGCTCGACCTTGTCGTCGAGCATACTGTATCTGAAGGACGCGTCGAAGAGGACGCTGGCCGTGTACAACAGGCGGCCAGGCGGCATGTTCAGCCGGGGCCAGCCGACGATCGAGCTGTATGTGCAGCCGACCAGCATCGACATGGACATGCTGGTCGTCACAGGGCTGGCGGCGGCGGAGTACCGGTCAAAGGAGAAGAAGGACTCGATCGAGGCTGCAGGGGAGATCCTGGGCGCTTGATAGCATACGCGGCCTTTTTTGTGTTCATTTTTTTGCTTTACAGGAAAATTGGGTAGCGATAGATCACGAGCTTCATTAGATGATGGCTCGCACAGGAGTTTGGTCGCGTGTCAATCGACTACATTGTAACTCTGACCCTGGACTGATGAAGGCTCTTGTTTCCACTTCAGTTGGTGATCCTCAAGAGACTCCTGAATTGTCGCTTGAGGACCCGGTCCAGTGGGTCATTCCGGGGACAGGCCGGGAGCTCCGTCCCGTTAAGTGAGGATTTCGGGATGCGTTACCTCCCCTTCGCCGACGCGACGCCAGGCGTGCAGCACAGCAATCGTGCGACCGCGGATCTGTTGTTCATGGAACCACATGTTGATATTGACTTTTAGTTGAAAATGACGTGACGTGGAGCTTCGGACAAGTCGTCTTTCGTCACTCTCAATCGAAGGTTCAGCTTCCGGTCTCATACGCAAAGTCCGAGTACGCCCCAGACACGGGAAGGCTTCTTGCGGGTCCTGTAGCCCGGATACGAGGATGGGAGATACACCCTGCGTATCTTCCTGTCCCAGGACCAACCAGTCTAGACCAATTTAAAAGCCGTCAACCCAGCTGTCGTTCCCTCCACCCACAAGCATCACTCTCGCGCGGATACAACGTATTTGGTGTCGGAGCTGGCTTTGCGGTTCTCACCCCAGCTCGCGGCCTCTCTCATGTAAGCAAGAAGACTTCTCGCATCGAAGCGCAAAACCGCTTTAAAGTCCACACGTGGACTTCTCGGAGTGCAGACGGCAGCTAGTACGAATTTCGCGGAGCGGGGCGTGAGTGCTCTGGCAGTTACTATACGTCTTCGACAAGCTGCAGAGGTATGGCCTCAGCAAGCCCCCCGAGAGGAAACGTGCGGCCCAAGAGTCTCAGAGCTTCGCGAAGATTGAGTGGTGGCGCTGCGCATTTCCTTTTCTAGATATTCGGCGGAGGAAATTGAGGAGGTGGGGGTGGGCGGATGAGTCGTGGCTGATGTATCTTTCCACAAGTCGACGCAGTAGATTCAGACCTAGCACTTACAAGCTGCATCTCCAGCTTGACGCGTGCTTCCTGCGGCCCGCTGCCTCTGGATCTTCTCTTGACAGGGCCTGACCTTGCCCCTGCTCCACTAGGTCGCTGTTAGCTTTTGCTGACGTCGGTTAGGCGTGATGCAATGCAAGTAGTCAAGAACAACACGATAACCACACCGAAGCTTCATGCAGCGAGATTACCCAGAGCTCTACCAGTCGGCTATACAATCGTCCCACGATGCGTGATGGAGTATCGTTCAAACGGAGGGGGGCATTCTGCATTGTTTCCTGGGCAGCTCTCCACCTCTCCATCCGACATTGGAGAAGCGTCATCAGAGCAACGAGAACCTGAACGCCATGCTTCAAGACAACGCGGCGGTGTAAATGATAAATAGTCTAGATTCTACAACAGGAAATGGCGTGGATAGTTCATATCGGTGCCGTCCGGGCAGGCCGCAATGTCACTTCGTGAACCGAGGAACACCCCGCTGGCGTGGACAACTGCTGTAGCTGAACTCCTTCGTGGACAGACCTCCCAGACTGTTTTGGAGACTCAGAAGACTGGTGTTCGCAGGTGTGTGGCTCGGAGGCGCTCTGCTGGATGTCGCTGTTGTCGAGAACGAGCCAGCAGTTGCAGCCGCCGCCCTGGACGAGGCGGAGCAGCCTGTTGAGTATGACAAACTCCATCTTCAGTTTGATGCTGTAGGCGACAGGTTTGTAGGTCGTCTGGATCTGGAAGTGGCCTGTGTACTGGGTGACGAGCAGGCTGATATCGACCATGATGACGAATACGTTGACGAGGACGAGATGTTTGATGATCTTGCGCTCTTTGGGCAGTTTGACGGCCAGGATCGGTTTGAGCGTGCGGATCGTCTCGACGATGTAGAGGCTCGATATGATGCACTCCTGGATGCAGAATCCTGCGAGCTGCACGCGCTCGTAGATGTCGAAGACCTTGATGAACCTCTGCGACTGGCCCGTGTTGCTGCCGAGGAAGACGATCGTGACGGGGATGTGAAAGATGCAGAAGCTGGTGATGATCATGATGAGGACCCAGCGGATCTTATCCCTGTCCGTGACGACGAGGTGTAGGCGCGAGTAGAGGACGACAGAGAACCCCGTTACCATGCCGTACCACCCGACGCACGTCAAGACGGCGAGGGCGAAGTTGGGTCCCAAGTCGTAATAGCGAAGCAATACGACGATGGAGTGGAGAAGGATTCCCGTGGTCGTGATCAGCATGCTCCAGAAGTACAGCCCTCTGTACTTCCTGAACCGGTCGAGCAGCGTGATCAGTATCTCGATGCAGTTGTAGCAGGCGATGGCGAAAAAGCCTGCTATCGTCATGTCGATAGGCCGCGACACTGATATCGGCCCTGTTTCCCCAGCCATACCTCCGATGTCGTAGGGCCGCGCATCCGGGGTCGGGGGAAGAAGACGGGGCAGAGATGGGGAACGAGCGACCACGAGTTTGTTTGGGGAGGAATGAAATTAGGAGAAACCGTCTCGATACCAAGGAATGAAATGAATCCCTTTGGGCCTAGCTCGGTGTGCATTGCGCGCAGCTTGAGCCTAGTTTCAACGTTGGTTCGGTGATGCGTCTGTTGCCGTGATTGTCACGAGTCAGTACCGGCGCCCTGTGCGGTAGCACAAAGCTAGCGACTGCAGGCTGTGTGAGTACAGCCGCCAACCAAAAGTGACAGACACCGAAGTCATTCCGTGTCAACGTTTTTCAGCCGTCGACGCGACGTCACGCTTAAGACATGCTGGTGGAGGTGGGTCACGCCAGCCACGCCTCCAGTAGATCTCCGGAAGTGCCAAACAGGTTGACTGGCGAAGCTGTGAGTGGCTTCGAAATTTGAAAGCCAGAGAGAGCTCCTGATCATTGCTTTTCGATGGCCATCATTGGCGCAAGGTGGCGTTTTGAGAATTCAGCATCGTCAACGTTTACAGAAAGCCTCTAGAATCGGATTTATTATAGACTAGATATAATTTTCTGTGCAGGTCTATGCACTCTAAATGTCTCCTGTTGCTATTCTGGGTTTCTATCCTTTGGCTATTTTGCGACAGTCTGATAGAGATACAAGCAGGTCAGTTATAGGAGTGATCTTCTTGGGGTACAGGAGCGATATTCGTGGAGGATTGCACGCCTTGAGGCAAATCTTGCCTGACAAGCCGCCTACCTCAGTCAAGGTAGCTAAGTTTGAGCGTTACTTGTTGCACCTAGAAACCCATTGGCACTGGACTAGCCATTGGCAATGCAGTTGTGTCAATGGCATTCTGCATCCAGCCAGCTAGTTACGTTGTGTTGTATCTCCTAGCTACCTATTCGCGAAGTAAAAGGCCGTAACAAGTGTCTTCCCGACTACTTGCCACAGTTTTGCATCCCGCGTTCGAGCTCCCCCGTCAGTCTGTCCGCCATCTCTGCGATCGCCCCCAGTCGGCCAGTTTGTGCGTCCTCCACGAAGCTCACCCTGTCCATCCACCACTCCAACCAACGCTCGGCCTTCGCACCTTCTTCGGCCCACAGCAGTCCTACGCTGACATCAATAACATCTGGTCTTGTCCGGTCATGCCAGAAAACAGTTGCACCACACGTCCCGCAGAATTCTCTCAGGACTTCGGGCGAGGAGGCGTGGCTTTGCAGTATACCCGCCGGCAAGGTTGTAAAGTCAAGAGGCACAACCTCAACATTGCCACTCAAGCCCTTGACGTGGAAGAAGATGTTCGTTCGCGGGACGAACGCCCATGTCTGGATTTCGAATCCCGTGACCAGTCGACAGGAGCGGCAGGCGCACGTACCAGCAAGGTACTTTTTGCCCTCGGCGCGGATCCACCACTTTTCGTCCGCCGGGTTCCCTTTGGCTTCCTCGGACATGGCTGCATATGGGTGCGTGAGATCAGGCCATCCGGACTTGGGGAGGAAGCTCGCGGCGTCTGGGGGCGTAATGTGGAATCGCACGGCACCACAAGCGCAGCCGGCTTGCAGAGTTGGCGAAGCATTGTCAAGAGAAAATGGCACGGCTGGTGTATTCGAGGCCCCAGTGGACTTGTCAGAGGTCTTGATAATTGCCATGAGCTCGCCGTTGAACTCTGAAATCCACGGCGACAGGCCGCCGTCCTTGGTGTCGCCGACGTGAGCATGCCCGGCGAACCACGGCTCAAGGCTGCTGTGTTCGACCTGCTTCTCGCTTGATGCGACGATGCCTGTAGCAGCACCCCATTCCAGGCTTCCGTTGCCGTTCATCTTGGACCGAAAGACCTGACATCCGCAGGTGCCACAAAAGTACTGCGTTGTCTGGGCTGACACGGTAAATCTTCGTAAGACTTGCGTGAGGTCCGGCTCCGAGATGGGATAGTAGGAAGTGCAAAGAACCCCAGAAGAATGACGACAAGTATCGCAGTGGCACAGGAGGAGATGACCATCATGGCCTGGTCTCACTTCAACAGCCTGCGCGACGCCACGGCAGAGGCACGAGATTTTGAGTAAAGGCGCCATCTCGATCGCTTGTGGCAAGGGTTGTGCGACGAAGACTGGACCCTATCGTTGCTATCTGAGATCTGAATGTAGAAACAGCAAGTCTTTCCAAATACCTGGTACTGGGAAACAAGAAGCTTTAAAGATGGAGCAGGGAAGCAGATGTTGATCATCTGCGTTGAATGCTCCATGGACTTGAAAGTCGGAGCCAGCGGATTGTCGCTCGTAAGCCCGGGTAGTCATTGCCCCGCATTCGACTAACGCACTGCTAATGCAGGCTAAACTCGCACCCTTGAGAGACTTTTGGAGAACAGTGTTGGATCGATGTAACAGTCTGTGTTGTCACATGCGTGTCTGCGGCTTTAGGGGTTTTCTCGGCACGTGTATATTTCCCAGGACGGCGTGATGGAGAGTAGTCTTGCAAGGGCACCACAGACCTGCTCCTGGAGGGTAATTCAATACCACAGTAGGTTAGACTTAGATATTCATTGACTAATGGCATTGCAGTATTCCAATTTGTTACAAAGCAAACAAGAGCCCAACACCCAGGGTCAAAAGCATCAGTCTCGAGCGAATAGCAGTGCCCTCCACGCCACGACTGTCGCCGCTACGCCCCAATGTCTTTATACATGAGAATTGTACCTCCGGTTCCGCGCCTCCCTCATTGCCGTAAAGCACTGTGATGACGGGCGTGAAGCCGAAGCGACCGCCAAACAAGCCATCATAGAACTCCGACTCTGGAGGGTTCACGAACGTAAATTGCCGCATCTCTGCGACTTTGTAAAGATGATAGGATAGTGGTAGCACAGGTTTGCAGTTGTCGTCACCTAGTCTACCGTTGATTGCGGGAGTTGAGTTCAATCCAGGTAAAGGCCCCCCTGTGACGTTCATGAAGTTGGCAATCCAAGTCCCTTCATCGCCACATGCGCCAGGATATCCTCGAAGGTTTGAGTTGACGTGCTCGGTAAGACGACCGCATCGATCAGTTTCCTCTTCGGATGAGTTGAAGTGTCGAATCATGTTGACGATGGCTGACCGGCAAAAGATGTCCATGACGCCATTGCAAGACGTTGTGCCTTCATCGTTCTCATCCCTGAGATCCTCCACGAGTAGTGATTCGAGAGGGAATGTTTGCCCATGGTATTGCACCATGAGGGTACATCCTGTGGGGTATTCGTCCCCCGAATTTGGATTCAAGCCAACGAACAGCTGCAGGTCCGAGTGCTCGTAGTCCTGGCCCGCAATGCCAGTGAAGCCATTCTCGTCAAATCCGTCGATGAGGGTCAGGGATAAAGTTGTTGACGAAGTGCTCACGGCGTGTTCAACAATGCCCACGCCGATTTCCGGGCCGGGTAGGTCTCCCGGCGAACAGATGCTGCCTATGGGAGGACTGCATGAAATTGAGTCGCAGGAAGAAACGTTGACACTGGGATTGATACCGTAATCTAGCTCCTGCTGGGCAGTCGTGAGGATTGCAAAGGCGAGAAGAGCGAGACGCTGGTGTCGGTCCTTCATTTGGAGACTGCAAACAATCCTTGTTCGGGTGGGACGAGTCTGGGAAGAAAAGGGCTAGTCGAGGCGGTGTTAGGTGATGATGTAGTGAGAAGCTGCTGAAAAGAACACAATGGAGCCTTTCCCTTCTCAGGGTGCGGAGCCATTTTAAAAGCCTTTGTTGAACCAGATTAGATAGCTGACTCCGCAGGGGAGCAGGCAATGGGCTTATGTAACCCCACGGAGCTTACAAGAGTGGCTTTCCTGCTCGGAGGAAAGCCCAATAGCTAGAGAAAACACATCACATCTATCGCAACACCGAACCAATGGTCCAGAGCTCCCGGCACAGCCAAAGCTAAGGATTGGGTTCACGCGAGCAGTGAAGCCCATTCAACAGCCTTGATTATTAAAGGGCCCAAAAACCCCATGTCCATCCTATAGTCTACGGTTTAGATAGCAGCTGGCTAGGATTATTCCTAGCACGTACCGTGTTTGCGCAGAAAGGAGCACAGCCCGAATGCCAAGCAACTATATCAATCAACACTTCTCCTCGGTTTTAGTTCATTTCCGCGCAGATATGACTTGCCATTCGAGATCGTGCGCAACTTTGACGAGGCCCAGCTCTTATTTACGCTGTTTCTGGTTTGTTTAATAATCCAGCTTGACCAAGTAATAACCCACTACTCGAATGCCATCTTGAACGAATCGTCTCAAGCATTCCACAAGGCCCTTCGTCGAAACCACAACCCATAGCGCAAGATAAGGGATATCTTTGACCTGGGACAACATGACACAAGACACTCGACAGAAGCTTCAACGACCATGCAACGATGTCACAAGTGCCACCAAGTCAAGTTCACCCATGTATATCAGTGAAACAACGCTCGACTATGGCCCAAGAACCGACGGCGCTGCCGCCACGGTCATCAACTCTACCAACACACACGCTACAGCCACTCAAAGTGCCCTGAGAGGCTAATGTCGTTCACTGCCAAGTTGTACTGGTACTGCGCGCGACGATCCTCTTCCCACCTAGATCATCTGGAAATGCCCGGAAGCCCTACAAAGCCCAGAGAACCCGCACTTGCCACGGCCCCGACGCTGTTGGACCCTCCGCCGTGACCGAAGTCTCCCCACTTGCTCTTTTTCTCTCCATTCTCTCCGGTGGTCGCTAGAGAGGCGTCGTCACACTTCATCTTCTCCTCTTTGGGTGGCTTTCGCTCATGGAGAGGTTTGAGGTAGTAGAGAAACTTGGAGATGTCAGGCATTATGCGATTGAGTCAGAGGTCGCCGATAGGTATGGTGTGGACAGAGTGATGCGACAAATGATCAAATTAATTTGACTGGTGTTTTGGGGCGTCTATCGTCGATTCGTTGGATGAGGGTTGAAACGAGTCTCAAAAACGCCAGCAGACACGATGCTTAAGGTTTTAAGCTTGGGATCACTTCGCTTTGGAATACTCAAAGAAGCAGGGCGGCAGTGTAAATTAGGTGTCGACTTCGCCTCATGAGCACTGCCCAGGCGCAATCAGCTGTCCAGGATCCTGACGAATCCCACCAATCAGGCAGGGTTGCGAAGGAGCGCCACGCAGCTGATCAAATTGAGGCCTTCCAGTGTTGGACATACCCCCAGATTTCCATGCGGAGTTTCTTCGGATATTCACCCTCTCCTAAGAAAGGTGAGGTGGGTGAGCCTCGTCGCTTCTAACCCTGTGTTTCAACAGTCGGCAGGGTGAGCGTCAGTGAGCAGGGATGACCAGGAGGTGAGTAGGGGCGAGTGAGGATGAGTAGGGTTGATGAAGGGTGAACGAGGGCAATAGGGCAGGGCAGGCTGCCCAGCCAATTTGCCACGGCGTTATGGTGAAAGACGGTTTATGCTTCAGCCTATGCGTTAATTTAACCTGCTAGACTAGCTCATGTAGTCTGACGCGGGTGCTTCCTGAGTCGGATGATCTTATACTCTAAGCTTATGATCTAAAACTCAGGGAAGCTCCTTAGTCGTCACCATCCGGTGTGGGACCTGTAAGCTTGGCGTTGATGTCAACTTCAAGTGACATTACTCGTATGGTTCTATCTACGGGTAGTATTATCAACATGGTGATACTGATGTCCGAATGATGAAGATATATACATGAATGAATGGCCGGCAGTAGCGGAGGAGATGTTCCATCAGGAGTTCTAAGCATCAGCGCACTCCCACGAACCTGCGCACGTGGTGTTGCGCCCCGGACACCCAACAAAGCGAGCCTTCTGAGGATACGGGCAGAGAATACGGTCTTGGAGCTTCTCTTCCTGGTCCTCAAGTTTGATTGGCATGGATTCGGGCGCCTTTCCCTCTTCCACCCAGGCAACCAGTGAGGCCCAAGTCTCTGTGGGCTGTCCGCCGTTGCCGCCCGCACAGTGAGCCAAGCCAGGCACTTCGAAGAAGCGATAGAAATCCTGAGCGTCGGGGTCCACTTTCAAGACTTCGTTGTAATAGTGAATAGTCTGCTTGAATGGGATCAGACCGTCGGCCTGCGAGAGCAAAAAGTAAGCAAACGTAAGCCTTTTCAAATGCCTGAGATGGTGTGTGTGGGGGGTGGGGGCCTGGCGAAACAAGGGTGGAAACGTACGGTGCCGTGATAAGTGATCAGCTTGCCACCCGCGTCGCGGAACTCGGTCAAATCTGCATCAGAGGTGCCCATGATAGAGTCAAACTCTCGCACCCCGGCTTTGAAGAGGCCGGGATATTCCTGAGGCCTCAAGTCCTTCCAGGATGCTGAAGAGTTCTTCTGAACAAACGTCGGAATCCACACGTCACCGAACCCGACGGGAGCGCCTTGACAGGTGCCGTTCTGGCACAATGTCTGGGCATAGCCGAGGTCTGCCGTCTGCGCTCCACCTGCTGCATCGCCAGAAAGGCGCGCATCCATGTTGAGACCGTACCAGAGAAAATCTCCCTCTGGCGTGCGAGGACCGGCCCAAGTGGCTGCAGCCGTCAGGGCGGCCGTTTCGCTGAGGGTGGTCATTCTTCCAGTCGTGGAGCAGTTGAAACGCTGTCCCACGAGAACCGTAGGGTCAAACTGGCAAGACGACTCGTCCGAAATTATGCCGTCGACAAGGCCGTCTAAGGGATCGCATTCCTTGACTACAGCATCCCGGATATAGTCGAATTCGCAGCCCGGCGGGAACTCCCCGCGTTCGTTCATTGTGATCTGGGCCCAGATGCTGGCCTCAAAGAACTCGTTCCAGTAAATGGCTGGGGCAGCGGCTACGATACCGTCGTACGCGTCGGGGAACCTTTGAGCGAGCATGAGGCCCTGCCTGCCACCCTGGGAGCAGCCGCTCCAGTATGCATACTCATGCTTCTGTCCATAAAAGCTCTCGGTGAGCTCTTTCACCATGATGGACTGGGAGGTTGTCAGCGTGGGTATTCGGGGTAAAGGTCAGGATCCTGTAGCGCAATGCGAGAGTTGAGCCATCAGGGCTGGAGCTGCTCACCTGATCATTCAGGGACACCGAGCCAAAGTTCTGCAGGTTGTACAGATTCACGTTGCCTTCGGAAATCATGGCCCAGTCATCGGGTGTAAAAGCCGTCTGCCCATTATCGTCCCGAAGTCCGGCGTCAATGGTTGACGTAACATAGCCCTCGGCAATGGCGCCGATCATGGCCTGATAAGAGAGGAAGAAGCGGCCGGCAACCCAGCCTCCGCCACCCACCGACTGGATGCGGCCATTCCAGGTGCTCAGAGGCATCCAAGTCTCGACGCTCAAGGTGTCGCCTTGGCCCGGGTGAGTGTAGGTGACGGTGATGTTGCAGAAGTCAACATTTTCGGCTTGGATGGTGGGATGACCGTAGTTGAAGTCTTGCGAAGCAGTCTGCGTGTAGTTCAACACAGGCTGTGCGCTTAGCGCGAGTATTTCAGCGCCTGGAAGAGAAGGTAAGGGGATATTGGCTTCTGTGCACGCAGACGCAGCGATGGAGGGGTACGACATGTTGGTGGCAAGCCGTTCCTATGTGACGGGGCGAGGAATAGGGGAGTGAGTAAAGAGCGGATAGCGAGACATAGCCTATATCGAATCATGCCGGGTGCGGATGCCTATTATAGGTGCCGCTTCTCCAAGAGTCCGGCTCTGGACATTGTTTTGAGGCTCAGTATGACGTACGGAGTCCTGACGAGCAATTGCCCGGTCTCTGGCAGGAAACCGAAATGCGACGGTTAGAGAAGTTTGTGATTAGCTCTTGATATCCGCTGGATCTCCACCCAGGCACACTGACGACGCCGGGGGCGCCCTGGCACCTGGGCGCGCGCGAGCATTCATGATCAGCTTAGGCTTTCCGTTTCAGGAAAATAGTAAATGAGGTAGACCTGTTTGAAGGACTTCACACCCAGTGACCGTGAGACTGCTACTTCTCCAACCTCCGGACCCAAATACATCTGGGCTCCCGCAAAGAGGTTGCAAACTCAAGCGCCTATGATCCAACGCAATACGCCTGGGCAGTACAACACAGAAGTAAAGAAAAAAAAAGCTTCGAGCCCTCCAGGTCGTTTCCTTCTCGCACGCAGTGGGGACAAAGCCGGGCTTCAACTGATACATGTGGGGGAGACTGTCAAGTCCCGTGCGTGGGGAAATCATCATGGCACGTCGGCACTTACGCTCGCCACAGCGTGAGAGCAGCCACCTTCGATGGCTTCGCCTTGGATATCCGAGCACCGATGACAGATTCTGTTGCTCGGCAATTCGTGACGCGCCGGGTACCTTGGAGCTCCATAAACGGAGTAGAGAAATTGACGAAAGCCGACCCCGTGACTAGCGTCCATGGCTGGCTGCCTCCAGGGTAGTCGGCTTTAAGCTCGTCATTCATGCAGGTACCGTCATAACGAGTCTATGACCAAGTTAAAAACATCCCTACGGAGAACAATAACACTTGGCGAAGAGCCCGGTGCATCTGGATATGACTCTCTTTTTGAAAGAAGGCTCTGGCATAGGTTGCTTGATAGATCTGATAAGCCAGCGCCACGGCGGAGAAAGTGAGGCCTCAGGCCGGGTATGCTGTGAGCTGCGTGATGTAGCTGCTCAATATCGGATTCTTGACCCTTCATTTGTCCTCCTGGGTGCATGAAACAACAGCTCAATGTCGTGCATCCCACCAGGGCCGAGGTTTGTGTCCGGCTGTCTTGATGTTCTACGAGGAAGCGCCGCCCCGACAACTGCAGGTCAAAATCTGCGCACCCAAGTTGCTACGTGGTGGAATTGAATGGCATAAGTACACTTTGGTCTTTGAAGGCAGTTGCTTCGGTTCATGTATTTATTGGTTTTAGTAACTGTCCGATGGTCCTTCTCCTCTGGACGATTCATCAACAATTTCACCGCGAGAAGAACCGCCATGCACCCCACTACTTCACCATCAAGAAGAGTTGGCCGAGGTTCGTCATCAAATCTGATGGCTACTAGTCTCGCGGCTCTCATGGCTGTAACCAACACATGTCATCCGCCAATCGGTCGCGTCCTTCCCTCCTCGTATTCCTCCGTCTCTAATTCGCCAATGGACGAGCGAATACGGCAACACGCAAAGCTGCCACACCAACACGAGGAACAGTCGTCGTCGGGAAACGCAGCGCGGCCCAGTTCTTAGCCGTCCCGCGCTTCTCTACCCGGCCACCATCGTGTCGGCTCGCATTCAAGCGCACCTGGCACAATCAACGACAAACAAGGACTAGGGTTTGAGCCAGGATGTTCGTCAGCTGGCCGATGACAAGATTCGGGACTCTTTACGTGGGATTTGGGTCTCTGTTGGATGCGGATGCGGTACAGTAGTTACAAATGTTGGCGGACAATGAGATACGCTTGAAGTCGTGGAGGGCATGTGGCCACACCTACATGGGCTGGATGGCCATTGTCTGTAACACTGCCTTGACTCTCACACCATGTACCAGGGGTTTCTACGCAAGCAATGGGGGTCATAAGCAACAGATGTTTTGGCGCAGGCGAGGACTCGGTCTCAAAGACCAAGGGGATTCTCCGCGGACGTGTTGCAGGTCCACCTCTGTCTGGCCTACCTCTGCTTCTCCAAAAAGCATTCCCCGGCTGGGATGGCCACGGAGCTTCACTTAGAGACGGCTCATGGGGCAGCTGAGTTGTCATTTCAGTGGCCTGCTTGGGGTGGAAAGCGTAGGTTCGATTGACCACGAAACGTGTCCATGGGTCTGGTGTTTGTGGATGAAGGTTTCTGAACGCAAGCCGGAAAGAATTATGGCAGACAGCTTGGACGGCTAAACATGACTTTGTTTTTCATGAGGTCGTCTCCTCATGCCTGTACATTCACACACATTCGCTTTTGAGAGAACTTACCAGTCAAGGTAGCCTCTCTCCCATCTCTACTCCCCCTAAACGCTGTGCCAACAGAGAACGTAGGCCATGCATGGCCGCGTTGCGAGACCAGTTGGTGTCTGGTCTGGTACACATGCCTGAGTGCCATTTGCCCCAGCCATCACGCTTGCTCGCTTTGGGATCACAGACGTCTGTTGAACCCGCAATTTGGCTGTGACTGTGTTGTTGGCGTTATGATCGCAGCGCATGCCCGTGACTTGGGCCAGAGGCACTAGAGTTGTGATTCTTGCCAGTGAGTCTGGCAGACTGAGCTGCAGTCGTTGAATTGAATCGTCATGTCGCGGTATCATGTCAGTGCTCACGCCTGTGGTGCCTGCCCTCTTGATCCCGTTGGGCGCTCGATGAATGTCTTCCGCGATCGTCTTTTCGAGATTCGCGATGCTCTCGTTGCTCTCGCCGGTCATCATGATCGCTCACCTGGTCGCGCCTCCGGTCGCGGTGCCGTCTGTCGGAGCGTCGCTCATCGCGCTCGCGCCTCTCCTTACGTCTATCTTCTCGCCGCATCTTGTCGAGCTCCGTGTCTCTCTCTTGCTGCAGCTTTTGTCTTTCCTTCTTGACTTCTCTCACCTTGGCCGCCCCTTGCCTCATCATGGCTAGCGGGTCGTTAGACGTGATCCTCTCTGCCGCCCGCTTCTTGCGCCCGGGGTCCTCATTGCCCCATACATCCTTTTCAGATGCCTGAAACTCGTCTGTCGGCGCTTGTCCGTCGACTGCTTTGGAATACCAGGGGCTCAGCATCCCCCCTCGGCCAGCTGCGCTCGACAGGCGCATCTTGAACTGGTCTTCAAACTCGCGCTTCTTCTTCTCCGCCTCTTTCTCTGCCTCTGGGTTCTTTTCTGTGCGTCTGCCCTGCTTGTGCTCCTCCCCGAAGAGGTCAGTGTGCCCATGTCGGTCGACGATCGGCGCGCTGCTGGTGATTCTCGCTGCCGCGTCTGCTTTCGGAGCTCGCACCACAGCAGACCGCTCCTGGGCGATGCGAAGCTCAAAGTCGGTGTCATCCTCGCCGGTGCGCTTGCGCTTCTTGCGCTCTCGGCCCGAGGACTGTCGGTCGCGTGGCGCGTCATCTCGTTCGGGGCTGGGCTCTGGGAGAGGCGGAGGTTCTTCGCCGCGTAGGATGGCAAGTCGGCGCTCAGCATCGACCTCCTGCATGCGCTGCTCCTCGGCCTCTTCGGAAGCTTTGGCTGCGGCCTCATCGCGGCGAACGCGGGCGATGTTGTCGGCATTGTAGACGTTCCATGACTTTTTGCCGAGCAGATGACTGATTCTTTGTCAGCGCGCGTTTTCGTTTACGAAGCAGCTCGAGCTCGGTACGTACAGAGGCATCTCGGTGAAGGATCAAACAGCCGAGTGACGGGCTAGACTCTTTGTGTCCTTTTCATCTGCTTCTGGACTTTCGAGGAGACGAGCTTCTTCCCGAGTCGCGAACCTGGATGGCTCGATTACATCAGCGACACAGAGTTCAAGGAAAGATAACGATAAGGACGACCTGGAGGGGCCAGGAACCGTGGGGAAGACGAAAAGCCCCACCATGACGCTGTGGGCACCTGAGGAAGCTCTGACACTAAGCCGCTTCTGGAGGGACAGCTGCGCCTTACCGGCCAGGTCAGTGACTTACGAAACATCGCTGCGACGACGCCGGATTCCGCGAAAGGTCCCCAAAGAACAACTCGCAACCAAGATCTAGAAGTGACCAGATCACATTTCCCTCCGTCATAAGTACAGGCAGCGGCACATACGAATCATCGCAGCATCTTCCAGAACTTCCACGCCTATACAACCTTTTCTTCAACATGTCGCGAGCACCGCCTTTCGGCCAGGGTAGGATGGGCCTCCCAGGCGCCAACCCTAGAGCAGTACCATCACGAGACCAGCCGCCTCGCGAGTCCTATGGACAGCAACCTCAAGGATCATACGGCGGCGGCGGCGGCGGCGGCGGCCAGGGCTACGGCGGTCAGGGCTACGGCGGTCAGGGCTACGGACAACCACAGCGATCCCCTGGCATCCCGTCAAACTACGAGAAGTCGCCCATGTCGCCTCCGAGGGGAGGTGGCGGCGGCGGCGGTGGTGGAGGCCGTCAAGTCCCCCTTACAGTTGGCAAGGTGCAAGACAAGACCATGCAAAGCCATCTCATCTATCACAACAAGTGAGTCGATCCGAGCATTTGCGGCCGCTTGAATGCCGAAGCTGACCAGGTCGAACTAGGTGCGCAGTGTCGCCCATGGACTTCCCCCCGAACCGTGACGGCTCCGACCTCTACATCCTCATCCGCGGAGGTGAGCCGCTCGGCGAATACGTCGTGAGCGCCGAACCCGTCGACGGTTTCCCCCCGGGAACCATCAGTCTGTCCGACCCTCAGCGGACATGGTGCCGCATCGGCATGATGGACCGCTTCACCGGCGAGATCTACGACCCCTTCAGCCAAGGCAGCCAGGCTTACCTCGGCAGCGTCGACGTCGAGATATCCTTTGCTTCGGTGAAGAAGACGTCGCCGCAGGCATACGACGAGGACGACCTGGCGCCGCGATTCCTGAAGACCTACCAGAACCAGATCCTATCTCCCGGCGAGAGGATCTTGATGGACCTGAACAATATCCCCCTCATGATCGTCGTCAAGACGGTCGGCCTGGTTGACCTCGGCATGTCCACAGAGGGCGCGGGCGCTGCGGCCTCAAGAGATCCCAAATCCCGCGGCATCATCACCCCCGAAACGAAGGTCAACTTCTTCAAGGCGCCTGGTGCCGAGATCAACCTTAAGGCCTCGGCGCACAGGGCCAACACGAACTCGATCATTGCGCCGGACTTCAAGTTCGAGGACATGGGCATCGGCGGTCTCGGTGACGAGTTCGGTACCATTTTCCGCAGAGCCTTTGCGTCTCGCGTCTTCCCTCCGCGGCTCGTCGAGAAGCTTGGAATTCAGCACGTCAAGGGAATTCTCCTCTTCGGTCCTCCGGGTACGGGTAAGACGCTGATTGCCAGGCAAATCGGCAAGATGCTCAACGCTCGCCCACCCAAGATTATCAACGGCCCCGAGGTGCTGAACAAGTACGTCGGTGCCTCGGAGGAGAACGTCCGAAAGATGTTCGCCGACGCCGAAAAGGAGTACAAGGAGAAGGGGGACGAGAGTGGTCTTCACATCATCATTTTCGACGAACTGGACGCTGTCTGCAAGCAGCGTGGCTCCGGTGCTGGCGGAGGCACGGGTGTTGGTGACAGCGTGGTGAACCAGCTTCTGACCAAGCTCGATGGTGTGGACCAGCTGAACAACATCCTGCTGATCGGAATGACGAACCGCAAAGACATGATCGATGAGGCCCTGCTCCGACCTGGACGTCTGGAGGTTCAGCTCGAGATTGGTCTTCCTGACGAGGACGGCCGGAAGGAGATTCTCATGATCCACACCAACAAGATGCGTGAGAACGACATCATGGACGACTCTGTCGATGTTCAGGCCATCGCAGCGCAGACCAAGAACTACTCCGGTGCCGAGATTGCTGGTGTTGTGAAGGCCGCGACCTCGTTCGCCTTCAACCGCCACACCGAGGTTGGCGAGATGGCCAAGATGAAGTCAGACGTGGCCTCCATGAAGATCAAGATGGAGGACTTCCTGTCAGCGCTCACCGAAGTCAAGCCCGCGTACGGTGTCTCGGAGGATGACTTGGCCAACTCGATCAAGATGGGCATCATCACGTACAGCCGCCACATCGAGGACATCATTCGCACTGGCATGGGCTACGTCAACACGCTCAAGGAGGGCCAGGTCCTTGACAGGATGTCTGTTCTCTTCCACGGTCCTGCCGAATCGGGCAAGACGGCCATCGCTTCACACATTGCCATGCTGTCGGAGTACCCCTTCGTCAAGCTCGTGTCGCCACAGAACCTCACACCCTTCCGCGACGAGTTCGGCAAAAAGGACTACCTCTCCAAGGTGTTCTCTGATGCGTACAAGTCGCCGCTTAGCATTGTCATCCTGGACAACTTTGAGCAGCTGATCGAGTGGAACCCCATTGGGCCTCGCTTCTCCAACACCATCCTCGACAGACTGACGTCCTTGATTCAGTCTGCGCCACCTAAGGTAAGCTGTCCGCTTTGCCTCTCTGAATGCATGTTTCTAATAATCATATCCAGGGCCGTCGTCTTTTGGTCTTCGTCACCACCTCCGAGCTCAACGTCCTCAAGATGCTGGGCGTCATGAAGCTCTTCAGACGCCAGATCCCAGTGCCTGCCGTCTCCAATCTGCGGGAGCTTGAGGGTCTCCTCAACCAGACCAACAACTTCGACTCCGCGGACATCAACCACATCGTGAACACGATTTCGCAGGATACGGGCTCTCAGCAAGTCGGCATCGGCATCAAGACGGTACTCGAGTGCCTTGAGGAATCACGCGTGGAAGCCGCAAGGGGGGAGGCGAACATGGTAGAGAGCTTTACAAGCCGCATAGTGACTGCTATCGGGTCGAACATGGGCTCAGATTAGGTAGTTAAAATAAAGCGGTAGATGAATGTGATGACGGTTTAGACATGAGATTATCCAGTCCAGCTGTGGCGATTTGGGTGCTCGGCGACTCAATAGTATCTCAACCTAGCCTCGCGCCTGTCGTGATTAGAGTCTGCCACCATTCACGTTGATTGGCCGATATCCGACCGCGTCCAACGTCTTTTGATACGCCATTGTACTGGAGGAAGACTCTCTGAACGGTGCATACTTATAGCACATGACGGCAAATCGCGATCGTAACCTCATCTTGCGAAACGACTAGCAGGGCAACAGGCGGTCCGTCCCCCACCAACCCTGAGCAAAAACAAAACATACAACGCTAGGTATTCGCTGGTGGTCACCCACCCAACTACTAGTCCGGCCCTTATGAGTGAAAGTTATGGAATTGAAGTCGTCCAAATATGGCAGAATGGATTCCGGATTATGGACTGGTCACAGTGTTACATTATCGTTGACACCGACTTCTCATGCAGCGATGACACTTAGACGTCGCCGCTTTAGAGCATGCAATTAAAGCCTTTCGACACCACACAACCCCTCCTCCCAGCCCCCTTTTCCCTGGCGCCAGCATTCATTCTCAACTTTCAATTCTCAATCTATCGTATTTTGAACCTTCTAATTACACCAAGTACGCCTCTTCTTCGGATTCAATAACTTAGTATTCGTAGCCGTCCCACGTGCCCAGACGCTGACACACCCCCTGCTTCCAGATTACTGGTGCCGCCCAACCCTTCTCAACCAACGTGGCTCCTGTGATAGTCCCTCTAATTTGGCCACATTCAACGAACGGACCTTGCTTGACCCGACCAAGCCTCAAGGAGCCCATCGTTCGCATTTTTTCTTTCCATTGGTAACAGATGGTGACTCTCAAATCTCGAGCATCTAGGAAGAGCTGCAATCTATTTGGCGGTATGTCCGTCGTCCCTGCCTGTTGCTGCCTCTGCGGCGGCGCAGTCGTAGATGCAACCGCACAACCATCATGGATGGCCCAGTTCGTTGCCGGTGAGTGGTGTTTGCTTCCAGGTGTGAATGCTGAGGACGACAGAATCTCACACTCAAAGCATCAAGTCTACGCTATGAAGAATGAAGCAAGTGCACCCGCTCATATTTCCGGCCCTGGTCGCAGAGAGCAGTTTGCCGACGTGATCAAGGCCACTTCGACTGCAGGCATCCCCGTCGACGACGAAAACGGTCTGCAGCTCTCGGACGATGACTCTTTTGAGGTTTGTCTTATGCAAACCGACTTTGACCCTCGTCTGGCGATGCTCGGGCCACCGGTTGCATGGGGTTTCCCGTTCCATGCTGCATGCTGGCAGATTCTGTCGTGCGCCTGCCCGATAGAGCAGCCCTCCATGCTTCAGACACTCTTTGGTCTTTGCAGGTCCCTACCCGTTTCAACGCTAGTAGGCCTGCTTCACTGGGGACATGACTACCTTGGTGCCGCCCAGCTCGACGACCAGACAACTCTTGCACCGGGCGCGGAGTCTAACCTGAACCCTCGTGCGACAGGAGTACTGATGGAGGGCGCGAATCCCGTCGAAATCCCGCGCCTTCGTTGTATCTTTGACAATGCCGGCGACAAGAGACCTGATAGGGACGCTGACGTTTCCAACTCGTCATCAAGAGCAGACTCGGATATCTTTGCAAAGATGCCGACAGAGATCCTCTCATGGGTTCTCACCAAACTCTCCTCCAGTGACGTGACCAATATAAGACTGGCGTCTCGCGTCTTTGCCTCTGTTGCTTTGACTGACTCATTCTGGAAATCCCGCTTCCTCCCGGGACGCGAACTTGATTACATTTTCGAGGCGGGGCGTTACTTTTCGTCACACGAACACAGGAGACGGTGGAGGACCATCTACAATTCACTGAGAAACCTGGAGATCCTTCCTGCCATGGAGAACAGGAAGCGGGTATGGGCCCTGTCCTTGAACCTGCGATACACGCTGGAATCGATTCAAGGGAAGACCTGCTCCGGGAACCCCCTTCAGTCTTTCTTCGAACCCGATGTCCCCGCGGCCGAAGACCCGGACAGGCGCTGGGTGACAGCCAGTAGGGCCCTCAGACTCCCTGCCGCAGGTCTCTCTTCAGGA
Source organism: Verticillium isaacii (assembly GCA_002851775.1). Classification (NCBI taxonomy): domain Eukaryota; kingdom Fungi; phylum Ascomycota; class Sordariomycetes; order Glomerellales; family Plectosphaerellaceae; genus Verticillium; species Verticillium isaacii. The sequence goes on along the minus strand of NMXN01000006.1, from coordinate 1,357,494 downwards.
TGTAGAGTTATGTATGAGCGCACGCTGACCTTTCCACCGACTGGCGCATCTGCCGCTTTTCTTTCCATCATCGACCTCTTCGGACAACGCTACATCTCCGGTCTCAGAATTCTTGACGCAGAGGGCGACTCTTACTCCCTCGGATACAGGCACCCCGAGAACGAGCTGCTGCTTCACTCGACAGAGAACGCGCCATTTTTAATTAAAGGGTTTCTTCTTGCCCAGGGCGAGCGAGGAGTCCGTGGACTGGCCTTAATTCTTGATAATGGGGCCACGTCAGCGTGGCTCGGAGACCACCATCATATCCCCAAGAGGAGACTTGTGCTGAGCTCTAGGTTGGAGGGCTCACCTTCCATCAGTTGTTTGAAAGGTGGGTTTGATGTGAGTAGCTCGATCATGCCCAGCCATACTTGTCCGGGCTTCAGTTAACACTACTCACAACCGCTTCAGGCTGTCAAGCTCGTGACCCTCGCCGTTTCGGGTCAAACGCATAAAGACCAGTCAACAACAAGCTCAACGCTCAACTTCCGGGATACCGCTGTTTGGTATCCCGACATACCCGACGAGGCCCTGTCTTTCTTAGGGGCCTCGGCCAAGGTTGACGTCCCTGGACTACAAGATCAGCCTGTTGCGTGCTTTGCGGTATTTGGCGGTCTCGAGGGAAGGGACGCCGGCAATCTCACAAACATCGCCGTCCGAACACGGGAACATCAGCCGGGCGAGGTTTCTCACTGCATGGCAATCGCCGCTACCTGTCGAAACGCCTCGAATGAAGTCGTTAGTCGTTTAGACATGCGCAAGACGCAGACCGGGTTCGTGGAATATGAGTTTCCGATCGATGGCCCTGGCGGGGAGCGCATCATTGGCCTTGACTTATTCCATGGGTATTCAGAGCTCCTCGGCTTTCGGGTAGGTCAGACCTGTTTTGCCTCCGTGTGTCCCAGACAGCTATGGCTGAAGTCACAAACATCAGATCCACACAAACCGCAGTCGTGCAGCCGACTTCCCCCCTGACTTTGTTGCCAACCTTTCATGGCGGGACCGTGACTTACAATTCGACACGTCGTCGCGCGGCTGGGAGCCCAGGTCTATTCGCGCCGATGAAGAGACCGTCGTTGGGTTCTGGGCCACTGTGGTGAGTTCGAACCTGCTGGTGACGATCGTTCCCGAGGGCAGCTTCTAACGTATCTATTCTATTGCAACAGGGGTGGGGGAAGGGATTTCGTGAGGTTGGCCTGGTGACAGTTCCCACCACGATGACCGACGCGAAACCTGTTCCGGCAGACGCCTGATCCCCAGGAGGCTCGGTCGGGCACGCCGGGAAATACACGGAAGGAATCATTGGAGGAAAACTTACCTGTTCACACAATTTAATTCGAATGACATTCCCTTTAAGGGCACAGGGAACAGATGCCGGAATGGACAGGGCCACCGGACCCCCTTTATTTTTGAGCCCGGGGTCGTCAGCCGTCGAGGCGACTACGCGCCGTCGGCGGGGTCACGGAGCCCGGCGCTTCAGGCGGGCTCTAGAGCGGCGGGGGAAGCGGAGAAACGCACCCGACAATCAAGCACTGTGCGCCGTCATCGCCCTCGGGGCTCGGAGGTGTCTTGCCGCATTCGTCGAATCCTCTAACCAAGTCTCTCCCTACTGGTGTATCTCGGAGAGAGCGGACGGGATCCCGAGTTCTCCAGTAGGTATGGTCGTACGTCCTTGATGGTACCGTGTTGGCAGCTGATGAGGGTTATGTACCTTCGAGAGAGCGTACAGAAGAAGAGAGAGGCACAATACAAGCTCCGTTACAACCCCACGATACTTCTACAATGTAGGTACGCAGAGGCCAACCGGCATTTAAGGCTGGCGTACGGGAATTGCGATGTCATCAATGTCTTGCTTGTCTCTTCGCCGTCCCGAGAGACATCCCCCCTGCATATTTTTGCAGCAGGCAGTCGATAAAGGGCCAGTATCCTGACTATGAACGGGTTTCCAATATCAAACCAGGTGTCAAGTACCTCGGAAATATTTCGTATTGAAGATGTATTTCCATGCCGTCATTCTGCTGCAGCGAGGCCTTTCTCTCCTGATGTGCGGCCGCAGACTTGGACAATCCCGACCCAAATTAGCAATTGTGAAACGATTGCATCTACAAAGGCTCATCTGATCCCTTCGAAAGCTTTAGTCTTGTAGTCTTGTATTGATCATTCTCGACGTTATAGGCAAGGCAAAAAAAAAAATAAAAAAAAATGGATAACGGTCCTACAAGAAACTTTCCCTGCCAGTGCTAAAGTCTAAATATACGCTGTCATTAAGGTAGGTGTAGGACCGGGTTTACTTGAGAGATGGTATGAGCAGGTGGAGGGTTGGATCCCCAGCTTCCGGAAACCTACAAGCCGCCCGCCGTGCCCCCTCTTGCGGAACATCATGGTGAGGCCTAGTATTGTCGACATGTGAACAACATCCACCTCACAGGGCATGACATCCACGACTACCATACGAAGATACAACTCTCGAATGTTTTCGTGGAGGCGGTCGACACAGCACAAGTCACCAGCCTGACCGGGCACCCTCAGATGTCGCACGTCTGGCTCTGGAAACGAAGGGACCACGACATGCTCTGCCCCTGCTATTGCCCTGCTTCTATCGCTGTTTCACAATATCCAGGCACCACGGAATGGGCCTGATTGAGCCTGGCTGAGCCTGGCACTCCAGCTCGTTGACTGCCATATCCTAAGCCTCGTCCATTTTCGGCTCATGTTTGGACGCATTCATAAGGCAACAATGGTCAGCGATTTGGCGTACTATGAAGATCAAGCGTCCAAAGAACGACTAACAATGTCCTCGACGCGTTGGCTCTCTTTACCTCCCCAATGTACGGCACCCGTCGCTTTCCATCGACAACCCAAGTCCACTTGCGTGGCCGGCCGGCATATCCGAAACCTCGAGAACGTGCGGTCCTTGGAGCTGCTACGAGTAAGAGAGGGTGAGCTCGGTCCATTGCTCTCTGCGCGCCGCAACTTCACGAAGCTGAAGTGGACTATGCTTTACTACGAGGCCATTGATACCGATGTCAGCGGTCGTCCGATACCCATCGATCACACTGCTGCCGCCCTAGCCTTTGCTGCCAATACACGCTGACTTGGTCATCCTTGCCGACTGTGAAACGAGGATTGCCTTCGTCGAACCTTGGACTATGATGAAATGAACTCTGAGTTTCCAAGGGCGCTTGCAGACTTTCAGATATCGAAACGTTCGCTGTCTCATGGCTCCTGTTGATGAGTGATTAGTCTGTAACGTGACGTCTGGAGGATGACGAGCCCAGAAATATCAAATCGGCCACTCTGATCGAGCCACGGGTTGACTTCCAGATCATGACAAGCCAACGGATTCCACTCGCCGGGACATTTTCTCCTGATAGAGGAGGCTTGACTTTCGCACGCCGCAAATCTTGGGAAAGCACGAGTGGGTCTTTTCTTTTGGGCTTGTCGACAGAACTCATCGTTTCTACAAGAGATGGGACCTAGGGTTCTACTTCAACCAAGCGGTGAAAGACTTCGGGATATGATAGCCAAGGTTTTCTCATCATGCTAGGTCCTTGTACACTAAGACGACGCCACGACCGTCAAAAAACCTGGATATCTTCGCGGCATGTCTTCAAGTGGAGCTCGAAGAGGTTGGTCCGTCGGCATCAGGGTAGGTTGGGCAGCAAGATCACCAGAGGCTCCGCGAAAGCCCCGCCAACCCCCCGGAACAAGCGATCGAGGGGTCGGTCGCTGAGTATCTCCAACATGTCCTTTTGATCAGCTGACCGATGTCATCTTTCAGTTGGTCGTCCTCTCAAATGGTCCGAAGTGATGAGCGCGCCGGCGATGACTTCTCCTTCGATACGAAAGACGGGGGTCGTCAGTAACGCATTTCCGCCGAACCGGATTGCTGGGAATTTGCTGGGCGCTGCCCAGGCTGACAAAGGCACGTTGGGTCGTTGGCGTGTGCAACCTGTTTGCGTGTTTTTCTTTTTGGTGCTGTGATGATGACCCTCCAATCTCGCGACCTGCTGGGGGTCTGGCCACCCGTCTCTTCTGCCCTTCATCGAGGAACGAAGCACACAGCGGTGGTAGCCCAGTCAAGATAGACCGCTCTTCAGCTCGGCTCAGGTCTTGCTAGCCATGCGGGGAGGGTTCATCTCGTCGTGACTAGCCAGCTCAACAGCTGGGTTGGGCATTAAGCAGAACGCCATGCGCTTTCAGAGTTTGCGCGGCGTGCGGTGGTGTTCGTGACGAACCGGCACTGTAGGGGCCGGGGTTCGTATTGGGCGGCGCGGGGATCACATCTCGGTCTGAGGTTTCAGGCTGGCTGGGAACAATTTCCGATCCTTGCGCGACAGGCGGCGTCCCTGGGATCTGGTTCATCTTTTGGATGATTGCAGTGTGTTCTTGCTGGGAGCTCGCGTCCCAGGACTCTGCGGGAACCAATCTGGACGCGCGATTCGGCGTCGATTTCGCGTGGCACTGTCTGTCGTGTTTGCTTGCTTGTTGGTCTGAGCCCGAGTGCGATGGGTGCACGAGAGGAGGGGGCCAAGGAAATACGCTTCCATCTCCACTTGATTGATTGCACATGGTCCCCCGGGAAGTGCCATCTGAATCGCAGACCGGGCAGCGTTCGATCCGGTTCACGTCTCGTCCGCCTGTCGTCCGATGCTCCGCAAGGTCAATTCCTACAGGCCTAATAACAAAGTCACACGGCAGCAACCCGAGTCGGGGACTGTTAGACAAAGACGGGTCGCGACGCGATCATGACTCCGTCGCGCTACACCACGGACAGGATGGTGCTCTGAAGAAGGAATCGCGGAAGAGCGGGCGGGCGCGAACGCTCTATCCGCGACGACTACCGGGAGCTGGTAATCGTCCGGATGATGATCTTTGAATGAAAAGGGCCGGTAGATCAGATCTGGCGGTAATCGCGTAGGCCCGCCCTCCCTCCACCGGTGAGCGTCGCTTGTGCGCATGCATGACGGAGGCGCTGGACCATGTGATCCAAGAGTCGTGTCTTGCAGAGTGAGGTGCAGGTGGGTGCAGGTAGATGCAGGTAGAGGCACAGGATGTGACGCTGCAAAGGCCAATCAGAGGGTCAATCAGGGCTTTGTGTTGCCCATGATGCCGTCTACATGCCGTCTGAGGTAAAAATCCATGCTGACGAGAATGCAAGTAAGAAAGGACGATGAAGAGAACGATCAGAGGTCTGGATCGTCGCATGAGTCAAATCGGTCTTCGACGGGTTGGGAGGCAATGGCTCGGCTCGAAGTCGAGGCTCATGCACCGCACGATTGAGTCAGTCAGGGGATCTTGTTGCTTCTTCTTGGTCGCAAACACCCGGCATGCACAGCGCAAACGGGGCTGTCTTTCTTTTTGGGCCGTTGCGTGGCCGTTGCTGACCTTCTGGTATTGCTTGCGGCACGTTGCGCAGCGCAGTCACGGACCCCTCTCTTCGTCAGCGTGGGGTCCACGTTTCTTCTGATCCAGGCCCTCCCGCAACGGCCAATGCGTGGCACGCCCTGAGCACTGAGTAACGAGGGGCGATTTGGGAGGAAAACAACTCGGGGGTGCCCTGTTGAGCGAGAGCGAGCGTGTCAGGATGGGACCTTGACCCAGACCTGAACCTGGGCTGTCAGTGAGGCGAAGGAGGGGTTGATTCTGACAGGTGGAGGAATGTTAAGGTTGGGGGATTCATAGCATGATGGATGATGGATTGGCCAGGGCTCGTTCCTGAAGGAGGGGACCAAGATGTCCTTGACCCAGTGTTGAGAGAGGCAGTGAGACACGACATTCCTCTGCGAACCACTGCCGGCGCGCGATGACCTGGTCCGAGGTGGCTTGCTGCAGAGCGGTTCAGCTGGACTTTTTGCGTCGGTCTTCCTTGTCGGCCATGCCTACGCCTCAGCCGGCCTGGGCCGTCCGAATGTGGACATGGCATGACGCAGGAGGCCTGGATGGTCACACCGTCTGAAGTGTGTTTGGTTGGTGATTAGTGAGTGGCCAACAGAGGCCACGAGACGGTCTGATGGCGCGGAAACAGCCCAGACGCATGAACAGGCAAAATTCGACGGCCAGGCTCGGGGTCCACGGTCCTGAGGGAGGCCCCAACGCGAGGGACCCGATGATCCGATGATCCGATGTTGATGACGCTTTCGCTCTTCTTCTTTCTACAGAGGATCGAGCGGTTCGCGGGCGTTGTGCTGGGAAAGGCAGAAGACGCGGGGCAGGATCGGGACGAGAGAGGGAGGACCTCACGCATTGACATCACATCTGGCAAGAGCTGGTAGGTGGTGGATGCTCGCATCGGCTCAAACCAGGCGGACGGTACAACCGTACAAGTACAGCACAGCCAGTCAGCCTGGGCCTTGCCCTGGTCGATGCGATGGTCGATGGGGGTGGAGGCAGGAGGTAACCGGGCAGTTGCCGCGGTCGGGCTTTGCCTTCCTCATCGTGTTGGTTCCGCCCATCCATCCTTCCTGCCCTGCTCTGTTTCCGGTGCTTGCCTCGCGCTTCGTTTCGTCAGTGCCTCTTCCCTTATCCCCAACTGTAGTCGTCAGTTCCGAATTCCCTGGCGGATGATGAGCCCTGGCTCCCCAGCGCTGTTGTTGTCGGTATCGCTTCCTGGGACGTGGCCCCCAAGATGGCGTCCAAGACCCCGACTCCCGGGCCCCCTAGCGAGCCCCCTAACCTCCTAGCCTCGTCCCCAAAGGCCCTAGCCTCTGGACGCGGGACTCACAGCGCTCGTGTGCGCCAATAACCGCCCCCAACGAAGTGCGCTGAGGCCCGCCGGTTGCTGTTGCCAGGCGATTGGACTGGCCGCTAACCGGTCCGTCCCCCCTGCCCCGACATAGTAGGTCCTCGGGTTGCCCATTCACTGCCTGGAGCCTGGGGCCAGGCCCGAGAGTCATGTCATGTACCTACCGAAGTGACCCCCTGGTCCTTTCTGCTAACCCCTGTCTAGTCCCATCCAGTTCCACCCCCAATCCCAAGTCATTTTACCCACTCCCATTTGCCATTCAGGTTCAATTCCCGCCTCACGGACCGCTACCTGCCTGTGCTGTCGTACTGCTAGGCTGCCGCTGCCGCTGCCACTGCCACGGGAACTGGAACCTGCAAATCCCCTTCCAGGTCCTGCCAACCTCACTCGCACTTCACCTGCTCTCCCACAATCGTCATCCTCCTCCATTCCCTCCTTGATCCCGACTTGACTTGTTCAACTGTACGTTGTACCATCCGGCCGCTCACTCCCTCCTTTCGAATACGTGCAGTGCACTGTGTTGGCCCGAGGCAAAAGCAACAAACCCGATTTGATTCATTCGCCTGCCGTCTCCTTTCATTCGACCAAGTTCGCGTCCAGTCACAGTCGAGGACACCTCCCCCATCTCGATCGGCACTTTTCGCCCTTCTCAACTGGACTCGACTCGACTCGCATCGCCTCCACCCGACTCGGCCATCTTGTTCGACCTCGGTGCGCCGACGATCGCCTCTTCTTCGTGGCACCACTCTGCTCTATGGCGTCGACACGTGCGTGACCCCCAACGCTCTACCAACCCGTCTCCTGCGCCCGCAGTCTGCACGACCAAGACACCACTCCCACGATCGACCTGACGGCCTACGACTCTCGTCGAAAACAAACAACACTGAACCAGCCACTCTACCATTTTCAGCTGCACCATGCGAACCCCATGCCACTCTGCGCAGTGATCTCGACGAGCACCATCCGCTCGGCCTCCTAAGTCGCCAACCAAACAAGCTCCCGACTTAAGCCCACCATGGACGTCATGAGGTCGCCCTCACAGCCTGTGCCTACGGGCTTAGGCCTCTCCGTGCCTTCTCCACAACGGGACATCTCGCAGCCCAACACCACACTCAGTCCTGCGCGAAAGGCAGCACGAGAAGCGAAGAGGAAGAGGACCTCGCCACCCAAACCCGGCGTCCTGGGAGGAAAGGAGAGCTCATCAACCACAACCATGAGCGGGACCAAATGGACTGGCAAGACGCGCTTCGCCAGTTCGGCGACTTCGAAACCACTTGTCCCCGTCACCGAGCGCAAGTCACAGGAGGAGAAGAATGCTTCGCGAAGAGCACGGGGCAGGGGGAGCGAGGACAAGGTCGACATCACTCCTGACGGTGGTTCGGCTGGCCGCGATGGGCGGCAGTTCACTGTGGCCAATGTCGGAAATAACGGCCGTATCTACCTGAGGTAAGAGCATGGAATCAGCGATTGCGGGTTCGACGCTTGTGAGGAGGCAGAAGGAGCCCAAGTTTGAGAGACATCGCTCGGAACCTAAACTGACATCCATTTCCTAGACCTTCCGTACGACCAGCGCACCAGCGCTATCCTCAACCCAACTTTGTTTTCCCCATGACGCCTCCCGGTACAGCAGGTCTAGACACATTGACGGACAAACCGCAACTCTACGAAGCGGCAGAACCTACAACGACGACCAACAGTCTCTGGACGCCCTCGCCGTCAACCCCGGGAACCGTGCGAAAACAGTACTTCCAGACTCACACTCGTCGCCCAACTGGCCATCGACGCGCACTCTCCGATTCGACAATACGTGACGAGTCGGACGTCGGTGCATTCAAAGTTGTCATCTCAAAACCTGGCGACGATCATAGACCGAAGACGATGGAAGACATGGACCCTAATGGAGGTCCTTTGTTGGACATTGACATTCCAACCTGGAAGATAGGAAACCCGCGGTTTACCATCAAGGGAACGCCGTTTTTCAGAGGCTCGAGCTATGCACCGACAGAAGATATGCCGAGGTCTAGCAACGTCTCCTTCCTTCGCTCGCAACGAGGGGACTTGACTCCCCACCTGGGGGAGAACTCGTCGTTTAAGAAACCGAGCCCCATATCGATCCCGCAGATACGCTATCCCTCTGTAGATGTGGTCAAATCGCCTCCGATCGCGTCAGCTCGCTTGCCTGCCCCTTATCGATCGACCTACCTTTCAACACACTTGGTCATAGAGCCTGCCATGTTCGATGCACTCACTTTCAAGCCTTCTTGCGACGACAGAGCGATCGTGCGCTATGCAACAGCAACCGGTGCCGTCACGGCTGCGACGCCCCCTAGACTCGTGGCCGAGATCACTTCGCCCACATTCCTCGACTATGAACTCATCTCAGACTTCTTTCTCACGTATCGCGCCTTTCTGGAACCGTCAGATCTTCTCCGGATGATCGTAGCTCGTCTTCGATGGGCACTCGGTCGCGACGACGAGGTTGGTATGGTCGTCAGGGTTCGCACATTTGTTGCGATTCGTCACTGGATCCTCAATTACTTCATGGACGACTTTGTGGTCGACTACGGCCTTAGAGTATCCTTCTGCAACCTTCTGAATGACTTTGTCGAGGAGCTCTCCCAAGACGCTCGGGCTCGAAAAGTTCAGCTTAAGATTCTGGCCGAGCTCAAGAAGTGCTGGAGGAGAGTGTGCGCACAGTACTGGGACGGTCCCGCATTCGAAACTTCTGTTGACGCCGACGAGCCGATCGCGCCCGGAGGGATTGCTGGTCACAGAAACGCCTCCCTGGATCCTTCGTTCTGGGAGACGGCGGACCTACCCCCTCGCCTTTCCGGCTTTTTCTCTGCCGTAAACCAGAACGCCGGAGACGAGAAAACCTTCTATGCAGACGTCTCGCGGGCAGGCCATATCGGCGACTCGCAAGTTCTGGGACCACGACCCTCCACCCCCGAGAACCGTCCCGCCCCCGATTTTGAGCGGCAGCAGACCTCTCCTACGAGCGTCGTCAGCATGGATGTTGTCTCGTGTTCGTTTCCCGGTAAGATGGGGCGAAATGCGCATGCTGGAACCAACAATCCGCTTGCGGCTCATCCCGTCCCGCCCAGTTCCGTTTATACCAACACGGGTGCCGTGGCCACGACACCTCGAGCGCTGACCGGCAAGCGGGTCCGACCAAGCGCCAGCCACAAGAGGAACGGAAGTCTGACAGACTCTTTGAGAGAGAGGTCGCACTCAACTGACAAGCTGGGCTTGAACAAGGATACTGAGTATCTCCTGTCGTTCCCATATGCAGGGAGCTTGGTCAGGGGAAATCTGCTCCCCCCTGGCCAGCCGTTTGTCGAGATCTTACCACCCAATATGTCTGGTGAGCAACGTGAAACAACAATCTTCCAGCAATCTCCATTGGGCCCCGATAAGAGCATGGCATCAGCCATGTCAGGGCCAGGCATGAGGAGGTTGATTGGTAGTGTTCGGAGGGCACTCAGTACGAGGGGTCAAGGCGTGTCCCCAACCCAAGGGAACTTCATCAACATTTCACCCCTCGGCCCTCGTGGTGCGACGACAAACCGCTTGCCAGGAACCGCCATCGTGCCCCAAGCGCGCCCCCGTCAAAATGGTGTTCGACCGCCTGTGCGAATCGATCTGCTCGGCGCGGAAATTGCGGAAGACTTCAAGAAGGCAGTTCGAGAGGATGCTGCTGCCGAAGCTGAGCAACGCGACCTAGCATTTCGCCTCCCAGCTGATCATCCTCTGCACAGCGCCGTTCCCGGTGAGATGCTGGAATATTCGACTGCGCACATGGACACGCTTCTCGGCAGTCCGTCATTTGCCAACCCGACATCGGACGACCATCTGCGGCCCATGAGCGACACTGGCATCACAACTGGCAGCAAGTCAATCGTTATAGTCGATGACACACTTCCTTTCAGCCTCCCCGTTCCTCTACCGCTCTCGCGGGGCTTGGGACCTAGGGTTCAGAGCTCCGCAGACCATTCTGAGATGGACTTTGTCGACAACCTACTCCCAAACAATGCCGACCCTACACCCCCGAACACGCCGCCTGCGAACGAACTTGGAACACCTCGAAGGTCATCGAAAACCCTGAATCGTCACGCTGTCCGGCCCTCGATTTCGTCCGACAACCTTCCTCCGTTCGTACCTGATCTAGCGACTTTGGGACGTGGGGAATACAGTGCGCGGCCATCCGAAGACATTGGTAGACCTTCCAGCGACATGCCTAGGCCTTCTACCGACTCTGGTAGGCCTTGGTCCGGCATCGCGGGTCCGACCCGGCCCCCCCTCTCGGGGTCCGCGCACTGGCGACAGCAGTCCAGCAGAACGAACCAGTCCCTAAACTCGATTCTGCACCAGCGAGACCCGTCCTTCCGGAGCGATTTCATCCCCCCATCGACTATTAGGAGCTTCGATGCGACTACATACTCCGAGGAGCGTTCGGTCGAGGATGACGATTCTGAAACTGTTCCGCAGCCTCTTCGCGTGCTGCGGCGAAGACGCGGAGGTGATCTGCGGGCTGCCACCAATACTGGTCAACTTGATAACCTGCCACTGCATAGGTCGCGGTCGGTCGGTTCATTGACGACTTACTCTGAGTCAATTCGCAGTTCATACTTGCGCAGCCCGGAGCAAGACTCGAGTGCCTTCATCGATGTCGCTTCTAGCGAGTTCTCGCCGGAACATGCCAACACGTTTTCCTTGGGCGCTATGGCGGAGCAAACACCGAAGCGAGATCTCTCTTTGTTTAGCACCCACTCATCCAAGCCAGTCATGCGCCCATCCTTCGAAGCTGAAGCACAAAAGCTTGCGCAAATTCCCGATGACGCAAATGACGATGGCGGGGTTGAGTCCGCCTTGGCGAAACTCGAGGGCAAATACGAGAAGAAGCAGTTCAAGCTGTCGATGGAGCCCACCAGCGCGCCAAAAACGGTCCCGCTTCCCCTGGATGGGGCTTTCGGTCGCTCCGACACCGATGACAAGAAGGGACATCGACACTTGCACGTTGGCGATGGAGAGGATTCAGCCGTGCATCATCATCACGCTGATGGCACATCTTCTCAAGGCGGCCCGATTACCCTTCACATCCCACGCAAGCGAGCCCACACAGAAGCAAGATCATTTCTTTCGGACAAATCGGGCGCCTCGTATTCCTCGATCCCGTTGCTGGAGCGCGGACTCACAGACGACGGACGGAGCAAGACCGGCACAGAAGAATGGAGGGGCAGGTCTATCCTCTTCGGTCCCGGCGAGGCTTCTCCAGCCATGACACCCCGGCCATCTGCGCAGTTTGACTCTCAACACCCATCATACGAGTTTGTTCAGAGGACAAGCAGCATGGACGGCGTTAAAACGAAGGAGGCGAAGCCCGCTCCGAGCGAGAACCAGTCGTATCTAGACCTGGAAAGCGAAGATGACGGGACTGATCTTTCTTCGGAAATGTCATTGGAAGTTATCAACTCGGACGACTTGGACGAGGACGATGGATTTCCGCCAATGGACCGCAGCGCCTCAGTCGTTAAAAGAACGCCAACTCAACACCTGGCCGACTCTGGACCAGAGCGAGAAAGCCAACTTCCGTCACCGCCAATGACTCTTGCCCAGGCTCTTCGAATGTCTCCCGAGACAGCCACAGTTCCACAGCTTCATGAACATCAGGTGTGGTCTTCAAAGCCGCTACCACTGCCCCCAACACCGGACACGACGCCCACGGCAGCCCAATACCCTGATGACGCTCGCAAAGCTACTGAGAGCACAGGATCCCAAGGGGAACACAGCAGCATGGACGACGAGCTCTCTAGGAAGTTCTCGGTCCACCTTCCTTTCATCCTGGCTTTCGACTCTGAGATTTTGGCACAGCAGTTCACTCTTATCGAGAAGGATGCGCTGAACGAGATTGACTGGAAGGAGCTCATTGAAATGGGTTGGAAGAACGCAACCAACAACGATTCCCGATCTTGGGTTGATTTCCTCCGCAACACGGATGCCCACGGTGTCGAAGTGGTGATCGCACGCTTCAATATCATGGTTAAGTGGGCATGCAGTGAGATCGTTCTCACTCAGAATATTGAGGAACGGGCTAGGTGCATCATCAAGTTCATCCACCTAGCCGCCCACTGCCACCGATTCCGTAACTTTGCGACCATGAGTCAAATTACCATCGCCTTGACGAGTCAGGAGGTTGCTCGGTTGTCGAAGACATGGGCCATGGTGCCTCGCCAGGATCTACAGACATTGCAAGATCTGGAGACGCTGGTCTCTCCGACTCGCAACTTTCACAACCTGCGGGCTGAAATGGAGGGTGGTTCTGATTCGGGCTGTATCCCTTTCGTGGGTATTTACACGCACGATCTCCTGTTCAATGCCCAGCGGCCATCTGAAATCGCCAGCTCACCGACAACGGCTCCTCTAGTCAACTTTGAGAGGTGTCGTTACGCAGCTACGATCGTCAAGACACTTCTGAGGCTGCTTGAGGCCAGCACTCTCTACCAGTTTCAACCAGTTGAGGGTATCACTGAGCGGTGCCTCTGGATGAGTGCCCTGACTGACGAGGAGATTCGACGGCACTCACGGAGCTTGGAGTAGGCCAGCATCACATCACCGACGTGATTCTTTTTTCGCAACACGCTACCTCACACCCACCAGCAAAAGCCGGAAACATCATGCCGACCGCATCATCGCTGTACTCTTGTACATGTGCACCAAATTCTACTTCTTTCAACATAGACACCATTCGGCACACGCACTCTGTACAATTAGCACAATCTTGCCTTCCCCAGGCTTCTGTCGAATCCGACCTACACTTACATTCCCTCGACACACCCCTTTCCTTGGATTGTTTCGGGTTGTCGCCCCCCACGCACACACAAACCAGCGGCACTGGCATCGAACGAGTTAACGACCCCTATCAGCCGTCGCGACGGCGCTCGCGGCTGGCATACTGTTTATATTTCTGTACACATAATCGACGCGCTCCACGCGCGAGGAGGATGAGGCGAGAGGGAAAGGGTGGAAGGCACCCGTCGATACCCATGACGTTCTTTTGGCGAGCGAGCAAGTTGCGTTAGGAGTTGACGAAGAACTTTGGCTTAAGAGAAGAGAGGCATATGTTGAAGGCCTGAGTGTACCCATGCCTCCGGGCAGTGCAAGTAACGTAGATGGGATGATACCCGTACAAGACAGAGAGTATAAGACACTTGCAAACATGGAGTTGAAAGTACGTGTGAATTATCAAGTCAGGCAAGCTGCCATTTGGTGAAGAAATACATACGGACGTCTGTGTCTGTCGGACAGGTCGAAAGTCGGGCATTGTGGTGGCCTTGCTGTCTGCCCCTCGTACGCCAGCATGAAGGACGCTACAGCATATGGCAAACATGCTAAACAGGCATAGTCAATTCTGACACACTCGGTCATCAATATTATCACATCACATGAAAACATATCTGAGGTCAAGAGTAGACTCCCATTATCAGCAAGGTATCTCGTTTTTTGGTTCCGGCTTTGCATAGTCCATTCCGAGTCCCAAAGATCACAGTTCAGCACCCTACTCCAGGAGCAGAGAAGAACAAAAAGACAAAGGAGAGCATAAAGAGAAAGGGCGGGCAAACGGTCAAGTTCCACCCCTTTGGCGTCGGGACACACAGGGCTTTCCCTCTCCCCACTGGCCCCTAACGGGTTCGGCTGAACCCACCAGAGTCCGGATCGAGTATCTTTCCCTCATCAGCGCGTTCCAAGCCGAACCCTTCCCCCCGTGCGATTATCCCCCCACTTTACTTTTTCCCCTCTCATGTCCTCGAGCCAGAGGACTTAGGCTGCGATTGCACAACGACTCCAGGGAACGGCCTGCCGAAGGTTGATCCGACTCCCCATTGCTCGACGACGGTTCTCCGCAGTGGCTCCAAGCGCGCAGGACGCTCTACCACTCGGTCTTAGTGGCCTCACCACCCCACTCGGTGGTAGTGCCAGCGGCGGCGGGCTGGGCGGGGGCAGCGGTGTTGGTAGCACCCCACTCGTCGGTGGTGCCGTCCCAGTTACCGGTGGCACCGGTGAAGCCGGCGGGGGCAGCGGCCCACTCGTCGTTGGTGGCCTCGGGAGCCTCCTCCTCGGCGCCGACAACCTTCTCCTCCTCGACCTTGTCCTCGGCCTCGGCCTCGGGGTCGCGGTCTGCGGGGTGGTTAGCTGCGTCCAACGATGTACAGGGTAGTTCGGCGTCACATACAGAAGTACAGATCGGTCATGACCTCCCAGGGGGTCTCGCGGTTGTAGATGGTGCCGCGGAGGCGGAGGACCTCACGGGCGAGCATCCACCAGACGAGACCGATGGAGTGGCGACCCTTGTTGTTGGTAGGGATGGCCACGTCGACGTACTCGGTGGGAGAGTCGGTGTCGCAGAGGGCGATGACGGGGATGTTGACGTAGCTGGCCTCACGGATGGCCTGGGCATCGGTACGGGGGTCGGTGACGATGATGAGGCGGGGCTCCTTGAACGAACGGGTGATGTAGTTGGTGAAGGAACCGGGGGTGAAGCGACCGGCGATGGCGACGGCGCCGGTGTGGTGGGCGAACTTCAGGACAGCGCGCTGGCCGTAGGGACGGGC
The DNA here is from genome assembly GCA_002851775.1 of Verticillium isaacii. Classification (NCBI taxonomy): domain Eukaryota; kingdom Fungi; phylum Ascomycota; class Sordariomycetes; order Glomerellales; family Plectosphaerellaceae; genus Verticillium; species Verticillium isaacii. The sequence continues at coordinate 1,342,101 of NMXN01000006.1, read as the reverse complement.
GGAGATGACGCAAATGTCGGCGGGGTTGTCGATGGCGGCGATGATGCGGGCGGCGAGGACAATCTTCTCCCTGGTGGACTGTTAGGAAACCCCGTCATCCTCTTCATTTCGTTCGGAGTGCGCCTACCAGGTCTTGCCGACGTTGATGACATTGACACCGTCCTGGCGAGTCTTCCAGAGGTAAGGCTCCATGTGAACCTGCATGTTCTTGCTGCCAATGTGGGCCTGAGCTGCGAGAAGCATCTCAATGTCCTGGCTGGTCGCATTGAAGACCGAGGGGAGGTTAGCGGGAGCCATCTTGACTGCAGTTGTCGTTCTTCCTTCGGAGGTTGGAGGGATGATGAGGAGGGGAAGGAAGGGAAGATCTGCGAGGGCGCGGATTTTTCGTGGAGGTTTGGCTGCCGACCGGGGAAAGTTCGCGACGAGCTTCAAAATTCGGCAAAAGTGTGTGGGTGCTGTTGCCCTGAACGTGCACGCGCACTAGTTCGAGGTGGGACTAGCGGAGACGAGGTACGTATTTTCTGGAATGATGGTCCGTAATCCACGTGACCTTCAGTCCAGTCTCGATAGGGACTAGCCTCTACTGTCCGTCGTCCGAGCAGAGCCTCTGGAAATTTTGGCGACTTGACCCGTGATGCAAGGTGATCGTGTCGTTTGAGGCAAGAGGTATGCACCGGTAGCAATCGTAGCCATGCCTCCTAATGTCCAGTGCCTGCAGAGGCTAAGCTCTTTCAGCTGTGAGTTTCATCATTTTGCCAATTGACGCCCTCGGTAGGCTGACATCAATGTCACAGTATGCCTCCGCCCAGCAGCAACGAAACCAGCAACCCCGAGCTTCCTCCCTGTCATCCAAACGGCGAGCATCTCATACAAAGAGGCCAAGAAGCGACAGCGTGCCGATCCCTACAGGTGGCAACAATCCCAGCAGCGTAAAGCTGCCAACGTCAAGAGGCAGCAGGAGATTAAGGCAGCGAGAGACGCGACATGGGGTGACGCCGTCCACGGCATCCCGACGCCGTTTGTTGAATCCTTTGATTCTGCTGGCCAGGCTGAGAAGTCCTCGCCGCCCAAAGACGAAGATGGCAACTACCTGTCCGAACCGTACCCTCTACCAACCTCCCGTCACATCAAGAACCACCTGGTTACCAACGAAGAAATCGAGAGCGCCATCGAGAACGCCTACGTCCTCTCGAAGCCCATGCGCAGCGAGATTCGCGACTTGATTGACCCGGCCACGGAACAAGAGGCTGAGAGGCAGCACGAGCTCAGCCACAAGCGTGCGGTCGAGGCCATGAACCGCATCACGTCGATGAACAACGCCAACTCCAAGATGCGCCGCCACGTCAACATCCAAAGATGCATCGAGACTTTTGGCCGCCACAACACGGACGAGGTGCTTAAGCAGAAGCCGGCGTCCATCCACGCCAACCAGGAGCCCGTGCCCATCCGGGCCGGTCCCGACACGGGCAGCTCGGAGGTGCAGATTGCCATCCTGACCGTCAAGATCAGGAAGCTGTCGCAGGAGCTCAACCAGAACAGGGGCTACAAGGATATCCACAACAAGAGGAACCTGCGGCTGCTGTGCCACAGGCGGCAGAGACTGCTGAGGTACATGGAGAAGAAGGAGAGGGGAAGTGAGAGGTGGACCAACCTGCTGGCGACGTTGGGTCTGTCCCCGGCCACGTGGAAGGAGCAAATCACCCTGTAAGACTGTAGAGGTTTGGGGATGTTGTAGACTCGCCATTGTCCACTATGTACACTATGTATACTGATCAGAAACGATGCTGGTCTTTGCGCGTCATTAACCCGAAGTGCCTCCTTGCGCCGTGATGACCCCGCCAAGGGATTACGAGATGTTTGATATTCTACAGGATGATGGGGAAAACAGGAGACAGAAATCAGAACACGCTGATGTAGTTGCCGATCCGGTCCTTCTGGTTCTGGGCAATACACTCCGCGATCCAGGTGATGTTTCGGATTTCCTGGTGAGGGGTTAGTCGAGTCCACCAGCGATGTTACGAATCTGCTTACCTGTTCTCTGAGTCTCACCCAGGCATACACAATGGCGAATGAGAACTGCCTCGTGAAGGCATTCTTGGAGATCTGCATCTCCTTGTGGTAGAACATGTCTTCCAAGCTCTTGCCATCACCACCCGCGCCGCCGCCCATGTTGCTGGGGCCGGATGCACCTCCACCGAGGCCAGCTGCGTCGAAGAAGCTCTTGAAGTCGGATTGGCCGTCCACAGCCAGACGCACACCCTCAAAGTCATCTGCCCTGGAGAGCATCAAGGTGCCCTCGGGATAGAGCCTGCCGAAACTGGGGTAGAGCTTCTTACGGTCAGCCTTGGACAGTTCGGTGCCAAAGGAGTTGAGGGTAATATTGATAGCGCGACGGTCGGCCTCGAACTCGAGAATCTCCGACATGACCTCCGACGTTGGCGTGTTGCTCATCTCGGGATGGCTGTTGATGAAGTTGTAGAAGTCCTCGAGGTAGTTCTTGTACAGGGTGTTGCGGACGATTTCGATGTTGAGCTCGTCCAGATCCTGGTGGCTCAGGCTGCCCTTGAAGTAGGCGGCCAGGGGCGTCTCGATCAGCACGCTGTTGTAGAGCTCCTCGATGTTGGTCGCTACACAGAGGACGGGCATCGTCTCGAACCATCCGAGAGGATGGCAGCGCTCCAGAAGCTCGCGCGTGTCGCGCTCGTGCAGGGTACCGGTGATGAGGAGGGCGACGTTGTCGATCATGTAGCCATAAGTGAGATAGTCCATGAACTGGGCTAGTGCACCAACGGCGTTGGCGCGCACGTAACGGAACTCGGAAACGAGCTTGTCTGTCGTCTTGGATGCGAGGGCTGAGGTTGAGGGGTTCGGAGGGAGGTTGCCCAGGAAGTCGCCGTACGCAGGGCCGAGCTGCAGCTTGAGATCTGCCTGGACTTAGTCGGAGGTCGAGAACTGGAAGGGACTTGCATACCATCAATCGTCTCGCATTGTGTCAGGTTGCTGTAGTTGGAACCGGTCAGGAGGCCATTCCTGTATCCGCGGACGATGCCCTCGATGTAGCTACCAAGGTTAGCTGGCTGAACAGTGGAACAGATGTCGTCAAGCCTACCCGTTGTTCACGTTGAACAGAAGCCCCTCCATTTTGAATTCGACAGACGTTATTATTGAAGCAAACAAGGAGTCTTCAAGTGGTCGTGATATCGGCTTGATGGCGTCGAGAGCTGCGATGGTCCTGTTGAGTCTGTACCAGCAAAGCTTCCAGGCGACCAAGTTCACTCAGCACTAGATCACAGGTCGGGGAGGCTTGGAGTGGCACAGACCACCTCACGTAGGCGGCCATGACAAGGCACCTCTGGTTCGGCGAAATGGTTGATACGGCCTCCGATCTGCATTCGAGCTCGCGTCCCCACATATTTTCCAATTGGGTGTGGGGCTGGAGCAAAGGCTGCAGAAAGCAAAAAAAATTGGAGGAGCTCGAACTTGAAAAATTTCCAACCACCACAATCCGCTGCAAGCGACCTTCTTCCCACGACAGCAACACTCGTGAGAAGCGCGGAGGATCCCACCCACAGACTGTGTCGAAGGAGTATCAGGCTCTACAACAGTCAACATGTCCCTCTTCGTTCTGGCTGAGACGCCTGCGGGGTGCGTTCCGTCCAACACTCGACTGGATGCGTGGTCGCTAACCTGCGAATAGCTACGGCCTGTTCAAGGCGGCCGACAAGAAGCTCCTCAAGCGTGAGGAGCTTACTTCCGGGCCTACCTCTTCGGAGCAGATCAACGAGATGTGAGTGCATCAACCTCTTTACGACGGACGAAAGCGGTAGCCCTGGTTGCTTGGTGTAGCCAGACGATCGCGTGCACATTGGACAATGTTGACTGACCAAAACCAGGCTCAAGCTGAAGTCTTTCGTCAAGTTCGACAGCTCCGCCATCGCCGTTGAGGAAGCCAGCGGTCTTCGCGAGGGCCGCGTTCCCCCCATGCTCGCCAACCTCCTTAACGAGATCAAGGACGAGAAGAAGGCCTCGCTGGCCGTTGCCGACGTCAAGCTCGGTGCCGCCATTGGCAAGCTCCCCGATCTCGACATCAAGGCCGTCTCCGATGCCGCCACCCTTGATCTCTTCCGTGCCGTTCGCGAGAACCTTTCTTCCCTGATTCCTGGTCTCGCCGACGAGACTGTCGATCGCATGGCTCTGGGTCTCTCCCACTCCATCTCCCGCCACAAGCTTAAGTTCTCTGCCGACAAGGTCGACGCCATGGTCGTCCAGGCCATCAAGCTTCTTGATGATCTCGACAAGGAGCTCAACGTCTACGCCATGCGAACCAAGGAGTGGTACGGCTGGCACTTCCCTGAGCTGGCCAAGATCCTCAACGACAACCTCGCCTACGCCCGTCTCGTCGACCTCGTTGGCATGCGCGAGAACCTTGCCGATGCCGATCTGTCCGACATCCTCCCTGAGGAGCTCGAGACTCCCGTCAAGACTGCTGCCGAGATCAGCATGGGCACCGAGATCACCCCCGACGATCTCGAGAACATCCAGCTCCTTGCCCGCCAGGTTATCTCGTACTCCGAGTACCGCACCCAGCTCTCCTCGTACCTGGAGACTCGCATGCGCGCTCTTGCCCCCAACCTGACGGCCCTCGTTGGCACTCTTGTCGGCGCCAGGCTGATTGCCCACGCTGGTTCCATTCTCAGCCTCGCCAAGGCTCCCAGTTCCACCATCCAGATCTACGGTGCTGAGAAGGCCCTGTTCCGTGCCCTCAAGACCAAGCACGACACGCCCAAGTACGGTATCATCTACCACTCTTCCCTCGTTGGCCAGGCCACTGGCAAGAACAAGGGCAAGATCGCCCGTTCGCTCGCTGCCAAGACTGCTCTTGGTCTCCGTGTCGACGCCCTGGCCGACTTTGACGGCGAGGACGCCGATGAGGAGGAGAGGGGCATGCTTGGCCTCACCAGCCGCATCAAGCTCGAGAACCTGCTCCGCAAGCTCGAGGGCAAGCCCGCTCTTCCCAAGGGCGCCAACATTGCCCCCGACGGCTCGCTCACTGCTCCCGCTCAGTTCACCCTGAACGAGGTGAGGAAGTACAACGCCGATGCCGACGGTGTCGATGGCGCCGAGGTCAACGGCAAGGCCGACAAGAAGTCCAAGGCCAAGAAGGCCCTGATCCAGGAGGTCGAGATGAAGGATGCCGACAGTGACGACGAGGAGGACTCTGATGATGACATGGAGGATGCCTCTGGCTCTCCCAGCATCGGTTCCGTGTCGGATGACACCGACGGCGAGAAGCCCACCGACAAGGCCGAGCGCAAGGCCCAGAAGGCCCGCCGCAAGGAGCGTGAGGAGAGGAGGGTGAAGAAGGCCGAGCAGGACGCCAAGCGCGCTGCCGTGTCCACCCCGGCCAAGGTCACCACCACCAAGGTTGTCGTCGAGACCACCCCCGCTAAGCTCACCGAGGCCGACTACGAGCGTCACGCCGAGGCTGCCGGCATCAGCGTCACCAAGTTCAAGCGGAAGTTTGAGCGTGGCGACGTCGAGCTCGGCCCTGACGGCCAGCCCGTTGTCTTCAGCAAGAAGGAGCTTAAGAAGCTCCGCAAGGCCGAGGAGAAGGCCGGCGAGACCCCCTCCAAGTCTGACACCGATGGCAAGAAGAAGAGGAAACACGAGGACGCCGAGGAGGCGACGCCGAAGAAGGAGAAGAAGCAGAAGAAGAAGCGCCAGTCGCTGGGTGCGTAAGCATCCCATGTGTCCTGTACATGTCTCCTCTTGCTGTATGATACCTCGATCTTGGTTGTTTGCTATTTGGCCGGCGTTTTTGGCGGGACCCTGGGGGAAGGTTGGTCTAAACGGTTGCATGTCTCTCAATGCTAGGAATCGAAAAGCATTTCAAATTCGAGTCTGCATTCATGTGTGACGTCCTGATGGCGTGTCTCGACGGACCACGACGTAGCCTCCTATTTATTCACAAGTTTGCCTGAAATTCAAGTTTTTTTTGCCAGTTCAAGTTGTTGGGAAATGTGTTCGTGATGCAGATATCCGTGCAGACCACCAGCGCTGTCAGGGTCCAATGCCTAATACGGGGTTCCACAATCTTGCCAAAATGCCAGTACCGTCAACAACGGCACGTGACACCGCGCTTCTTCACCATCACGTCACCCAGCCAATTCGTACCGGTACCGCGACCAAGCACGTCAATCTGTTAGTCGTCACGGCACGCCGAAACAGATGGAGGGACTGCTTCGTGGCTCGAGGCGGGCTCGCCGCGTCGCCCAAAATTCAGGGCCAGCACGGACGCCAGAGGTCAACAGCACACCAGACCACCAGCTTCCGCCGAGTTCAGTGTCGGATCAGCAGGTTCACGCGGCGCAGCGGTTGTTGATGAATTACTACACAGAACGTGTCTCCCCATCTGGTTCCAGAGGTCAGTGCCATATTTATTATTGTGTTTGAATTCCTTGCGTTCGAACGCGAACATGAGGGCTTGGAAATTATGGCCTGTGTTTATCATACCGACTCGAGTCGCTCATCACACCGAGACTACGCCCTAGTCGGTCTCACTCTCTGCCTGTTGCATACCTTCATTTCCAGCTTGATATCGAGGTCAAGTGGTTTCCATGACCAGGATGGCGGAAATTCGAATCGAAAGACAAATCTTCCCCCCTCAGCAAACCACGTGTAACCTGGCTGCCCTCGACAATTGCTCAGGGGTAGTCATCCCAAGGTCCTCAGCGCTTTGCTTGATGGGAAACAAATACCATCAGCTATAGCGATCCGAGGTATAGGAGCTGAGGGAACTGGCGTCATTGATTGGGGGACTCGTCTCGAGAGATCTCACTCCTTGACATTACCACCCAACCCATCTGTCCAGCGATACCAATCGCCCAACGAGGGTTCCCTTCCGTCGCTTCAATCGCTTGTAAGCGCTTGAAAGCCAAAGTGGTGCCCTTTTGTATTTCTTTTCTACTCATCATCCCTTACAGCGGCTCATCGTTTACAACGCTACACCAGCAGCCTTCTGACGCCATTACAGGAACGCCAATAGGACACACGCCGCAACAGGGCTTTGATAGAGACCAGGACAGTCCATCAATACCGCCTAACCTTAGACACGCCGCCATGGAAACGCCTGATCTGCGGCACCCCTCGACCCGCTCGCCGGCGGAGGCGGATGAATACACTAGTGCCGAGGAGGACGGCGATGACCACTTCGACGACCATGAGGAGTACATGGAAGGTCAGGTCGATGAGCAGATTGAGGACCAACTGGAAGAAGAGCACGAGGGCGACATGGCAATTCCCTTCAACCCGAGCGCCATGGGCCTGAAGGAGATCTCCAATCTGGGCAAGTTCACCGTCAGTAGTCACAAGCCGGGCAACGGAGTCGACGAGATGCGCAGCGACGACACAGACGAGTACTGGCAGTATGTCATTCGCATCCCCCCTCGTCCATGGCAACGACTGACACCTTCAGATCCGATGGACCGCAGCCTCACAGGATGACGGTCTACTTTGTCAAGCGTGTCGGCATTCGCGATATCCGCTTCTACGTCGACTACCAGAGCGACGAGTCCTACACGCCCACCAAGATCGTTTTCAAGTCCGGGACCAGCGAGAACAATCTCATCGAGTTCGCCGTCATGGAGCTCACCACGCCGTCCGGGTGGCAGCAGGTCCCCATCGCGGGGGCGGGCGGCGGCCCCGACGGCAACACCCTCGCCTGCTATGTGTTCCAGATACAGATTCTCGAGAACCACCAGAACGGCAAGGACACGCACCTGCGCGGCATCAAGATCTATGCCGCAGACACGGACGCGCGGGTTGCGGAGACGGGAAGCAACCTCATGGCGGAGATGGTCGAGCTGATCGACAAGACGGAGCTGCGGGGCGAGGAGGACGAGTTTGCAGAGGAGGACTCGGATCAGAGGGTCCGTCGTTTGGAGAGGCGTCTGAGGGCGAAGCGCTGGGACCCTAGTGAGGGCGGCATGAGCGAGCCTGATTTTATGAAGGAGCCCGAGATTCGGTAACCGAAAATTATGGCGAACGACTACGTTTCACGGCCTCGACGAGAGAAAGAGATGATATCACGATTACGATGGGTGGCGGGCATGATCATGGGCTAGATGAAATGGGTTCTCATGAGGTGGACGTGGGAAAAGCATGGCTATGAGATTACATTGAGCTTAGCTGATGCATGAGCAGTGTTGTTCTCATCGGTCCGTCAGAATAGCAAGCTATGTGCCTGCTTTATGTACCCCACGACCCGCTGTCTGGATGCCCTGGTATAGGTATATGGACATTTTCAAGTTCGTTTCCATCAAGAAAGACTGCCGCCGTTCGAAATATCACAAGCTGATGAATGGTGATGCTAGTTTGGTATGGACAGTAAGAACCATCTTGAGAGGTGTGTACCTGCTCTAGGGAGCAAGTTTGCCTTCCGTATGCGACGCTTTTTCACGAGACTGGCTGACGGCCGTGAAGCCCGATGTGGCTGTCCGTCCTCACGGAGAGCTACCAGGCACCGGCGGGCTCGGGCTCTTCTGGGCTGGGAGCGGCGGCGAGACGGCATCCTTCGGCTTGCGACCATACACCATGTGGCTGAAGAAATGGGTCAGCACGGCTCCGGACGACGTGATGGACAAAGGGGGTTTCGGGAACGTACAGGTTGTAGTAAGGCAGCGCCCGCGGATCGCGGAGGGCAGCCCTCATGTTGGCCACGAGCACGCTGACCTCCTCGAACGACCAGCCCAGGATCTCGCCGATCGGGAACACGGCGAAGCCGTCGATGGACTGGTCGATGAACAGGCCGTTGAACAGGCCGACCTGCTTCAGCGTCTTGTCGCTCGCCCAGCCGCCGATGGGCACCTTCCACTGGCGCTTGACAATGTCGACGAAGCCGGCGTCGCGCATGTCGCGCTCCATGCGGTTGTTCTCGACCATCCGGAAGGTGCGGCCCGTCTTGTCGCCAGCGGCGAAGAAGAGATCGCGCCACTGGGTGAAGACGTGGTCCGGGCCGAGGGTGTAGCGCGGGTTCTCGCTACGGGTGGTCAGGTCGATCTCGACGTTCTCGAACCAGCCGCCGGGGGCGCAGTGGGTGAAGGCCTGACGGTAGAGCTTGGCCCAGTCGTCGATGCCGCCGTAGAGGTGGCGCGCGTGAATGTAGTCGAAGTGGTTCACTGGGAAGGTCCAGTCGAGCTGCGCGTCGTCAATCTCGAACTTGCAGTTGGGCGGCAGCCAGCTGGGCTGGACGGCGGAGATGTCGGTGCCGAGGATCTCGGCGGAGGGGAACTCGTCGGCCATGTCGATGGCCCAGATACCAGTACCTGTGCCGATGTCGAGGATTCTTTGGGGGCTCTCGCTGATGGGAGCGTTGTAGAGCTTGTTGTTCATGAGGAGCAGCATGTATTGGTGGCTTGAGAAGTCAGTTGGAGTACTCCTCGTTGTCTTTGGGTGAGAATACGAGGACATACGCTACATCGAATCCCTCAATGTGCTTCTCGTCAGTCGGGGCCCTATAGAGCAGATGGTGTGAGTGAGACTCAGGCTCATGAAACCCGGCATGACATCTGCATCGCAGCATGGAGAGGTGACACGCACCAGTAGTCTGTTGTCCGGGAAGACTGGAAATGACGGCCATTGATGTTTCGGTACTCGAGAATGCTCGACCGCAACGACGCCGTAGAGTCGCGAAGGCTGAGAGGAGAAACGATTGTCAATCATGGCCTGGCACGGTTCTACGTGGTCGCTCACCTGTCGATGTCGGCTGACGAGTCGTTGTCATTCTCCAAGTCACCCACCACCCCCGGGTCCTGAAAGCCTAGTCAGCATGAGATTTCGCGACAAGATTGATCACGGCTCAAGGTCGCCATCTCAAGTGTAGTTGAATCTGAAAGGCGGGACAGGATGTCCCGAGCACCCGGGAGAGCATACAACTGCGATAGCCGGTCCTTGGTCTTGTTCCTGTGAAGACATGTCGATCGGCTTCACTTCGTATGCGCGGCAGTCGAAAGGTCTGGTGCGTCTGTTTCTTGCTTTTCGATTTTATCTCAATAGTCGACCGAAACTGCGACCGAATGGCAATGGCAAACCTGAATGAAGAGAGTGAGGAGAAGTGATCCATTTCTTCAACCGGGGGGTACCAGACGATCCATCGAATCCTGCCATCAGAGGTGTCCAATTGCCTTGAAGGTTACATGCCGGCCAAGACGTGACACTCGACTCCACTGTGAGTTGGCAGATCACCTCGGGGTATCATTGGCACCGACCAATTCGACAAACGATGTTGGTCGTTGGTGGTCTGCGATCCTGCAGTCCGAGTGAGGTGCGTCCAACCGAACAGGGAACAAGACATACCAACCCCGTCGATGGCCTGTCTTTTGCCTGTCTTTTGCCCCGTCTACCTGCCTGATTTATCATGCGATAAAGCTACAGTTTCGAAAGAACGATCTATCCTTTGGATGTCTCTCCGTTGCCTTTAAGCAGTATTAAGGCCGTTCTTCAGTCCATTCGAGCTTCATTGCGTACCTCGTATAGCCCTGGCTCCGACCTCGGCCTCCCCGAGCCTAGCATCAATTACTCGCCAGATCTTCGAAACGCCCGTTCCCTCCGGTATGATAGTGAACACATCCTCTCGTGACGCCTCGGTGGAGGAGGTATCTAGTGTTGATGATGCCCTCCAGCACGTCGCCTGTCGGGTTCGTTCTTTGCTGCAAGGCAGCTCTCACAGTAAATTCGTCTTGTGCCTCTCCAGATTATGACAGTGCGTCCGACTCTTGCCGCAACTCCCACACTAGGTTGCTGGCATTGTCTTGGATATCAGTTGGGCGCCTTTTCTGTATGAATGTTGGTGGCGTCAATGGGGGTTACTGATGGCGAGGCGGGCAAATCGGAGGATCCGATTATGTGTGGTCGCGATTGACGGGTGCCGCTTTCGTCACTACCTCTGATGGTAGGACGACTTAGAATCTCCATGGAAAATGCCTTTGAAGGATAAGACGAGCCTCACTCGTTTCCAGATACATCCGGCGCTGTTCCAGCACCCTCGGGGAGGTAGTCGTCGGGCTAGAAATGGCCAACCATAGACCATCCAGGTTTTCATGTCACTGTTGCGTGTAAGTCAAGTCAAGTCTCGCCTTGGCTTACTTCTGGTGCAGATATTTGCACTGCCGCCGCAGCCTGGCACTGCCCGTTCTCCCCGTCAGCTTCTGAAAAGACGGCCAGCTCCCGATTTGGGCAACAAGCCAACCAGATCATCTGGCCAGGCCACGCTGCCGGAGACTTTCCCTCACTGAAATTTGAAGAGCGACCTCTCATGCAGTAAGGCTCATACTGGCAATGAAGCCGTGTATTCGTTGGCATCACCCTCAATGAAGCTGCCGCCTAGTGCATCATCAACAGACCTCCTTCAGATGCCGATAGGATATGATGGGCATAGCAAAAACGATGACGATCACCTGGCATATCGGTTGAGTTGTGTGAGTAGATTTGATTCGAGCGATAAGATGGTCAACGGCCGTGGCACATTTTGGTCGACTCGAGAAGGGCTCCCGCACTCATCGCGAGAGTAAAGTAACCCGCACAAACCTTGATGTGGTACGACACTTTGATCCTCTAATCAGACTCGTGGTATTCTGGGTACCGTCCTACTGCCGGCGAATGAGGAATCATCCGTTTCACCGTTCACTCTGCGCCAAAGCCGGGAAAGGGCATGTGCGACAAATGTTGCGGCAAATTTGAGGTTGTCAGTAGTATCAAATGATTCTCAGGAAGACATCGTTGGACCTGAAGTTCAAGGTACATGACTCAATATAGGGAATTCGCAGGAAGCTATTGCAATTTTAAAGCCTGACGTCGTTTCCGCCTCGGAAAACGATGACACCGGACATTGAGGCGGGAGCTTCGAAGGATTACGTTAAAGACAAGCTTTTCGAGCGGTTCAGCAGGGTGCCGCTGCTTGGGATGAAATCGGCTTCGCTTCTTCGATTACAGCAAGACGTGAACGGATTCAACTCGACCTGTGATAACAAGGCACCAAACCAATTCCCTGAGCAAGGTTGCGGCCCGGTGAACTTGTCACCACCGTATTTCTCGTCGTCCTCGGCTCCGCCGTTGCGAGACGTTCGGGAAGTTGCTCTACTGCCGGAGCGGAACTCCTAAGAAAGATGCAACAATTGACCTGGAACTTGAGATCCTGGCACATAGGCTGGATGATCTTGTGCGCGTGACCGTGCGACTTGAGATATCATGCATTCGTCTTTCCCAAGTCGCCGTGTTGAAGCATGTCCTCTAGGAGCGGTCACATCAAGTTGGACGGCCACGCTCGGTAGTGGGTCTCTCGGCCGAGTCAGTGCTTAGCTAATCCCGCCAACTCTCTTCGCCCATAGCGCGGCGAAGTCCAGCCTCACCAACCTCAAGCTATCACTCGCGACGACAGCCTCGCTTGATACATCATCCTTGCGCTCTCACCCACTCCACCAAAAGCCCGTCGCACACATCTCAATAACAACATGGCGAGTCAAGCACCTGAAGATCCCACGGCTGCGGCCACGGGGGCTCCGACCGAGACCACACCTGCGCCCGCCACCACCGCGACCGCGGCCACGACCTCACCAACGCCCGCGACCAACGGCACCACAGAGGCCGACAAACCAGAACAGCCCGAGACGGCGCCTGAAGAGAATGGCGAGGCGGAAGCCCCGGCTGAAGCCGTTGCGCCAGTCCCCGAGGGCAAGCTGCCCACTCGCAAAGACATGTCCCTCCGCGAGTTCCTCACCAAGATGGACGACTACGCGCCAATCGTAAGCCCCTCCTTCATATCGCGGCTCTCCTGTCCTCTTTGGGACCCACGCTGACGCGCTCTCCCTCTAGATCCCCGACGCCGTTACCAATTACTACATGACCAAGGCCGGCCTGCCTCCTCCCCCGCAGACCGACCCCCGCCTGGCGCGCCTCCTCGCCCTCGCGACCCAAAAGTTCGTCGCAGACATCGCCGCCGATGCGTACCAGTACTCGCGCATCCGCGCCTCCAACACCAACGCCAACAACCCCATGGGCAACCTCGGCGCCGCCGCAGGCTTCCCCATCCCCGGCCAGCCCACCGGCCCCACGGGCGCCGCGTCCAAGGACCAGGGCCGCGGCGGGCCACTCGGCATCCAGCGGCCGGGCTACGGCGGCGGCGGCCAGGGCGGCAGCCAGAACCGGACCGTACTGACGATGGAGGACCTGGGCATGGCGGTGGGCGAGTACGGCGTCAACGTCAAGAGGAGCGAGTTCTACCGCTGAAGGGCGCTGTACCGTTTAAAGAGAATGCCGCGGGGGATTTGTTTTTGAAACAAGGCGTTGGAACGGGGTTTGATGAGGCGTTTGGACGGCCCTAGATTGGTCTGGCTTTGGGAACCGCATGGGAGGCAGGGGGTCACGGATATTCAACATCAGAAGCAATCGGCACGGGCCTCTTGGCCGCAGCTGAAGTCTCGTAAAATAAAGCCAGTTGCTGGTCTTTCTTTGAATTTGGGGTGTAGTGTACAACATGCCAGCCTGAATCTTGATTGCCCCCGAACGCCATTGTATGCACGCCTCTCTTACAGTGTCCTACGCCCTCGACCAAATGAAGGGCTTCCTCGTGCTGTCTCGTGTCAGTCCTGCTGTTAGATTCGAGCTGATAGCGCGGCGACTCACGGCGAGAACTCTCCCAGCTTGTGTCCGACCATGTCCTCGGTGATGGTCACGTCGTGGTAGACCTTGCCGTTGTAGATCTGGAACTTGAGGCCGACAAAGTTGGGCAGGATGGTGGCAGAGCGCTGCTGGGTCCTGATGATCGGTGCCTTCTTGCCGGCTTGGGGGCGGACGATGGGCAGGCTGTTCGAGCTGGGTCAGAGGTCGGTCGAAGACGTCGCGGACGAGGGTAACCTTACGGCACGATGTGCGGTCCTGGGTCCCAGGGGTCAGCATTGAGAGCGCAAATGGGTGTCAGAAGCTGCACGACTCACCCTTCCACACGGAGCGCTTGAGGAGTATCCTGGTAGGCTGCATGGTGCCTGGTGTGCGTCGTTCGTTCGTTGGCGGACTAGGCTACGCTGTTCGGCGCCTCGGACGCGTGATGTCGAAGCTCAGAATATTTTCCGGGGCCTCAGCACAGCGGTGTCACGTGAGGTTGAGAGAGGTGGGGGTCACGGTCCGGGGAATTCGGGGGCTCCCGTTCTACCACGCCGGAGGGCTTGCCGATGGTACCGGCGATGCATCTGGTACCGCGCATTGCCTACAAGGATTTCAATTACGGTGGTGCACTGCACTACCTGGTCTGTCTTGGCTGGTCATAGATACTGTGGTCATTGACTTGGTGGCTAGAGGTAGCACAAAATCCCCTTGACCTTGGTGGAGCGAAAACCAAGATGCCGTATATCTCTAAGAATCACGATGCACTCGGCAATGTCTGAATCAAGGTGGAATGGAGAGGCAGAGCTGCCAAGCATCCACAAATGGAACCTTCGAGCATCGGCGCAAGCGAAAGTGAAGTCGACCGCGAACGTGGCCTCTACCTGGAGTGGGTCCGGTGCTTACCGGAGAATGGTTTGAGCGGGCTGCATGTCGCCCGCAGCCCGCAGTCGGCCACCCTGAAGCCCGCCCCCCCAAGGCGCTTGGGGAGGGTCAACCGCTAAAACTTATTTCGCAATCCGCGCCACGACCGTCTCTCCAAAAACCCCATCCCATCTCCCCCCCCTTCGACCTGCCGCCAGACACCAGACATCTCGTCGCCCTTCCCTCATCAAGACTCTCCCGACAGACCCGTCAAACCACCGCCAAAATGGTCAGCGCTCAAGTGTACGTCTTCTCGCGCATTGGCGTTGTTCGCCCCCAGCGCAACAGCGGCCGCCTCCTCCGCCTCACATGAAGCTGACGAGCATGCGCGTACAGTACCAACCTGGTCATCATGCTCGGCATGATCCAGGTCTCCCGCAAGGTCCCCTTTGAGGATCCCAGCGTCCTCCAGGGATGCCGCGCCCTCTACATCTTCAGCAACCTGCTGATCGCCATCGTCTACCTCTACATCCAGTCCAAGATCAACTCCAAGAAGGGTACGTCTGCCTGGCGCCCGCGCCGCGTCCCCCCGTCTCGCAGATTCCGGGGCAAAGCCCACTGACCCAATTACACAGACATGACGACCCTCAAGTACGTCGAGCCCGCCCCCGTCGGCTCCTCCGAGGAGCCCAAGCTCGTCACGACCACCGTCCACGCCTACGACTCGGCCCAGCTCAAGCAGGCCTTCCGCTCGCAGGCCATGGGCATCGCCATGATGGGCTTCATGCACCTCTACATGAAGTACACCAACCCCCTCCTCGTCCAGTCCATCATCCCCCTCAAGGGCGCCTTCGAGAGCAACCTCGCCAAGATCCACATCTGGGGCCAGCCCCCCGTCGGCGACCTCAAGCGCCCCTTCAAGGCCGCCGCCGGCTTCATGAGCAGCCTCCAGGGCGGCGGTGCGCAGAGCGACAAGAAGGCCGTCGAGGCCGCCGAGCGCGCTGGCCGTGGCGGTGTCAAGGAGGAGTAAAGGGAACTTGCACATGGGGGGAAGGCGTATCGGGGCGTTGGGAGAGCGTGGGGCGTCCGTCGCATAGACCATGCGCGATGGGGGGACCTGCTGCTGGCGCCTTGGGCCGGGTCATCATAAGGAGGGGCGACATGTCCCTGCGTTGATAGTGTACTTTAATGCGAGCTGCGGTAGTCTCGGCCCAACTGAGTTCGCAGTCGGCACGAGAAGCCACTCCCAGTTCATCATCAAGCTGAGGAGCTCAAGGTTCCTTTAACAGCGTGGTCGAAAGCAAGACCTTCACGATTCCTGAGATACGACGCCATGGTTGTGATGAGCGACTTCTTGGCTATGTGACTTGTCTGATGTCGGTTTGCAGTCCCCGGGACTGTTGATGGTCAAATGCGAGAGCGAACTCCCTCGAGCTTCCCGGAGACGAACTTTCGTGAGCAGACGTGTGGAGCTCAGATCTGGCGTCTCGTCAGTGTTGCAGTATAGTGTGGATTTCGAGGAATCTGATTCGAAATGCGGAGTTAGTGCTGCCCATAGCTGGCCGATGCTGCTGTGAGGGAACGTTGACAGCTCGAACAGTCACAAGACAGCTGCTTGCTGTTTTGCGTCGGGTGGCGAGGATGTCGCTTTTATGGTCAAGGATCGCCTGCTCAGAACACAGCATCCTATTCGTACCGATACGCCCTTTGATTTAGTGAGAAGTGGCCGTGGAGGCAGACCTGGCTTGCTCAGAGCATCTCTCGCAACCTGTGTGTGGCGAGCCTATATTCCAAGGCATGCTGCCCAGGCTGGATGCCTTTGGACCATCAGCCCAGCCACCTTAGGTAGGCAAAGCAAGATATGATATTGAGACCACGAGCATCATGTAGTACATTCAATTAAACGCCCGTGTCATGCCATTACGTGCGACAATTATCTTAGTGATATGACCATCAGTGTTTCCCCTCAATCCAACCGTTCGATCATGTGTGTGATCAAGTCAAGCAGAAAATCGGTACTTTGACCAAGCTCGCCCTCGAAGATCGAGCGTGGCCACAAACTCTCCACCTTGCAAGCTACATACATGCTGACCAACCGCCTCAGCGCGTCGTGCCGCCCGCTCGTCGATAAAGTGTTGCTGTAAGTATACTGGACCAGCTTCACAATGTCACCAGACCTCTCTGGGTGGAGAACAAATTGTTCCAAGGCTAGTTGTAGCTTGAAGAGAGATAGCGATTGCAGGGCGCCGATGTCATAGCGATCCGCGAAGACGTACATGCGTGCATGGGATAGGAACACTTCACTATAGTCTTCATGCCGGGTGTTCCGGCGAACGGCGGGGGCCGGAGTCGGAGGACGATGTAGAGTCGTGAAGCTGAGCCACAGCCACTCTCGTTTAGTTCGTTCTTGAAATACCATGTCGGGGGTGGAAGAGCGATGCTTCCTCGTGGGTGGGCTAGCCGCGGGTCCTTCTGAGTAGACATTGTCGGGTGAGGACGGCTCAGGGAAGTCGCTTTCGACGGGTTGAGATCGGTGGACGGCGCCGTGATAGTCCCCCGTATATACGAATTCGCTGAAACGGACGAAAGTGTCTAGGTCCGCGTCTTCCCACGACACGCATCGCTCTCGAGCTTCCTTCATGTCACCATGCACATACTTGGCGAGGACAGGTGACTGCTTTGCGACCAGAGCGCTGTGGATCGTGAACTCGGTCAGCTTCGGGCCAACAAGGAACTTGAAGGGGTCCGACGACACGATGCTATGACGGTCAGTATTGTGACACATCCCATTTAGCGTGGCTAAGTACTCTTCGTAAGGTAGTGCCGCCATGGCCTCCTTGATTGCTTCTAACTATGCAGTGACTTGTTGCGTTCGTCAAACCTTGGGATGAAGGTATGCCGTGGCAACAGGGGTCGGGTCAGTCTCGTCGTTTGGAGCGGGGTTGCCATTGTTACACGAAGGGTCAGCCAGGACTGTATTTTACTGCGCAGTGTTGCCAAAACCCCCTTGGGCTCGCCATAACCCCGTGGCCGGCATGTAACATGCAGCGCAGCACGATCAGGACTCTGGTGGAGGACCTTCTCGAGCCCAGTGATCGTAGCTCTAGCTCCGGCTCTGGCTCTGTTCTACCCGGCTAGAACGGAAACCACTTAAACCACGCACGTGACTTCGCGACTGCCGGTCATGACATAATCGTTTCCGGATGCGCCCCGCGGCGCCCTTCTGAAAGTTTGCCTCCCATTGTCCCGACTTAACTCGTCATACGGACGATACCGTACCCCATCACACATCCTCGACCGATTGATCTTGATTACTGCTTTCCCTGAGCACTACCAAACAAAAAATTCGACCTCATACCTACCCTTGACCTCATCATGGAGCGCCCAAAGACACCACCACGGGCGAACCCGCCAGCACAAGTCGTATCGCCTCCAACCCCGGCAGTGACTCGCAGGATTGTATGTGTTGCATTCTCCCTCCGTTCCGTCAATCCTCGAACGCTGACCCCGTACAGGAAGAGAACCGCCTCCGCGCCAAAGCCATCCGCGACCAGCACGAACAAGCACGCCTCGCCTCCGGCGCTCCAGGCCTCGACAAGACGCCCTCCGGCTTCATCGCCACCGACAACGTCCACATCCCCAACACTCGCAAACGCGCCCATGCCGAGATATCCTCCTCCTCCTCCAAGCCCGGCGCCCCGGAGACCGTCCGTGATGCCCGACAAAAGACGGCCGACGACGCCACCAAGTCCCTCCGGCCCGCCCGCAACTTCACCAAGTTTGTCGACTACGACATGTCCGCCATGACCGACACCAAGGGCGGCTTCCTCACCCTCGACGACGACCCCTCCAACCTGGCCCTCGCGCCGCGCGTCAAGCCCGGCCAGCCGCCCGGCCCGGAGAAGCCGCAGGGCATGACGGCCGGCGAGTGGGAGCGGCTGCAGACGCTGCGGTCGCTGCAGCGCACCAAGGCGGGGCCGTTCGAGCCGTCGCTCTCGGTGCTCCGCGACGCCGACGTGCGCCGCGCCCAAAAGTGCCGCGAGTGCGCGTCGCCCGAGATCGACCACGTCTGGGCCGAGGTCTTCGGCCTCTGCGTCTGCGCCCCCTGCAAGGACCGCCACGCCCACAAGTACTCGCTGCTCACCAAGACCGAGTGCCGCGAGGACTACCTCCTGACCGAGGGCGAGCTTCGCGACGCCGACCTGCTGCCCCACCTCAACAAGCCGAACCCCCACAAGAGCCACTGGCACGACATGATGCTGTTCCTGCGGTGCCAGGTCGAGGAGTACGCCTTCAACACAAAGTGGGGCAGCGAGGAGAAGCTCGACGCCGAGTTTGCGCGCCGCGAGGAAGAGAAGCGCGCGCGCAAGGAGAAGAAGTTCCGCGAGAAGCTGACGGACCTCAAGAGGAAGACGCGAACCGAGGCCTTCCGCCGGCAGGCGGCCAAGGGCGCCGCCGGCGGGCCGACGAAGTTCGGGGACGCCGTGGTCGGGGGCAAACACGTGCACGAGTGGGGGCGTACGGTCGAGAACGAGGAGGGCATGACGGTCAAGACGTGCGTCGGGTGCGGCATGGAGGTGGAAGAGCTGGAGTTTTAGGCCTGGGTCCGGGGACCGGAAAGAGGAGGCGAGAGAGAGATACCATGATTTGCGACATCAGCGATAGAGCACGACGACATGATTTAATGAGAACCACCGGGCAACCCTCCCGAAACCAACGCAGGGTATCGAGGACTGTTGACACATTCCCTCAAGTTACATATTACAAGAACACATGGGCGCCGGAGGCAAGGCCCGGCCAGACCGGTCGCCGCCATGCCCGTGATCCATCGCGCCGTTCCCTTTCCCACGTCTACCCTACACGCTATGCTTATGTCGGCGGATGTGCAGGCGAGAGTGACGCCGTCTCTATCGCGTGAACACCTTGACCACACCATCGCCGCCGCCGCTGACGACCCATTTGCCGTCCTGGCTCCACACAACCGAGCAGACGCCCTCGCCGCGCATTATGCGGTGGCTCGTAATCTCCTGCGTGCAGGAGCGCTTCTCGAGGCTCCAGAACCGAAGGCTGGCATCGTGGCCGGCGCTGACGAGTTCGCGGCCGTCGGGGCTGAGCGACAGCGCCGAGATGGAGGCCGGGTGCGCGAGCATATTGTATGTACATTGGCCTGTGGGCGTGATGTTAGTAACGACGTTCCAGCAGGGGTGGGAGCAGACGAGCTTACCGCTGTTGGCATCGAAGAAGCGCACGAACCGATCTTCGTGTCCAGAAATCACAACGCCCTCAACCCCAGAGCTGGCCATTGTCCTGCCGCCGCCCGTCGGTCCTCCGCCAGCTGAGGCGTCTTCCTCAGACATGCTGTTGGCATGCTGTCCTTGTTCCAATCCCACGGTCGTCGCGACGACCGAGTTGACGCTTGTGCCGATCGAACCGTCGTACGTCTCAAGGCTGTCCATAGCGCCAGTCTGTTCGCCAGATCGGGTGTCGTAGACGATGATGGAGGCGTCCGAGTAAGCCACGACAAACGTCTCGCCCGTTGGGCTCAGAGGCGTGATGCAGGTGGGGCTGGCTGTTGACCCGTCGGATCGTGCAATGTTGTGAACGAGCGTATGGTTGAAGGGTGAGTTGGAAGCCATGGTAGGCTGCGGCGAGTTGGGGAACGCGCTGCCGGAGCTCATCGAGTTGCCGCGGACCCTTCCCCTGCTACCAGTCGGAGCTGCGCGGTTTGCTCCAGGCTGGGGAGATGTGAGCTGAGGAGGCGCGCTAACTGCCCAGAGGCGAACAGTTCCATCAGCACCTCCGGATGCTACGAGGATGCGGTCGGGGCTGCCATATGGGTTCGACTGTCCAAAGATGGCACCTAGGGTGGCGGGCAAGACGCAGATCGCCCAGACGGCATCAGTGTGGCCGTCAAGCGTCGCCTTCGGGTCAACACGACCGCGCTCCCAGACTCGGATGCTGGCATCTTGACCGCCTGAGAAGATCCAGCCATCTCCCTGCGCCCTACCACCCGTAGAGAAGCTGGGCGAGGGCGACCACGATGTCAGGCATAAGACAGCTCCGGAGTGGCCACGGTGGGTAAAGTTGGCCGCAACATCCAGGTCAGATCCTCCAGCAGGGCTCTCCGTGCGAGGGATGTGGAAGCGCTTGATCATGCCGTCGTCTCCGGCAGTGCAGATTTCAGGCTCGCCGGGGCTGCCGCCGCCGGAGAAGATGACGGTCCGAACGGTATCGAGATGCCCACGCAGGCCAAACCGCAACTTGAAGTTCGTGCTCTCCTGCTTCAGCGACAGGGCATTCAGCGAGAGCTCCTGGTCTGAGCTGCGCCTTCGAGACATCGACCCCTTTCTCCTGTGGGAGCCAGGGCCCCTCGTGGGAGACTTGGGCAGGGTCTCTGCGCTAGGGAAGACGTCCGTGTCCGGTCGATTCGAAGCCTGCTGCTGGACCTGTTGGGGCTGCACATTGTTGGGCTCCGAAAACCCGCCATCCGGAAATTCCCAGCCATCGGTTTCAGGCATGACCTGTTTCGGCGCGGCTTCCTCAGCATGTTCGGCAGTCCCGAGTGCCTCGACTGTGTGATTCGGCCTCTGGAGGTTATCGTCCATAAGGCGGGCCGTGACGGAGACGGGTTGCGGCCATTCCGTGCCGGCGGCGTACATGACAGGCGGGTGCTCAGGCTCCGAGTTGCCGGCCTGTTGAGGGGGCAGCTCGGTCTGCTTGACCTGGAAGCTGGTGGGCTGACTGCGTTGCATCGGCGGTGCGTGGTTCGGGGCTGGAGGCGCACGAGAGACCTCACGAACGTGATTCTGCGTCTGCCGCATTTGCTGCTGGAAGCTGGGTTCCATCTGGGGTTGGCCCGATAGCTGGTACGGTTCGGGACCGGGCAGGTCTTCCAAAATCGGTAATGGCGGGGATTCGCGAGGCGGCAGAGGGTTCGCGGGCGTGACCATGAGGTAGGCGAACTCAGCCTGGCACTGGTCGAGGAAGGCCTTCAGATCAGCGCGTTGAGGTTCATCTTCGCCCTTATCCTCTTCATCATCGGTGTCGACATCCTTATGCATCGCTGCCGGGGCCTGGTAAGCGCAAATTCGACGGCCCTGGTTCCTGGAGACTCACCATGAAGCTTCTCCTGGATCAGTATCGCCCTGTCCTTCTCACGCTTCGCCGGCTCCTCGTCGATATCGGATACGGACCCGGTGCCTTTCAGAAGCGACTTCTGGTTGACGACCTTCTTCTCGAGTATGCCAACGTAGCGCTTCAGGGCCTTCTGGGTGGCATCGGCTCGTCTGGCCTGGCCCTCGAGGTTCGCTATCCTGCCCTTCATCTCCTGGCGCTCAATCTCCCACGAGTTCCGGTCGCGTTCGTGGCGATGCCATTCCGTCTGGAGAAAGCGCATGACACCTGGAGGGATCCACGTTAGCAAGGCCGCAACCTGTCGTCTGTCTCGCCGGCCAGGGGAAAGGGGACGCTAAACGCACCCTGCAACGTGTACTCCGTTGCGTGAGGCTGGCCGTTGCCGTTGCCCTGCACGGAAGCGCCCATCTCGCCGCCGCCGGGCCCACCGCCCATGCCGTTGCCCGGATTCATCCCCATGCCCGAGGCGTTCTGCCAGCTCATATGCGCGGGGGGGAGCTGCTCCCCAGGGCGCTGCGCTCGCCGCAACGAGGGAGGGGGTCTGGAGAGAGGTTGAGGTGGCCGTGTGTCCGTCCGCCGTCTGAAGCTCCGAAAGCCGCTGGGGCGATCTCCGCTGCGAGGTTGAGTTGGCTAGAGAATGCGATTATCGAGTTTGCATCGGTCGGGGAGCGTCTTTGTGGAGCTTGCGACGATGCGAAGGGGTCGTCGTCGCGTTGAGGTGTGACCGACGTGGAAGGAGCTCTGGCGAGGTGTCGTGTGTGGTATGGGTATGCAGGTTGGTTGGGAGCACCGCAGCACTGCAGTTGTCGTCGCGGCCAGACCAGGTCCAGGTGATGGCAGATGCAATTGAGCCAGGGCTTTGGGAAAAGCGAGGCAACGTGCCGGAAGCTGCGAGCGCTGCCTCGAGGGTGGGCAGGTGTTCGCAGATCGCACGGGGTTCGCGAGGTGGATGATGGATAGCGGCAGAGATTTTGTCGTTGATCGCGTTGTGTTGCGCTGGGTTGGGTAGGGGTGGCTTCTGGACACAACAGCAAAAGCGCTGCAGCAGATAGTCGGCTCGCAGGAGGGAAGGTAGGTACGTAGCGCGGCGCACGAATCCTGAAGACGGGGCTGGTTTGGCGGGCCTGGCTCTTGTCTGGCTGGCCGGTCGAGTTCGGCAAGGAAAGGGCAGAGACAGCTGCAGCGTGCTTGCCAGTCTTTGGCCGGTGAATTACCCATGCATGCTCCAGCTCCGAGTGCTGCTGCCGGGGGTGTGAAATGGAGCTTCCAGCGGGCAAGTGCTGTCCTGGTGGCCGTTGCCGCTGAGATGAGCCCAATCAGGGGCTGTGATCGCCCGTGAGGCTGCCAGGCATCAACTGGATCGTGTTCCCATTCGTCCCCTGTCGTGACAGGCGGTGGGTGGGTGTCTAGGCGTCTGTCTGCCCGTGCCCCTATCTAGGATCTGTCAGGTGGTCCATGCGCAGCCCTGACCTCATTGTCGACATCAGCCACGGATCGGATGTCTTCAGCATTCTCGAATCTAAGGGTGGCTTCCGACGTCTGAACGATGTGACGAAAAGCATGCTCCATGCTTTGTGAGCTGGGCTTGCTTCAAGCAGAAGCCCTCACTCGTAGGCCAGAGTACGATCGACAGAAGATATTCTCCCTCCCTCGCATCGAATTGGTGGACGGACCCTAGGCGGCAACGCAAGTTCCGCTGAGAAAAAGAGAAACAGAGAGAGCGTCGCCGACTCCCTTCCTGCCCCAACAACCAAAGTCAGCGCATCTGTCACCGTCTGCCGTCTCCGTAACAGCAAAATGGATTCGAGACTGAAGGAGCAAAAGGTAATGGTCAGTATGAGGGTCGAACTCATGACCTTGGCATTATTAGTACCACGCTCTAACCAACTGAGCTAACCGACCAATCGAACAGATCGATTGATGGTAGGCGGTCCGGCTAGTCAGCTCATATTCCCGCAATCAGCCGCAGCGAACCCACGCTTCCGGATCGGAGGCGTCGCGGCCGCTGGTGGATATGGGACCAACGAAGGTGCCGGCGCGGAATGTGGGCGGCGCCGCTAGCAAGACGGGACGACGACGAGTCAGTGTGATCAGCATGGCGTCAACTTCTCACCCTAGGCCTTGAATCCTCATTAACAAGGAGCCTCTCCCGACGATGTCTACCGATAATATCACGTAGGGAACTGGTGATCACAGGCGAAGGGGTATCTCATGCTGTCATCACTATACAGAAACCACACCGGCATGCTTCCCGGCGCACTACACTGCCGGACGAACACCCAACGCAACCCGGACCCGATAGCGGCGCACCCTGGGCCAGTAGCCGGAAATCCAGAAAAGCCAAAACATCGTCCCGAACGCCATCCATGCAAACCGGGCGTGCGTAAGCCGCAATCAAACACGTGCTTCCGCGTGTCGTCGGTGGGGGGCCGCGTCCGCAAACGGGCACGCTCCTCTTACCCTTGAATCGCTCAGTTGATTTTGACCCATTCCTTCTTTTCGGGCTCCCAGCGGTGCCTCCCCGTGTTAGTCAAAGAACGGTGCTGCAGAATGTAACATGGAACTTACCCTTCCCACTCTGTCGTCACTATGCTCTTGTCGCCGTACTCCTCGATCAGGATGCGCTCGAAACTATACGGCACTATCGCTGGTAGGCCCTCGAACTCGGTCTGGCGCATGGGGAACAGGTCTGTCGTATGGTACCTGTGCGCGTTCCGACACGACCAGATGCCTGGGTTTTGGGGGAGTTCACGTTCGGCGACGCCGGTGATGTCGATGAAAGCGCCGTTGGCCATGTCGATCCAACGTGCATCAATGATATTCATGCCGTCGCCGCGATCGCGCTCGACGTGGTGGGGGTTGATGTCGAGGAGGTAGCGGCTCGTGTGCTCGGTCTTGTCGGTAGCAGTCCACTTGTAGTCGTGCTCGGTGCGGTTGAGGTTCTCGCCGACCCAGACGAGAGTGGCTGCAGACATTTGCACGTCCAGGTCGTAGTCCCATGGCATGACCTGGCCGTTCCACCACCAGCCGAGAAGGGTGCCGTGAGCGAGCCATGTCTCGACCCTGTTTTCGGCGCAGACAGAGAGATAGGCGCGGATGAGGTTGCGGAGGACGACACGGTGCTCATCGTAGCCAAGCTTGTCCTTGAAATATCGGGCATCGTAGTGGCCGAGCTCGAGGGAGCCGGAGGGCTCGTGGAAGTACTTGCCGTCGCGGGGTTCAAGTCCTCTTTTGTATAAGCTGGACTCTCGGTCGGTGTAGTGGGGTCGAAGTCCCGAGACGGCTGTCCCGAGGACGGTCAGAGTGTGGACGAGGGCAAAGAAGCGCATGGTAGGCGAATGGTCAGGTTCTCATCGGATCGTCGTCCGGATTGTCGACTGCCGTCTCCGGATCTGCACAGGATAAACCTATTGTCGTGGAGGGGTCACCTGGACCTCGGTGCCAGCAGTTCGAGCCTCTCGCGTGCTGCTGCGCTCTGCTCCAACTAGTAAAGACTGTTGAATATCGAAATTGAAAGACAGGTCGCCAGTTCGTCGGGAGGGTGTGAGAAGAGACGATAACTTCGGAGGTGGCGCGGCTCCCGACGGCCAGAGGAGACAGCGAGAGAGCAGGGCAGTATATCTACTTGAATAAAACTTATGGGCACGTTAATGCAGTGACAGGAGGGGCGCAATTGCTTGGGTCAAGCTACGCGCGTCCCGGCTGGAAGTGGGCGCCGCCAAGATGGTCAAGACAAGAGGAAAAACCGGGGAAGCCTTGGGTTTCTGCTTCGTGGACGTGGACCTGGTACACGGAAGGGGACATGGACGTCCGGGCTCCGACGTGGAGCGAGCGGACGACGGTGATATAAGCAGATATAACACGGGGCGTCGAGGAACCCTCGCCTCCCTGGTGCGGTGCCTGGTCATTCCATCCATTCAGCAGGCGCTGGTAGGCTTTTTCATGGGGAGACAACCGAAAGAGTGCGGCGCAGATGACTGCCAAGAGACGGCGCGAGGGCGCAACGAGCGAACCGGAGTCTCTTGGTGTCAGACGGGAAGCCGGCCACTTGGCCAGTGGTGGGCGAAGCTGGGCAGAAGATCCAAGGCTGCGCCGTGCCGGATGCCACGGTATGGACTTGGTTCTGGACAGGGGAGTCCGTCCGTGAACCCCAATGCGAGCGAGACGGGAGGAAGGGGAGGCCAAGCAAGAACATGGTTACGTCAAGGGTCTGTCTGTGAGTCTTGGTGGTCGTGTGCGCTCGCCCTCGATGGAGTCAAAGGAGCAGGAGCGTTGGGAATTTGACTTGTCAAGACGCGGAAGGCGGAAGGTGGGAGGTGGGGCTGTTCCGAATTGTCTTGATGGTCGTGTGCTCCTGCTCCACTTAACCTGCCGAGACATTCGACCCTGAACCCGGGCAGCGGCTGCCGAGCCGAGCACGTTCGTTCCTGATGATCCCAACACCGAGTTCATCGCTGCTTCCATCTTCGCATCTTGATGCCTTGAATCGGCCGTTCATCATCGCACCGAGAAGGGCGATTCGAGGTGAACTTGTGTTCGCACCAAAGTACACCACTCAACCATACCAAGGATTTTGTCCCGTATTGCGGCCTTGGCACCCATTTCCCAATTCTGGATGACGCGCTGTAGCCAATGACGAGGCCCCCAAGACCCCCTTACTGTGGAGGCGGTGTTGACTGCGCCAAATCCTCCAACCCCAGGGGATCTCCTTTCCCCTCTTGCCCCTGTGCCGCAACATCACGGTCACTCACGACCCCAATAGGATCGCTGCCGCCAATCTTCAGCTATTTTGGCCGATGCCCAGCCCTACGGCCTCCGAACTGATTGGGGTTGCATCGGTGGTCAAGACACCCCACGAGGGCAAGCATCCGCCTGGGTGGCCAGATGGAGATTTGACTGTCAAACCCCTGAGACGCCGTCACTGTCATCCCATGCGCCACGAGGATCGGTCGGATGAAAAAAGCGGACTGCGCCCAAGCTGGGCTACTGTATTCTTGGTGAACGACATGATTCCACCAATACTGGCCTGGGCTGGCCTGCGTATTATTTCGAACTCTATCTTTCCTCAGACGTGATACCGGAAATATCCATGTCACCGTCCAATCTGAGCGGCTTGATACAAGGGTCAAAAGTATCGTCTTGGTGTGCATGTGATTGTGGTCTGCTCCGACGAGAGCGACTGCTGGTTCATATGTAACCGGTCCATCAGGATTCCATCCTTAGGCGCCCGGAGATTCCTGAACCCATCATGTTGCATAATTGTATTCGACTGAGGCAAAATATTGGCCCAGGAACCTGGTCACACATAAACAAGCCACAGAAGAAGCTGTGCAAGTAAGCAATGACGCTTCGTGCATCGCCCCGCGCGTGCTGTCTCACGTCGGACTGTTTGCTCCCCGATCCAGATGCAGTCTCGAGAGACGTGCGTGACTGGGGAAGGCTTGGTGTATGATAGGCCGAGGCACGATATATCATCAGCTTGCAAGCTGATGTAGGCAATTGCCCGAATTTGCGACCTTAGATCGATGACCAACACATCATAGCGACGTAGTGAAAACGCTTTCGCATTGAATGCCAACTTGATCCCCGTGTAGGGACTTCGCCTGAGTGATACAGTAATCCTTTGAAACCCCGCATTTTGCTGCTGCTGCTGCTCGTCCTTTGACCATGCCTCCTCCTAGCCTCGAGTCAGAAAAGAATCATGCAATCCAACCCCGTAACGCCGCTGCAATGCGATATCAAAGAAAGACAAAACCGATCAAAATCGTCATGCCGTGTCATCTGCTCCGTCCACCTGTCATCGCCTATTACCTCTGACCTCGGCCCGCCAACTCACAACCGCACAAGAACGTCGAGGCAGTCTATCCTCCACTCCCTCTTGCCCAGTAGACTCCGCAGCCACTCAATGCCCAGGCCTGTCCACTCCTGCTTGCGCCGCGCGAACTCGTCTGCCGCGGCACCGGCTAGCGCGCTGACCGTCGTGTTGAGCACCTCAACAGTCGCGTTGAAAGTGTGTGTGTCGTTGCCGCTAAAGTCGGGGAGGGCGGACGGGGGCGCCCGTGGCTGGAACCAGTTGCCGCTGAAGTCGAAGAAGCAACGGTCGGACCAGTTGCAGGAGGTGAAGAAGAGGATGAGCAGCAGGAAGCTGCAGTAGACGCATGGGCGGTTGAGGAAATATGTGCAGACGAAGAAGAGGAGGATGAAGGCCGGCGAGGCGTTGGTCGGTATGAAGAGGAGCGGCAGCCAACTAGAGGGATACATGTCAGCTGCCAGATGGTCTTGAGCGGGAGTATCGTGAGATGCAGTGTTGATGTGATTCATGGGAGCGACAGGGGCGGAGGGGTAGACTGAGCCGCGCCACCAGGGGTGCTTACCTGCGAAGACAGAACATGGCGATCGCAGGACGATGCCACTCTTGAATCAGAAGAGGGTTTGTATATGGTATTGAAGCCGATATGGCGAGTGGGAGGATCTCGTAACCTCTGACGAGACGGTTGTGTGCTGCCGGATTGATGCGATTGTCCAAGGCGAGACGATGTGGCTGTTTAGACGGGAGGCAAATGTGTCGCTGGAACCATCAGCCTCGTGATGCAGGCATCACTCACCTACCTACCTACCTGCGCTGACAACCGGAAGTTGCGATTCAAAGGTGGCCCGTGCACCACAAACGCTCCCGAAGCCCACGCTACGGCTTCCTTCTGTTGCTGCTTTCTTCGCCGTGTCACCACACCTTCAATCACTGCGATCATCGGAGAACGGATGCTGTCATTCTGTCGCAGACCTTTCCCCATCATCATCATCTTCAACCTCGCCACCCTCATCGCTTGCAGCCAGCGTGATCTGACGGGGCCGTCGATTGAGTTGCCCTGTGAAGAAAACTGCGCGCTTACTTAAGGCAAGGGAAATCGAGCGCTGTCCGCTTGGGCCTTGGATCAGGTAGGTCCGTGGCAAGCTTCAGCACCTTTCCCTGCCCTGAGACTCCCGAGGCCCCCATCTCCCGCCCCCTCCAGCCCCTACCTCGACTGCCAGCTCACCGTCACCTCCCTCGCGCAGGTGCCCAAACGCCCGATCGTCCAATCAAGCTCGACCAGCTCCTGCACCACCGCTCCATCGGTCGTCCGTCGTGTCGGGCCTGACCGTCCGACCTTCCGCCAAAAACCCTTCTCCGATCTGACTGGCCCAAAAGCTTGTGGATTGGCTTCTACTCTGATCTCTCCATCCCCCTTCGACCCAATTCCTGCCTCTGCCCTCTCTTACCGCCTTCCACCTCTACCCTTCACCGCGTCTCCATCCCTGCTGTTTTCGCTGCAGGGTTGATGAGCTGGCCACCGACTACCTGCGGTTGGGCTGAGATTCGATCCCGCTCCTGCCAGCCTCCCCCCGTCGCCATCGGTCGGTTAGGTTAGGTTGATCTGCCCAAATTTCGTCTCTGGCCTCTGCCGCCGTGCAACGAAAACACATCATCACCACCTACCTGCCCGCCTCTACGACGGAAGGGTGCTTCGTTCAATTCTACCTCCCCTCGACCCTTTCGTCAATCTTTTCTCTTACCCATATCGCGTTTTATCACTACTTTGAGTCGCACCGACATGGTGTCGCCTATGCCGCCTCCAGCTCCGACTCCTCCCACCGGCGCGATGGCTCCTCCCAACGGTGACCGCACCTCCAACCTGCTGAACCTTCTCAAGTTCAGCGGCGCGGGCGGTCAACCCTCGCAGGCTCAGGCCCAGGCCCTCCAGCAGGGCCAGGACCCGTTCCAGCACCCCCAACAGCAGCAGCCGCAGCACCAGTCGCATCACCAGCTGCAGCATCAGCACCAGAATCAGAGCCAGCATCACCAGCACCAGCACCAGTCTGGTCCTGCCATGCCGGCGAATGCGTCTTTCCCGACCCAGATTCTGGCTCCTGCCCCCTCGTCGCAGGACCCAACCGGTCTTCTCCGCGCTTTGATGAGCGGAAGCCACGAGAACGAGGAGCCCAAGCACGATGCTCAGCAGCCCCCTGCGACCTTTGGTGCTGCATCGCCGTCTGACGACACGCGCACTTATCTGCTCAACCTCCTCAATCGTCCGAAGCCCAGCCAGAACGATCAGCCTATCATGACCGAGGGCTCTCGCCACGGCAGCTTCCAGCAGTCGAACGAGTCGCCCGCCGATACCACCAGGCACCTGCACCAGGTTCTGGAGAATGCGTCGCAGGGACAGACCTCTTCGCACCTGCCCCAGCACAAGTACGAGACCGCCGACAGGCATCACTATGAGCAGCCTGCCACGAACTACGGATCGTACCAGTTCCAACCCAACCAGGATGGTAGCATTCCTGTGTCCCGGCTGTTTGGCAACAGCTACAATAACTACGAGGATCACCAGACCTCGTCGTCTCAGCATCATACCCCCAAGTCCAGCAATGCGGCTGTGCCCCATGCCCACTCGGCCGGGCAGTCCCCTGCTGGACCCCCTTTCCTGATCCTGAAGAAGGGAGACGGTTCGCCCACGCCCCCTGGTGGCGGCCGAAAGAACA
This sequence comes from Verticillium isaacii, assembly GCA_002851775.1. NCBI lineage: Eukaryota > Fungi > Ascomycota > Sordariomycetes > Glomerellales > Plectosphaerellaceae > Verticillium > Verticillium isaacii. The sequence goes on along the minus strand of NMXN01000006.1, from coordinate 1,311,930 downwards.
TCAGCCACGAGCGTAGTCCTCTTGGTAGCCCCCAGAGCCTCCGCAACCAGGCTGGTCAGAGCACCATCTCCCCTGCTGGCAACGCCATGGGCAACTCGGCTCCCGGCTCGGCTGCTTCGCTCGCTAGTCCTGGTCGCGCCGACAGGAATCCCGAAACTGTCTCCGAAGCTATCCACGATATTGCCGAAACCGCCAACCAGGAAGCTCAAGAGGCACTTGCACGAGCCGAAGAGGAGCCCGACTCGTCTGACTACTTGAAGGATCTGGATGACTTGGACAACGCACGTACCGAGCAAGAGTTTGAGGATATCGCGCATCATGCCGCCGTGGCCATCAAAAAAGAGCTTGACCGCGCGGAGAACACCGGCGCGCTCGAGCAGGTCATGTCGCCTGAAGCTGCTCACGAGGTTCGCGAGATCGTCGAAGAGGCCGCTGCCGCTCATGACGACCCCGCCAACGAGGCTGCGGATGGTGTCGCCGACAGCTGGGAAAGCGCCGATCAAGACGAGATTGTGGTCATTGAGGAAGAGCCCGCTCAACCAGTCAAGGTCTACAATTTCCCCATGAAACCTTGGATCAGCATCCAGGTCCACGACAATGGGGACGTCGAGCGTCCTCAGCTCCGTGACGACGCTATTATGGATATCGCTCGGCTTAAGAAGGAGTTCGACCAGATCGACCGCAACCTTTACACGGCCACTGAACGCTACATGGTGTACGGCATGTCCAAGGCTGGTGGCCTGCGTGTCATCCGCCAGGAGGATGGCAGAGATGCTAAGATCTTCACCGACACAAAGGACCGCATCTTCAACGTCGCCATGTCTTGCACCGCCCCCGACCACGATGGCGCTCACCGAGAAACCATCATCGGTACCGGCATCAGCGGCACCGTGTTCTGGGTGCAGATTCGCAACGGCGAGAAGGACCACATCGAGGACGCTCACCCTGAGCAATACGGCTTCGCCCTCCCTCCCATGTCGTTCCACGAAGGAGACGCGCCCGGCGGAGTGCTGAAGACCCGCGCCCGCTCTTCGACTATCCATCCTGAGTTCTTTGCTGTTGGTCGCGGAAAGTCTATTAACATTATCTGGCCTTCCTTCATCATGCAGCACAACCTCTTCAAGCCCGGCCACGACCGCGTTGTCGACACCGAGCAACTGGCTAAGCAGTGTTCGTTGAAAATCAACACTGGCAAGGCTGGCAAGGACTTCACCTTCAGCCAGGACGATACCGTTATCGTCTCGCTCGACAAATCTGGCCGTGTCAAGTTCTGGGACGTCCGCGATCTCACTGCCGCCAAGGAGGGCAGCGACCCCCGTGCCCCGACCCCCGCGCATACTTCTCTGGAGGTCAAGGAGCCCATGTTGACCCTGACGAGTACGCCGGAAGGCGAAAAGGCTTGGCCGACCTCTGTGCTCTTGGTGGATAAGCTCCGCCCCTACCAGAAGCGTTGTGCGCTGCGTTACATGATCATCGGCATGAAGCAGAACCACACTCTCCAGCTCTGGGATTTAGCTCTCGGCAAGCCTGTTCAGGAGTTCAACCTTCCTCACAGCAAGGAGTCGGACGCGGTCTGCAGCGTTATGTACCATGCGCCCACCGGCATGTTGATCATCGGTCACCCGACCCGCAACTCCATCTACTTTGCCCACCTCTCTGCTCCCAAGTACAATCTCAAGAGCGTTTCGCAGGTCGACTACATCAAGCGACTCATTGACCACGACACCACCATTCCCCAGCCCGACTCTACCGCGGTCATTAGCGGTGTCCGCGAATACTCGTTCGCCAACCGAGGCATCCTGCGCAGTCTCGACTTGCTCTCCAACCCTGCCATGAGCCAGGACTCTGACGAGCCGACCCTGTTTGAGTTGTACGCGATGCACTCTAAGGGTGTAGCGTGCCTTCTCATCAAGCAGGCCGAGCTCGGCTGGTCCAAGGACAACAAGGTGCTGGCTCCGGTGTCGGCTGTTGAGGCTGGTGTCGTCAGCATCTCCAAGCTGAAGCCACCTTACGCTCTGCCCGCGGAGCCTGCTCACCAGGAGCCTGCTCCCCCCGCACCGGTTCCTTCTCGTTCCAACGCCAAGGAGTCGGCTGCTCAGACCGCGCCTCCCTCCCAGGACGAAAGTGCCACGCGACCTGCGCCTGCATCTTCTAAGAAACAGGAAGTCAAGGAAGAAGATGCGCCTACGCCCGCTCCTGTCAAGGAGGAGAAGCCCGAGAAGTCGGAACGCAAGGGTCGCAAGAAGAAGACGGCCGCTGTCGCCGCTGCTGCCGCCCTGGCTGCCGAATCGCAGTCGCAGTCCAACGGTGGCAGCCAGTCGCCTCGTGTCGGCCCCAAAGATTCGAAGAATTCTGCTGCTTCTACTGCCGCGGTTCCTTCCAGCTACGTCACGATGGAGTCTATCGAGACCGTCATGGGCTCTTTGACTACTATGGAGTCTCGCCTGAACAGCAGCTTCGCCGGCACCATCAATGCCGCCATCAAGACGCTTCACACAAAGCTGGAAGATGGGCAACGCGAGCGCGAGAAGGACTTTGACCAGCACCAGAAGACCCTGCTGACGATGATCTCCGACGTTCTCAATGAGAATACGCAGAAGGTTCTCGAGTCTCTGATCCAGGGCCAGTTCGATCTTGCCATGCCCACTATCTCGGATGTTGCGCGCAAGGCTGTGTCGGAGCAGTTCAGCTCTGGCACGAACAGGCAGCTGTCACAAACTATCCAGAAGGAGATCAACAAGAGCCTTCCCTCCGCGACCCAGCATGCTCTCCAGAGCGCTGACTTCATCAAGGGACTGTCGGACCGAGTTGGATCCACGGTTGCTGCGAATGTCCAGCGTGAGGTCGTCAGCTCCCTGACCAACCAAATGTCGTCTGCCTTCACCACCATGGCCACCACAGCGTGCCAGCAGGTTGCCGATGACCTGCAGCGTCAGCACCGAGTTGAGATCAAAGCCCTTCACGAACAGCGTGCGGCTGATAGCAAGAAGATCGATGAGCTGCACACTGCTTTCGCCCAGTTGACCAGCATGGTCTCTGGTATGGCATCTACCCAGGAGCAGTTCCAGAACGAGTTCATCCGCTTTCAGCAGCAGACGACCAGCAACCCGGCTCCGATGCAACAGCCCGTCCAGCCACAGCAGCACCAGCTTCCTTCCACCATCCAGAGCCAGGACTACAGCTCGCGCCACGGCCAAGGTCCCAACCAGGTGCACAGCCAAAGTCTGAACCAGATGCAGCACCAGATGCAGCGTATGCAGGAGCACATGCAGCAGCAACAGCAGCAGGGTAGCCAGAATTATGGCTCGATGCAGAGTCCCGAGGCCTCGCAGCACCGTTCTGTAGGATACCAGCAGTCGCAGGCATCGTCGCACGGCCACGGCCAGCATGGTGCCCCGTACCAGCAGAGCCATCCCAACTCTCAGGCGCTCACCCTCGCCAACCCGAGCCAGGGCGACGAGGAGTTTGACCAGGAGCTGGCCGACTGCGTCACTCGAATCGACGGGCTTATCAAAGCAGGCAGGACTGAAGATGCGCTGCTTCGCTGGCTCCAGTCGGGTCGTGAGCAGTTCATCTTTGACCGGCTTATGAGCAAATACAGCCCGCAGCTTGTCCTCGATGGCATGCCCGGTCTGCTCTTGCTTACGATCGCTACCACCATTTGCCAGAGCCTTGACTCGGTTACTCGAGAGCGTGTGGCCTGGCTTGAGGTGGTTGTTCACAAGATCAGCACTGATTTTGACAATATGGTACGTCCTGATGAATCCTTCATCCATTCCCTTCGCAAGATGTGGTGCTAACTATCAACAGGAGGCCGATGCGCGCGCTATCACCCCGAAGATCTTCCACCTCATCATCACCAACACGGATAACCTCTTCGTCCGGATCAGCAGCACCCGCGGCAACGACCCGATTCTGAAGAACCTTTCCCAGATGATGGGTGTTGCGAAGCGCACGCTCGAAGCCCAAAGCTCTCGCCACTATGGTTGAGCTTTGCCCCGGCAGGAGAATTTGCCGTCCCGCGGGCAAGGGCTTCACGATGTCAGGTACATAGAGCGGCACCTCTTCGACTAGGTCGGGTTTTCGCTCGATCTGCGTTGAGGTGCATGAAGAGGGTGATGACTCCTCGACACGCATTGGAGGTCCTACATGGACCATGGTACATACCACCGTGAGGCAGGGGATCTGGTTTTCTTTGGACTCGGGGATCGTGAATTTCGGGTCTACGGCATGCGCAGGAGTAGCATTGATTGCGAGGAGCGATACGGATTTCGCTCATGTTAACTTGTTGAGAACAGTGTACGGAGTACGGAAAAATGGCTTGCCTTGGCTAGGTAGCTAAGGGCAATCTAATCACATGCACGCTGATCTTGAGAAACTTGTTTGATGTGTGAACTGGTGTGTTCTTGATTGTTGGCGGAGCCGAAGCAACGCGATGCTCTAGTAAAGTGGCGAGGCCAAATCCAACGCTTGCTATGCTTCAAAACAAAGAAAGGAAGAGACGATCATGAAGACGCCCCTTGATCCGGCCGGCCGCCTCCGGGCGTGTCCATATTCATCCTCTTCAGCCTCTCCTCGGCGGCCTTGGCCAGGATCTCCCGCCGACTCAGGCCCTGGCTCGGCGCGCTCCCGCCGCCCACGACGAACTCGCCCCCCTGCCAGCCGCCGTGGTCGTCGACGTCCTCATCCTCGTCCCCGCCCCTGGCCGGCGCGGCGTACCCGCCGCCGCCGGTCGTCTGGCCGCCGCTCCCGGCGTCGACCTCGCGCTCGATCTGGCGGCACAGGGCCCAGAAGTGCTTGTCGTGGTCGCTGTGGACGTTGTGCGCGAGCTCGTGGCAGAGGGTGCGGCGGATGGTCTTGTAGTCGCGGTAGCCATCGTGGGCGTCAGTGCGGAGGCGCAGCTCGATGACCTCGCCCTTGTTGCGGTTGAGGCCGAGGAGGCGCGTGGTGCCCTCGTGGGTGGAGGACGTGTTGGCGAGGGGCTCCATCTCGGTGAGGAGGTGGACGGTGAACTTGTGCTTGGCCATGGCGGCGCGGATGCCGGGATCGGCCTTGAGGCGGTTCAGGAGCGCGAGGCTCTGCTCCGGGTGCGGCAGGAGGGGCAGTGGCCGCACGGTGAGGAAGGTGTAGGTGGACGAGGAGGCCGAGGCCGGGCGTGAGGGGCGGACGGCGGGGGAGCGGCGGGCGGCGGCGCGGGAGGCGGCGCGGGAGGCGGCGAGGTGGGAGGCTGCGTGGAGGGAGGCGAGCTCCGCGGGGGGCGGGGCGAGGAGCTGGATCTTGGAGGATTGGAGGGTTGATAGGGCGAGTGGGTTGGCGAAGGGGGGCTTTTGGAGGCCGTGTTTTGGGACGAGGAGCTTTTGGGTTGCGGGGGGTATGGACATCTGGTCGGCGATGGCGTTGGAGAGGTCTGTTATTGTGGCGGAGGGATCGAAGGTGAAGGTGTAGGGGATGTTGCGATGCGTGATCGTGATGGAGATTTCGGATGCCGTGTGATCCGGTTCGTGGGGTAGATCTGGCATCGTCGGGGATGCGGCGTTCGAGTTGCCCATGGTGGTGTAAGTGAGAGGGTGTCTTCGAGACGATCGGTGATGCCAGTGGTGTCCAATGGAAGGGTTGTGGTTCCTGAGGGTATTGGAGAGGTTTTTGTTGGAGGTGGGATCGTGAGAACAAGCTGGTGGTGCTTGAAATGCCTCCCCGTCAAGGGTGTCGATGGCGCAAGCTCAGCCTTATATTGATGGCGACAGAATGGCGGCGAAACCCTACGAATAGGCGTCGATGCGCCTCGTCTTCGTCAGGCAGCCGGCAGCTTATCAATCGACGTCACGGACCTCGGACCCTGCGCCCACTGACGGGATCCACCCACTTGCCCTATTGGCGGCCCCCCCGGCATTTACCGGAGATCGGTCACACCTAATACCGATGGCTTACCTCAGCATGTGTCGAGAGTCGTCTCTGCCCAGGCAAGCCAGGGGCAGCGCTCATCCCCGGCCCGCGGCCCGTGCTCCTGGCGCCAGCTCCCTAGCAAGCCTACCCAGGTGTCCCCTAGCTGGAACAAACGCTCACCCAATCCAATCAGCTCGTAATCGCGTTTCGTGTCCTTTCGATAAACTTCACATCGAGCTTCGTCACGCCCTCTCTGAAGCCCCCGACGACCCCAAACGAAGCACTCGATCCGACCGCGACACGCATTGCTGCTCCCTCCAGCAGCTAGGCCCCCCGAACACGTTGTCCATCACCAGTTGAAGCTGCCCCAGGGGCCACCCCCGACGTCATCATGTTGAACGTTTTCCGAATCCTGGGTAGGTTCCCGCTGGGAGCTCCCGCGCGAGCTCGAACGACGGCCGAGGCCACACGCTGACGATGGAACCGACAGCGGATCTCTCGCATCTGGCGAGCATCATCATCCTCCTCCACAAGATGATCCAGCTGAACGTAGGCACCTCCTCGCGCCCCTCAGCCCACCGCGCTCTCCCTGGCTGACCCCCCCTCGACAGAGCTGTTCCGGCATCTCCTTCAAGTCCCAAGCCCTCTACTTCCTGGTCTACATCACCAGGTATCTCGGTACGCCTGTCCCTCTGTCGCCCGATGCCCTCCGGGAAGCAACGCTGACGTGCCAGACCTCTTCTCGACCAACACGGCCTACAACCTCATCTTCAAGATCATGTTCATCGGCTCGCAAGGCTACATCATCTACCTCATGACGACGGCCTACAAGCCCACCAACGACGGCAACCTCGACACGTTCCGCGTGCAGTACCTGCTCGGCGGCGCCGGCCTCATGGCCATCCTCTTCCCCTACTACTACAGCCTCTCCGAGATCCTCTGGGCCTTCTCCATCTGGCTCGAGGCCGTCGCCATCCTGCCCCAGCTCTTCATGCTCCAGCGCACCGGCGAGGCCGAGACCATCACCACCCACTACCTCTTCGCCCTCGGCAGCTACCGCGCCCTCTACATCCCCAACTGGATCTACCGCTACCTCACCGAGCCCAAGCACAAGGTCGACTGGATCGCCATCATCGCCGGCATCATCCAGACCGTCCTCTACAGCGACTTCTTCTGGATCTACTACACCAAGGTCCTCAAGGGGAAGAAGTTCAAGCTGCCCGTCTAAGGGGCAGGACAAGAAGAAGAAAAGACCCCCCCGCCGGAGCCACGCGCAAGCGGGTCCCCGGGGCGGCGGCGGCTTGCGTGATCACGACGGGGCGGCCGCGAGAGACGAGGAGGGGAGGGAGCGGCGCCTTGCGACGCGGCGTCTTCCTCTCTCGGAACGCCGAAGGTGGGTAATCGCGCTGGCTGGGATAGGCCAGCAGCGGAAAGGGGGGGCCGGAGGGCTGTCCGTCCCTCCCTTTTCGCACAATGTGAGACGACACGGCTGGCGTTGGGGAAACAAAACGGTCCCGGGGGGGGGGGGGGGGGGGGGGGGGGGGGGGGGGAAACCCGGATGGGCGAGTGCTTTTTCCTTTTGGCCAGCGACGGCCGGGGGAGGGAAAGAAAGGCCCCCGGCCCGGAATGCAGGATCCCCCAGGACGGGCATATAGACGAAATGCAGTGTACGATTCAGCCTGGCTGGCGGTGTTCGTTCCTCCCCTGTGGTGATACGCTCGGTGACTGTGATTGCTGTTGCTGTCGCAGCCCGGCACGCGGGCCCGGTAATTGTAGCACTGTACTGGGTATTTCAGGCAGCGGTGTCACCGAATTTCGCTGTCTCACCCCAGTCAAGGCAGCTGAGCGACGGTCGGCGGACTCGCTCTTCTGGACACTGCGAGCCAGATATCGACCACAGGCATCAAGGATAGGATAGAACGCAGTGCAATAGTGTTGCACATCGGTAGTTTGTCCGAGTGTATGGAGAAGCTTAAAAGAGGTCTATCTTCTCGCCAGCCCTCCCCATCGTGTCAAACATGCAAGCCCAGGATCCATGTTCATCGCTCGTGCCTTGTCCGTTGTTAGTCGTCCATCATCCATCATCCGTCATGCCCATTGTACGCGAGGTACACCAAAACGCCAAACACCTTGCAAAAATCATAATCCCAAACCAAACCCCCGTAGAAAAAGGGAAAAAATCACTTTTGAGGAGCACATTTGGATCACTGTGACCCTGCCCATGGCTACAACTCCCGCCACGCCCACTCCTGCGCGACTGTCGGCTGCTGCACCGCCCCGGCCTCCTGTCCGGACAGCCAGGCGCGACACGCCTCGTAGTGGGAGTACGCCTTCTCGTCGCTGCGTGACCGGAACAGTCTGACGTCCGCCACGTCAAGGACGCTCCGGCCTGCGGCGTCACGCGCGTGCACGTTGGCGCCTCTCTTTACGAGGGTACGCACGGCGAGCTTGCGCCCGCACCGCACGGCGACATGCAGCGCCGTTTCGCCCTGGCGGTTGCGGGCGTCAATGCGGGCGCCGTTGTCGAGAAGCATCTCGAGGATGGTGACGGGTCCCTTGTGGTCACCGTCCTCTGGGAGGCGGGCGACGAAAGACATGAGAGGGGTGGTGCCGTCGGCGGCGTAGTGGTTGGGGTCAAGGCCGCAAATGAGGAGGTTGTGTAGAATATTGGCACGGACATCGAACCGGTCTTTGGAGGCGTCGGATTTGAGGCGGTCGGTACAGGGCGTGTTGAGGCGGCGCTTGCGGGGATTGGCAAGAGGGCCAGGGGAGTGAAGGCCCGGTGGCGGGGTATTGTACTTTGCGAGGAGGGTGTCCTCGCTGAGGATGGCAGCGGCCAGGCAGTGGAGGCCGTTGCGGCCCTTTTGGTCTTCGAGGAAGGGGTTCACTTGGGAGCGGCGGACGAGTTCCATGAGGCGTGCGTTTCGCCGGGCCTGGCGGGTAGCTTCTTCGGACAGCGGCGCGGAGGCAGAAAGGTCGAATGCCGGGGCTGGCTGTTCCTGCAGAGGGGGGGTCTGGCTCCATGCAGTGTAACGGTCGCCACCGGCAGTGTAGAGGTGGCCGATGGGGATGGAGGCAGTGCCGGGGGCCGAGTCGAAGGCGTCGCGGCGATGATAGCGTTGGTTTTCGAATTGGTGGAGCACGAAGTTGACCAGATAGGTATTCTCCACCTTCTCTTCAAGTATGTGGAAGATGCTACGGCCGGACGTGTCACGGGCATAAATGTCATGGCCACCTCGCTCCAGCGTCTTGAGAAGCTGCAAGAACTGATTTCGGACAATTTCGCTGCTGAACCAGGAGCTGCCGAGAAGATGCAGAAACGTTTCGCCTGCGCTGTTGGTCGCCAGCGGATCGGGAGCTAGCGGGATAGCCTCCATGATCAGCCGACGGGGGCCATCCCGAGCGGCTAGGAGGTGAAGGTATGTGTTGCCGAAAGGGTCGCGCTTCTTGAGGTCGGCCATACCAGCGAGACCATGCAAAACGACGTGGAGCGCATCGGCAGACAGTTCATCCTCGCAGACCCAATGCTCGGCAGTCAGCTCGTCTCTGACGTGGCAAAAACAGCATCTCGCGTCATGCTGCTCGAGACCAGGGACACAGCCGACTTGGTCTCGCAGGTGGTGGTCGAGACGTAGAAACGAGCCGGGTCGTGGTCGGATATCGGTGGGAAGGCGGTCACCGCTGTCGTCCTCCTCCGACCAAGGGCTGTTGGACGGGTCAAAGGTGCTGGAGTGCGGGTGAGGGGTGGCATCATCTCCTTCGGCAATGACGGCGATCTGCGGCATGGTGTACTTCTTGGCAACACGGGTGACCAGCCGGAGGGTGTTACGGCTGAGCTCCGGCAAGGCCTCGCGTAGTGTGCGAGACGACCTCTCAGTCGATGTCGATAGGACGGTGGATCGTCGCAGGAGAGTGGCAGCCGAGATGCCAGGGTCAGGGGGACCGGCGGCGGTAGATATGACGAAGTCGGCCGGGTAGAGGTTCAGCTGCGTTGTCGCCACGGCGGTGAGGGACGGCTGCTGACTCCACGGCTCCGGCCAGATACCTAGGCCTGTTGTTTGGGTGCCGGGGAGGACGGGGCTCGACTCGGCCTTGACGGCTTGTTCGATGCTGTCGTGTGAAGAGACGTTGGATGAGACGGAGCGGGCATGGGCGCGAGCCAAGGGGCTCTTGGGCCCGTATTGTCGAATAGGGGCTTCGGCGAGCCCTTTGACACGGAGCTCGGCGTCGACAATGTTTTTGGGGCGGAGCCAGCGCGGCTGCTTGTCGAGATTCGTACTGAGCTTCTTGTTGTACGAGTCCTTGCCAGGGCATTCGGCCGTGTTGGACACATGGAGGGCGTCGAGGGCCTTGCGTATCTGGGTCATGGTGAGGGTGGTGTAGGTGTAGAGGCGTGTGAGCTTGCGCTGGCCGGAGATGCTCCACATGGACGGACGACCGATGTTGGCGGCATCAGCACCGGCGCCGGCGCCGGCGTCTGGTGGCGAGGTGAATGAATCTGGTTCCGTGTCTGAATCCATGGTGGGAAGGCGCCTGAGGTTCTCAAAGAGGGTCACCGAGGCGATAGCGACAGATATGGTCAAGAGCTCGAGGTCGGTGTAGGGGAGGAGGGCGATGAGGGCGAGGATGGCGAGACAAAAGAGGCACAGCAACGACTGGAATGGACGCTCAGAGGACAGGACACCGAGAGAGCGCTCTCCAAAAAGAGGGCTTGAAGAAGTCGATCACGAATGGAGAAGACGGAGTAACGAGGCTGGAGTCAGGTCGGAGCAAACGGGTGGCGGGTCACGTTGGTTTTGAGGAAGCCCCGAGTACCAGATGGAGGTGGTGAGGGTTGCGAGGTCGACGGCTGGCCGGCGCTTGCTGAGGGGGGAGACGGGGGGGGCGGCAGGGGAGGGAGGCCACCGGGGTGCGACCACGACTTTTGGTCCCCGGTCAGAGGCAGAGCCTTGGGGGGAGGCTTGCTCGATTGATGATGAGATCAGGGGACCAGGTCCGATTCTTGGTCTGGTGCGCGACCCGCGAGGCAAGCAGCGCTAAAATGGGTGGAGGGAGACTGGACGGGGGGAGGAGGGTGGAGGGGAGGGACAGAAGGGGGAATTTGGGGGCCAGAGGGGCGGCAGGATTCTGTATTGATCAGCTCGGAGTCGGCAAGGTAGCACGATAGGTTGAATGATGGACGAGGTTGTTGGTGAGGCTGGCTCCGAGAGCGTGACCTGGCCCGCGACCGAGCGACGAGTCGGGCTAGTGAGGATGGATAACTGGAAGAAGTGCTTGGCTGCTGCTGCGTCGCATGTCGCATGTCGCAGGTCGTAGGTCGTAGGTCGTAGGTCGAGGTCGCAGGTCGCGGGTTGCAGGGGAGAGCGGAAGCTGCTGCGCCTTGTTGGCACGTCGGTGGTGTGCAGTGCCATGATGCGATAGCTGAGCACCCTGGAGGGGAAGCCACTGACTGGCCTGTCGACCACTGGAGGGCCGAACTGACGGCATGGCGTCACGAATGAGATACTCGAGCACAGCCCGGAGGCCTGTGATGCGTGAGCTCTGATGGATGGGTGATCTCCAGAACCCCTCCGAACGTCTTGGCAGGCTGTTTGCTCCATCGAAACGAACGAGGGGGGACCAGCTCCGTCTTGATGATGATGAAGATGATGCCGCGTTGACGACGCGTCCTGAGGGCTCTCTCGCTCGAGAAGCCTTTTGTCCAGTTTGACTGCTTGTGATGGGTTTCCCGCTTGGGAAAGAGCCAGCCAGCTGGCTGGGTGCGTGTCTCGCGTCTCGCCCAATCGATCGGATCCATCGATTGGAGGAGCGGAAGCCAGCTATGATGAGGGCATTCGCTCGCGTTCGGAAGCAGCTCGTGTCTTGGTTCGGTCGTGATGTCTGGCGATGACGGACGTGGTGATGGCATGCGAGACGACGAGGGGAACGGAGGCGACACGAGAGAGGGGGGGACAGGGGATAGGTTGGGGGATCTGGCACAGCCACGGTGAGCCCCGTAAGGCGATACAGATACAGCAAGGTACCTGGTACAGACAAGCAGACCGCCCAGACATTCGCGAGCCGATTGATCCAGGAAGGCAGGCGGTGCTGAGCCACATCACGCACAGCACGACACGACGAGCGGGAGCCGGAGCATGGCGGCGGCGGGGTGTGGGTGTCCCTCTTGCTTGTCGTCTTGTCCTCTTCCTGCCCTCCAGTCCCTCCGGTTCGCTCCTCCCCGGCGAGACACCAACCTGCCTTCTAGTCAGGCGAGACAATCGCATTGTAATTTCTCCACTTGCCCTTGAGCCTCCCCTGTCGTGGGGATGCTCCTGCTTTGAACCCCGGTGCCTGCCTGGAGTGAGTGGGTGGTGTTTCTGCCCAAGCTCCCGCTCCCGCTCGCTCCCGTTCCCCATCCCAACGACAGCTCATCATCTTCAACTCCCATCTTCGTCCCCATGACTCGCACCATCACGCACTCCGTCACCCGGATCCTCGCCGGCGATCTAATCCATCGGGTGCCATATGCCACGGCAATCAGCCTAAGGAAAAGAAAGGAAAACGCCATCAGACGACGCGTCGTCCTCGTGACGTCTCCCCACCAGACGAACCCTCACAAGAACGTTCCAACCTTCCCGTTTCTTTACCTCACGGGGGGTGCCTTGCCATCCGCAGATCTTCCTGACCAGTCGACGCCAAGCGATGCCATCTTCCACTTGCATACTGGCGAATCCCATCATGTCGCGGAGACAACAAGGAAGAAAAAAAGCTTCAATGGTTCTGGACCGCCGCGGATCCGTCGGAGCAAGACAGCATGCGTAGTCCACTGACTGACCATTCAGCCACTCACTAAATCCGAGCCCCAGCCCGCCTCCCCCCCCCGCGACCGACCAGCACAGCACAGCGCAGCACAGCAATCTATCGTGTTCGCTTGGCAGCAAGTCACCATCCATGGAACGTGGCCGTGGATCAAGGATCCCCAGCACTGCCCACCTGCCTGACCTGATATGGGGCCTGGCTGTCTTGGCCTGCTCGCCGTGCGCCTGAAACATGACATGCGAACAATCCGAAGCTGGCTACGACATCCTTCATCCGCCATCGCCGACCATCCCCGACGGGAACTGCTTTCAGTGGACTTCCATCATCGTCCGGCGAACAAGTCGACCGAGCATCAAGCAAGCTACCTTACCTAGCAAGAACAGAAGCCCCGGCCATTGGTCGTTATGGACGCCAGCCATCGCAAGACAGCCAGCCAGCCAGCCAGCCAGCCAGCCAGCTAGCCAACGGCCGGGGCCCAAGACACCGAAATCAACCCACCGTCACCGAAGTGGAATTGTTTCTTGCAGACCGCATCATCCCGCACTTCACCGCAAACGCCGATCCCTCCGTCGAACTCGAACACGTACAGCCCCCCCCCCTGGCGCTGCGCTGAGTCGCTCCCCAGATCCCCAAATCAGTTTCCTGTTCCTGTCATGGACCTTGGCATTTTTTGTTTGTCTTGCGTCTTCTTCCAGATTGCACTTTGGCGTCTTCCCGCTAAGCCCTCATGGCTTTCCGAATGCCGCTGCGAGGTGAGGCCAAACCTCGCTTGCCGCCCTGTCTTCGGTTTGTCCTGTCCTGTCCCGTCATGTCATGTCATGTCCAGTCTTCTCCTGCGTCTCCCAGCCCATCTCCGCCCAATCCTGGCCTTGTGTTCGTCTCACGCCTATGTTCCTCTTCCGCCCATGCCGCCCTGATTCAGTCTTGACCCTGACTCTGATCCTGGCCCCTAAACCTTACCCTCACCCTACTCTACCCTGTCGTGCGTATGCTTGTTGCGCACGCTGCATCCCAGTCCCGCCTTCACGTGTTGCATCGTTTCGTCCCTCGCTTCTCCGATCCGCGTCATCAGCAACCAATCGATACAATATCGCGAACACCCCGCCACAGACCTCTTGACCTCTCCGGCCGGATGGCATAACCTTGTCTTCCGAACGCTTCACCGACCCGCCAGCGAGCTCGGAACAGGGCGGACCCATGCCCTTGTCAGTACCAAGGAGCGCAGCACCGACCGGTCATCTTTTTCGAGTTGGCATTCTGACTTCGTGGACATGGCGGTCGAAACATTCGGTTTTTCGCCACCCGCACACAGCTATGGTAGTTGTGCTCCCCGTTCTCGTGATTCACACAATATCGCCGCCCTGTCAAGTCGCAAAGCGGCCGCTGCTTGGTATGTCCATTTCGGTGTCGATGGGAAGTTCCTGTCCAAACGTCCGAGCATTTCCATTCCCTCCTCACTGTCCACTTCCATCCGCTGCTAGCTAGCATGACGTTCTTGAGTACGACGACTGTCAGCTTGCGTATATTCTGGTTTTTGCTTCTCGGGATATAAGATGGCAGAGGTTCGTCGCCATCCGTCACTCGAAAGACTTTGATCATCAGACATCCGTTCAGCAACCCCGCTTCCCAGTCTACCTTTTCATCTGGGAATAGCCCGCCAGAACCAGAAGACCAGTCGTCGACCCTTGACAGCAATAACTCACCACCCGAGGCCTTTCACCAAGGAATACAAGTTAAAATGGGCGGACACTCCAAGCACTCAGAGTAGGTCTACGCGCGACAGCGTCCTCAACGCCTCCCTCTAATCACACCTGTCTAGCGCATCCTACTACTCGACCAAGACGTCGTCGACCAGCGGCAAGAGCCGCAGCAGCAAGTCGAGCAGTTATTCCACGGAGCGATACACATCGACAGTCGACTACGCGGCCGACCTCAATGTGGGGCACAAGTCCTCCGGCCGGTCACAGGCGTACGGCGCCTCCAAGGTGGACGACTTTGACAGGCGCTGGGCCGAGGCCAGCCGCAAACGCTAGAGCAACTGCACCGCAAAGCAACATTGGTCAGGAATATCCCTAGGCGGATATATGTCGTTGGAGTTTGGGCGTTTGGGCACGATATCCCGGGTCTGTCGCATGGGCAATTGTCAGTGGAATTTGTCTGTATCGGGTTGCTGCGAGGTCAATCAATTGAAACATCCATTACCTTACCTCATCTTACCATATCCTCCCTCCCCTTCCCGCCTCTACGGCCGTCAAGCCGTATCAGGCCTATCTGTGTGGACTCCCAGAGCTGAGCTGCCCGACCTGAAGGACCGACTTCGGACGGAACCCCGTCGCTGGAGATAAGCACCGGCAGCACACATCCGGTGACCGGCGCGCCTGTCGTTCGTGGTCCAGCGGGCGACTGACTCGTACGTCTGGTTGTCTCTGGGTCTCACCCCCCAGACACGCGGCGATAACAGAGACTACAGGGCCCTTACCAATTACCATGGCCATCCCGTTCAGCAGGGTTCCCCGCGTTCCCGAGCTTTGAGCCCGAGCCCCCCGTGCATGGCCCAAACTAATCGTTTGAGGCGCACTGGATAGAGGCTGGGAAAAGAAGAGGGGTTCGCTTCCTTGCCCTACGTACATTCTCTTGCTTCCAGAACAATCAATCACCCACCCTGCTCATCTGCCTCCCTATCCCCGTCACCTACCACGACCGGCCCGGCGTCCGTTTTTGTTTTAGGTGTCTCCCCTTGGTTGCACAGCACAAGCAAGTACTCACTTCCGGGCATGTTCTCCCCCGACCAGATGTCGGCGCAGCAGTCACAGCTGCAGCCGGCGCCGGCGCAAGATGACGACGGCTTGCGACCGAAGAAGACGAAGACGCGACCACGCAGAGTGGCGGATGGGAGCCGGCAGCGGTCGGCGAGGGCGTGCGTCACTTCTTTACCCCCCCCGGTTCCGATGCCGGGGCTTGGCCCCCCGGGTCGCGTCCGGGATGCCCGTGTGCTGATGCTGACTGGACGCAGATGTGATGGCTGTCGCCGGATGAAGGAGAAATGCGAGGGCGGGGTGCCATGCCGGCGGTGCACGCACTTCCAGCGGCCGTGTGAGTTTTCGAAGCCGGCCCTTTCGGCGCGGCGGGGGAGTCCCGGCCGGTATGTCCTCTATTTGTTGTCTTCTTCTTCTTCTTCCTTGAGGGTCTCGCTCTCATCTGAGTTGATGTCATCGAACATCCCATGACGACTGACTGACCTCTGCAGCGCCACTGCCTCGGCTTCCCGCCGGGCGTCATCCCCTGAGCAGGGCGACGGAGAGTTGCGGCAGCGCATGGCGAACATGGAACGGCTGCTCGTGCACTTCGTGGGCAACATCAGCCTCGACTCTCAGACACTGCAAGGGCTGGCGGACTCGCTGGATCAGGAACGAACGGGGCTGGGACTGGGCCCTCCGCCGGCGATGGAAACGCGGACGGGCAAGGCAATCGAGAGGAGAGAGACAGAGCCGCGTGACGGGCATGAAGGTGTCGAGAGACAGGAGAGCGGTGAGAGGGACGTCGAGACCGAGTCGAACGGGTCCGAGTATATCAAGGTGGACGACGACATCACCGTCCAGCCGTTGGAGAACAACGTCACGCGTACGTCTTCACTTCTCCTATCCTTATCTCGCATTCCTCTGTTCAGGGAGTCGATTGCTATGGTCGAAGACATGTGTTGATGAGGATAGACTTCTCTGGCGAGTTTTCTCACTGGAACTTTTCCATGCGGATCAAGAACTGGATCGAGAAGTGCGGTCCCTACCGGACGGTATGTTTCCCTCCACCTATTCAGCTTTGCCCTTGACCAGCTTCTGACACAGACAGGACGCCCCTGACGCACCCAAGATCAAAGAGTTCTACCGGGCCGAGGAGCTGCAGTCGGCTTCGGACACGGCGGGGCTCCTGTCAGCGCTGCCGCCGCGCTACATCGTCGACTTTCTCGTGCGCGCCTTTTTCACCTACGCCGAGACCAACTACTTCTACGTTGACCGCACCTGGCTCGCCAAGCGCCTCGACGCCGTCTACGAGAACCCCACGTCCCTGACCCGCCGCGACGTGCCCACCGTCTGCATCATGTTCACCGTCTTCGCCATCGGCACCCAGTACGCCTACCTCGACTCGCCCCACGACAAGACCAACGACCCGAGCCCCTTCTCCGAAGACTCGATCGGTGTCAAGATGTACCAGCAGGCCTGTCGGCTCGTGCCCGACGTCATCACCATCGCCTCGCTCGAGAGCGTGCAGGCCATCCTGCTGATCGGCCTGTACACCCTGCCGCTAGACCCGTCCGGGCTCTCGTACACCTACTTCAACCTGGCCGTGAAGCTGGGTATACAGAACGGCATGCACAGGAAGCATCCGAACAACGGCCTGGACCAGGTGGTTCGCGAGACGCGGAACCGAGTCTGGTGGACGGCCTGTACCATCGAAAAGTACGTCCCTGTCACTGCTCAGCATCTTGCACGACCCCTCCTAACCGCAGCAGACGCATCGGCACGTTCCACGGCCGCCCCATCTCCATCGCCACCAGCGACATCGACGCTGAACTCCCGGTCGATCGCCCGGACATCTGGCCCGGGCCCGGGCCGCAGAACACCATCTACCTCCTCGCCACCCTCCACCTCAACCGCGAGCTGGCGAGGATAGCCCACGAGATGTAAGCCTCTGCCAATGACCATCTGTATCATCACGCCCGTACTGACGAGTGACAGCTCCACGTTCAAGACCTACGATAAGCAGGCCATTTTCTCCGCCCTCGCCCGCCTCGTCGACATCAAGGACGAGCTTCAGACCTGGTGGCATTCGCTCCCGTCGGGGCCCTTCTGCAAGGACCCTGATCCCACGGCGCCCGTCTCCCGCGCCGCCATCCACCTCCGCCTCGAGTACTGCCACGTGCGCATGTACGCCGGGCGGCTCTTCATCACGCCGCGCGGTCCCCTCGCCATGAACGCGAGCCCCGGCTCCTCGACCGCCACGGACGCGGGTGCCGCGACCCGCAGCGGCTCGTCGCGGAACGCGCAGAGGCGTGCCGCGCTCGTGGCTGACTGCGTCGACGCGGCGCTGTGCATCGTCGACACGTGCAGGCTGCTCCGGGGCACCATCGGGCTCGCGAGGGCGTCCTACACCGAGTTCAGCGCGCTGCGGGTGGGGCTGCTGGTGCTGCTGACGCAGTGCCTCGAGCAGAGGGGACCGAACCGCACCGAGAGACTGCGCGGGGCGCTCGGGGACGGCATGGCCATGCTCAAAGACATGTCGACGTGGGGCGCCTCGGCGCGATTCGACGCGAGCCTGATCGAGGCGTTCGAACACGCCATCGCGCGACTCGGGGCGGCCGAGGCGGAGGAGACGGAGGCGGCGGCGGCCGGCGGGTGGCGGGAGACGAACTATGAGATGTTCAAGAAGTGGGAAATGCTCTGGCAGACGGACGCCGCGGGAACGGCGGGGCGGGCGGAGGCGCCGGGGTTCGACGCGGCGCCGATGGAGGTCTCCCCCATGGGCGGCGAGGGCGACTGGGGCGAGGACGCCAAGGGGCCCGCCGGAGGCATGCTGATGCCGCCGGGGGCCGGGCCGATGTTCGGCATGGACGAGCACTTTGGGTCGGTGCCGATGCTCGAGGGACTCTCAGCCGTGCTCGGGTACGGATACGGGCTTGATCTGGAGAACATGGGGCCGGGGGGGCCGAGGCCGAATGGCTGGGGCGTCTAGGGTTTTGCTGATTTGGACGGGATAGCCTTGTTTTTCTTCGTGCGATGTGGCACTGTACTATGAGTAGGAACACGGCAGATACGGAAGCCTCAGGGCGACGACATGATGAATACGCCTGGCATCTTGAGAGCTACGGTGTGCGTCTTGGCATGGGTTGGTCTGGTGTTAGTCGAGTCGACGCGCTCTGAGTGCGTGCGTGGCCGTGTGTTCAGTCCACATCACCCACAGCTTAGATGACCACGTAATGAAGATCTCGACACGGCACAGTTGGGACCAGCATGAAGTTGAACAAGAATACATGTTTCCCGCCGTCTAGACTCTATCGGTCTACGCTGTACGCTTCACGCTCGGAACTAACTCTACATCCCACACCGAGGACACCGGCCGTCTTACCACATGCGCTCCCAGGCGCGCCTGCCCACGCTCATCTCGGCGAGCCTCGCCTTCTCGACCTCCTCGATGCCGCCCTCCTCCCAGTGGCGGCACTCCTCGTCGATCTCGTCCTTGCCGCTGACGAGGTCGGCGTCGGCCGGGGCGATGAAGCCCATCTTGCCGCCGCGCTTCCAGACGAGGAAGCGGCCGACGCCGAACATGAAGGCGGCCCAGGCGATGGCGAAGTACGAGGTGATGAAGCCGCGGATGCTGAAGGGCGAGAAGACGTCGAAGCCGACGAACAGCAGGGCGGTGCAGCCGCAGACGAGGGCGACGATGGCGGTCCACGGCGTGAAGGGCGCGGCGTAGGGCAGGTACTGGTTCGCGAGGCCCTGGGCCTTGCGCGCGCGGTAGAAGCCGAGGTACGTCACCAGCATGAACGTGTACGTGGCGATGAGCGCCGTCGTCGTCAGGTCCACGAACCAGAAGAACACCTCGACGGCCGAGTTGGACGACACCAGGAACGTGATGCACGTGATGCCCGTCACCACGAGCACGCAGTAGATGGGCACGCCCTGCTTCGTGCACTTGAGGAGCACGGCGGGCGCTTGGCCGGCTGGCGGGGGGCTGTCAGTATGCGTGGCCGGGGGGGATGGCGGTCGAGAGAAGGAGACTTACAGCGGGCGAGGCCGTAGAGGGTGCGGGAGGAGGAGTAGAGGTAGGCGTTGCCGCAGGACCTGGGGCGCGTTAGCATATCTTGTCACGACGGCGAGGCGCGAGGGGAAACGCACCAGCCCGACAGCATGATGAGGGCGTTGATGAGGTGCGGCAGGAAGCCGATGCCGAGGTTCTCGATGCCGATGACCCAGGGGCTGGCGGCGGCGCCGGGCTCGCCCGTCTCGATGGCGCCGACGAGGCGGGTGTCGCGCGAGGAGCAGATGATGCCGACGGCGAGGACGCCGATGACGTAGAAGCCGACGATGCGGTAGAAGATGAGGCGGGCGACGCGGGGGATGGTGCGGCGCGGGTTCTGGATCTCGCCGGCGGCGAGCGCGATCATGTCCGGGCCGGCGATGGTGAAGCCGGCGTAGATGACGACCGACCACCAGCCGAGCAGCCGGCCCGTGTCGCCCTCGGCGTAGTACGAGTGCATGGCGCCGGCGCCCCAGTTGCGGAAGCCGTAGGCGTCGCCCTGCGGGTTGCCGCCGGACATGGTGATGAGGGTGATGAGCACGAGGCCGACGAGCAGGATGACCTTGGTCGAGGCCATGATGAACTCGGACTCGCCGAACCACTTGACGGCGACGACGTTGAGGAGGAAGCAGACGACCATGGCCATGGCGATCCAGGCGGCCGGATTCGTGTCGCGGTCCCAGTACTGCATGACGGTGGCGACGGCGCTGTACTCGACGCAGACGAGCATGGAGCTGGCGAAGAAGTAGGTCCAGCCCATGGAGAAGCCGACGGCCGGGTCGACGAAGCGCGCGGCGAGGGTGAAGATGGACCCGCGGATCGGCAGGTAGGCGCACATCTCGGCGACGCAGAGGTAGAGGGGCCAGATGAAGAAGCACCCCCAGAAGGCGTAGCCCAGGATGAGGGACAGGGGGCCGGCCTTGCTGAGCACGCTGCCGATGCCGACCCAGAGGCCGACGCCGATGGAGCCGCCGATGGCCATGAGGTGGACGTGGCGCGGCTTGAGGCCGCGGTGCGTCTCGCCGTACTTGCGCGTGATGGCGTCCGAGCCGTCATTGTCCTTGAGGTCGACGTCCACCTGGGACCCGTCGGCCCGGCTCTCGACGGCGTTGATGCCGCTGTCGTCTTCGTGCTTCATGGTGCTCGGGCTGGAACGGGAGAGACCACTGAGATGGGTGAGTGTGAGTACAGGATGAGGGAGGCCGGAGCAGAGGGGAGGGGAGGGCGGGAGGAGGCCATTATTAGTACTCCCATGGTGATGGGGTTCGGGCCATGGTGTTGAAAGAGGCTCCAGCCACCACGGAGAGGCTCAAAGCTGGGGTAGCTCCTGGAAACCCGTTGGGCATCGGCATTGGCATGGGTCGAGAAGCATACAAGCGTACAGGGGGATGTGTCCGGTCCGGTGAGGTTAGCCCCGGGCCGGTGTATCTCGTGGGTGGACACTAGGAACAGGAACTGGGGGCACAGAGACTGGGGCTGGGATCTAGTCGGCGCGCCCTGAGTCGCGGCCACGGCCGCTGGGCCTGGTTTGGTTTCGTCAGACGAGAGATAAGACTTGACCGGTCTCTGGGGTAATGTGTGGTTGTGTGGTGCGTGTGCCTCCGTTATCTGCGCTCCCTTACCCAAGTGACTAGAGCGGATTAATCACGCCCATATCAGCGTCAGCTCCGGTCTGGGTTGCAGTTGCAGATCGATATGAGGTCACTGACGTTGTTCAGAGCGGCGATCACTCTTCAACTCACTCGATAACCCTTCACAACGCCACGCTCAGAGCGAGACAACTCCAAGCCTCCCTTCCCCAGTCGCTGCTGACCAACTTGCCTGACACGGTCACAAGGTGCCCGTACCCCAACTTTGCCTGTCGAAAGCTTGACAAACCTGCCGAACCCCGCGCGGGGAGATGGCCCCGGCGAGGCTCCTCTCTTCTCACTTTCCTCGGGCTGGCTCCACGTCGAAGGGGGGCCAAGCGCATGGGGATCGGAATCAGGGAGCACAAATGGGGACTAGTTCGCAGAGAACCCGACTCGCGCGCGCGATAGCCCAGGATCTCGACGTGGCCTGCGTCCACTGACAGATGGCCTGACGCTTGACCGACAGCCGCATGGCAGACAGATTCTCGGAGACCCCGTTGCCCGGTCCTGCGGCTTCCCTCCCCTCCACCGATTGATCCCTCCCTTGAAAGTCGAACGGGCCGAGTCATGAACGTGGCATCTGGCCACGCGCGCACATGCTGCCGGTACCGAAGAAAATAACCTGGGACAACGGGTGGGTGTGCTTGATATGCTTATCAGGTCAGCCACCTCGACCGCCCTGCTTGACTAGCTGTCGCGGCGGCAGTCGCTAAGGTCAGAGGAGAGCATGGCACGGCATGGTGAGGCAGACAGAATGGATCGTGGTGTTGCGGCGCCATGGAGACGAGATTGACCGGGTAGATAGTAGAGGCGCACCCCCGGCCCAGCAACGTGAGCGGCCCCGTGCCTGGCGCCGAACCGGTCCGGTGGGATTGGATCGCATTCCTTCTGTGCATGGCCGCGGCAGTCATGATGATGATGCAGGCTACGCAGCACGTAGCCGGTACGGGTCGAATGCCACGGGGAATCGTGTCTCACCTTCTCCGACCCTTCCCGTCGCTGGCTTGGTATCGTCACATTTAGTCCTCTCGCTGTGTGAGGATGTCAAGGTTCCCTCCCTCCTTGTTCAGTCGACCAAGGTGCCTACGTACCTGGGTATTTTCCCTTGAACAGCTTGCTGATTCATCGTATATATCTCAATCAGTTCGAGTTGCGCCCAGTCAATGACGCTCTGAGTGAGTTGCATCATGGTCTGATGTGATGGTTTGCATCGCTTCTGGATGTGCTGATCCCGAATGGATTCTGCTTCCTTCACGAGGAAACTCGTCCTCCCCTGTGAAGCCATTCAGCAGCGCTTGGCACCATATGAGAAGAAAGCTTGACTGCACTCCCGCTCGTTTTGTCAAGCACCAGTCTTGGAACCGGCGCAAGCCCCAGATCACTAATCGGTGGCGAGCCATCATCGCCTTGCAACCACGAAACCATGATCGGGCGTTTGATGGTTTTCACGATTCGGAGAGACTGAGAACCGATCAGATAGGATGGGTCTGAGAGAGCATATACGCCTGAGCCATCTCGACCACGCCTTTTTGCCAATGACTGCCAAACCAGGCTCTGCTGCACTATTGTCATGTTGAAGCTGCTGTAGTCAGAACGCGGGCCGACGCTGAGCCTGTCCGCGTATACCGCAATTGGAACTTTGGGACGGGGCGCCTCCAGGAATAGGCTGACTGTGGAGGCGATCAGCACGCCCTCGCGTATTTGCTGGGCGCGAGATTGGGCGCGAAAGCGAGAGAGCCATCCGGCGTACGGTACTCCATGACTGATAAACTGCCAGGCAGGGGTCATCACCATCCACATCTCGGGCTACAGGGATGAACCAGTGGATTTGCGCAATAATAGTGCACCGTAACTTGGCCGAAAATGGAGCGAACGCGATCCTGTCCGCCGGGCTGTGAAGTAAGACGAAGCTCCATGGCTTGATGACGGCCGTGATGAAGCAAATATATAAGGATGGCATGCAAAATGTCAAGTCTTCCTACTTTCACTCATCCCATACTCACTCGCACACATCTACGATACCTCTACCTCACGCAACCAAGGTGCTGACACCATACGAGTCCTAACGAAAGGTCACTTGACAACAAAACTCCACTCCACTTACACCATTAAGCCATGACGACTATCCGCAAGGTCCTCATCTCCGGCTTTGGAGACGCCTCCAACGTCAAGGTCATCAGTGACACCATTGCCCCTCCCGAGAAGAACGAAGTCCAAGTCAATGTTATCTACTCAGGCTTCTCCGGCGCAGACATCAACATGCGACTCGGCGTGTACCCTCAACAACAGTCGGCGCCCCTGAACCCGGGCTACTGCTTCGTCGGCCGCGTCGCCTCCAACGGAAAAAAGTCCGACAAATTCCAGCCGGGCGACCTTGTCGGCGCCGTGACCGTGTACGACTCGGAGGCCGAGAAAATTAACGTTCTCGAGAAGTACCTGGTCGCCATCCCAGAGTCCGTCGACATGCGCGAGGCCCTCGGCGTCGTCCTCGACTGGAACACGGCCTACGGCCTGGTCAACCGCGCCACCAACCTCGTCACCAAGGGCAAGCGCATATTCATCCACGGCCTCAGCGGCGCCGTCGGCTACGCCATCATGACCCTCTGCCTGCTCGAGGGAGCCGACGTCTACGGCACCGCCTCGGCCCGCAACCACGAGGCCCTGCGGGCCCTCGGCGCCACCCCCTTCATCTACTCGGACAAGAAGTGGATGGCCGAGATGCAGGCGCGCGGCGGCGCCCACGTCGTCTACGACCCCCTCGGCTTCGAGAGCTGGGACGAGTCGTGGGACGTGCTGATCCGCGACGAGCCCAGCCGCCTCGTCGGCTTCGGCGGCAACCTCAACGTCGTCCAGGCCGGCAGCGCCAAGCCCCGCTCCCAGCTGCCCGCCCAGCTCAAGCTGCTCGCGAAGAACGGCTGCATGTGGACCAAGCGGAGCACCAGCTTCTACTACATCGACCGCGACCGCGACACCTACATGCCCGACCTCCAGGCGATTCTGCAGCTGCTGGCCGAGGGCAAGTTCGAGGTGCCCATCAAGAAGATCTGGGACCTGGAGAACATCAGGGAACCTCATGAGCAGTGGAACAAGGTGCCGGGTATGGGCTCTTGCTTGATCCGCGTGGATCCCACCGCTTAGGGAGGGAGGGGGGACATATCTAGACTGATAGCACTGTTTCTTTTCCGCTGAAAAATGATACCATTCGCGAGGCCGGGAGCACACTCTTTACTAGTCAAACTCGTGTTTAAGGAGAACGTGAACCAACGGGGACTGGACTGATGCTTACGATATTATCAATTTGGCAGATTCGGAATTTGATCAAACTTTCAGTACCGGCTTATTTTTTTATTTTTATTTTAGCTCACCCAGAAATAGTGTAGAGTTCCAGACATGGTCAATTTTCCCTTCTCTCGCGTGTGCCCTCATCGCAACCAGGAAATTTCGCCCAACGATACATACTAGCAGAGAACGGAATCGAAGAAACTAAATCTCTCGCCAGTGACACAATACGTGCAGGCAAACCAAATCACGCCGTCTCCAAGTACGCCTCGTCAATCTCCCTGTCCATTACTTGCCCATCGGTGCGATTGATCAGGTAACGGTTCGTTCCTCCCCGAATGATGATCTTGATAGTCCACTGGGCAGAGAACTCGCCGCGGACTTTGACAGTCTGTCCCTCGTAAAAGTACTTGCAATCAAATCAGCGTAAACCGTCTGCTTTATGTGCGGCCCAAGCTTGGGAAATACATACGGGTTCGGCCATTGTGGGGGATTAAAGCAGGTGCCGAAGATAAGATGAACAATTAGGATGCCTTGTTGCACGGGCGCTTATGATGGAGTAGGTTATGGAGGTGAATCTGATGAAGCTGCCAGCTGATTTTTATTCTTGAGCTTGAGGTTGGGCTCTCCTCTTATAGTTTTGAGGCACGAACACTGGCCCGACAGTGGGCATGACGACGGGAGCCACGACCAGCAATTCGCAACTTTACCAGTTATCTCGGGCACAAAGCACGACATCAAAATCTCTCGATGGTGATTTTTGAGCCCAATCATTTTCTTTCATGGCAATCAGCTGCGCCTGAGCAGCATTTAGCAGTTACATGCCACCAAAAAAGCCCAGCCTGCTTCATGCAACCCTCACGGGCTCTGCGGTGTAGTTACACGGCGTGCTCAGCAGACACACCGACACAGCCTTGGGGATGGAAAAAACACCAGAGATGTACGCCACGTGTAAAGACGCTTTCGTTTCTGTGGACAGAGATATTTCGCAAGGCTACCTCTACTTGAGCCCAAGTATGGCTCTGTCGCTACGTCGCTTGACATTTCGCTAGCCTTACCCCATTGAAGTATTCGACGATTTGAGCTGCTAGACGGAAGAGACAGTTGAAATACAACACATATTTGTTATTGTTTATCGGCATATTAAATTATGTCCGGCCAGTGTTCTTTGAAGCCAATCGTTTCGGCGAAACCCCCGAAGCATGTTGACCCGGCAGCCTCCAGGTGGTGTTGGTTGGCTCAAAGCCCAACTCACATCATGGCATCGGCGCACGGGTGGTAAGACGATGGCGGTTTTGTGGCACGCCGAAGCCTCCATTGCCAAAGATCAAGAGCCATGTGTCGATGGCCGTGAGGAGCTTATGGCCTGAGCAGCTCAAATGTGCCGTTGAAGGCGGGGTAGCAAGCATTGGAGAGGGTGGTGAGGCTCCCGAGGCGATTGGGTGAAGGTTTAGAGCCTGATGATACTAGGAGAGCCGCCCTTCCCCCTTCTTGATCCGAACGTCATCTAGCCGTGAAGAAAATGGAGGGCTGTCCAGCATTTTGTTTGGCTCAGTTGATAGGAGCCCAACACCAAGCGGTCGTCGAAGACACAAAGGGGTGGGATGCTGGAACGGCTTTCACAAGCCCTGATCTCCTTGGACATCAATAAAACCCGCACTAAGCCGCCTAGAGTGCAACACCCCAGCGTTTTGAGCCGCATGGTGCCAGGGTTGGGTGGAAGTTGAGCTACCTACAGCGCCATCCGACCCTTCATCTCAGTCGGTAGAGCCACGTCATCAAGCAGCCCTGGCATGATTATCTGTATCACAGCTGGAGAGCATCTAAATAGTTGGCGTATTATGTTTGAGAATATGCAAGCGCCTCACAGCTCCCCCTGTCCGGACCACTGAGGATCCGGCGAAGAGGCTAAACTATACACACATACAAGAAAAGAAGGTTCGGCCAGCATCGGCTTGACATGCGGCAGTTCAGGTCTGATTAGGCACGTTTGTTGTGCTTACCGTGCTTGCCATGCTTGTGGCGTTTGGCCTTGCACTGCTTGGGAGCCTCGGTTTGCTTCGGCAGCTCAGGTGAGGTGACGGAAGTGTTTGTGGTGTTGGCGTTTCCATCTTGGACGGGCGCGTCGACACTCTGCTCTGGTTGAGCAACTTGGGTGGTTTCTTCAGGGCGAGTCTCCTCCGCCGGCTGTTCAGGCTCGGGCACCTCGGTCTCTTCAGGACTTTCCTGAACTGGTTCCTCGGGTGCTTCTTCCTCAGAGACGTCTTCCGAGGGCGTCTCGACCACCTCCTGAGAGTCGGGCACTTCCCCAGTAGCCTCCAGCTTGCCGACGCCAGCGTTCGCCCTAACAGAGCTCGCCACATCAGAAACACTGATAGGCGTGACGCGCGCGTCCTCTTGCCCCCCCATCTTCTCCAACACAACAGCATGCGCCATGTCCAGCACCTCGCCAGAGTCCTCGTAGATGTTCGCTTCACAGACGTAACCCAGAGCCCCGTGACACTCCGAAGCCTCATCAACAGATGCCACCACAAACACCTCGGCACCGTCCGTGGCAGACGTGTCCGTGATGGGCGTCTTGACGTTCAGGAAGACGTTACCGTCCAACAGCGCCGTTGCGCCCTTGGAGATATCGAGGGCGTGCCCGTCGACGTCCTCCCACAGGTTGTTGACGGCGTGGAAGAGGAGCTCCGACGACTGCTCCGTGCCGACGTGGGGCCCGCGGCCCGACGTGTCGTGCACGTAGTTGTGTGCGAAGGTGTACCGGTCGGCCGACCCGATGAGGAGCATGGCCCAGTAGTGCATTTCGTTACAGCTGTAGGGCGTCTTGCCGTCAAACTCGGAGTGCGAAATGGTCACCCGCCCAGCGGGACCCCAGCCAGAGACGAGGAACTGGCGGCCGGTGAGGGAGAACTTGCAGTGGTCGATCCAGACGCGGTCCGATCCGTCGAGGGTGATGGCGTCACCACCCCAGACGTAGGCCGGGTTCAGGTCGGTGAAGTGAATGTTCTGGATGATGATGTTCTCAACCTCGGAGATCAGGCGGAGGCCCTTGCCGCGGAGGACGGCGTCGCTGCCGACGCCGACGAGAGACTTGTTGCTGCGCACTTGGATAGGATTGCCGGCGGCGTCGTCAATGGTGCAGGGCTCCCAGGTGCCGTCACACGAGTCATCGACGATCCAGAGCTGGCCGGTGCGGCCGTTCTCGCACTTGGTCAGGCGGTCGTCGCTGCAGCACTGGCGGTCCGTCTTACCCTCGGTGCCGCGGAAGTCCCATTCGCGGTCGATCATGATGACGCGGGGCTGGTCGTCAGAAAGCCATTCGGTGAGCCTTGATTGTCAGCCTCCCTGGCTGTCCGATGCCCAGAACGAGAACTCACTGCTCAAGACTGGATGGGAACTCAGGGGTCGCGTCACCGCCACCGGTAGTTCCGGCGGCGAAACCAAAGGCCTCGCCAGTCACCTGGGCCAGCGCCGAGCCAGCGGCGGTAGCCAGGAGAGATAAAAGAGTGACATGCATATTACACGATAAATGAGTGACGAAAACGAATGTATGATTGAGCTGAAGTCAACCGAACAAGAGACGGACTGTCGTCTGGGGCTTCGCTTTTAGACGTTGGCTTTTCTGCCCATAGGGGCCATCACCTCGGCCTCCCATGGAGACAGTCCGAACTGCGAACTTCGACCCCCTGTTGGGTGGCCGCAGTGTTGGGGTGGCCGCGTGCGCAAGCGGAGTTGATCAGCATTTCTTCACGACGATACTTCTTTTGGCGGTGGCTGCAGCATGCCTTACCGTTCCTGGAGCGCACCCGCGTGTTGGCGTTCCGGAGCCGTAGGTGTCGGGCAGAAAGAAGATATCGTGTAAGATTACAGGGGGACGCGTGGGGCGGGATACACACACTTGGGATTTGGATCGCTGATTCTCGTCCTTGGATCGGACTCACAGACGTCGACCGCCACAATTGCCCCGAGTTCAGTTCAGTTGATGTGAACTATTGTGTTAATTGCAAGGTCTCTGATGCCAGGGAATCTGTAAGCAGTTCCACAAGGCAGGAAGCAGAACGATCGTCGTTCGCAGTTCTTAGCTAGGCCGGCCTCTTACCGGCACGAGCAGACAGTCCAGACTCCACTCACCACGATGAGCCAGGGTGAGCCATGACGGAGGTTCAGGGAATCAGTTCCTGGCCTCCTGAAAGCCGAGAACCCGCTACACGAAGCTCTCGAGCTCGTCGTCTGCCTCGTCGCCGCCCTCATACTCCTCGTCCTCCCTCTTCATTGCCAGCTCGTCTTCGTCCATGTTCATTTCCACAAGCCGATCGAGCGCCCTCTTCGCCTTGTCCCTTCTCCGCCGCTTCCTCGCCTGCTTGGGCGCCGCTCTGGCCGCGTCCTCCGCCGCCTTGGCCTTCTCCGCTGCCTCCTGCACGCTGTCCGACAGCGCGGTGTGAAACTCGTCGTCCGTCTTGGTGTGCATCAGCCGCGAGATGAATTCATTGTCCAGCTCGCCGTCGCGCTTCCGCTTCTTGATGCGGTAGGTGAAAACACCGTTGGTTACGCTGGCGATGACGAGGGGCGTATCGACGACGGAAACGGTCGACTGCCGGGGCACGCGGATGTGTACCTCGCCTGGAGGTGGAAGGTCTTCGAGAGGAGCATCGGGATCGAGTGGTGGGGAGGGGGGGCCCAAGGCGTTCTTGGGAACTTCATAGATGACGGTACCGGCGTTGTTGTCCTGGCTGGAGTGAGCCTCTGCTTTCAATGGGAGTTCAGAAACTTCAGTGATAGGCGTACCTTGGTTTTGATAGTGACGTCCTTCTGGGACCTGCCGCGCTTACGGGCTGAGTCCTTCGTTGTACTGGAAAGCTTGGCTTTGGCCTTGGTCTTAGCCTTGGGCCTGGGAGTGTTGCTCTTGCTGGCGTCCATTCTGCTAGTTGAATTCCTTGAGGGTGGAGTAATGACGGTTGACTACTCAGATTAAACTGTCTGAAATTAAGACTCGTCAGTTATATCGTTAGTCAGATAGTCTGAGGAGAGGGGACGAGACCAAGACTGTTCGCTCGTGATGCGTGGAGAAACAAGAGAGTTGAGGAGTTAATGTACCAGGAAAGTGTTGGCTTTGAGGTAGCAATTACTGGCAGTCAAGGGTGAGCTGGTGAATGGAAGAACTCTTGTGTCGTTAGGCAGGAGGAGAGAAACCTAGCCCGGGTGAAAGAGGCAAGGACGAAGTCATAGACACTTGTGACCACCAGGTTCAAGTTAAATTCACAATGAGTCTTTAAGGTCATGTGTATAAATATCCACCTGGCAGCGGCCTTCTTCTCTTGTTGTTGTTATTATCCTACCTTCCACGTCTAAGATGAGCACCTTGCAGGGCCGGAGATTCCAAGCACACACAAGACTCCAAGCAGGACACAAACTATTCAAACTTGAACGGCAACTGTTGCACATGGCCCAAGCAGTGCAATCTTGTGAGACCTACGCCATTCATCGACTGTGCAGCCTTTTCCTGATCAAAAACGTCTTAACTTTTCATTGTGTCGTACACTCGTTTACCAACCGTCTACCAGGCCTACGCCCCGTTTTCTCTTCTTTCTCTATCCTGAAATCTCTTAACCCAAAATCCCGCCTATGTCGCCTTGCCACCACGGCCGCTGCCGGTCAGCGCCGCCAGCCTGTCGGCATCAATCTCGCACTTGGGCAGCGCCCGCTGTCCACCCGCAGGCGGAGGGGGCAGGAAACCCGCAGCAACGAGGTACGCCAAGTACATGCCAATGGCGTCCGCGTCGACAGCACCAGCAGCCAAGGGGTCCGCCTCCGTGGCGCCTGACGCCTTGAGCACAGCCGCGGCATTCCTGTCGTCCAGCTCTGGCGCGACCGAGTCGGCAGGTAGGTTGCCTGTAACGAGATGGAACAGCGGAAGCAGGGCGTGCTCTTCCTTGGTTTCGTCGCCGACGTAGGCGCGGAGCTTGTCGCTCCACTCGGGGTAGGGCACCTTGGGAATGCTGTAGCCGTACGTCTCGAGGGTGCCGACCCACTCGTTCTGGGTGAGACGCGGGTGGCTCGTGATCTGGACGACACCGAGGGGTGTCGTCGGAGGGTGCAGAGCCGCGGCGACAACGATGCGGCTGACCTGCGTGACGGGGACCTGGTTGACCGTGTTGTTGATGTCGGGGCGCGCTCCGACCTGGAGGCAGCCCTTCCAGAGACGGACGAGGAAGTCGTCCGTGATGCTGATGCCCGACTTCGGGTCGCCCATGATGTAGCCAGGGCGAATGATGGCGCCGGTGAGACCGCGGCGACCAGCATCACGAATGACGTACTCGCTCGCCCACTTGGACTGGCCATAACCGGTGCCGAGACCCTTGCGGCTGCCATCGAGGTCGTCCGACTCGGGAACACCCTTGCCACCGGCAGCCACACTCTCCTTCGAGAGGTTGACGTAGTGGTCGGTATCAATGGTCGAGGTGGAGCTAACGAAGGCCAGCTGCTTAGGCTTGGTATCGGCGCAGAGCGCGATACAGTCCATAGTGCTGATGACGTTTGCGTTTCGCAGGCTGGAGTACGGCAGCATCCAGTTGACCTGCGCACCGTTGTGAATGACAATGTCGGCCTCGCCGGCAACACGGGCCCAATCCACACGAGACAGTCCGAGCTGGGGCTTGGCGATGTCACCAGTCACGGCAGAAAGGCGCGACCTCCAGTCCTCCGACCACAGACCGTAGGCCTTGGTTGTGGACTCGATACGTGCCAGACCAGCAGCAGCATCCTTGGATCGCACGTGAGCGATGACGCGAGCACCCTTCTGCAGGAGCTCATGCAGAATGTACGAACCGAGGAAGCCCGTGGCACCAGTCATGAAAGCGGTGAAGTTCTTCGAGTCGACGGGACCGGCGCTGGGGAAAGACTGCGGCAGTTGTTGCACGAGATCGGTGGCATCCGCCGCGTAGGCCTCATCCTGGATGTTGCCACTCGCCAGATCCTCAACATCGAGACGCAGACCAGTCGGATCCTGCGCACGATCAATCTCCGCGGCGAAGGCACCCAGCGTCTGGGACTGGAAAATGGCGCTCATGGGCACGTCGATATCCTTCCACTCCTTTCGGATGTTGAAGAGCATCTGCTGAGCCAGGATGGAGTGACCGCCCTCCTCGAAGAAGTTGGACTCAGGTACGAACATGCGGGCGGTGCGGTTCGGAAGGACCTGGGCCCAGACAGCGGCGACCTTTTTCTGGGTGTCAGTCAAGGAGGCGAGGGCAGAAGTCCTCGAGCCTCTCCTGTTGAGGTGGGCAAGATCACCGGCGGTGGGGAAAGGAAGGGCTGGCTTGTCGATCTTGCCATTGGGGTCTGAAGGTGGTAAGCAGAGGAAACTTTGTCAGGCGGTGGGACAACTTACTGAGGGGCATTCGCACGAGCGGGATAAACATGGTGGGAACGGCATAGGACGCGACTTTGGTCTTGAGGAAAGCCTTGCAGTCCTCTGACAGCGATTTGAACCTCTTCAGCATCGCGGCCATCGACTCATCGGCACCTTCGCCGGCCGCGCCGTCACCAGTGATGTGCTGGAACCAACGCTTGGCCTCGGGGACGATATAGCTGACCAGGGTCGGCTCTTCGCCTTCGTCTCTCCTGACAAGAGTGACGTTTTCACGCACGAAGGGGTGGTGGGAGAGATGAGCATCAATCTCGCCGAGCTCTATACGGAAGCCTCGAATCTTGACTTGGTTGTCGACACGGCCGGTACACTCTACAGTGCCATCGGGGCGGAAGCGACCGAGATCGCCAGTCCTGTAGATGCGGTCGCGAGGTCCCTTGTAGAGCTCCATCCAGGGCTTGGGATCCGCCGCGGCAACCTGCTTGTACTCGTCAACCCATTTCTGGTTGTCAACGAACCAGTTGGTCAGGAACTTGGTGGCGTTGAGCTTGTTGGACAGCTCGTCGGTACCGAGGTAGCCCTCGGCCATACCAGCAGCGCGGAGGAATAGTTCGCCTTGCTCGCCGACATCGCAGACACGGTTCGAGTTGTCGCGGTCAACGACGAGAAGCTGGACGTCAAGCATGCCCTGGCCGACGGGAATGACGTCGGGAAGTTGATCGAGCGCATCGGCCTGGCTAGCCTTGCTAGGAATCTCAAAGTAGGAGACGGCTCGCTGATACCGCGTTAGATGACCTTGGCACATGTCGGCTGGCGGAAAGGGAACCTACCTGGGTCTCGGTCGTGCCGTACATGTTGGTGATGAAAGCGTTGGGCGCGAGCTCCTGCAGCCTTCGGCTGTCCTTTTTGGTCAGGAGATCACCGACAAAGAACGCATGGTGGAGTGTCGAGAACTGCGTTGTGGCACCGCCGACGAGGATCTGACCCATGGCGGGGGTCAAGTGGGTGACGGTGATCTGGTTGTCCTTCATCCACTCAGCCAGCAGCTCGTGGGCTATGCTGTCGCGGGGAGGGACCATGATGCGAGCTCCGAGGAAAAGAGGGGTGAAGATGTCCCGCTGGATAGGGTCGTGGGCGATGCCCGAAAGCATGGTGAACCTGTCGTCCTTGGACAGTCCGAACCTCTGGGCCATCCAGGGGGTGTAGTACGTCAGGGAGTAGTGGCGTCCCTGGACACCCTTGGGCTTGCCCTCCGATCCGCTGGTGAAGCTGAGCGTGGGGATAGAGTCCGGGCCGATGAGGACATCTGGCAGAGTCGCCTTGAGAGACTCCTGCGGCTGAAGGCAGTCCTGGCCGTTGACGAGACCTCCGGAGAGTGATCCGTCGTCTTGGACCTTGAGGGCCGGAACTTCGGCCTTGAGGTTCAGGTTCTTCTCAACAAACTCGACGACGGTCTCGGCAAGCTTGCCGGCCTCCTCGGTGGCCCTCTGAATGTGGACGAGGAGGCGGGGGTTGGCAACCTCCAGGAGGACCTTCTGGCGGTCGGGAGGATACTGGGGGTCCAGGACACTGACAGTTGCGCCGGCCTTGAGAGCTCCCATGTACGCCACGACGAGCTCGACACTGCCATGGTCAGAAGCTGCTTGATGGCTCCCAGTCCAGGAAGGGAACACTCACCCCCGATGGGCATAGATCATTGCGACGTCGCCACGCTCACAGCCATTGGCGATGAAGTGGTGGGCCAATTGATTTGACGCCTCGTTTATCTGCTGGTACGTGAAGACACGCTCGGGATTCCGAGGCCCCCTGGTCTCAATGACACAGGGGCGGTCGGGGTGGTCCTGAGCATTGGCGGCAAAGATCTGGTGGATGGCTTTGGAGGGGTATTAGCGCTCGCTCCCACGCCCGTCTTCTCCGATGAACGGCAGTATGATGCACTCGACCTTACCTCCACGGAAGCCCCCCCAATGCAGGTCAGCCGTCGGGTCGGGCAACACGCTGTTGGGAGTACCTGACGCCATGATCGAGATTGCTTAATTCTTGACGTTGATGGTGTTTCCCGTGGGTTGAGCTGAAGCTGGGTCGATTCGAGTCGAGACGAGTTCTACTGGTTGACTCATACGTCAAAAGTGGCAGGGGCTCCCCACTGTCGGGTCGGTGAAGGCAGGGCAGGTACACAAAATTCTCATTGACGTGACGTTGTTGGGCATTGGCGCACGGTCCAGTTGTGCACTGAGCTGTGGTGCGCCGCCGATTGCGGGGGGAAGGGGATGGAGGGGTAAGAGAGCTCAACAGGTGACAGCCGGGGATTTGCCGTGATTACATGATAGAGGCGCTGAGCCAGAGCCCCCTGAGCCACAATCACAGCCTCAGCCTCAATCCTCGGCCTGAGATCCATCGACCGAGCGAGCGACAAGGTCAGTCTTGATGGATCGTCCACACCGGCAAGAGAGGGCGGGCCGAAAAGGCCGGAAGCACGGAAGATGGAGTTTTGGCTGCCCAGTACTGGGAAGTGGTCACACGATGGATGCAATAGTAAGATTTGCCTTCAACGTGCCGTGCCGCACGTTCCGGGCTCCCACATGTCACATATCACAGGGTCGAAGCCATCGACTTTACCTAAGGTGCACCTTATTCCAGGAGCGGAATCCTGGCTGCAGGTACAACATGCGTGCGCGTTCGCTCTTCCGATAGTCTCACGCGCGTGGGCTGCAAGCCAAGACTGCCATTATCGAAAAGGAAGGTGGGATCGCCCTCTCATGATTCAACACGCCATAAAATGTCTTCCGACAGGTCAATTTTAGTCGTGGTCATCCGCACATCGATCAAGTCGACAAACAGCCGTGGCGATACTCCCATGACAGACTGAATGATTTGTGGTAGCAACAGGCCGAGTATAAAGGTGATTTAGAATAGAGGTCGACGTCGTCCCACGCCCTGCATCACCGCAGACCAATCCCAGTCCTTCGGCTCCGTCCTCTTGAGCGTGCTAGGCTCGGTGGAAACTAGGGGTGATCTAGGGCCCACCTCGACAAGCCTTGAGCAGTATTTATAGAACCACGATTTTGACGGCAGTTCGTGATCTGCGCCTCCAAGTAAAGTAAACAGCACATTTGCCCCCTGGGCAAGTATGGGAGTTCTGCTACGACCAGGTAATGAGTCCCATCCTTCTGCAGGGGTTTGTGGTGGTAACGCCCTCCAAGAGTGGCACTAAACCCTTGGCACAATCAAGAAATGTGAGTTATCTTTGCGAGCTCTGACACCCAACCCCCCATTGCCCGAGCCCTGTGATCTGGGGCTGCACGGGAAGGCACCGCTTGCCGTGTCTAGCGAAGGAGACTTATCGGTGTTTAAACCGATGAAGGTGCGCAGAGAGGAAGTGTCCCCGCTTGATTGAGCCTGGTCAGGCCACTTTTAAAGCTGACGGCCAAGGTTCACGGCAAGGCCGCTCGGTCGATGCTGCTTGGCAAGGGATTCTCCATGGGAGGATGCGAGCCAAGAATGTGGTCGACGGCCGAACGACATCTAGGCCCAAGGCTAACTCCATCCCACTTCAGCGACCAGACAGCCGGTCGATATTCTGAATCCGGCCGCAACTGCGAAAGGGAGCTTGAACCTTGCTGCAACGCTGACCATTCGCGCAACAATGCACTCAAATGTGTCCGACCTAACCAATCATACAAACAGGCTGGCACAGATGGCCTGGTTGAAAGGATGGAAGCGTGAGATGTGCATGACTTGGCGAAACTCGTGAGTTCAGGGGATAACACTGGGCTATGCGATCATGTGCAAACATTTCCCAGAAACACTATTTGTTAGTTTCCTCGAGGTTTTTGTATAAATCAAAAGGTGGCCGCTCTTGTGAGACACCTGCCCTGGCTTGTCTACCCCTAGCACCCGGCACTGTTCTCGCCCATCGTTGGAGCTTTATCCGACGCCATGAGGCTTATCAACGCGGGCCTCAGCGCCCTGAAGCTGGGAGCGATCGTTCTCGGTCTCAGCCAGGCAGCTGTTGCTTTTCCGCTTGACGTCAATACAACGAATCAGGACTTGTCGGACTATGAGGACTTGCTTCGGAGAAGCGGGAGCAACCTTGCCGGTCGTGCCGATCCGCATGACTTCTATCTGCGTATCATGCCCCTAGGTGCATCCATCGTGCGAGGACAGCCCGCCGAACCCGGCGACGAAGACAAGAACGGATTTCGTAAGGCTGTCCGCGACAAATTGCGATGGGATGGCTGGAAGGTCAACATGGTGGGAAGCATTTCTTCCGGCACCATGGCGGACAACGTATGTTCCTGATCATACCCTCTTCGGCGCCTTGAGACATTCAAGAGCCAGTGAGCCTTCGCTGACTTTCGAAAGGACGTTGAAGCAATCCCAGGCCAAAGAATCGACGAAGCTCACGCTAGACTCCGCACGAGCGCTCCCATCTGGCAACCGAACTTGTACCTTATCAACTGCGGCACCAACGATGCCGCGCAGGACAAGGTCGCTGGAGCGGGTGAGCGTATGAGGGCCATGATTGAGACAATATTCGCTATTACTCCTGACGCCACTGTGATCCTCTCCACGCTTCTTCAGCATGGAGAATTCCAATCCAGAGTCCTCCAGATCAACGACCAATATCGCAGGCTAGTCAAAGACCTTCAGGGCCCCGACCTCAAGAAACCTGTCTCAAAGGTATACCTCGCAGAAATGCAGGATGGGTTCCTGAAGTTCCCTGAGGAGTTCCATGACCCAATCCATCCCAACCGTGTAGGATTCCGCAAGATGGCTGCTGTCTGGGTTTATGCCATCAACCAGGTGAACGAGTTGAACTGGTTGAGTGCCCCGAGCAGAGGCAGATTTCCAGACGGCGAATCGCATTCGACGTGCAGAAAAGAGTTTGGCAGTGGCGCAGGCCATGAACACGGCGCAGGTGTGCAACTTCTGTTTGCTGGCGACCCAACCATCCGCGACGACGGGCCCTACAAGCACAGCTCTCAAGGGCATGGCGTGGTCTGGAAGGGGAGAGTATTCGACGACACCGAGATGTACTGGGCGCAGCTTGTCGATTTCGGAGCCCCTAGGGAACAAGCGCTGGATGAACTTGTTTTGGTCAACCGCGACACCGACAGCATCGACATGTATGTCAATCGGGGAAATGGTAATTTTGATGCTGGAGTCAAGATCAAGGTCGGCCATTTCTGCATCAACAGAGGTAAGTTTTCTCCGTTCGACTTTGGTATACGTAGGAATGAGGTACTGACCACGCACCCTGTGACAGGTATCCATTTTGGTGACGTGGTACGTACTTGTAATCATCAGGTATTGTCATGGTTTGCTAACATCCAAATAAGAATGGAGATGGTTTAGACGATTACATCTGCATCGCACCCGACGGCACACCTTTCGTGGCCATCAACACGTCTGCCCGAGGGCAAGTTGTACCCACCTTTGGTGCTTTTTTCAGAGTGAGTTTACTCATAATCATCTAGCCAAGACCGTTTTCTTCAGTGTTCTGACCATACCTGCAGTGGCGCAATCCCATCTCTGGTTACGGACAAGACCGTGTCCGGCTTGGAGACATCGATGGAGATGGCAGACTCGACTACTGCGTGATACATGACAGTGGAAACATCCACGTACGCGATTCCGCTTGGGACACAACATTGCTGCTACCAGGGACCTATCTAACGATTACGCAGTGTTATCGTAACGGTGGCCTCGGCAATGGTGCCGCCTACTGGCAGGACCTCGGATCAGGTGGGCCTGTTTTCACTGCGAAAGGCATGGGCGACTGGCGTGGAGTCCGTTTCGGTAAGATCAAATCCCCTTATGAGTATAATTCCTCGCTGACACAGAGTTCAGTCGACCTCAATGGCGAGTGAGTAGTGTCCGAACATACAAGTCACCGATCGCTTGTCACTCCACAGAGTGATTGTGAACTGACTTTGGCTCGCACTATCAGTGGACGTTTCGACTGGCTCTGGCTCAGCACTCAAGGCCAGACAACAACTTGGATTAACAAGCGCGGGGAGAAACAAGGCATGGTTCCATATTGGCAAGGAGCTGGCGTGACACATCCCGGCATGGGAGAAGACATTGGGGATGCTCGGTAAGTCACGCATTTTATTCAGCTACTAGGCTTGAGGACATCACGAAGAGCACACTGACCTAGGTATTCTTCGCCTTAGTGATCGAGCTAAGTTCGGACGTGTATATAACAAGCGGGAGGGATTCAGAGACGTGAGTACCCCC